>CM060709.1:248628072-249290572 GCA_030686995.1 Artemisia argyi
CGTGGGGTGGCATACATAACTCCCCAACTCTATGAGCTCTTATCTCCTCCTACACCATGACCCAGCACAACTATAGGGATTGTAAACAGTGGCTCATGCATTAAATACAACCAATAAAGACCTAGTACGCCTCGGTTCATGTTTCTTAAGACGTTCAAGCATGTTACCATTTGGAGATCTGCCAGTTTTCTTAAGCCTAACATATAAATTATTCATTCAAAACAAGAATAGACAAGTAATCAACACATAATCAACATTTAGGTTTCATTAGATCTAAGCAAACACAAGAGAGATCTAGCCTAGCATAATGGAATTGAGACAAGAACAAGAGATAAACAACCAACACATAGACATATTGATTGAATTGAAAGTACACTTATCTCAATTACAATGCAAGGTCTCAAGGGTTTGGAACCCTTGAAAAACCTGTGAAAGAGGCACCAAAATCGTCTTTAGGGTTTCACCAAAACTTCTGTCTTTTTATGAAAAAACTAGAAAACTATATATAGGAAAATCGTTCTGACGGCGTCAAGAGTTAATTCTGACGCCGTCACCTCGCCGCCATAAACTTCCTCGGACGGCCTTGATCCACTTATGACGGCCTACGTGACGCCGTCGCCACCCACGGTAAATTATTCTTGGCCACTTTGACGCCGTCACCAGTTCGTCTGACGCCGTCACCACCTTCGATATTTAATTCTTCATGTCTGACGCCGTCAAGCTTTTGGTCTTGACGCCGTCACCTTGTATTTCCAGCTTGGATTTTTGGTACTTTGCCGTTTTCTTCACTTTATGCTCCAAAAACGTCCAAAATAGCCTCTTTTCCAGAATTCACTCTCCAAACACCTAAAATCACAAAAGGAACGATTTAGGGCAATATTTGATCAAATAAAGTCGGATTCGGGCTTAAATGACCCCCTAAAAACGGATCATTTTTCGCCTCATCATATACCCTTACACTTGAGATTTGCTTGTCCTCAAGCAAATGAGCTTTTATTCTACTCAAAAGACAAGTTAGGGGTCATTTAACACTAATATAAAAGTAATTACAACAAATAATCGTTTCACTAAAGACCAATAGACAAGCACGGAGGTCATACACAAGCACCTCACAAATAGTCTTTAGATACTCACATCTCTCGGGTGTAATAAAGTAATATAACATTATGGAAATGGAAGATATCTCTCACTACCTGTCATAGCAAAATAGATTACCATAGGCTTGGGAAAGGATCAAACCTCCACCACATGGCGTAAGCACCTAGGATAAACTATCAAAGAGGTCTTTTAAAGGGTTATAACGTTAGGTGTAGGGATATGAATTACACGGTTTTGTTGGATAAAGGAAGTTTTACTGGTGGCGAGTTAACAATCTTAGTTAATTACATGTACAAGATGGCGTTGCTAAGCCAAGACTAGACTCGACTTAAGCTAATAAATGAAAAATAACAAAAACATAAACATAGAATGAAACGGGATGGTAGTCCGTATGTTTTTTTCTCTTTTTTTTTTTTTTTTTTTTTTCTATTTTTTTTTTCTTTTTCTTGAATTTTTTTTTTTTTTTTTTTTTTTTTTTTTTTTTTTTTTTTTTGCATACACTCTTACCCTACCATCCAAAATAATACATCATAGGGGTTTGAGCATTCCCCTTACACTTGAATCTTTACATACTTTACAATTAACTAATCTAATGACTCGAATTAAGAAAATCAAAACACTTGGAGCACTTTTAAGATTAACGCACGTATGGGGGTAATAAGTGATGTTCTTCTCCATTACTCCATAAAATAAGTACTTACCCATGAGTCCCAATCGTCCCAAAACAATATGTACAATGATATGACTCGACTTAGCAACCATGTAATCAATTTAGAAAGTTAACTTAGGGTTTAACAAATAACAATAATGCACTAAAAATGAGCGCATACACGGAAGGCTAAGGCGATTTGGGTGTACATTTAAGTGGGGTGTAACAAATTCTTCCTTTAAGTAAGATGCTTAAAGTTAGAAACGAAAAGATAGGCTCGGAGGGGTGTACTAGGGGTTTCGTGTACTAAAAATGAGTACAACGCTAAAGGTGTGGGAAAAATTAGTTGACTTAACTAGCCAAGTAATATGACTTAAATGGTCAAGTAATTATAATACGGGTTTAACACAAGGGTGATCCTAATGCCTCTTATCATGTAGTAAATCCTATCACACGAATGTAGTCTCACTAGCGGTCTAGGGATGCATCACTAACGCAAGTTCTAGAATCTAAATGCTACCGGTACACTCATAAGCACTAATAATGAATGCTTTTCCTATCAAATCTAAAGGCGAACCTCACATTTTTGGGTGGAAATTTTTTCTGAATATACGGTTATGTGCTAGTCATACAATCTCCTATCCATGAGACGCTTGCTATGGCTAAAGTTTCACTCCTAAATGTTGTAAAAAATTTTAAATTTGGCGCTAAAATTACACTAACAAGTATTTCTCGTAGTTTTATTACTCATCTACTATCAAACAAAACAAACTCAAGCGAAAGTGCATATGTAAGGTATCATCTTTTTATCCTCCTCTTACACTTAAGATGAACATTGTCCCCAATGTTCAAGTAAAGAATGTAAAAGTTAAAAAGTAAAGAGAATGAAATCAAATACTCCCCTGATTCGCTCGGTATGGATTTTAGTTGGCCAGGTTAAATCTTCTTCCAAGAAAACGAACAATCAAAGCTTCCCTTCCAGAATATAAATCATCTTCTTGTCACAAATAACCTGTAAATCCTGACAAAAGTAGACAAGGCAACCTCGCGTAAAATCGGCGGCATCCTATATAAGTTACTAAATCCTAGAAAACAAAGTAAAATATAATGCTTGTGAAATGAAGTTTGCAGATTTCCTGGAGATTATAAAACTTAATAATTCACAAAAACTATAAGACTCCGTTAGAAAAACAAAACCGGTAAAATTTCCAGATTTTAACTCCTGACGCCGTCAAGAGCAATACCTGACGCCGTCAGAATGGACCTGCAGAAATTCTTATGTTAAGTTTCCGAAAAATTTCTGGAAAAACTTTGTCCTACTTCCTGGAAAATCCTGCAAAACTTCATTATGACTCAATACAAGCATTTGACTCTAACAAATACGAATATACATGTTCATTAAATATTGTGGAGAATCATGATCGGTTTGTTTCTTAAAAACATATTTGGGGTTTCCCCTTACACTTATCTTTTGCAAAAATACCTTTAGGTTGAAGTTAAAACTAGGCTAAACAACATAATAAAGTATTTCCATTTTTTAGTAGAGAAACATGATCAACCAACAATAAAAATAAAACATGCATACGGAAGCAAATAACAATCAAACAAATAAAAATCACACAAAACATGGGTTGCCTCCCAAGAAGCGCTTTTCTTTATTTACGAGTCTTGTAGCTAGACTCAAAGTCGTGGGTTACTACGTGATCTCATCATTGGTTCCACTCTCTAGGTCGTCTTCTAAACCAGTTTTGTATTCCGGACCTAGTTGCAAGCATTCTTTGTAGAAACCAAGCATCCTATTTCTAACATACTCTACTCCTCTACGTCTATCCTCATCATTCCTATAATAAGCCGCTTGCTTACGTTCCTTTTCGAAATTAGAGAGAAGGCGGTATTGCTCAATCTTGTAGGGCATTTGATAAGCAACCTCATCATTGTCTTTCTTGAACCTAACTATCCCTAACGTCGGATCATAACTCATCCTAGTGGCCTCAACAAATGGTTTCCCAAATATTATTTGACTTAGGCAAGCATCTATCACCGGACGCGTGTCTTCCACTATCATAAAATCAATCTCATAGGTGAGATTCCCTATAATCACATGTACTCCCTTAACTCTTCCTGCAAAATTACTTATCCAACTTTTACCGGGCATTATCCTAAAATTGAGTTGCTTCTTCATCACCCAATTGTAATAAGTCCTAGACATGATGTTCACAGGGGATCTAGGGTCTATGTAAGCTTTTCATACATGCATGTGCCCGATATTGCATGGGATGTTAATATTAGAGGGGTCTCCCATTTTGATCAGGGGATCGCCAAAGATATATGTTGTCTCGGGACTATCGAATAAATCCTTATGGTATTCCCGTTCTTCCTTGGTTGGCAACTTATCAAAATATTCCTCTATAGGTTCTACCTCCTCTAATTCCTCAACCTTATTAACCTCAACTTCCCTACTCTCATCCTCACTATTGGCTTCTATTCTAACTTCATCTTTGTCACTCTCCTCTATCTCCCTATCTATCGGCTTAATGGTGACAACATTGACAAAGTGGACATGTTTGGATGATGAGGGGTCCTTAACTTGGATTCCACTATTGGTGTCCCTAGTGTCCTTCCTAGGTGTGGCTAATGTTTGGTTGTTGAGGGCTTTCAACAAGTTGTCGATCTTGTTGGTCATCTCCGTTTGTTGTTGGTTGAATTCGGTTTCAAACCTAGCTATGCGAGCTTCTTGAGATGCCATGAATTTCGACATCAATCCTTCAAGATTGTTGGTACTACCATAGTTGTTAGAAGGATTGTTGTTGAAGGTACGGTTGGATGGTGGACCGTTTGATTGGTAACGATTAGGTGGGTTGGATGAATTGGGTTGATTTTGTTTCCACCTAAGGTTTGGGTGATTTTTCCATGAGGGGTTGTATGAATCACCGTATGTGTTTGGCTCGGGCTTGAAAGTGTACCACTTATCTCCCGCTTCGTCGGTACGCGTGGATGCGTAGTCCGCAAAAGCTGTTCCGGGGAGTTCCACACAATCACGAGTGTCATGGGGACCACTACATAATTCGCATGAAGAAGTGATTTTGTTCACTTGGCTTGAATGCTTCGGAGCTTCGTAAGATTTCATGAGAAACTTGACTTGGTCCTCAAGTTCCATGATCCTACGGTCGGGAGTGCTTGAATTATTCGAAGGCAAAGATATTGCCTTGACCGTTTTGTTCAAATCACGGGGATCATTCCAACTTTCGTTGTCATAGAGAGCAAGATCTTCTATGAGTTCCCATGATTGTTCCGCACTAAGATCACGTAGCTTACCACCGACCGATTGGTCAATGGTTCGCCTCGTGGGGATGTCGATATGGTCATAGAAGATTTGGACTTGGAGCCAAAGATCTATGCCATGATGAGGGACTTTTTGGAGTAAGTCCTTGAAACGAGTCCATGCTTCATAAAGAGATTCATTTTGACGTTGTTGAAACATCAAGATGTCATTCCTAAGTTTAGTAGTTCTCCCCGGTGGGAAAAATTGAGCAAGGAAACGAGTGGTGAGATCATCCCATGTGGTGATGGATCCCGCGGGTAAACGCTCAAGCCATTGACTAGCTTGATCCCGTAGAGAGAATTGGAATAGGCGTAAACGGGTAGTCTCTCTAGTTTCAACACCTAGGTCTATGGAATCTACGATTTTGAGGAAGTCCTTAAGGTGTTGGTTTGGATCTTCGGAACGAAGTCCATGGAATGCACATCCGCTTTGCACCAACCGGATGGTGTCGGATCGCAAGGGGGTCACATTGGCTCCGGTGAGCTCAATGGTGTTTCGGTAGCCTTGGTGGCTGGGTCGGGAATACTCTCCTAAGGTTCGGGGCCTAAGGGGTTCTAATGGTGGGTTTTGTTGTGGTGGGATGATGGGTTCAAAGATGTTACCACCTTCCATGATGTCGGATGGTAAAGAGTTACGAACAAAGGCACGAAGAAATAAGATAGACTAAAGAAGATCTAAAAATAAAAATAAAAATCTTACTAGAAAGGAATCTAGCAAGTAGACCTAATAAAAAGAAATACTAACCTAGACAATAACTATTCCCCGACAGCGGCGCCAAAAACTTGATGCGTGGGAATCGCACCTTGCTTTACCTCTCGAGGGATCTCGAGAAGCTTACAACCCCCACCAGGCAGTGTACCTGATCGTTGTAGTATAGTATAGTGACAAGTACCGGGGGATTGATCGTTCAGCTTAGGAATAGTGTCGCTAGGATTAGAAAACCTAATTAATAGTTCTAGAGGTGAGAGATGATTATTTTTGTATTTTTATATTTTTATGAAAGCAATTAAAATCTCGGGTTTTGAAGGAGTGGGCGGAATTAGTTGCTATTCAACTAACCCAAAGCTATTATATAATTAAAATAAAATAATGAAAATAAAATTAAACTAAGATTGTGAGCAGTAATTGGAGAAATTGTGTTTACTTAGACTTCATTACTCCCTAGATATCTTTTACATGTTAATTACTTGTTACACTTGTATGAATGACGGGTTGTATTCCTTAATACCATTCGTGGGGTGGCATACATAACTCCCCAACTCTATGAGCTCTTATCTCCTCCTACACCATGACCCAGCACAACTATAGGGATTGTAAACAGTGGCTCATGCATTAAATACAACCAATAAAGACCTAGTACGCCTCGGTTCATGTTTCTTAAGACGTTCAAGCATGTTACCATTTGGAGATCTGCCAGTTTTCTTAAGCCTAACATATAAATTATTCATTCAAAACAAGAATAGACAAGTAATCAACACATAATCAACATCTAGGTTTCATTAGATCTAAGCAAACACAAGAGAGATCTAGCCTAGCATAATGGAATTGAGACAAGAACAAGAGATAAACAACCAACACATAGACATATTGATTGAATTGAAAGTACACTTATCTCAATTACAATGCAAGGTCTCAAGGGTTTGGAACCCTTGAAAAACCTGTGAAAGAGGCACCAAAATCGTCTTTAGGGTTTCACCAAAACTTCTGTCTTTTTATGAAAAAACTAGAAAACTATATATAGGAAAATCGTTCTGACGGCGTCAAGAGTTAATTCTGACGCCGTCACCTCGCCGCCATAAACTTCCTCGGACGGCCTTGATCCACTTATGACGGCCTACGTGACGCCGTCACCACCCACGGTAAATTATTCTTGGCCACTTTGACGCCGTCACCAGTTCGTCTGACGCCGTCACCACCTTCGATATTTAATTCTTCATGTCTGACGCCGTCAAGCTTTTGGTCTTGACGCCGTCACCTTGTATTTCCAGCTTGGATTTTTGGTACTTTGCCGTTTTCTTCACTTTATGCTCCAAAAACGTCCAAAATAGTCTCTTTTCCAGAATTCACTCTCCAAACATCTAAAATCACAAAAGGAACGATTTAGGGCAATATTTGATCAAATAAAGTCGGATTCGGGCTTAAATGACCCCCTAAAAACGGATCATTTTTCGCCTCATCAAAAACTAACATTAGTTAAAAAGATATTTAATGTAATTTTAAACAAAGTTAATATATAAAGTATAGAGGTATAAAGTGTAAAGGGTTATTTGTGTTTTTTATAAAGTTATTAAAAAACATGGAAACTTGTAATTTTACACTTTACTCTATATAAATTATTTAAATTCAATCACTAAAGATTTATTAATTACTTTATCTTTTTTTAAGTTTTTGTTTTCATAAATTTGACACCTATATTTTTATGCATTTTTTTTCTTAACCAAATTTATTAAGTTTGACCAAAATCAATTTAATTTTTTATTGACCAATAGGCAAAATCGAGCTCTGCTATTTGTCCAAGTTATTTTTCAATGAGAAGAGATGTAAAAACACTCCGAAATGATGTAATTCTTTTATTATATAAAAGATGTTATAGTTAACTTTATAATCAAATGATTTCCTCTAAAGTGGTAAAAAAATATATATATTTAAGTTGTTTGTTACTATCTCAAAGCTATTTAATAATAATAATAATAATAATAATAATAATAATAATAATAATAGCTACCTGCATACACTTTATTGTTAATTGAAATTGTTGAATTGATAGATGTAACTTTTATTTTTAGTGTCGACTAAAAACTAAAATATTTTATTTGTTAATTGTCAAAATTTTGAACGTATACCAAAACATCTCATTTAATGTGTCAGAATTTAAGATGTTACTATTTCAAGTCTAATTCTTATACCTAAAATATTTTGTTAAAAAGATGCTGCTTACATCTCAAAGCCGATGCTTATAATTAACTTAGGGGATGGGTTAAAATCACGGGAGCTATTTGGTTAGATTAACCCTCTCTACAACTAGTAGGGAGTACTAGTTTATATATATATTTTTTGTCTTTTCCCTATTTTGTCGTTTAGCGGGTTTTTTTTTTTTTTTTTTTTTTTTTTTTTTTTTTTTTTTAAGTAATGTTTTGTATATATTTGTATAAAGTAAATGTATTGTATATGTATAATATTTTGTATATTTGTGTTTAATAATGTTTTGTATATGTATAATGAACAGTACAAAAAAAATAAAAAAATAAATACATGAACAGTACATCGTACATGAACAGTACCCTACCCCAATAGGAAGGGTTTGCAGAAGGGGTAGTAGACCCCGTCCTTATAGGGGTTCCCTTAACTTATTCTTATTTTTTTCGATGACCAAAAAGCTAGCTAGCAAGCAGCCTGCTGAGTCAATAGGCACTATTCATCACAACTTGTATTTTTTAGTATAGGCTTGTGTCTTACTGATATGTATGTTGTATGTTGTATGTGAAACTCACAATCAAGTTGTGGTGGATTCAAATCTTGCTCATCACATGTGAATTTGATTTGTGGTGCATATATTTGCTGCAAGATAGTTAGTTGCCGTTAACAAAATTAGGTAATGTAAAAGCTAGTATATTTTTAGTTCTAGAAGAGCAATACTTTATGACTATGTAATGAGTACAAGGTGAGTAAATGTGTACATACGAAGAGAAGGTGGGTGGTTTTAAAAATCAACCAACGACCCTTTGATTGGGGTCTAAAGGCAAATAATCAAACAATGTTTTGAAAACTTATACCACAAACAATCATTTGGTTGGTGCATAATTGCCTTTTCTAACCATTCAATTCCAAAAAAGGAATATTAACATTTCAAACAATAACTTAAAAAGTTATCATGTTTGTAAATGTGATTAGTTAATCAATATTTGACTTATTCAATAATGATATTTTTTGAAACAGACTTATGACAAATATCAAATTAGTTGCATTATACTCTAAAACAAAATATTAAAAAAGTGTCAAGCAAACTCTTTGATTTCAAAACCACATTTTTTAGAAGATAAAATAATACGTAAGTGTAATTCTTGTAAGTTTATTGATACTTTATTTGATGCACGACTCATTCGCAACAATTCATTCTTATTTACAGTAGCGTCATTATTATTTCTTGTGATTCATAAAAAGTTACATTGTGATAAAAGTTATTTATATTGAACAATCATGTATTAAATACAATAATACAAGATTAATCATGATATGGTAACTTCTTTCTCAAACTAATATGATAGCCTCACAAAGTCAAAACGACGTGTTGTTTTCAACAATCTCTTAGTTGTCTTTTATTTGTTTTCGACGTTAGACAAATGATTTGTGACATCTAGGGGTTCGTTTGGTTCGTAAAATGTTTTTGACAAATTTAAATCAGTTTAAAGAATTGAAATCTGAAAGAATTTGAATGCTAAAGAAATGGAAGCTTTGTGATCAATGGTATGCTAGGTTTGTGATCAATAATTTACAGTTTACTCAACCTTTTGTTGAAAACAAAAAGCTAAGGGGCTGTTTGATAAAAAATATGATTTAGCGCTGAATGAATCAAAGCTGCTGAATGATTCTAAGATGCTGAGTGAACCTGATGCTGAGTGAAAATGACTGTTTGATATTTGTCCTGAATGAGCAATCTGAGTTGCCTGAAATTACCAATTTAACCTTCTGTCTGATTTTCTACTGAATAAAATATATCATTTGATAACAAAATTATTAACTTGAATAAAAATATAATATAAAGAAAATAATGTTGGAATTAAAAAAAAAATGTAAATAGTCTTATCAAAAGATCATAAAACAATATAAATTACGAGCTAATCTTAGGTTGAAGCATTTAAAAATAACTCATCAGCAATTTGATTACGGAGATTAGCCATATATTCAGTGCCTTGGGGACCCCATTGTGTGTCATCCATGCCTTGTCCCTCATTTCCTTCACCTTGTTGTTTAGTAGTAAACATGGTGTTTGCATCACTCTCCAAAAATAATTGATCGTGAATGTTGCATTTTCTTATAAAGTTGTGGACCGCAAAACACGCAATCACTACATTTCTTTGCACCGGAAAAGGATAAGGAGCCATTTGTTTTAGTATTGGGAACCTTGCTTTTAAGACACCATAAGCACGCTCGATAACATTTCTAAGTTGTGCATGAGCATGATTGAACCTTTCTTCTTTTGTTAAGGCACGTCGACGTCGGAAATCGGCTAACCAATACCTCGTATTACGATATGGTGCCATAAACCCACGAGTGTTTGTATATGCAGCATCACAAAGATAATATTTGTCTACAATGGTAAGTTTGTGAGAACATTAGTTCACTTAAGAAAATACGGAAAACAACAATAACATTGTCATGTTATGAGAGGATAATACATACTTGGTGGAGGAAACGGGAAGTTAGAGTTTGGATTAAATGCTACTTCTGTCAAAACTCTTGAATCATGAGCTATGCCCTCCCATCCGGCCCAAACGAATGTGAACATCATATTAAAGTCACATATCCCTAAAACCTTTTGGAAACACTCACCTTTTCCTCTTCCTCTATAACGCATTTGTTGATCGACAGGCACAACTGCATGTACAAGAGTTCCATCGAGTGCACCAATTGCCCCCTAGATAAGAAACTTGGTATATGAGAAATTATTGTTATTCTGTAAGGATTTAAATATATTTTTATAAAGTGTACCGAGAATATTTCTCTTAAGTTTCTTTGTCGTTCTGAAGTATTTGCTTCAAAAGATGTTGGAACTATGACTTCTCTTGCAAATTGCATCATCCCTCGTAGTACTTCATGAAAACATGCATGAATAGTTTGCGTGGAGTGTTGAAACCTCCGTTTAACCATTCTAAAGCGTTCATTATGACCTATAATTGTCAAAAACATTGCCATCTTCTCTTCAACGCTTATATTTCTACTATTTTGCAACCAATTTCTTTCTTTGAAATGGTTGCATAACAAAATATATGCATCACGAGATAAACGCATCAACTCTTGACATTGTGTATTAGATCCAACTAACAGTTCTTGTGTGTATGCATGACCGGTCAAGACGGAAGTGTTATCTCTTATCCTTTCTATCCTTCTTGAAGATTTTATTTTCATATACCAATATATGATGAACAAAAACAGAAGCTCATCCTCCAAATCCATATATTACCCTTGCAATTATAAAACAAAATCAAAAGTTAGCAATATGTATCGCTTAAATGACATCATATTTGAATTACTAGAATCAAATTATCCGCACTAAAAAATCATAACAAGTAAGAACACAATTACGGAAATTCATATCATCAATTGAAAAAGCATGTTCAAAATCCATAACATCAACAAACACAATATTAAAATGATCAAAACATGTGGTGTTCAAATTCTAAAGTAAAGCAACAAATAAATCCCATGCAAATTTTAATTTTTATTCAACTACTCCAATATCCCATACTTGCGTCCAGCATTCCTAACCCAATTCTCCAAACTCTCTGGCTTTAAGCGCATCCAAACTTTTCTATAATCAGCGCTTTCACTAAAAAGCATAACTGCGACGTCGTACAATAGGTTATCTGTTCCCCACCCAACCTTTTCTAACTTCTTCATGCAAGCATCAATGTCATCTCCTCTATGTTTTTCCATCATAAGTTGAACAACTTTGGCAAAGTCTTCCTCAACAGCAGACTTGTTTGAACTGCTTGCTTGTTTACCTTTTCGTTTCTTGCTTTGAGGACTAGTAGAACCTTCTTTTGACAAATTCGGGGGTTCTAGTGTTGATGTTGGGATTGATTGCACATGTTGGATATCATCATCTTCAACTGACACTACATTAGCAGAATCTTCACAATCATTAGGAAGATTAGAAGCTGGTCCCCAACCTTCAAACCCATTGCTGGTTGACCCATCAAATAGTTGTGTACAAAGATCGGGGAAAAGCAATCCAGTACTCCTCACTGGTTCTACGTATTTGTTTGACTGTTTAAAAGAACTTATAAGTACATATAAAGCTATCTATGAAGCTATTAGTGAAAATATACAAAGGATAGAATGTGACCTTCATCTCTATCTGCCATTCTTCTTCCGTTAAATTAAACGTGTTAGTTACTGGATCATAGACATTTCCTGTTTTGTTCTTTAATTTGGTCCATGCACTAAACTTGCTTTTAAGATAGTCAAAATGGTTTTTCATTTGTCGTTGATCAGCGATAAAATTATGCTCCTTTTTAAGTGTTTCCCCAACATTTTTCCATGAATGCATCTTAAGGCTAACCCCGTCTCGTCCATTTACAGCAACCTCATGTATACAAGCTTCAAGAAACGTTTTAACCACGCTTTCCTTTTTCCAGTTAAGCCTAGGTTTCTTTTGTTTTGAAGATTCACCAACATTTTCCATTCCTATATAGATACAATTAATAGAATTCATTAAACTTTAGCTTCATATATTTAATTATACATTGACACATACGAGAAGTTTCACTACATTTTTTTAGTATCATGTATAAAGAATAAAGAATATAGCTCTCTACTTTTTAGCCTATAGTTATCTATTAAAAAAAATGCAATTGTGCTATATCTATCTACTGTACATAGTAACTTATCATCAGTAAGATTAATAACCAATGGAATACTTCAAAATATCAAGTTGGATGGGCCAAGATAAGTTAGAGAGATATATATTCTATTCTATTCCTAATTGAAGACTACTAGTCTACAACTACTCGTACATGACCAGACTCGTACTTTTGCAATATGCAGTTTAAAGTATTCTATTCTATTCCTAATTGAAGACTACTAGTCTACAACTACTCGTACATGACCAGACCTTCGACTACTAGTCTATTCCTGATTATGAAACGCACTTCATTCGCTTGTTACATGACCAGACCTTCGACTTTATATCCTCTTATTCATTGGACCAGTTTGAGTATGGTTGTTCCATACTCAGTTGTTCGTTCTCAGATGACAATAATGCATGATACAGTGTTGGGACGGCCTATGTCATGCAAGGGCTACTATTCTAAAGATTTCTAGATATATTTTGATTTACAACTCCCATCATTCACAGAAAGAGTAGAGAAACCATGCATGATTGACTTCCTAAGTCACAAAATATTCCCAGGTATTGCAAACAAATACTTGCAAAAAAAAATAACAATAATAAAACATAAACTATAAAAATTATTAAGGTTTTACCTGTTGGATCAAGAGAAACCTAGCAGATTCAAAGTGAGAATTTTTCGTGAGTAGGGGGCGACTTGTGAGGTGGTTTTGAGAGTGCCATTTGTGAAAAAAAAAGGGTATTATGGAGAATATGAAACCTACTGAATCGCTGGGCATTCCTATGGAGGTGGCCCATTCAGAACCCAACTGGCCCACTCAGGACCCTTTTTTCCGTCTACCAAACAATGGGGCTATGACCGATTCAGTAATATGTGCTGAATTGAATTGCTAAGATGCTATCAAACGGGCCCTAACTTATTGTTCATAAGGTAATAGACGAAGCACAAACCGCATATTAATACTTCATTTTTCGAATGATCGAAGATATCATTTCAAGCCATTATCGATCATGTCTATATCAAATGGATGAGAATGCAGGTGGTTGAAGAATGCCGTCGATAAGATGTGACAACGATGAACACTCAAAATTTCAATTATTTCAATTTTCATACGTAATGTTTGGGAATACGCAAACACTTTATTTTCGGGTGACTTAAAACATTTTGGGTTAACTCAACTCAGTGAAGATCCTTATAAAATAGTTTGGGATAATTTCATATTTACCCAACCTAAATATCAAAATTTCATATTTACCTAAAACACAAGTTTTTAGTGCATAAGTACAATGCTTTTAAAGCATGTATTGAGAAAATATTGAATTATAATGTTTAAGTTGAGTATATATATGGAATTGCCCTTAGAGCATGGGGTAAGTTATAACGCAGCAAGTTAACGTGGTGCGTTAACTTACCGCTTCCCACGTTAAAAAGGTGCGTTAACTTGCTGAGTCAAGCTTTTAACGTGCGTTAACAATTGTATAAAGAAAAAAAAAATCGCACCCTATACTTTTAGACCGTTAAGCAACGGCTATTTTGTTAAAATAATAATAATAACAATAATAATTTAAAAAAAAAAATCCCAACCCATTTTCTTACCACTATAAATGCCAACCTCACACACATTTTATTTTCACACTTAAACAACTCAAATTCAACTTATATACTTCCTCTCTATAAGTTAAAAAAATAAATAAATAAATAAATAAATAAAAATAAATATTCGCAATAGATCCGAATGAAAATAACCAAGAAGAAAGGAGTTTCTCCGATATTGATGATGAAATTGACATGGAGTTTATGATAGCCACATTCGAATATCATCAACATTTGGAACAACAAGAAGCAGCAGCAACAGCAGCTCGACAACGCATCCTGCGTACACGCATCCACCGTGAGTTTGAGGTTGCCGAGGAACATTTGCGTAGTGACTACTTTTATAAACGGAGTAAGTATTCGCACCGGAATTTTCACAGAAGGTTTCGTATGCGTCGGAAACTATTTCTAGAAATAGTTGAAGGTATTCAGTCTTATTATTCTGATCCTCTTCCAGATCATTTTAAATTCATGAACAAAGGACCCGATGCTATGGTCGACAAAGTATTAGTATACTTATGAGGTGTACAGCTGCCATACGCCAATTGGCATACGGCAACGCACCCGATGCACTTGATGAGTATTTGCAAATGGGTGAGCGTACTGTACGTGAATGTCTTGATAATTTTAACAAGTGCGTTATAGACTCGTTTATGCCGGAGTTTCTAAGAAAACCAACATGGTCCGACGTTCAGGCTATTTACGAAAAACATGAGCGTGAACATGGTTTTCCGGGCATGCTTGGTAGCATTGATTGCATGCATTGGGAGTGGAAAAATTGTCCGGTTGCGTGGCAAGGGCAATATGGTAGCGGTTTTAAAAAATACCCCACCATAATGCTTTAAGCTGTTGCTTCGCAAGATTTATGGATTTGGCATACATTTTTTGGAATGGCGGGGGCAAATAACGATATTAATGTTTTAGATAACTCTTCGTTATTCGACGACATCCTTGCTAACGAAGCCCCAAGAGCACAGTATATGATCAATGGACATCGGTATGAACGGGGTTATTACTTAGCTGACGGAATTTACCCACGGTGGTCAACTTTCGTCAAGTCCTTCTCGGCAACCACTGACGACAAACATGCTTACTTTAAAAGGAAGCAAGAAAGTGCACGAAAGGATGTCGAACGTGCTTTTGGGGTGCTTCAAAGACGTTAGGGTATATTACGACAACCAGCACGTGCACTGGAAGTTGTCAAGTTACAAAGAATAATCTATACTTGCATAATTTTGCATAACATGATATTAAAAGATCAAAAGTTTGCATTACGTGAGTATACGGAAATGTGGGTGGATCCGACACCACAGTTTAGCCGAGACAGGTGGATCGACAGATGTGAAGCCCAACGTCGCTATACATAGAGAAATACACGACCTAGATATGCATACTCAACTCCAACAAGACCTTATGGAGCACGTTTGGCGAAAACGTCTTCAACGTCAAAATAAAGAAGAAGGTTCCGAGAACGATGAATAAGCGTTTGTAATATTTATGTTTTTAAATTTTATATGTTTCGTAATGTAATATTTATGTTTTAATTCCGTATTGTAATATGTTTAAGAATTTATGTTATGGTTTTAAATAAATGAAGTATTTTTTAAAGTTTGAGGTTGAAATTAAAAATAATTGAGGTGAAGGTGAGTTAAGGTGAGTTATACTATCATGGTGGAAAGTGAAGAGTTAATATTAAAAAGTTAAAGCTGATGTGACGCTGACGTGATAGTTAGTTATAACTTAACTTACCGTCAACTCAACCCATGCTCTTATAGTTTAATACATTAAACATGATTAGAGAAAAATAACATGTCTTAATAAAGTAATCTAAAAATTCGAATTTTCTTTAAACTATACCTACGGGGTGGTGACTTTGATTCATACGCGTATGACTTGTTTATTCCATAGCTAAAGTTTTTTATCCTTCAATAAAACTTGTCAAAGATACATATAATAACATAAATGCATTCGTGTTTATATGGTAGATTAGTCGATCAAAAGATGAAAATTTGTGGTTATAAAAGAACTATGGAAATTGATAGATGTAGCTCTCAGGGCCGCCACGTTTGTTAACTATTTGTATTTTTAATAATAATTGTCCACTCTTTGCATTTAAATCTCTCAACCGATTTTTTGGGTGTGTTTGGTGAAAGTAGCAGTGAGTTGTGAGCAGTAGCCACGACTCACAACTTCTTAAAGAAGTATTGAAAAAATGAGTTTTTTTAAAAAAATAGCAAAGCTCACCGATCTTTCACCAAACGAACAATAATAATCAACAAGATAATTGCTCACCGCTCATTGTCCCAAAAAGCTTTTGTTTCTGGAGTAAAAGAATAAAAATTTGACGGAAAATAATAAAGATGAGAATAATGTTATCCTTAGATGAGATAAGAGAATTCCACTCATTCATCCTTTTGCATCACATCATGGACTTTTTTTTTACAAGTCAATGCGACTCAAGTCACAAACTACCTACAGGACTATACATGAGTCTCGGTTAAAACAACACGATGTGGTTGAATTGTTGGCCTGGTTATTTGGGATTTTCTTATTTAGTTTGGAACATCATGAATGCACATAAGTGATTAAATTTCAATCCGTTATCAACCTGTAACTCTAATAGCAAAAACATTTTTAAGTCATTCTCAACCGAATTTTATTTACACAATCAATTCTTTCAAAAAGTTATTGCTCAAATAAGTCATTTCTAAGTTTTTGCTCCAATGCATCAACCTGTTTTTAAGTCGTTTTCAACTCATTTTCAACTTTCCCTTTGAAGATGCTGTTACTACTACTTTGAAAGTTTTGAAATCGAGTCATTTGGTTTGATCATTGCACTTGGACCATAGCAAAGTTATTAATTTGGCTGATATTTTATGCTATACATTGATCCAAAGTAAATTCTGTACATTATACAATTTACAGTGACTTGATCTAAGAAGATTATGAAATTTTCATAAAAGTTATTAAAATTTTGATACTTGCTTGCTAACTTGTAGTCTAGCGGGTACCTAATAACCATATATATGTTTGTTGGTTCTTGAGCCCGTCTAAAAATTGTGAGATAAGTCATTGATGTGATAATTTGACTTTACAACAACAGAGAGAGAAAAGAAAATAAAAATAAAAATAAAAAAATTTGTTGTTGTAGCATCCTAGCAGGCGAGCTGGCGAGGTATATATGATCGCCACTTTGGTCCATTAGTATTTAGTAGGCCCAATATTCTTTGTTTAAGGCCTAAGCTCAAATTTCCCCAAATATGTGACATTTTTTCTTTTTTGAAGAAAAATGTGTGACAATTTTGTTAGAGATAATTACAAACTTCTTGTCTTCTTTATTTACATACAATCACATTTTATATTTTCAAGCTTCGACACCTGTTAATGATTAGTAGCAAGTCTAGTTATGTTATCTGTCGATTAGGAAGTTGAATGTGTCAAGGCAAGTAACTAGCTTTGTGTGGATAATGTAGGTCGGTTAAGATTACAACCGATAGTTACTTTGTGTCTAAGTCGGTTTGTGACTTGAGTATCATGAGTCATAGCCCCCTCTTTTCTATAAAAGGCGAAGAGGGAGTGAGGTCTCACCACACGCATTTTTTTTTTTTTTTTTTAATTCTTCCTTGTAATCGATTGAGGTGTTAATAAAACTTAATCGTTCGGTTCTTTGTAGTCTCTCGTATCTCTCGTGTTTGCTATTTGTGCTCGATGCAACCCGCGATCTTGCATTTCGCAATCGAACATCGAGTTTGTTGTCGTAATTATCCAACAATACCAGTCATCTTTGTATTTGTCAATTTATATGAGATGGGTTCTTTAACCAAACCTTTGTTATATTTTCATCGCCAATGTCATTGTTATGCACTATGATATATGTAGGGGTGTTCATCGGTTCGATTTTTAGGTTAATCGGTTTATTCAGTTATTTTTTTTTTGGTCATAACCGAACCGAAAACCGAATTTTGTACTTGAATTACACCATTTATATATTTTTTTAATTTAATTATAGAGATTTTTGGCAGAAAAAAATAATAAAAAAAATTCAAGCATAAAAAGTGTTTTTTATATTAAGATAAAATTTTAATGGTCTCTTTTTTTTATATATAATAATATAAATATATAAAATATATATATAAATATTTATATAAATTCGGTTTTTGATTCAGAGAGCAAAAACTATATTCAAACCAAAAACCGAATTTTTAGTTCGATTCGATTTATTCGGGTTCGGTTCGGTTGGGTTTTCAATTTATTCGGTTTATTACCCGAACCATGAACACCCCTAGATATATGTGCTAATCTTTCTCAAATCCAAAGATCCTTTAAAGAAATTAAGTGAGTTGAAAACAATCTAACCGGAAATTTTTATTCAGGTTTGCAAACAAACGAATTCCTTGACAAAACGTAGATACGTAATCTACCTTTAATATCAAATTTAACTGAATATTACTTAGAAAAAATTACACGTATACAAAATCACACTCGTCGTCCTTATTAAATTTTAGCTGCATAAATAATTCCTATTTTCAAACTATTTGCATTGATAATCTTTATTTCGAAAAGACTATTTATGTAATAATGATAGTGACTACCCGTAAATTAAAAAACTATAAATTATTATACAGAAGATCCTTATTTTTTAAAATAGGTACTATCGATGCAACTAGTTTGAAAATTATGTGTCACTGATGTAACTAAAATCAAATAAAGATGACAAGTATGATTTTTGTTAAATCACAAGACCGAAACATTTTCTATTATTTAGTTATGTTCATTTCGAAAATTTTAATCTATAACCTTAATACTTTTACAACCTTTTGGTTTTATCCGTTTCCTATATATAAACTAAAGTATGCATTTATTTTAACCATATACTTATACAACATGTTACTTTCAACCATTTACTTGAGGGTTAATATACAAATAATCAAATATGTCACTAAATTTTTCAATAAAGTGTGCTTAAGATAACGAATTTTTAGTTTGTACATTTGGGTTAGAGGACTTATAACTTATAAGTTAGATTACTTTTTATACTTTCAAAGTTATTGGATGCATACCTTTAGGTAGTTAAAAAACATAAATGTCGTGTTTTTACGAATTCAGTTATGTTTATTTATATTTTTATAAGTTCAGTGAACAAAAATGTAATATTTCATAAGTTTAGTAATCAAAAAGAACAAAATAAAAATTCTTTACCTTAGTTTCATTGTTTTAAAAAGTTTAGTAACATTTTTGTATATTAATCTTTTAATTTATAAAAATAAATTTACCTCGTACAGTAAAAACTTGATAAATTAATATCTGATTAATTAATAAAGTAGATAAATTAGTACTTTTTGCAATTCCCGATTCACTACTTTACAAATAAACTAATATAACTAATTTAATTAATAAATTTATGTTGTCCCCGATGAGTATTAATTTAGAATTTTTACTGAATATATATTTCGCTATTTTCGAATAGCAATAGATTACAATTTTATCATGCAAACATATTTTAATCACATCGCAACGTTAAGACAATGTTAGGTCCAATATAAACTCCATTTTGTCAGCTATGTTCCAAGTTTTTGAAATGAATGAAGAATTAAAAATGGACAGAAAAGAATAGGAGGTGAATAAAATTAATTTTTTCTTATATTATGTTCTCGAGTTAGGAGAGAAAATAAGAGATAACATATGATTTTACAATTATACTTTTAATTATATATAAAAGTTATGTTTTATATTAAGTCATTTAAGTAATTTTATTTATTTAAAGGTTCATAATATAACTTCTCTCTAAATCATCCCAATTTTGGGAAGAAAGTTTTGGAGAGAAGTTTAACCTAAATTACTCTCCTCTTCTATTCTCTTATCTCCTAAAAAAAGCTCAGGAACACGAATTTATTTTGTTTTCTTCCCACTTCTATTCTCTTCTTTCAAAAATAAAACTCGGGAACGCAGCATAATTAGTCAACAACGAATGAGTGAGCCCGCGCGTTGCTGCAAAGATGTTGTGTTGATGTATAGGACAAATAAAGGACTTTAATCTAACAAAACTACACAAAATGTTAGGAAACGTACATATGCTTTTAGAAAATCCTATGGTCTCACCGGATTTGCTTGCACTCGCTGAGTATAGCGTAGCTTCGCCATTGCCCTTGACCACAAAGAGATTGAAGCAATATGTACTTAAATAATTACCACAACTTTAATGGAGATAACATAACTTGACTAATTGAGTTACATGAATTTGATAGCACCATATTTTATACAACGATGTCCTTAGTAGAAACAACTTCATAAACCTTAGAAGAAACATCCTTCAGCCATTAAATCCAGAGTCACTCAAAATTGACCCATTAAATCATTCAATTCCTTAGAAGGATATTTCTAAAGAAATTAGCACAGTTTTTCTATTCATCAAAGTCTTTAGGCAAATGGTGCATCAATGCCACATTGTCCCTAGGTTGGTCTCCAGATGCCCATAAAAATTGACAACAAAATGATTAAATTATCAAATGAAAGTTCAAATTACATGCAACCGATATAAAAGCACACTGAATGCAATTGCTAAAAGGTAAAATACAAACACGTGAACCTTGAAAGTTCCTTTCAAGAAGTACATGTTCACCTCTTCATCAACACCATGGATCTTAATTGTTGATTGTTGTGTCAAGAGTTTTACTCACTTCATCAGCATAATGCCACAACCATAACTCCCTTGTAGGCGAAAGTCTAAGAGCAAGAGGACACACCGTGAGTGGCATTCGTGAGGCCCTCTATCTAAACTTCCAGAACCCGTTTGCGCACATTCCATTAAACACACACAACTAAACAATCATATATAGATCAAAATTTTACTATGAAAAAGGAGCATCAATAAACTAATGTTCTTTCTAAATTCAATAAACAATGTTTAGTAAAAACACCACTGTTCTTCCTAAATTCAATAAACTATTAGTAAGTTACATATATATAAACCAAAATTTTACTCTACGAAGGAGCATTTATGAAAGAATATATATCATTCAAAAACATATAAAATATCCACTCTACATACAAAAGCACTTCCTCCTAAGTTTTTTAAACAAATTTTATAAGAAATTAATGATCTATTATCAATCCATAAAATGAATCTTATATTTCCTTTTTGTTGGTTCCTTTTACTTGGTTAACAATAACTAAAGAGTTAATCTAACCAAGATATATGACTTTTAACACAGATGTAAATAAGATTAACAACAAATATAAACATAAAGAAAAGAGAGTAATTTTCAACATTTAATTCTTATTAGAAGTTAATCAAATAATTATACCCAAGTGTTTGCGGATTAACACTTGGGATTGAAATGACAAGTATGGTATGAACTCCTCACTAAACTCAAAACAAAGTTTGAGTGACAACTATAGGTCACACTGAGCTATCTCAGGGACAATATTGTTCTTTGGAGGAGTAAAAGTAGTTTGTAAATGCTTAGCATTAAATGCACAAACTTGTCAACTTTTACTCCTCACTTATGTTACCTATTTATACAAAAGTATGAACAACTATAATACACAATGGACATAAGACTTCCTTGAATAAAATATTGATAGATTTTATTCTCTGGTAAGGGGGAAACTTTGACCTTAAAGTGATAAAGCACTTAACCAGTTCAAATTTTCCCGCCTAGTCCCGCCAAATCTTCAGTCTTCAAGTCATCAGTCATCAGTACCTTAATCGTTGTTGAGGAGTCTTGGGGGTTTAGTGAGTTATTGTCATCCTCACTGAACCCATCACCTTCATCTTGGCTTAGATGTCACTCGCTGAGTTCCGCCTCACTGAATGGTGAACCTTTCTTCATAGGCTCGTTCTAAGCATCCTGAAGATGACTCACTGAGTTACTGTTCACTCAGTGACTTGTTTACGGATATTAAACACTTAGGTGATTTTATGTTCAAATCCTTGTTAGAGGAAGATTGGGGAATTCAGTAACCCAACACTTTTAGATCTTGATTCTACTGTTCATGTGCATTCATTTGGTATAACTTTTATTATATTTCATCTACTGTAGTAATTTATTACCATTTATATTTCCGTTACACACACTAAAATACATAATGTTCTTCTCATTTTCCCCCAAATCTCATTAATCCATTGTCACCTGAATATGAAATTCTATTGATTGGTTATTTTCATCTCTTAATCATAATGAATGATCCTGATAAATCTAACCCTAATTTACCTCCAAACCCTAAAGAGGTCGTTGGTGGTACTCGTAGCAAAAGAGCTACTCGTAGTCAATACAGTAGTACCTGATGTCAATGATAAGAATGGAAAGGTGAGTAATAGGCAAGGTCATGTGGGTAATAAGAAGGTTTCTCTTAAGTAGGCTAAGAAAAATATTAAGGTTGGGAAGGATGTGAGTAATAGTGAATTAATTGAAGGGGATAGTGAAGTAAGTGATACTAGGGATGACGATTTGGATGGTGATATTGCTTCAAGTGTTGATGCATAAAGTTTTGAAGCTGATAGTTATGAGGAATCAAACCAAGGTAAGGGTCTTACAACCAATATGGTTACTGGTGAGTCTAATGTTAGGAATAAGGTGGAATCTGTGTTAGGAACTATGCCTGTACCAGTTTGTGATAATCCTGTGCTGAATCCTAGAACTAATAATGCTAGTAGTCCTAGAATTTTGAAAAGGGGGGAAGCTTTAACTAATGGGGGTAGTACTGAGGCTAGTTTTTCTTTTAATAATGTTGAAAAATGGCCTAGTTTAAGTAATGTTAAGAATGGTAATGTTGATCAGAGGGTTGAGGCTAATAATGAAATGAATGTTGTTGTTGATGCTTGTGATAAGGAAAATGCTAAGGTTGATGAACCAATGACTTTTGTTAAAGCTTTGAAAGGTCTTGGTTCTAATACTAATAGCAAGTTAAGGCTCATTCCTGTTTGTATTGATGAAAATGGTAAGGAGGTTGTTGATCTTGATCCTGTGATTGCTGAGGGTAGTAAGAATTGGGGTATGACACTTGTAGGATATTTTGTTGGTATAAAGATGAGCCATTGGGAAATTTTGAGTCACTTAAGGAGGATGTGGAGAGCATATAGTCTTGGTGAGGTGATACTTAATGAATGTGGGCTTTATTTTTTTTTAAATTTAAATCTGATGAGGGTATGCAACATGTATTAGAAAATGGGCCATGGTTGGTTGATAATAAGCCTTTATTTGTTCAAAAATGGGAAGCTGGAATGTGTATGAACAAGCCTGAACCTGTGAAGGTGCCTGTATGGGTTAACATTTTTAATGTTCCATTAGAAGCTTGTAATTCTGAAGGCATTAGTAGAATAGCTAGTCGGATTGGTACCCCTATAATTATGGATAGAATTACTTCTGCTATGTGTGACAAAGCTTATCGTAGAGCAAGTTTTGCTAGGGTTTTGGTTGAAGTTAATGCTGAAAAGGGCTTAATTCAGGAAATTGATGTGTGCTATAAGAGTCTTTGGAAAACGATGAAACTTAGGGTTGAATATCCTTGGAAGCCGCCAGTGTGTTCTGTTTGTAAAGTTTTTGGGCATGAATTGGAGAAGTGTAAAACTAGGGGTGGTAATATTGTGGAAAAGAATCAACATGAGGTGAGCAAAAATCAGAATAAGGGTAAAGAGATTGCTAATGATGTGGGTGAGTATGCTTGGCAGTCTATGAATAGGAAGAATGGTAAAGGAGATGATATGCTTAGTGGTACAAATGGGAGAAGAATGTATGTTGGTAAGAGTTCTAATAGAGGTGGGTTTAATGGAAGAGGTAGGGGTAATATGTATGGAAGAGGGTCTGGTAATTATAGTTTCAATAGGGAGGGTAATAATCGATATGTTCCTGTGCACAAGAATAATGCAGTTAAAAGTCATAGTGTGCAGAATAGGGGAAGTGGGGTAGAGAAAGCTAAGGTGCAACCAGTTGAAAAGAGTAATGATACTAGTGTGCTTGCGAATGGTAACAAAAGTAATGAAAATAGTAAAGATAAATCTACAAATGAGATGAATGGTACTAGTAATAAGGCAGAAGTGATTAGAATAGAAAATAGGTATGCAGCTTTGCAAGTGATAGTGAAAGTGATCATAGGGTTGATTGGGAAGCTGTTAAAGATAGAATTGACGAGGCATGTACTAAAGGTATGTATATTAGTCTTGCTGAAAGGAATAGTTAGAATGATGAGGTAAAAGAATATTACAAAGTTCAAATTCATAAGCTTGTTCAAAGAGTTAATGTTGATGGTCTTAAGTTGAGAATTCAAAATTATGATAAGCAAATAAAATTTAGCACTGAGAACTTAACTATGTATGCCAAAAAGAAAGCGGATAGTATGGTGAATGCTACAATGGTTGAACAGGGGTTGACTCATAATCAAGCTTTTGTGAAGGTATATGATGAGGTGTACAGAGAAGAATTAGAGAGAATTAAGGAGTTGACTGCTAAGAAACAGGTTACTGAGGTTGAGTTATTTTTCAAGACGGGACAAGTGTTTACTATTTTTGAATTTGAAACTTGGTCTGATGTAATGCTGGAATGTTATGAATCTCTTATTGGTGAAGATAGGTATAAGAATTTGGTTGAGCAAATTGAAAAAATGAATAGTGATGATATAGAAGAAGTTGCTGAGGATTTGAGTGGTAGTGCTCAATTTCTAGCACAGAATGTTATTTCAAACAAGGTGAATGATGATATCAGCAAGGTGCAAGAAAATGCAACACCTGTTCCAATTGTTTAATATGTCGCTGAAAGTTGCTGCGTAGAATGTCAAAGGGATGTGCAATACCCTTAGACAAACATAGATCAAAAAGTTCATTGGAGGTAACAATATTAATTTCTGTGGTATTATAGAAACTCAGTTAAGGAAAAAATTTGTGAATAAAGTTTGTGGGGATGTGTTTGGTGATTGGGAATGGGTTACTAATGTTACTGATAGTTGTAAAGGATGTAGAATTGCTGTAGGATGGGATCCAAGGGTTGTGTCTGCTAATCTTTTATCTCAATCTAATCAGGTTATGCACTTCTCTGTTAGAACAAATATTGATAGACAGGAAATTTTTATATCCATTGTTTATGGTGAGAATAATCCACAAGCTAGAAAAAGGTTATGGAAAAACTTGGTGAATCATAAAGTTTTATTAGATAAGGGTGCATGGATTCTTCTTGGTGATTTTAATGTGATCTTACGGAGTAATGAACATTCTAATGGGCTGAATGCTAGATGGGATGGTATGCAAGATTTTGTTGATTGTGTTGCTGATCTGGAGATTGAAGATTTGACCATGTATGATATCTATTATACATGGATTCAAAAAATGAGAGATCCTACACTTGGCATTCTTAAGAAGCTAGAAAGGGTTATGTGTAATAGTCAATTTATTGATACATATCCTGCTAGTTTTGCTACATTCATGCCATATCTTACATCTGATCATTGTCCTGCCATTGTTTCCGTGCCTAATATATGTATTAAGAAGACGAAAGCTTTTAGATTTATGAACTTTTTGGCGGATAAAAAAGGGTTTTTGGATGTTGTAAAAGACATATTGAGGGGTTTGCAATGTTTAGATTAGCTAAGAGACTTAAAGCTATGAAACATCATATGAGGAAGTTTAATAGGGAGAATGGGAATGTTTTTGATAAAGTGAAAGCTCTTAAAGTTGAATTGAATAGGGTTCAGGAGTGTTTGGATAAAGACCCTAATAATGTTCAACTTAGGGAGGAAGAGATGGTCTATGTTGATTTGTATAAGGAAGCTACTTTGGATGAGGAAAAGTTACTTCAACAGAAGAATAAGATTACTTGGCTTAAAGAGGGTGACTTCAATAGTGCTTATTTTCATAAAGTTGTGAAAGGGATAGTAACCAAGAGTCGAATTGAGATGATATATGATGAAAAGGGAAATGTTCATACTGGTAATGAAGTTCCTAATCTTTTTGTGTCTCATTTTCAAAGTTTTTTAGGTACTTATGATGATGTCCGATGAGTGCTCAAACACTCATCATTTTTGGTCAAATCTGAACTGCAAAATATACAAAAACACTCAGTAATGCATCAAAATACTAAAAATATTTCAAAATTGTGTTTTATATGTTTTAGATGCAAAATGAGTAAAAACAAATGAAAAACGTACAAAGTTTGCAAAATTGGCAGTTTCAGTCCCCCAACTTTCAAAAATTGGCAAAAATAGTCCCTGAGCACTTATTTGAAAAGAAAAATCACCAAAGGTCCTTTTGAAATCATAAATTGTCATATTTAGTCCTTTGGTGAAAAGTTAAAAAGTTTTGGAAATTTACAGTTTCAGTCCCTAAACTTCATAAATTGGCAGAATTGGTCCTTGGTGGGATATTTTTGAAAGAAAACTAATTTTTGGTTCTTGGGAAATCACAAATTGTGAATATTGATCCTTGGGTAAAATGTTTTGAAAGTTTACATGTTTGGTCCCTCAACTTTGAATTTTGGCAAAACTAATCCCCAGGAATTTAATTTTGGAAACTAAATATCAAAGGGCCTTGGGAAATTAAATAATGGCAAAATTGGCCCTTGTGATTAACTTTTACAAATTGGCAGATTTGGACCCTCACTTTTCAGAATTTACAATATGATCCTTGTGATATTACTACTTAACCAAAATGGACCCTTGATTATTCAAAATACCCAAAAAACCAAACCTGATCCACCCATAAACCACCCCAGCCCAAACCATGGCCCAATCCACTCCCTTTTAATATATAAAACCCGGTCAACACCCTTGGTCAAACACCCACCCCATCCACTGTTCACCCATCCTCAACCCCGTAATTCCCTCCCCCTGCTCCCTCTCCAAATCCCACAAAACCCTCACCAACACTCCCTAGTGTCTCCCAAAACTCCCCTCCTCATTTATTACTCCCAACCCCCTCACCAAACTCCACTCACCCTGCCAAATCCTTTTTTCCCGCCAAAAAGAAATTGAACGGCTGGGATTGATATAAGTCATCCAAGCGCTTGAATTGAAGTGAAAAAAGAATAGAGACACCCCAGGACTTATAAAAGGAAAAGAAAATGAAGAGAGAAGAATCAGTAGAGTAGTTAGTTTTTTAATTCCTAATGTAACTGTAGGACGAATTTAGTTAAAACTAATGTAATAATTCAAATTAAGCTTTGCAACATCTTCTTTCAGTATTGTAATCAAGTTTCAAAATCAATATTAGTTCAGTTTACTCTTTGAATTCCTTGTTTGAACTTTGCTTTAATATTTTAAGATAAGTTTCTTGGATTTAGATTAAGATACTGTTTCTTAAGCTGTTATTTTAGTTCTTAAGCTCACATAAGCTTATTCATAGCTTGTGGTGAGCTGTGGTAGTCTTAGCATCTGTTCTTAAGCATATCATCCAAAAAGTCAATAAAAGTCAAACATAAGCCTATGATTGTGGATTAGGTGATTCAGAAGGGAATGGTTGGTTGTGTCTGGTTAAAAAGCTTGTTATTAAGCTCAAATGATCTTGAGGTCATTGACTTGAGGTATACTCACCCCATCTCAGCTTAATTTCCATTTTTAGTTTTAAAAAATGCTTTTGTGAATTGCTTCTGTTTGAATACTTTTTAGTTGTTACTTCTTGTTGTTTAGGATTTAATGTAGCATGTTTTAGATCCTTGATTTAGTTTCTCAGCTTTAATAAGCATTTGGTAGTGTAAAACTCAACCCACAGTTAGTATAAGGGGTGTTTGGTTGAGGCTCATTTCCCATGATTGAGCCTGTTTCAATAGTGGTATTTGGATAGAACATGTTACCTTAGGCTAAAGTATCACTTTCATAACATAAAATCAGGAGCTAGTGAACAAGAAAGTCAAAATCCATTTTAAAATTCTATAACAGCTTACTGTTTTGTGTTTAGCTTTTCATAATCATCAATTTAGTTTAGAACTTGTTCACTTGGCTTATTATAGTCTCATTTGTGCTTAATACTTCTAATTCAGTACATTAGGAAATATCAAAATCCAAAAAAATCAACATATCATGTTCTTATAAAAAGTCAAATTTGGATGTTTTCAATTTTCTCAAATCTAGCAAGATTTTTGTAGAATTTTGTAGTGTGTTTTAGACTTTGAGCTTTTGAGGAATTGAAGTTTACCAGCTAGTCTTTAGTGTCCCATTGTTGTTAAATTTTTTCCATTTTTCTGGTGGGCCCCACCTTGGATCAAAGTCAATTGCAGGGGAGGTGAGTCCCCTGCTGCAGCAGTTCACACCACCATCACCACTACTTTGGTGGTGGTTTCTGGCCACTACAGTGGTCCCCAATGCCCCATTTTTGGTTCATTCAGCCCCCTCCTACCACACTTCAAACTTTGACCTTTAGTTTGACCTAGGGCCTTGTGGACCCCACCTGAATCATCCATTGAAGTTTGTCCCTTTTTTCTGTGTTGAGCAAGGTATCCAAGTGCCTATTGTTGGCTTATTTGCTTAATCTGTGGACCCCACTTGCATTTTCTAGCTTAATCAAGTTCCAATAACTTATTTAGACCAGAATCACTCATAGTGGGTCCCACTTAAGCTCATTTGAGCTCATTTCCTTCCTTGGTCAACTAAAGTCAACTGCCTAGCAAATAAGCACTCAAAGTGCTTATTTTTTATTTCCACAAAAGTTGTTTTTGTAAAAGTTTCATGTTTTAAGTTATAAAATAGTTTTGTAAAGAAAAAATCCAGAAAAGTCAATTTAATTTTAAGTGATAGTTTCTATTTAATGTAATTTAAATTTAAATTTTCATTTTTAAATTTTTGTTAAGCACTTAGCTTTTTTATATTTTTTTAAATTCATTTTATATTAAAGTAATTTTAGTAATTTTCTCAGATTTTTATTTTATCATTTGGTATTTATTAGATTTAATATTAGTTTTATTAGTAATTAATTAATAATTAAGTTTTAAATAGCATAATTAGTTTTTATTAAGCAAGATCTAGTTTTTATATTTTTCCTAGCTTTTATATAATATAATATAATTTTAGGAAATTTTCTAGAATTTTTACTATTTATTTGCTATTTTTTATAATTTAAAATAGTTTAATTAGATAATAAAAAGACAAAAATACATTTTTTTAGTTTTAAAACTTATTTTTAGTTATTTTATAATTTTAGAAATTTTATTTTAATTTTTCTAGTACTTAAATAATATTATATTGTATTTAAGTTATTTAAGTATTAATAATTAGTATTAATTAGTATTTAATTAATATTAAATAATTAAATAATGTAAAAAATAATTTTCTTTTTCTAAAAAGTTTCTTTTACCTTTAAGTTTGTAAAAAAGTCATTTTCACCCCCTGGGGGTTTTCATATTTCAGTTTTCACGTTTTATTTTGTACGTTTACGTTATTTAAATGTAAACGTACGAGTTTTAGGTTTTAAACGTTTCTGGTTTTTCTAGATTTCCAGTCTTATTCATATAGCTTATTTAAGCTATTTCCTTTTAGATTCCTTAGTGTAATCAAACACAAACCCCTTTCTGTCCAAATTCACCCGATTACAGATCCGTTTGATAACCATCACACCTCGTCGGGACATAACGACCCGGGGAAACCCTATATTCCGCGGAGCATTGACTCTAAGTTGTTTGACCTTGTTGACCATATCTGTGGTCAATTTAGGTTGACTGTTCTGAGCCAATCAATGTTTATGCTATGGAAGATGCCAGCAGTTTATTTATCAAGAGGTTGGATAGATTTAAAGCTGTGGATTTAATCAAGCCTGTGCCTTCACAAGAAATCAAGGAAGCCATTTTTAGCATTGATGATAATAAAGCTTCTGGTCCTGATGGATATTCTACTAGGTTCTTCAAAGCTGCATGGGATGTGGTGCGGATGGATACTTGTGCTGCAATTAAAGAATTCTTTGAATTTGGTAAAATGCTTGGTGAGATTAACACAACTCTTATATCTCTTATACCTAAGAGTAACACCCCTGCTAAAGTAACTAACTATAGGCCGATTTCTTGTTGTAATGTGGTTTATAAGGGGATTAGTAAGATTATTACTAATAGGCTTAAAATTATGCTAAATGAACTTGTCGATGTTAATCAGAGTGCTTTTATTCCGGGTAGGCAGATTAGTGATAATATTTTACTTGCCCAAGAGTTTATGGTTGGTTATACGTGGGGCCATAAGACTAGTAATTGTGCCTTTAAGATTGATATACAAAAGGCGTATGATACTGTTAGCTGGTCTTTTCTTGAATTATGTCTGAGAGAATTTGGATTCCATCCAGTTATGATACATTGGATTATGACATGTCTTACTTCTGCCTCATTTTACATTAGTGTGAATGGTGAGTCTCATGGTTTCTTTAAGGCGAAAAGAGGTCTTAGGCAGGGTGATCCTATATCACCCTATCTTTTTACTCTTGTTATGGAGGTATTGAATTTAATGATCAACATGCAAATTAGGAACGATAGGAGATTTAAGTATCATACTGGGTGTAGAAAGCTCAAAATTACTAGCCTTTGCTTTCCTGATGACTTACTGATGTTGTATCATGGTGACATGATATCAGCTTCCATACTAAGAAGAGGTTTAGATGAATTTAGCTTATCATCAGGTCTATACCCCAGTATGAGTAAAAGAAACTTCCTTCTGATGTTAAGGATGGGATGAAATTAGTCATACCTTTTAGGGAAGGTTGTTTGCCTATAAGGTATCTTGGTGTTCCTTTGGTGTCTAAAAAATCACTGCGACTGATTGTAAGATTTTGAATGAGATGGTTCATAATAAGCTAAGTGATTGGAAGAATAAAAGCTTATCATTTGCTGGAAGATTGCAACTTGTTGCATCTGTGCTATCTTCATTACAAGTTTATTGGTGCTCTATGTTTGTTCTTCTTACTCTTGTCTGTGAGTCTATTGATAAGCTATTAAACAATTTTTTGTGGGCTAATAATTGAAGTGATGTGGGTATGGTTAGTATTAAATGGAAGGATACTTGTTTACCTAAGTCTCAGGGCGGGTTAGGTTTAAGATCGTTACATGAATGGAATATTGCACTAATGGCTAAGCATTTATGGAATATAGTATGTGATAAAGATTCTATTTGGGTTAGATGGATAAAGGTTCATAAGTTGAAAGGTGTTAATCTGTGGGATATTGAATGTAAGAAGAGCTACTCTTGGTGTTGGAAACAAATTCTAAATCTTAGGGATAGAATTAGAAAGTTTGTTAGTGTGAAGATTGGTAATGGTAAAGGATGTAATATTTGCTTTGATAAATGGCACGACAAGGGTCCTCTAAGTAGAATGATTAGCCATAGAATTATTGATCAGGCAGGATTCTCTTTAAGCGCTAAAGTGTATAATATGATTAACAATGGGAATTGGGTCTGGCCTAGTCAATGGGTTGTGGATTATGTGAGCTTGTTAATGTTCCTGTTCCCAACTTGTCTGATAATCTTGAGGACAAAATTGTTTGGCATAATAAAAAAGGTAAAGTCAAAAAGTTTAGTGCTAGTGAAACTTGGAAGGCCATTAGAAGTGAATCTCCTAAGGTGATCTGGTATAAGCATATATGGTATTCTCAATGTATTCCTAGGCATGCTTTTGTCTCTTGGGTTGCTGTAAAAGGTAGACTTAAAACTAATGATAGATTAGCCAAGTGGTTTAATGTGCTTCTTACTTGTAACTTATGCCATAGTGATAATGAAACTCACAGTCATTTATTTTTTACTTGTGAGTATTCTAGGAGACTATGGGTAAGATTAAAAACCATGGCCAAGTTAGTTAGTTTGGCTGGCATTATTTCTAGATTATCTAATAAATCGGCAAATAATTCAATTTGGAGTGTTATTTAAAGATTAGTGTTTGGTGCTGCTATCTATTTTATTTGGCAAGAGAGAAATGTTAGGGTTTATCAACAAAAAGAGAGAAGTGTTGATTGTTTATCTAATCTCATTGTGGATACTATTAGACTTAAGATCAGGGGTCTTACCATTAAGTTGTCTAATGAAGTGGTTAAGGCTTATAGGATTTGGAATGTGCCATTAGACAGAAGTGTTTTATATAAAGATATGGACATGAGTTATGATAATCAGGATTATAGTGAGGAGACCTAGTTTGTTTGGGTTGTGCGTTGTTCAGTTTAACAGGGGTGATGTGTTACTGGAAGATTTTCTGTTCTGTCTGAGTCTGAGGTTGGATTCTGCTATCTATATTTGCTTCTGATTGGTTTTTATGGAGTATGTGATTGGTTTCTGGCTTTTTGAAGATATGGTTTCTGCTTTTTTTCTATGGTTGTGACTTTTCTTATGTGAGAGGTTGTTGGATCTACATTTGTTGAAGATTGTTGGTGTTTTTGTGATAATGGTGTATATGTTGAAGATTGGATTGACTTGAAGTCTGCTTATCTAGTTTTAGTTTGTTATGTTCTATAGTCTTGTGTTATAGTTCAGTTTGGTTATTCTCTTTTTTTGTTATAAGTTTCAAGAGTTTGCCTTCTATGCAGTTTTGAATATGGTGATGTTTCACAGGGATGCTGATTAAGTTCAGTGTCTAGGTTGATGTATTCAGAGTATTCATGACTGTGTAGTTAGGCTGTCTATCTCTTGTCACTTTGCATGTTATTGATAAGAGTTGTATTGAGCTTGGAGGTTGTCCAATGCGTGTCCAGTTTTGGGTTCTGTTTTCTTTGTACTCTTTTGTCTCTTTTGGCTACATTTCTTAAAGAATTTACATTTATGTGAAAAAAAAAAAAAAAAAAAACATATAAAATGACAAGTCTTTAATTTTGGCCAAATCTACCATGAAGCTTTGTGAGTAATACCTAATAGTATAAATCTAGGGTACTGAGGAACACTTATATGCATTAATAAATCTTTCAACATGAATCACCTAGCTAAAATTGTAACACCCCCAAATTTGGGATACGCAGCGGAATTAAAGCTGGTTGTTACTTGACGGCACAACAGTTATAATAATAGGAAAACAATCTCCAATTGTGTTGTCTTAGAAATTTTATTATTCAAATATCAGAGATTACAAAATGAGGTCCCAATAGTTTTACAACTTTGTTAAATACTTTATAAAGAATAATAAAACTTTAGCCTTCCTTCCGTATCCATGCTCTTTCATGCCATCCTTGATTGTTATGGACCTGAGATAAACATGCTAAAAAGTCAACACAATGGTTGAGTGAATCCATAGCGTTTATAAATAAGTAATAGTTTGAACACAAGTTAAATAGTTATAAACAACGTATTGCAGCATAGCATATTGCACTAAGTCTCATGACACGCAAACCTTAACAACGTGTGGACATTATAGTAATGAGCTATAATGTAAAGTTACCGACATTATAATAATAATGTAGGTAATAATGCCCTCGAGCAGGAGCTTGCCAACTTCCCGGTTTTACTTCAAATATAGTACATTTGGTTACCTATCCGGCTAACACAAATGGGGACGTCAATTCCAATAGATCTATTCACTATATTCGCGTTCACTCGCAAGTGATTAATGGCTCATGATATGAGGGTCTTTTAGTGGTAACACAGCTAACTTAGGCAATACCAGATCAGGATAGCATACAGAAAAATACTTGTGTTCGGTTTGTAGCATGTATCTCCCCACAAGTTTGAAAAACAGTATAAAATAGTGGGACTATGAACTCACCTGAGCAGTCTGGATGGAAAACAAAGTTAAATGAAGTTGATAAACGTCTCCGGCTTGAAACCTGAGTTATTAAGTTAAGTTCTCAGTAATTGTTTCTGATTATATTAGTTTTTAAATGTTCGTTTCGTTTTAGTTTAATGGTTAAATATTTTATTGAACCAATATGTAGTTTCAAAAGTATTATTTTATTATATTTTCTTATCTGTAAGATTTGGTTCTGTCCGTTCGTTAAATGGATACTTCGTTTGTTAGTTACGGTACAAAACATATTTTAGGTTTACTTTCCAAACCCTAATAATAATAATAATAATAATAATAATAATAATAATAATAATAATAATAATAATAATAACAACAATAATAATAATATTAAATAATTAATTACGGTTTACAATATTTTCATTTTAGATCCTCAAGTTTCTAAAGTTGGCAACTTTTACCCTTGAACTTTGGTCAAACAACACTTTCTACCCTTAAGTTTCAAAATTGACACTTTTTACCCCTGAGGGATTTCCCGATCACCCAACAAGTCCAAAAGTAAAAATATTATAGAGTTTTGGCAAAAATAACCCTTGTGTTTAATATTCTACTACTCTCGATATCCTTTTGAGCAAAAACAATTTATATCTTGCGTTTTACCTCAAAACTTTTTACGACTCCTTTTCTAAATTGTTTATAAGTGTTTTAAGAGTATTCTTGTAAAATGTTATGGCCTGAATCGAACCCACGACTTCAAAATAATTAATAGAAACTTGCGACCCATGGTTTAACTCGACACAGAAAATACCAAATTTTACATGCCCCGTTCTCCCTCGTTTCTCAATGAAAATGACTGATTCTTTTTCCTATGTTTAGACCTTCTAGTGTACTTTAACCATGTCGAAAACTAGAGTTTTAGAACCATGTTTGATACACGAAATTTGGGTCTAAAACTTCATGTCTGCTGCTGCCTTTGTTTTTAAATCTGTTCTGAAATTAATTAAAAACACCCTTTGTTATGCGTTTTCATGACTCGAGGTCTAAAGAAGTTTAGAAGAAACGTCGTTCCGGAGAACTTTCATGTTTTAAGTTTTCGACGAAACGGACCAGAAAGACCTCGTTTTGCGTGATTCTGCCTGCTGTAACAGTAGGTATTTTAGTTTTTATATAACTTTAAATCGACATAACTTTTGACTCGTTTGTCCGTTTTAGGTGATTCAAAAGCCTAGATTCTCGTTTTTATTTCTCCTAACTGATTTTTAAATTTACAATAGTGATTGAAAAGGGATTGGAACACTTACTTGGAAAAATTCGATTTTGAATAAAGTGACTTGGAAAATGGATACTAAACTCCTTCCTCCTCCTAGGCTCCATTATACTCTTTCTTGGCTGTTACTACACTTTCTTGGCTTCCCTTAGAATTCTTCTTGGCATATAGGATCAGTTAGAATCTAGGTGTGGGTTGCCTTGTGTGTTTCGAGCTGATTGTGAGTGAAAAACCACTCTATGGCTTGCTATTTATAGGCCTAGCATTATGGGTCTTCTAGAGATGTGCTAGGTCATCAAAATAGGACTTCTTGATGTTGTTATTACCTGGTTCAACACTTGGGTGGAGTGGAAGTGATATTGTGTTGTGTATTTTCCCTGGCCATTAGTTTTACTTAACTCTTTGACTTTGAGGTAAGGCTTATAGAGACTAAGTGATGTGGGAGTTTTTGACACCAAATGCGCTTGTTATGGCTAGAAGATTTACAAGTAATCATGTAGTACTAGTTTAGTGAGGTTCTAGTTAGCTTCGAACCAGAAATCTGTTCTAGGGTCGTTCATGCTTAAATGGTTAGTACATAGAGCCTAGGGAATGGTACCTAGGACTTAGCTAGTGTAAGTAACTTAGTCTAGGTCTTAGGTTAACTTACATCTAAGTAGAAATGTATTTTAGGGTTTGTTTGATAATGTTTTAGGTCGAAATATATAAATATTAAAGGAGTGTTGAATTATGCTTAATGGGTTGCTTAGAAGGGTGATACTAAGGTCTAACGATTATGAAAAATATATCTTTAGTATTTTGTCTAGTTAGAATAATTATAGATAAGTTTATGTTACTATAAATATAGTTTTTAAGTTTCATGCATCAAGTGCTTGTACACTAGGTTTAAGGACTTGTACTTAGGCTTATTAAATATAAGAAAATATATTTTGAAGGCTTGTTCATAAAATACTTGTACAATGCGCTTTGAAAATAAGTACACTGAGGTTTATAATGAGTTTTATAAATAATTAGTTTTCATGCATTATTGGCTTGTACTTAAGCTTGAAAAACTTGTACTATTGTATTTCTTAAAAATAGCATACATATTAATTAGGGTTTTATGATTTGATTATGTAAAATTATAGTTTTAATAATTTAGGGTTTTCGTGAACAATTTAATAAACAGAAAATGTTAAATTTGAACGTTAAGTATATAATGACGTAAAGTGGTAAATAAGAAATTAAAAACTTTGATACTTGACGTAAATAAAATATTTATTCAAAATGAACCTAGGTGAATATGAGTTACGTCATATTAATTAATTATTATGAATAGTTTAACTGATAACATTTAATAATAAAAAAAATTGGCGTGATAAATGAATAAATATAAGTTTAATTTATGTGGAATTTTACCGGTGGTTACAGTCTCACCCCCTTAATGGAATCTCGTCTCGAGATTCAGTCTATGTTAGGTGTTAAAGTGATAAGGACGAATTGTCTAATTTATGAAAACTTATAATTTAGAACTACACATGTAAGTATTATTCCGAAGGTGATATTAACTTAAGAAATTTTATTTTAATTGTTATTTATAAAATTTATCCTGTTTCAGTCATCAATTTTTATTTATTTTTTTATTTTTTTTTAAAGAAAACTTTTGGATGAAAACTTTGATGAATGTAAAGAAAAATTTTTAAATTTAACTTTTGTAGATGATGAATCTGTTTGTTCCTTAGTAAAAATTTTAAATTTTCAAACGTTCAAGAATAGTGTTCCAACGGTCATGAATAGTAAATTCTAACGGTCATGAATAGTGAATTCCAACGGCTAGTTTTTGATTCCATAAATACCCCATTTCAATCCTTATTCTTTCCTACTAACCTTTCCATCTATAATTCTTACAAAATGCCGCACCCCATTACCATTATCGCGATTATCTACACCGTTGCTGCTGCGATTTATTTCGCCTATGTTCCGGAGGAAGACTATGAGTTCTTGGCTATAGTCTTAGCAGTTCTCGTTCCTCTAGTGGTCCTAGCTATCGGTGTGGACAAGATATGGGGGTAGGAATGTCGAAGCAACTTTTATTTCATTTGTATTTTCTTGTAATCGTTTATGAATAAGATTCTGCGTATGATTATTTCTTTTATTATCGCGTTTGTAATTCGTTTACGTTTTTCGTTACAGAGTTTTCAAGATTTTACATCCAGTTGTGATTCTTGCTCTCGTAGGCGTAGTGTTGTTCTTCATTAGCATAGCGGATCAACCTATTGGCGATTCTATCGTTTACTTAGTGATATTTGTAACATTAGCACTACCGATGCTAATTATTTTGTTATGTATTAATATTTATGGATTTTAATGAAATTTTACGTTATTTGTGTTTTATGAATTTTAGTGATTCTCGGATTTATAATTTTCATTTTTATAATTTATGAAAAGGCGTTCTAAATAATATGAATAGAGAAATAATAGCTTATGGGTTAACGATTTATAATAAAATGATGTAAGTACTTAGGAGACGTGGACGTTAGAAACGTTTGCTAAGAGTTTATCTTGATACAAGGTTTTGTTTTTAAGTAAAGTTTGTTTTGGAAATCTACAAAAATACCCGTTTCCCCCATGACATGATCTTTCCTGAATTAGACATAGGTGATCAGGCTATGTATAATTAAGGACAGATGATGTAATGCGTGATTCAGTCAATCTTTGATATTAGATTTGACAAGTTTTAGATGGTGTTCAACGTTTTATTTTTATAAAATAGCATCCTGAATACTTTTTAGAGTAATAAGGAATCGATTCGGATAATGATAGTATATAATTGGTAGGATGGCAGGATATCAACCTTTGGGGTGATAGAAGAATAGCTTGAAGAAATTCTTAGGAATATATTTGTAGAAAAACCTAATAGAATAGATATAGTTAGGTATGAAATGGTGGCACATTGTCACGAAATGGCTATGAATAATATGAAAGGAAAGTGAAATGGACGATGGTTATAGTAGTATTGGGATTATTAGGGGGGAAAGTACTAGTTATAACTTGGTTACATCATTGTACCCAAGGTAAAGTACAGAGAAATAATTACAACCCTAAAGAGCTGAGCTATGGTTTATTGTTATAACAGAAATTTCTTATTTTTATTTAAACGTTGTTGTTGTCTTCTGACGATTGTTGGGATCCTGCTGATTTTCTAGGGTAATCTTTGGTATGAATTGTGTAGTGATGGGAAGACGTTATTCAAGATTTACGAGTTAATTATCTTGATTGGTGCTAAACCGTCAGATATTATTGACCAAGGTCAACAAGTCAAAAACAACTTAGAATCAATACTCCGTGGATAGTATAGTGTTTCCCCGGGTCGTTAAAGTCCCAGCGAGATTGAAATGGTGCTTTGGGAATCGTTTATGAGAAAGTGACACTGAGGACAGTAGCCCAGATGATGTGGAATTGATTTTGCTACTACAAATTAAACTAAAAATTTTCAAAAATAATTTCTAAACTTAAATTAGAATTTGAAGAAAGTATAAAAAATAAAAATAAATATTTTTGTCTTTTTATGAGTTTTATATTAATTAAAAACTATTTAACTTAATTAAACTAATTAAACTACTTTTAATGACTATTAATACTAAATTAACTTAGAAAATTAAGATAAAATTTATAAAATTACTTAACCATCACAGGAATCTTACAAAATTATAAAAACTCTAAAAATTACGTTTTAAGATTAATCCACTAATTATTTACCTTTTAATTAACTTAAATCTAATTTAAACAATTAAAATAAGAAAAATGGAAAATGAATAGTAGAATTTAAAAATATATTTCCTAAAAATCTATTATACTATATTAAGGCTAGGAAAAATATAAAATCTAGGTTTTACTTTATAAAAACTAAATATGATATTTAATACTTTATATTGATTAATAATTAAGAAAACTAGAATTAAATCTACTAAATGCCAAATGACAAAATAAAAATCTGAAAAATTTATTAAAATTACTTTACTATATAAGGTATTTAATAAAAATATAAAATTGACAAGTACTCATTAAAAATCTAAAAATGCAAAATCAAATTTAAATTACATTAAATAGAAACTATCACTTAATTTTAAATTAACTTTTTTTGGAATTTTCTTTTACAAACTTGTTTTACACCTAAAAACAAAGACTTTTAATGAAAACAACTTTTTTTGTAACTAAAAATTAAGCACTTTGCACCCCCTTATCTTAACAGATTGACTTTTGTTGACCAAGTAGACAAATAAGCTCAATTGAGCTTATGTGGGTCCCACAATGATGAAAACAGATTCACATAAGCTACACAAACTTAATTAAGCTGAAAACATCTAGCAACAACCACTGATTAAGCTAAAAATATGAAATAAGCACTTTGAAAAATGGAAAATTAAGACAGAATGGGACAGACTTTGGCAACTGATTCCAGGTGGGGTCCACTTATCTCAAGGTCAAACCAAGGGTCAAAGGGGGAACTCTGGTAGGAGGGGGTTTGGAAAACCTAAGACCTAGGTGTAGGGACCACTGTGGTGGCCACAAACCACCACCAAAGTGGTGGTGGTGTGGTGGTGTACTGCTGCACAGAGCAGTTGGTTGCCCTGCAGCCCTCTTTGGAGGGTTGTGGGGCCCACTAGAAAAATCTTAAAAATCTAATGACTATGGGACTTCAAAGTTGAGGTGGGGGATTGCTAATCCTAGAAATTACAAGTCCTAATTCCTTACTCAAAAATCAAAACAAATCACACCATTTTGGTAAAAATCTGAGACAAGTAACTTTGACTTTTATAAAAAACTTTATATTTTGACTTTTTTGAACTTTGATTGCTTCTAACTTACTGATAATGATATAATAAGCTATAATGAGGCTAGATTAAGTTCTATAAACTACTTATATGATCATATGAGAAATCTAGGTACAAATAAAACCAACAGTTGATTATACAAAGGAGACATGAGTTGATTTTGACTATTTGTCAACTAAGGGCATGTTGTGAACCTACAAATGACCTAACATTACCTAATGTAGTCTACTAGAGCTGCAATAATACTAAAACAACAACCAGACCTCAGTAATCAATGCTTGACCCAAACACTCCCTATGTTTCTAACTGTCAAGGATTTTCAAGTCACAAAACTGTTTTAGCCTGTGAAAATTATACCCAAGTTTCTAATATGCTGAGGTGAGTTCATTTAAGCATAAACAAACAAACATTAACAACATTTTCCAGGATTCATCATGGTACCATTTATGACAGTCATACAAGTAAATAATGTGGAACTGAGACTAAACAAATAAACAAGCATACCCTAACCTAAACTGAGCTCAGGAACATCTCAAGAAACTAAAAACACTGAGTACAAGGAATTAAGCATAGCTACAGTGAAATGCAATGAAAAATGGAAAAGTGCTTACAGATTTCCCAATGCTCAGAAACATGAACCAAGGACCATAGTATCCACCTAAAGGCCTCCCACAAGGCCACTAACCCAATGGTATTCCAAATTCTTCCTTGTTCCAGCATATCTTCATCATTTTCTGATTTTCTATTTTTATTTTCATTTTTGACTATTTTTTGTGGAATTTTTTGAGAACTATGAGTAAAACTGAATGAGACTTGTTTTCAAACTTAGGAAGCTATCAAAAGCCTATTAGGGACTTAATGGAACTCACAGAATAGTTACCAAACAATTTAACAATATAAAAGCTAATTAAGATTTTTAAGGTGAAAATGGCATACACTTGAATATGAATTAGAAACTGACTTTGAATATTGCAACAAGTTTTTAGAACATTAGAAAGCTTGAAATTACATTAAGTAAACAAAATACACAACTGAAATTGAACTTTCACTACCTACGACTAAAATTACACTAAACTACACTAACTGCCTTTTCTCCCCTGCTCCTTCTTCTTTTTATAGGCTTTCTGAGGTGTGTGGGACCCACTTGTCAAATCCCACCACTTTGATTAACTTTTTGCACCCTCTTGCTCTCTTTCCAATTTTGGCGGGAAAGGCTTTATTTTTGCAATTGGTTCTGTTAACAGACCATAGGGGGGCGAGATGTGATGGGTGTTGGGGAAGTGTGACTTGGCAGGGATAAGGTGGATGGTGGATGAGGTGCAAGTGGAGGGGGAAAACCAGGTGGTTTCTGGTTTGGGTGAGAATTGGGTGAAGATGGTGGGTTTGACTGGGTTGACCAAAGGGACGGGGTGGTTTTTTTATTAAAGAGGTGGAGTTTTGGGCTTAGGATTGGGCTGTGGTGGGTTTAGGTAAATGGGTATTTGATTTGGTTGTTGGGTAATAATATTACTAAGGGTCCGTTTGTATATGTAACTTAAAAACACAAGGACCAAAAGTATAATTGTTTGAAAGTTGAGGGGTCTGTTATGGTATTTTCCCAAAGTCATCATAAGGGTTGAATTGGTCAAAGATGAATAGTATGAGGACCTGTTTTGATTTTTTCCAATTTTGAGCTTGCAGGGACCAATTCTGTCAATTCACCAAACTTCAGGGACCAATCTTGTAACTTTCCCAATTTTCACACCAAGGGACTATTTGTGAATATTTTAACTTCCCAAGGTCAAAAATGATTTTTCTTTCAAAAATATCCCACCAGGGACCAAATCTGCCAAAATCTGAAAGTTCAGGGACCTTTTATGCCATTTTGGATTTTGAGGGGTAAAAATTGCCAGTTTGTGTAAACTTTTATCCAGGGACTATTTGTGAACATGTTTGACTTCCCATGGATTAAAGTTGACTTTTTATTAATTTTAAACCTTCAGGGACTAGTTTTGCCAATTTATGAAACTTGAGGGACTGAAACTGCCAATTATGCAAACTTTTAGCGTTTTTCATCTGTTTTTGATTATTTTGCATTTGAAACATATAAAACACATTCCTGGGATATTTTTACTATTTTGATACAATATTGAGTGTTTTTAGATGTTTTGGCAGCTCAGAAAAGGTAAAAATGATGAGTATTTACACACTCATCAATCCCCCACACTAAAATATTGCTAGTCCCTAGCAATCTTTTGAGAAAAACCTGATGGATTTGAAAAACTCTTTACCAAAAGCCATCACTTCTGGAGTAGCCAGGTGTAAGAACTGTGGCACACCTGATAACCGTGTGATTTTGAGCAAACCACCAGCTGTCAACGGATTTGATTAGTCTTTACCAAAAGTCGTTTGCTTCTGGACTAGCCAGCATCTTGATGGACTAAGTCAACATCTTGGTGAGCTGATTACCAATTATGGATTTTCCACGGCCTTTACCACAAGCCATAATCTTGCGGGCTAGCCAACTCATTTGTTTTTTTGGGGAGTTGAGGAACCATACAATTTTTGGCAAATTGCAAGCCATCAACGGGTTTGAGATGTCTTTACCAAGAGCCGTTAGCTCCTGGACTAGCCAATCCATTTGTCGGTTAGACTTTGGCGGACTGATTACTACAAAAATTTTGAGCTTTAGTGAAAAATTTTTGAAAATTTTGGTCAAAAACGAGGGTGCTATATAGTAAAATGTGATAAAATTCGCTAGAATAGCGAAATACCCCCCCACACTTAGCATGAATATTGTCCTCAATATTCAAAGTCCCGGCTATTATGCCGACTCTTTGAACGTAAAGGGGCAATATTACAAGCTAAACGTGGAAACACAATTTTGTTTTTCACTTTTGTAATCATAGCATGGGGGACTCCCCCACACTTAGGGTGAAAACCCTATAAGCATGCTACTGTTTTTGTTTACCGAGTCGCTAGCTTGACTCGACCTCGAATTCATTAGTCCTTGGGGAAGCATGATGTGGAAGAAACAATCTCCATCGGACTTTCATTCAAGATGTTTGGATAAACAGTTGAAGCACGTGAAAGTTCCACCCCGATGAGATATAATCCCGGCTCAAGATAATGGTAAATGAAAATGCCGGGATCAAAGATGGTATCTTCATTCCCGAAGGAATGAAGAACAGGAGAAGTTATCCTGTATGTGAAGAAAAGGAAGAAAACCATGATGAAAATCATGATAAGATCTTCTTCCTCGAAGGCAGGCTCAGTAGCCTGATTTTGGATTTCAAAGGTTAAGCTCGAAAACATCCCGGGAGGGTGGGTGGGAATTTGCAAATTCTCATGATTGAGTGCATCTCCCCCCGGGTCATCATACTCCGGAGGAGTCATGATATGAGTGAGTTGATGCGTGGGAATCGCAACAGGCTTTACCTCTCGAGGGATCTCGAGAAGCTTACAACCCCCACCAGGCAGTGTACCTGATCGTTGTAGTATAGTATAGTGACAAGTACCGGGGGATTGATCGTTCAGGTAGTAAATCCTACTACACGGATGTAGTCTCACTAGCGGTCTCGGGATGCATCACTAACGCAAGTTCTAGAATCTAAATGCTACCGGTACACTCATAAGCACTAATAGTAAATGCTTTTCCTATCAAATCTAAAGGCGAACCTCACATATTTGGGTGGAAAATTTTTCTGAATATACGGTTATGTGCTAGTCATACAATCTCCTATCCATGAGACGCTTGCTATGGATAAAGTTTCACTCCTAAATGTTGTAAAAAAATTTAAATTTGGCGCTAAAATTGCACTAACAAGTATTTCTCATAGTTTTATTACACATCTACTATCAAACAAAACAAACTCAAGCGAAAGTGCATATGTAAGGTATCATCTTTTTACCCTCCCCTTACACTTAAGATGAACATTGTCCCCAATGTTCAAGTAAAGAATGTAAAAGTGAAATAAGTAAAAAAAATGAAATCAAATACTCCCCTGATTCGCTCGGTATGGATAATAGGATAGCCAGGTTAAATCTTCCTCCAAGAAAATGAACAATCAAAGCTTCCCTTCCAGAATATAAATCATCTTCTTGTCATACATAACCTGTAAAACCTGACAAAATAGACAAGACAACCTCGCGTAAAATCAGCGGCATCCTATATAAGTTACTAAATCCTAGAAAACAAAGTAAGATATAGTGCTTGTGGAATGAAGTTTGCAGATCTCCTGGAGATTATAAAACTTAATAATTCACAAAAACCATAAGACTCCGTTAGAAAAACAAAACCGGTAAAATTTCCAGATTTTAACTCCTGACGCCGTCAAGAGTAAACCTCTGACGCCTTCAGAATGGACCTGCAGAAATTCTTATGTTAAGTTTCCGGAAAATTTCTGGAAAAACTTGGTCCTACTTCCTGGAAAATCCTGCAAAACTTCATTATGACTCAATACAAGCATTTGACTCTAACAAATACGAATATACATGCTCATTTATTATTGTGGAGAATCATGATCGGTTTGTTTCTTAAAAACATATTTGGGGTTTCCCCTTACACTTATCTTTTGCAAAAATACTTCTAGGTGGAGTTAAGACTAGGCCAAAACAACAAAGTAAAGTATTTCCGCATTTTATTTTAGAAACATGATCAACCAACAATAAAAATAAAGCATGCATACGGAAGCAAATAACAATCAAATAAATAAAATCACACAAAACATGGGTTGCCTCCCAAGAAGCGCTTGTTTTTGTTCGAGTCACGAGCTTGACTCTACCATTACTTAACGGAAATAGAGGAAGTTTTCCCTACACTTAGGATTAAGTGAGGATGGAAGTAGCGATACACACCCTTAGGGTGGAAATATGCCTTGTGAGGAACGTGTGGTGGATGAATTATATGCTCAAAGGGGTGTGCTCCTATCATCATAACCTTACCAAATTCAATCGGGTTAATGGGTGGATTAAGATTTTCTCCTCGAAAGGGATCATTTTCTATCAACTTCAAGAGATTACTAGTTGGGGATCCATCTTGACCTAATAAACCCGGTTTAAACCCATAATGTTTCTTGCGGTCAATCATAAATGGGTGATGTAAGCATGTAAGGTCATTTTCCACTCCTATATTGGCTTCCTCTCTACAAGGCTTAGAGTCCACTACCTTTATCCCAAGACAACCCGGACTATATGGTTTGATGGGTGGATCGGGGCCTTTTTCAATACCTAAATTCACATCTAAAGATGGAAGATTATGTAACGGCTTTGGTTGAGGCTCCGGTTCATCAAAACTAGGAACTTCCATAGAACTAAAAGAAAGGTTATGACTACAAGTATTCAAAACTATTTCTTCTAATTGCGTTTGGTCCAAGGGCTCTACCTCTATTGGGGTTCCTATTGTCTCCTCTACTTTTTCCGGGTAAGTCACGGGCGGTGTGTATGCCTCAAATGATGGTAGGACTTGTGGGGTACTTGATGGGCTTACGTTACTTACCTCATCCTCCATTTTATCTAGATTACCTATGTGTTTGTTTTGTACTATGGCATTACATGACAACCACTTAGGTATCTCAACACAAATATATTCATCCCCAAACAAACTTGTTTCATGATCCTGGAAATTTATATTCAATTGACTTGTACTAACGTTTGTTGGGTTGTCTACCCTATAATAATATTGAACACAATCTTCTATGGCATCCCATGCTTCTTCAGCACTTAATTCCCTAAAGTCCCCATTGGCAAAATCCTCAATGCGCATTTGGTCATATTGGCAAACACGATAGTAAAAGGTTCGGGTTAGGAATGCTAAAGCGAAACTATGATGAGGGAATTTTCGGAGTAAATTTCTAAAACGAGTCCATGCATCATATATGGGTTCATCTCGATATTGTTTGAAATTCGAGATGTCAATAGGGTAGAATGGCCTTTGTGGTTGGTGGTATGGTGGATTCGCGTACTCCATAATGGTGAACGGAAGAGTCAATGGAAATTACGAACAAACACACAAAGAAAAAGATGGACTAAAGAAATCCTAAAAAATAAAAATAAAATCTTACTAGAAAGGAATCTAGCAAGTAGACCTAATAAAAAGAGATTCTAACCTAGACAATAACTATTCCCCGGGCTGCGGCGCCAAAAACTTGATGCGTGGGAATCGCAACAGGCTTTACCTCTCGAGGGATCTCGAGAAGCTTACAACCCCCACCAGGCAGTGTACCTGATCGTTGTAGTATAGTATAGTGACAAGTACCGGGGGATTGATCGTTCAGCTTAGGAATAGTGTCGCTAGGATTAGAAAGCCTAGTTACTAGTTCTAAAGGTGAGGGATGATTCTTTTTATGTTTTTATATTTTTATGAAAGCAAGTAAAAATATCGGTTTTTGGAAGAGTGGGCGGAATTAGTTGCTATTCAACTAACCCAAAACTAAGATGCAATCAAAATAAAATACTAAAAATGAAAAAAACCTAATTTATACTAAGGTTGCGAGCAGTAATTGGAGAAAATGTGTTTACTTAGATTTCACTACTCCCTAGATATCTTTTACACGTTAATTACTTGTTATAATTGCATGGATGACGGATTGTATTCCTTAATACCATTCATGGGGTGGCATACATAACTCCCCAATTCTATGAGCTCTTATCTCCTCCTACACCATGCCCAGCACAACTATAGGGATTGTAAACAGTGGCTCATGCATTAAATACAACCAATAAAGACCTAGTACGCCTCGGTTCATGTTTCTTAAGACGTTCAAGCATGTTACCATTTGGAGATTTGCCAGTTTTCTTAAGCCTAACATATAAATCATTCATCCAAAACAAGAATAAACAAGTAATCAACACATAATCAATATCTAGGTTTCATTAGATCTAAGCAAACACAAAAGAGATCTAACATAGCATGATAGAATTAAGACAAGAACAAGATATAGACAACCAACACATAGACATATTGATTGAATTAGAAGAACACTTATCTTGATTAATCATGCAAGGTATCAAGGGGTTGGAACCCTTGAAAAACCTGTAAAGTTACACCAAAATCGTCTTTAGGGTTTCTCCCAAAACTTCTCTCCTTAAATGTGAAAAACTAGAAAACTATATATAGGAAAATAGGGATGACGGCGTCAAGAACAAAGGTGTGACGCCGTCATCTCGCCGCCAAATACTTCCTCGGACGGCCTTGATCTACTTCTGACGCCGTCACACAAATTACTCTTGACGCCCTGTATGTGACGCCGTCATCAACTACGGATTTTAATTCTTGGGGTTTTGACGCCTTCATGAACTCTCGGATTTTATTATTGAGGTTTGACGCCGTCAGGGAATTACTCTTGACGCCGTCACCTACTGTTCCCAGCATGGAAAATTGAGACTTTGCCGTTTTCTTCACTTTTATGCTCCAAAAACGTCCAAAATGGCTTCTTTTCCAGAATTCACTCTCCAAGTACCTAAAATCACAAAAGGAACGATTTAGGGCAATATTTGATCAAATAAATTCGGATTCGGGCTTAAATGACCCCCTAAAAACGGATCATTTTTCGCCTCATCATGAGTTCACAGGAGAACTCATCAAATGTGAATGAATCATATTTTGGATTGATGTGCGTGAGTTCACAGGAGAACTCATCGAAGGTAAATGATTCATAATCAGGGAGAGAATTATGAGAATGAGAAGTGGTACTGCCACTAATCTTCTCTCCCATATGATCAAAAGTAAAGGCTTCAAATTCCGGTATAGGGTCATCGGAGAGAATGTCACTATCCTTGATGGGGATAGGAGATGAAATAGGTTTCTCTTTGAAAGCCTCGATTTTAGAAATGAGGAGATTGACTTTCAATAATGTTGCACGAAGTGCTTCATCTTTGATTTCAGTGTCAATCTCATCATTCTCTTCTTCTAAGCTAACTAGCTCAGAAGGTAATCCTTCCACATGACTGATGTCTCCAGAAGATAAAGAATTTTCATCAGCATGTGAAGTACTAGGCTCGATGTTGGGATTAGAGTTCAAAAGATTTTCAGTTTCTCCCACATCGGCTTCAAAATCATGGAGACCATCATCATTTCCCAAAGGAAGTGGATTGATGTGAGTAAGTTCGTTTGTGAACTCCTCAATAAGAGGGTCAACATCCGAATGAGGCAGTGGTGCCTCTTCATACTCAACTTCTCCATAAGATGTACAATCATCATTAAAATCGGAGAAAGTCTCAAAATGATCTTTTGGATTTTCAGGGTGAGAAGGTAGATCACACACATGATCCAAAGTTCCCTGTGACTCTCTTGGGATTGGGACAAGGATCTCAGTACTAGACTTTATTAATTCGTCTGATTCCTTATTAGGAACAGTGCTAAGATGCTCATCCCCCATGATTAGAGAGTGAGTGTGAACTTCGGGTGTGATAACAGCAGACTGAGGGAGTTGAGAAGGACTAGCAGTCATGGTTTCTACAAGTTTCATGATTTCTACTGCTAGTGATTCAATCATAATCTATTCTCCCTGTATTTCTACTGAAGCAGTTTCAACTGAAGTTGAATCAAGAGGTTTCTCAGATACCTTTGGGATTGGAACAAGATCATCAATTTCCTCAAGAGGATTGCTTTTGACTTCCTTGTCCCCCATTGGCAAGATATCTGAAGTTTTCTTAGGTTTTACCTCTTGAAATGGCTCATCCTCATCACTTTCATCCTCAAAATAAAATGAGTTAACAGGAGGCTTTTGTTTTCTAAGAATCAAATCCTTAAGACAGTTTATACTATCTTGAATGGTTTTGTTGAATTGAGTTTGATTCATAATAAATTCAGCTCTAGCTAACTCGTCCTGAGGCGGTGGTTGAGGGTTTGTGTATTGTGAGGGCTGGTTAAAACCAAATTCATGATTGTTACAAGGAACCTGTTCATAGACAAACTGATCCCTAATTTGACAATCAGAGCTGTAGTGAGGGCCACCACAATACTCACAACAGTAAAACTGTTGAGTCTGGTTTGGTGTATTTTGATACGAAGCATTATTGAGATTTGGATAATATGATTCTTGCTCGTATGAATGTGATGGGTAGTTGGAAAAATTTGAGGAGTTGTTAGGATCATAAGCAAATGAATTCCTCGAACCACAAAACAAACAACTCCCGTCTCGAATATCGTATCCACATTGTACACATGTACACCAACGACATGGAAAACCGAAAAGTGGCTCACCACAACCTACACAAGGAACAAAAGCCAGAGGTGGGACAAGTAGTGTGCTCTTAGAGCTAGCAATTTCCACCACTTCCGTTATGGTCTCGGGTTTTTGAATGTGAAGATTAGGTAAGCCGTTATTTTCAGTCACAGCTCTAAGCTCTTGGTTTTTGTGTATAACCGTATATCATGAAAGGTTGGGAGCAATTGTGAGCTTAGATTTTTGGAAAACCGAAGGTTGGACGTATTTAGCACTTTCATAGTCAGAGGAAAGTACAGGGTCCTTTGTCACCCCGGTTTCTCGTTCCATTTCCCTTATCGGAGAGGGAGTAGGAATCGATGGTCCATCATAATCAACATGACATCTCGATATCTTTGACAAGGCCATAAGTTTTTCAATGTTGCTCTCATAGGCCCTTTGTTCAAAGAAATCGTCATCGAGAGATGCCATTCAATTACAGGACAAGTGGAAGAGGGTAGAATCAAAAGGATAGAGGGTAAAGGGATGAAGAATCAAACAGGTGAGAGGGTAAAGGTGAATATTTTTGTTATTTTCGGGAAACATGTTTAGTGCACATGCACCAAAAACAATTTTTCAAAACAAAATCGAGGCAAAACCACAGTGAACTTAAACCAATTATCACAAGTGAATAGCTTTTTTGAAAAAGGTACACCACTCACAGGGATATAAAGGCAAGTTTTAATCTTAAGTTTGGGAACTTATTATGGGTTTGTGTTTATTGATTAAAAAAACTGCTTTAGGCTTATGGGTGTGTGTGCAGAAAACTTGGGAAATATTTTTGGAACTGATTCGTTAACCGAAATCGTCCCTTTAAGATTACTCGCAGGCTGGCGGGAGGAAGTAAATAGGTTTCCTCTTCAGCTCGCAATTTAATGTCAAAACTTACCTTAAACCAACTGTTTCAGGGTGTAATCTTAAAGAACACGAAGTAATTTAACTTCACAGTTTGTTTTTGATTGTTTTTAATTTTTTTTTGTGTTTTCAACACTTCAGGAGAAGTGTTAATGAACGTTTTTGATATGATTATGTTTTTAAAAACTTTTTTACAAATTTGTGTGAAATTTGTACAAGGAGGGTTTTGAAAACCACTAATCTTAAAACGATTTTGTAAAACACGCAACAACCTCCCCGGCAACGGCGCCAAATTTTGATTGGTGCTAAACCGTCAGATATTATTGACCAAGGTCAACAAGTCAAAAACATCTTAGAATCAATACTCCGTGGATAGTATAGTGTTTCCCCGGGTCGTTAAAGTCCCAGCGAGATTGAAATGGCGCTTTGGGAATCGTTTATGAGAAAGTGGCACTGAGGACAGTAGCCCAGATGATGTGGAATTGATTTTGCTACTGTTATTTTGGTATTTGTACACAGATATAATATTCACAAAAATCAGATACCAGATATATGCACGTATTCATAATTCAGATTTACGCAATCGGACTGAAAAAGTGAGATTTTGGTATTTAACAAACTACAGGGGGTGCTTTTGACACTTTTTGAAACTTAAATATTAAAAATGAAAATGAAATTATGAAAATGCTAAAAATATTATTTAAATATTATTTAATTAATAAAACTATTTAAAATCTAAATTAAAATCTAATTTAAATTAACTAATAATTATAACTACTACAAATTAAACTAAAAATTTTCAAAAATAATTTCTAAACTTAAATTAGAACTTGAAGAAAGTATAAAAAATAAAAATAAATATTTTTGTCTTTTTATGAGTTTTATATTAATTAAAAACTATTTAACTTAATTAAACTAATTAAAAAACTTTTAATTACTATTAATACTAAATTAACTTAGAAAATTAAGATAAAATTTATAAAATTACTTAACCATCACAGGAATCCTACAAAATTATAAAAATTCTAAAATTACGTTTTAAGATTAATCCACTAATTATTTACCTTTTAATTAACTTAAATCTAATTTAAACAATTAAAATAAGAAAAATGGAAAATGAACAGTAGAATTTAAAAATATATTTCCTAAAAATCTATTATACTATATTAAGGCTAGGAAAAATATAAAATCTAGATTTTACTTTATAAAAACTAAATATGATATTTAATACTTTATATTGATTAATAATTAAGAAAACTAGAATTAAATCTACTAAATGCCAAATGACAAAATAAAAATCTGAAAATTTTATTAAAATTACTTTACTATATAAGGTATTTGATAAAAATATAAAATTGACAAGTACGTAATAAAAATCTAAAAATGCAAAATCAAATTTAAATTACATTAAATAGAAACTATCACTTAATTTTAAATTAACTTTTTTTGGAATTTTCTTTTACAAACTTGTTTTACACCTAAAAACAAAGACTTTTAATGAAAACAACTTTTTTTGTAAATAAAAATTAAGCACTTTGCACCCCCTTATCTTAACAGATTGACTTTTGTTGACCAAGTAGACAAATAAGCTCAATTGAGCTTATGTGGGTCCCACAATGATGAAAACAGATTCACATAAGCTACACAAACTTAATTAAGCTGAAAACATCTAGCAACAACCACTGATTAAGCTAAAAATATGAAATAAGCACTTTGAAAAATGGAAAATCAACACAGAATGGGACAGACTTTGGCAACTGATTCCAGGTGGGGTCCACTTATCTCAAGGTCAAACCAAGGGTCAAAGGGGGAACTCTGGTAGGAGGGGGTTTGGAAAACCTAAGACCTAGGTGTATGGACCACTGTGGTGGCCACAAACCACCACCAAAGTGGTGGTGGTGTGGTGGTGTACTGCTGAACAGAGCAGTTGGTTGCCCTGCAGCCCTCTTTGGAGGGTTGTGGGGCCCACTAGAAAAATCTTAAAAATCTAATGACTATGGGACTTCAAAGTTGAGGTGGGGGATTGCTAATCCTAGAAATTACAAGTCCTAATTCCTTACTCAAAAATCAAAACAAATCACACCATTTTGGTAAAAATCTGAGACAAGTAACTTTGACTTTTATAAAAAACTTTATATTTTGACTTTTTTGAACTTTGATTGCTTCTAACTTACTGATAATGATATAATAAGCTATAATGAGGCTAGATTAAGTTCTATAAACTACTTATATGATCATATGAGAAATCTAGGTACAAATAAAACCAACAGTTGATTATACAAAGGAGACATGAGTTGATTTTGACTATTTGTCAACTAAGGGCATGTTGTGAACCTACAAATGACCTAACATTACCTAATGTAGTCTACTAGAGCTGCAATAATACTAAAACAACAACCAGACCTCAGCAATCAATGCTTGACCCAAACACTCCCTATGTTTCTAACTGTCAAGGATTTTCAAGTCACAAAACTGTTTTAGCCTGTGAAAATTATACCCAAGTTTCTAATATGCTGAGGTGAGTTCATTTAAGCATAAACAAACAAACATTAACAACATTTTCCAGGATTCATCATGGTACCATTTATGACAGTCATACAAGTAAATAATGTGGAACTGAGACTAAACAAATAAACAAGCATACCCTAACCTAAACTGAGCTCAGGAACATCTCAAGAAACTAAAAACACTGAGTACAAGGAATTAAGCATAGCTACAGTGAAATGCAATGAAAAATGGAAAAGTGCTTACAGATTTCCTAATGCTCAGAAACATGAACCAAGGACCATAGTATCCACCTAAAGGCCTCCCACAAGGCCACTAACCCAATGGCATTCCAAATTCTTCCTTGTTCCAACATATCTTCATCATTTTCTGATTTTCTATTTTTATTTTCATTTTTGACTATTTTTTGTGGAATTTTTTGAGAACTATGAGTAAAACTGAATGAGACTTGTTTTCAAACTTAGGAAGCTATCAAAAGCCTATTAGGGACTTAATGGAACTCACAGAATAGTTACCAAACAATTTAACAATATAAAAGCTAATTAAGATTTTTAAGGTGAAAATGGCATACACTTGAATATGAATTAGAAACTGACTTTGAATATTGCAACAAGTTTTTAGAACATTAGAAAGCTTGAAATTACATTAAGTAAACAAAATACACAACTGAAATTGAACTTTCACTACCTACGACTAAAATTACACTAAACTACACTAACTGCCTTTTCTCCCCTGCTCCTTCTTCTTTTTATAGGCTTTCTGAGGTGTGTGGGACCCACTTGTCAAATCCCACCACTTTGATTAACTTTTTGCACCCTCTTGCTCTCTTTCCAATTTTGGCGGGAAAGGCTTTATTTTTGCAATTGGTTCTGTTAACAGACCATAGGGGGGTGAGATGTGATGGGTGTTGGGGAAGTGTGACTTGGCAGGGATAAGGTGGATGGTGGATGAGGTGCAAGTGGAGGGGGAAAACCAGGTGGTTTCTGGTTTGGGTGGGAATTGGGTGAAGATGGTGGGTTTGACTGGGTTGACCAAAGGGACGGGGTGGTTTTTTTATTAAAGAGGTGGAGTTTTGGGCTTAGGATTGGGCTGTGGTGGGTTTAGGTAAATGGGTATTGGATTTGGTTGTTGGGTAATAATATTACTAAGGGTCCGTTTGTATATGTAACTTAAAAACACAAGGACCAAAAGTACAATTGTTTGAAAGTTGAGGGGTCTGTTATGGTATTTTCCCAAAGTCATCATAAGGGTTGAATTGGTCAAAGATGAATAGTATGAGGACCTGTTTTGATTTTTTCCAATTTTGAGCTTGCAGGGACCAATTCTGTCAATTCACCAAACTTCAGGGACCAATCTTGTAACTTTCCCAATTTTCACACCAAGGGACTATTTGTGAATATTTTAACTTCCCAAGGTCAAAAATGATTTTTCTTTCAAAAATATCCCACCAGGGACCAAATCTGCCAAAATCTGAAAGTTCAGGGACCTTTTATGCCATTTTGGATTTTGAGGGGTAAAAATTGCCAGTTTGTGTAAACTTTTATCCAGGGACTATTTGTGAACATGTTTGACTTCCCATGGATTAAAGTTGACTTTTTATTAATTTTAAACCTTTAGGGACTAGATTTGCCAATTTATGAAACTTGAGGGACTGAAACTGCCAATTATGCAAACTTTGTGCATTTTTCATCTGTTTTTGATTATTTTGCATTTGAAACATATAAAACACATTCTTGGGATATTTTTACTATTTTGATACAATATTGAGTGTTTTTAGATGTTTTGGCAGCTCAGAAAAGGTAAAAATGATGAGTATTTACACACTCATCATATCCTACTTGGGAATTTCTAATTTAATATTAGTAATTAGTTAATGAAATAGGTATTCTGGGAGTACGGAGAGAGTATTTATACCCATTTTTGGATATGAGAGTAGGTAATCAAGGTGAGTTGACATAGTTTTTAAAATAGTGGAGAGTATATTTTTAACGTAAATAGGATAAGAATTGTGGAAACCACAATGTCTTAGGAAAGTTTTGTAAATTTATGAAAATATTGAACTAGATACATGCTCATGGAGATAGGATTAAAAAGTAATGCCTTAGAATAAGCATCTGCAGTTATGTTTTGTATAAAGTGGTCAGAAGTATATCATAAATGTATATACCAGTTTATTAAAGTTTTTGAGTAACATAATTACCTGGAAGTCACATAATCATCCGGAGGCTGGAAGGTACGGACAACGAAAGGCTATAAAACATTTTTGTGAAAAAGTGGTTATAGTTCGGATCTCAATTAGACCTGTTTCTCTATAACTATAGCTCTGATACCAATCTGTAACACCCCCAAATTTGGGATACGCAGCGGAATTAAAGCTGGGTTTTACTTGACGGCACAACAGTTATAATAATAGGAAAACAATCTCTAATTGAGTTGTCTTAGAAATTTTATTATTCAAATATCAGAGTTTACAAAATGAGGTCCCAATAGTTTTACAACTTTGTTAAATACTTTATAAAGAATAATAAAACTTTAGTCTTCCTTCCGTATCCATGCTCTTTCATGCCATCCTTGATTGTTATGGACCTGAGATAAACATGCTAAAAAGTCAACACAATGGTTGAGTGAATCCATAGCGTTTATAAATAAGTAATAGTTTGAACACAAGTTAAATAGTTATAAACAACGTATTGCAGCATAGCATATTGCACTAAGTCTCATGACACGCAAACCTTAACAACGTGTGGACATTATAGTAATGAGCTATAATGTAAAGTTACCGACATTATAATAATAATGTAGGTAATAATGCCCTCGAGCAGGAGCTTGCCAACTTCCCGGTTTTACTTCAAATATAGTACATTTGGTTACCTATCCGGCTAACACAAATGGGGATGTCAATTCCAATAGATCTATTCACTATATTCGCGTTCACTCGCAAGTGATTAATGGCTCATGATATGAGGGTCTTTTAGTGGCAACACAGCTAACTTAGGCAATACCAGATCAGGATAGCATACAGAAAAATACTTGTGTTCGGTTTGTAGCATGTATCTCCCCACAAGTTTGAAAAACAGTATAAAATAGTGGGACTATGAACTCACCTGAGCAGTCTGGATGGAAAACAAAGTTAAATGAAGTTGATAAACATCTCCGGCTTGAAACCTGAGTTATTAGGTGGTGAGTGCTTATTCACTCACTTTTAAAAGACCAAAACCGGACTCAAAAGACCAAAAACTAATCGAATTATGCCAAATTTGTAGTGTTTTTGTGTTTGTGATATGCAGGTACGGATATTTTACAAAATGACGAAAAATCATGAGAAAACAACGAAACCGAGCACGAGAGTATGGAAAGGTTCAAGAGCTGAGGCCGGGAAAGCAATTTTCAGATATTCGTCAAAGATATGCTAAATTGGTCAAAGTCAACCTTGGAAAATCATCATTTGACAAGTTCAACCCTTGGATCAAGTTTCCTGAATTGGCAGATATAGTCCTTAAAGTTTCAATTATTTCAACATTGGTCCTTGTAATTTTGATACTAAAAGTCTGCCAAAGCTATATTATTACAAGCCCACTTTCACCAAATCATTACCATAGCCCAAAATACACAAGCCCAGTCCACCTTTTCTTTTTACCCGACCCAAACATTTCACCCAGTCAAACACCAAATAGATAAAAAAACTCACCCAGCGTTTATTTTCCCCCAAATCAAAATATTACCCAGGTTCACATGAACCCTAGTTACTGTTCACCACACTCATCACCAAATTAACAGCAACTAAGGTCAATTATGTAATTCCGTAATTGTTTCTAGAAGGCCAGAGTATGTCAGAGACTCAAGAAAGCACAAGGAATGACAGATGGCAGCGTGTGATTTGCTTAAACGCGTCACAGGATCTAATCTAAGGGTGGATAAATGAAGCAATGATTGGATGAATGATCATAGGGCTCAGATTTCTTGTCAGAAAACACACCACACGGATTGCCAAGCTGGCAATCCGAGGCCTCTCTCCTCTAGAATTTTCTTATCAGTTGTATAAATAGAGGCTTAAGATGCTTGTATCTGTGTGGAGTTTTGGAGTAGCCAAACTCTGCCCATTTTAATTCACAGCTGATTAGTATAATTTTACCTTTAATTGTAATCCTTTATTATCAATGAAATTAGTGTTTTAATCGAAAGTTTTAGTTTGTTATTCTTTCTTATTGATTCAGCTTATTTCTTCTTAAAGTCTCATTAGTATTTTAGAAGTTTAGATAACTTGTTACTTGTTCATTAAAATTCAATTCAATCTCAGATTATTAGTTTCATTAGAAAACAGAAAATAAATAAAGGTTTGGTAAAATCAGTTTTCATTCAAGTTATTTTGGTAGTCAGTTGTATCTCAAATTAGTTAAATAGCTATTTTGAGTTTGTGTTTTGAGTTTTATATCAGTTCATGTTCTATTTTTACCAATCAGTCAAGTAAAGTCATCAGACTTTTGATTTAGTTGGAAATTGGTGATCGAAGGTGACTTGACAGGTCAGATCAGAAAGGGGAGAGTTGTGCCTGTCTAGAGATAGGCGTGCATAGTGAATCTCATCTGTTTGTGCTGATGAGAATGCTTAAGTAAGTATTGTTTCATTCTTTGTTTGGATTGTTGCATATATCCGTGATTCTGAGTTTCCTTTGGAATTTGTTGCTTATGATTGATGTTACTGCTTCTGTTGTTGTTATTTTAGCTAGTTAAGATCATTCGATTGATTGAGTTTGTTTAACTTGTTCATTCATAGTGTAACTGGATTAGGTAGGGAAGCTTGGATCTTAAACTAGATTGATTTCTCTTTATTTGATTGCTGAATTTGGATCTGTTATAGTTTTAATAGTCGTGATGATCAGTAGAGTGTAAGTTAGTGGCTCATTTTAGTTAGTTTTAATGTTTAGCAGCAGATAAGAGGGTGTTTGGATCCGAGAATTTCTGCTAGTTGTAGTAGTGTAGATTTATTGGATTACAGCTTTTAGAATCATGGTTTATGATAATTAGCTTGTGCATTTACAAGTTTCTGTGCGCTTTTCTTTTCAATTGCTAGCCTTAATCTTAGTTTGAAACTGCTATTTTAGACCATCTGTTCCCCTGCATTTTTAGTTAGATGGTTTGAACCAACATTTTCTTTGCTCCTTATCTGTTTAATTAGTCTGTGCATTTGCTGGTTGTTGGTTCTAGTAAGTGTTTGGTGTGCTTGTTATCAGCTTTGTGCTAATTGAATTTGGTTTAACGGCTTACTTCTTTACTGTTCATTGTTCATAATACCATAATCAGGTGCTCCAACTGCCCTTTTTCAACAGTTCATATCTGCTTTTTCTCTTAGTGTTACAGCTTTAATTTTGGTTTTATTAAGTGCTTGTAAGTGCTAGTTTGTAATTTCTGTCTTTGATTTTCCTTTTTGAACTTGTTTATTAGATTAGGATTAGACTACTATTGCACCTTTGGCATGCTACATCTGCTCACACCATTACCGTCCCATCAGCCCATGTTCACAAACTTCTTACTTCTTGCCTAGTTTAGTTCATTGTATGATCTTTAATTCCCTGAATAGCTCATTGTTCTGTCTAGCTGGATTCATGTGTTGTATGATCTTTTCAACATGTTTGCTCAGCTTATTATTGAGCTGTTGTTACTTACATTAGACTTGCTCTTCCATTTCTGTCCCAATCAGTTGTTTTCTCAAGTCCATATCTGATTTATTAGTTGAGCTTATGGGTTGAGCTTTGGTTTTCTGGAAAGCTTATATTACTAGCTTGTTAGATTTGAGTTTGATTTGGAATTACCCACTGGTTTGAATAGTTTGTTTTGGCTTTAAATGTTGGCTTATTTCTTAGCTTATCATAAACTGCTTTTTACTTAGTATCTGTGTTTCTAGTTGAGTTTGCTTTCAATACTGTTCATCTGAGCTTATTTAAGTCCAAAAATCATTTTGTTAAACTTTGGTCAACTCTTGGTCAAGTTTGCTTAATAATAAGCACTTTCCAATAAGCTGATTTGGCCTGTTTAAGCACTTCTGCTTATTATTTTTAATCCTAAATTTTTCTGCAAGCTTTATATTTTATTTTTGAATTTTTGGTAAATTTTCATAATTTTCTGAGTTCATTTACTATTTTTCTTAATTTCTTTTAATTTAAAATCATTTTTTAAATCAATTTTAAATAACAAAAATCCATAAAAATACAGAAAAAGTCTTGAAAAATACAAAAATATTTTTATAATTTCTTTTATAATATTTTAGAATTTTTAGAATTTAATTTTCATTTTTCCAATTTGTTTTTCTATTTTTCTCTATTTTAATTCACTTTTAATTCAATAAATAGGAAATTAATTCTAGAAAATAAACAAAAAGTCTAAAAATATTTTTCTTTTTCTCAAAATTTTCTTTTATCATTTTTAAATTTTTAGAAATTATTTCCAAGTTCGTAGGATAATTTTTCGATAAACGTTACGTTTTAAATTTTACGGTTGCGTTTCCGTTTTTACGTTTTCAACATTTGTACATATTTAGCTTTTACATTCTGCTTATTTCACTATTACTTTTCTATTATTTGAATTCCAAAATCATATTTTTCACTTTACCACTTTTCACGACACGATTTCGCGATTCGACTATTCACGATTCCATTCTACCTTCGTTGGGAGAACGACCCGGGAAATACTTTCACCGGTATTTCTTCGGAATAATTATATGTACTAAAATGACTTTATCATTAGGTTAAGTTCTCAGTAATTGTTTCTGATTATATTAGTTTTTAAATGTTCATTTCGTTTTAGTTTAATGGTTAAATATTTTATTGAACAAATATGTAGTTTCAAAAGTATTATTTTATTATATTTTCTTATCTGTAAGATTTGGTTCTGTCCGTTCGTTAAATGGATACTTCGTTTGTTAGTTACGGTACAAAACATATTTTAGGTTTACTTTCCAAACCCTAATAATAATAATAATAATAATAATAATAATAATAATAATAATAATAATAAATAATTAATTAGGGTTTACAATATTTTCATTTTAGACCCTCAAGTTTCTAAAGTTGGCAACTTTTACCCTTGAACTTTGGTCAAACGACACTTTCTACCCTTAAGTTTCAAAATTGACACTTTTTACCCCTGAGGGATTTCCCGATCACCCAACAAGTCCAAAAGTAAAAATATTATAGAGTTTTGGCAAAAATAACCCTTGTGTTTAATATTCTACTACTCTCGTTATCCTTTTGAGTAAAAACAATTTATATCTTGCGTTTTACCTCAAAACTTTTTACGACTCCTTTTCTAAATTGTTTATAAGTGTTTTAAGAGTATTCTTGTAAAATGTTATGGCCTGAATCGAACCCACGACTTCAAAATAATTAATAGAAACTCGCGACCCATGGTTTAACTCGACACAGAAAATACAAAATTTTACATGCCCCGTTCTCCCTCGTTTCTCAATGAAAATGGCTGATTCTTTTTCCTATGTTTAGACCTTCTAGTGTACTTTAACCATGTCGAAAACTAGAGTTTTAGAACCATGTTTGATACACGAAATTTGGGTCTAAAACTTCATGTCTGCTGCTGCCTTTGTTTTTAAATCTGTTCTGAAATTAATTAAAAACACCCTTTGTTATGCGTTTTCATGACTCGAGGTCTAAAGAAGTTTTGAAGAAAACGTTGTTCCGGAGAACTTTCATGTTTTAAGTTTTCGACGAAACGGACCAGAAAGACCTCGTTTTGCGTGAATCTGCCTGCTGTAACAGTAGGTATTTTAGTTTTTATATAACTTTAAATCGACATAACTTTTGACTCGTTTGTCCGTTTTAGGTGATTCAAAAGCCTAGATTCTCGTTTTTATTTCTCCTAACTGATTTTTAAATTTACAATAGTGATTGAAAAGGGATTGGAACACTTACTTGTAAAAATTCGATTTTGAATAAAGTGACTTGGAAAATGGATACTAAACTCCTTCCTCCTCCTAGGCTCCACTATACTCTTTCTTGGCTGTTACTACACTTTCTTGGCTTCCCTTAGAATTCTTCTTGGCATATAGGATCAGTTAGAATCTAGGTGTGGGTTGCCTTGTGTGTTTCGAGCTGATTGTGAGTGAAAAACCACTCTATGGCTTGCTATTTATAGGCCTAGCATTATGGGTCTTCTAGAGATGTGCTAGGTCATCAAAATAGGACTTCTTGATGTTGTTATTACCTAGTTCAACACTTGGGTGGAGTGGAAGTGATATTGTGTTGTGTATTTTCCCTGGCCATTAGTTTTACTTAACACTTTGACTTTGAGGTAAGGCTTCTAGAGACTAAGTGATGTGGGAGTTTTTGACACCAAATGAGCTTGTTATGGCTAGAAGATTTACAAGTAATCATGTAGTACTATTTTAGTGAGGTTCTAGTTAGCTTCGAACCAGAAATCTGGTCTAGGGTCGTTCATGCTTAAATGGTTAGTACATAGAGCTTAGGGAATGGTACCTAGGACTTAGCTAGTGTAAGTAACTTAGTCTAGGTCTTAGGTTAACTTACATCTAAGTAGAAATGTATTTTAGGGTTTGTTTGATAATGTTTTAGGTCGAAATATATAAATATTAAAGGAGTGTTGAATTATGCTTAATGGGTTGCTTAGAAGGGTGATACTAAGGTCTAAGGATTATGAAAAATATATCTTTAGTATTTTGTCTAGTTAGAATAATTATAGATAAGTTTATGTTACTATAAATATAGTTTTTAAGTTTCATGCATCAAGTGCTTGTACACTAGGTTTAAGGACTTGTACTTAGGCTTATTAAATATAAGAAAATATATTTTGAAGGCTTGTTCATAAAATACTTGTACAATGCGCTTTGAAAATAAGTACACTGAGGTTTATAATGAGTTTTATAAATAATTAGTTTTCATGCATTATTGGCTTGTACCTATGCTTGAAAAACTTGTACTCTTGTATTTCTTAAAAATAGCATACATATTAATTAGGGTTTTATGATTTGATTATGTAAAATTATAGTTTTAATAATTTAGGGTTTTCGTGAACAATTTAATAAACAGAAAATGTTAAATTTGAACGTTAATATAATGACGTAAAGTGGTAAATAAGAAATTGAAAACTTTGATACTTGACGTAAATAAAATATTTATTCAAAATGAACCTAGGTGAATATGAGTTACGTCATATTAATTAATTATTATGAATAGTTTAACTGATAACATTTAATAATAAAAAAAATTGGCGTGATAAATGAATAAATATAAGTTTAATTTATGTGGAATTTTACCGGTGGTTACAAAAATCATTAACACATAATGTGATAATGTGCTTTGGGTAGTTGTGTATCCGTGCTCTTTTTTACATACCTACCAAAATCACATGGTTAAGTGGTTTTAAAAAACTAACTTTCCGGTGAAATAAAAAGTTAAGCTTGTTACTGGTGAAAACCACATTCCCAGAAAGCTAAGCAAATCCAAACACTATCACTTCGTGTGGGTAAACAAATTCTAAATCTTATTATTGCCAAATAATATTGCGTAAGTGATATCAAAAACCGGGTAAACGTAATCTAAGAACTTCTCATTTTCTACAATCTTCACGAAGTTCAGCTTCAAAAAAAAGCATCCACGCCAGCCTCTGATTGAATCACCTTATCATCATTCTTTATTCTACAAAGAATAACATAAGCTGTAAATTTAAGCACAACCAAAATGAAATGCAATAAATTTTGGTAAATGTTTTATATCTCTAAACAATTATTCATCCTACAAAACGTAAAAATTTATGAGTTCTTGAATATGGGATTTAAATATATTAATCTAGTTCTACACTTGTACTCAGAAGATGAATTTCGTGAGGATTACGTCTTGTATTGATCAACTGATGACTGATTGATGACAACTTTTGCCTATTAGTCTTGCAGAAAAGCATCATCATGCACTTTTCATTTGAATATTGGATCATTATAATAACTGAAACATCATGGTATTGTGTCTAAAGATGTAATATCGAAATTGTATAATGTCATCGTTGTCGGTTTTTGAACTTTGTAAACAGGAATGGAAGGTGAGACAGAGACAATGATACAGCAAAACGGCCAGTTTCATACAGAACCCGAGATAAGACTTCCTTTAGTGACAGTCTCAGGTCATGTATACAAGAAAGAGAATGGTGTGATGTGGGCATCCTCACCTGACAGACCGGAGCTACCCTAGAAGCCTTTCCACCACTTAAATAGGTCTGATTCACCACGTGTCTCTGAATCAGGTTCATACATTTTCAGCAAATGGGAGGTGATACAGAAACATTTTTGGTACTTTTGCCTATAAATACCAACCTTTGCACACCCATTTCCACACACTTAAACACTTCATTCTTACTAGTTTTTAGCATAGATTAACATCCATTAGATCTACCATTAACATCAATCATTCACAATGTAAAACCTTGATCAAAATGATTCTAACTTTCGTTTTGTTGTAAGCATACTTCCGAAGTGATCCTCCAAAGCAAGCCTAGAGATCTTGCATCCTTATCTACTGAAGCAATCCTCTAAAGCAAGCATAGATATCTTGCATCCTCACCCACTACAACCATACATATATGAAGATCTATCACAATAAGCTTAGGGAACTTATGATCTTCATTGAAGGCTTTCTACTAATGGAAGTTTATTTATATTAGGCATTCATATCCATTAGACACATTATCTTGGATCATCATTTGTAACACCATTTTGTATATCTAACTAGATTAGATGGTTTATGTGTTTGTGCCATAAAACACAAGGTTTCTTATGTTGGGCCACAAAACATAACGGGTTTGGTTGTACCCGATAAAGTGTAGGCGACGTAGGTTTGGTTCTAACTTTTGGAAGAACCCGGTATCTAGCCTTGTACTGGATAAAGTGTAGGCGACCTCGTGTAAGCTTTGGTTCTACCGTGTGTGAAGAACCCGATATTTAGCTTTGTACCATATAAAGTGTAAGCTACGTTGTGTAAGGTTTTCTACGCCGAGAATGGAGCTTGTCGATCTAGTGAAGTAACTCTTGAGTTGGGTACTCGGGGAGTAGAGTAGGGCGAAGAGGAGCTTCGTGACCGAACCACTATAAATCATCGTGTCCGATTTACATATCCTTTTTACTTATCTCTTTACTTTTATTTTTGCTTTATATTGTTGATTGCCTTTATGCTTGGTATTTATGATTATGTTGTATACTTGTCTTGAGAATGTTTTTAGAAAAGAAAAATAAACCAAACTAATAATGGTGAAACTTGATTTATTATAAACCATTAATCTTGCGGAATCTTATGTGATATTAACGGGTTGGCCTTACATGCCGTAATGCGTTAAATGCATCCTCGCATCGAGATTAGCAAATACAATTGTTTATACTATATTTGATACAAAAGTTTAAGTTTTAAACGGAAAGGTATTCACCCCCCACCCTACCGTTTCCACATGATCAACAAGAAGGAATAGATTTTGATGAGACTTATGCTCCGGTTGCAAGATTAGAATCTATCGAGAATCCTCCTTGCTTATGCTTGTGCTAATGATATCAAACTTTATCAAATGGATGTTAAAAGTGCTTTTCTAAACGGGTTTATAAATGAAATACGTATACAAACTTAAGAAAGCTCTTATGGTCTTAAACAAGCTCCTAAAGCTTTGGTATGATAGACTTAAAACATTTCTCTCAGATAACAAATATACAATGGGTTTAGTAGATAACACTTTATTCACCAAGAAAAATAAATCACATATTATCATTATTCAAATCTATGTGGACGATATTATATTCGGGTTTACTTGTCAAGTATTGTGTGATATTTTTCTAAAATTATGCACGACGAGTTTGAAATTAATCTTCTTTTTCGGTTTACAAATCAAACAATTAGAAGATAGTATCTTCTTTAACAATCTAAGTATATCAAAGAAATGTTAAAGAAATTCGGATTAGAAGATTCCAAACCAATTAAAACTCTTTTATATGCACATTTTGACCATGCAGGTGATTATGTTGATCGCAAAAGTACAAGTGTTGTTTTTACATTTATGGGATGTTGTTTGACATCTTGGTTTTCTCGATTTCGCTTGCCATCGCCTCGAATCAGCGTAAATCTGATACCACTTGTCACGGACTTGTCTCTACAAGGGTCTTCCGTGCAGCACTTAGTCTCGACTAAGCTTAGCTTTACTCGAATACTCAACGATGTATGCAACTAATGAAACTTCAAAGAAAGGAACAAGTGGAATATAGAAAACGCTTTGTATTACTTAAAGAACTTTACAAGAGAGCTTTACAAGTGAACTTCTTTTGATGCCTTGAACAAATGAGGCATTCTCTATTTATGCTAGTGAACTAAGCTATGTACAAATTCCACACACTTCCATGGTAGGAAGATTCTAGAACTTCCATGAGGTTCTAGGGCTTCCATGAGCTTCTAGAGTTTCCTACATCTTCCAATATATTCCAAAGGGTTCCAAGACCTTCCAAACTCATCCAAGAAAAGTGTGGAACAATTCAGAATCCCGACCAACCTAAAAAATAATCATATCGAGTAGGCGGGGCGTGACATTATGGTGGCATTTTGACATTTAAATTGGTGCAAATGGTAAATTATATTAACTTCCAAAATTATCTGTACAAAACTTATCAGAAACTGAATGCAAAGAATTGGACAGTCCCTAATTCTTATACTAAACATAGCTAAAACAAAGCATACAACTAACTATACTTCTATCCAATATCTGTCAGTACAATCAAGATATCTGGTACTGTACTCTTCTCAGAACATAACACATTTGACTTTCCATCATAATATCATACCAGACATTCATCAATTCACCTTTTATGTACCTTAACCATCTAGCTACATTTCCATCTTACCATCCTCTCATGCTCACTCAACCAGCACCCACAGTAAGCATAAGAGAGATGGGTTAATGGCTTCACTAGGCACTCATAACCTCTTCACGACAGGGGTTATACCAGCGGTGCTACATTTCCATTTAAGACAATGGCTTCACACATACTGGGAACACACACCATGTAGTGAGTACCAACCATTTTCTCCTTTGGCAGTGTATAGCTTAGACCAAGTAGGTTCATCTTTCACTCCTCACTATTTCAAGCTTCGTACACTGCCCACCATGCTAACTTACCCTTCACAACTGGAAACCTACTTTATGGACCATTAGAAGCTTTAAAAAAACTAATAACCTTCAAAGTTACAAGGCCATCAGTTGTAGTAAGTATAAACTTTTCTCAGTGTCCAGTGATAGACATAAGAAAATATGGATAAAATATCCATCTTATGTAATCATTTGACATTCAAATTGAAAGAGATACATAAATGATATACATTTATAATCTGGTAACTAATCCTCTAAAATAATTTTTTAACATCAAGATCATTACATGTAATAAAATCAAAGGAAAAAAAAAATGGAAAACGACAAAATAAACAATTTTACAAACATATATTTTACAAAAGATCCAATTTTCATTTAGAAAAAAAAAAAAAAAAAAAAATCGTGAAATTAGCAAGATCTTGCTACATTTCACATATTAAAAAAAAATCCGAAAGTTTTACTAGTTTTTCTAAAAAGAAACCGCAAGATTGAAAACTAGCAAAGTTAACGTTGATATATATATATATATATATATATATATATATATATATATATATATATATATATAGTTAGGATCAAATAAGAAGATTACTTAAAATAAGAAGGAATAAGAAGAACTATAACTACAAATCCGAGATGCACCGACCCAAATTAGATGCATCCCTATAATCTTAGATGCATTATAACGTACCATAGTGTGTTTTCTAGCTTTTAATCAGATGCATATACGTATATTAGATGCATTTCTTGATTTCTTTTATTTTTTGTTCCTCTGCATGTGTAAAATCATGAAAATCAATTTGCACCGTCTATACATCAAATTAACTTTCGAAACTCAAGATGTTGCATCTATATGAATAGAAATGCATCTAATGCAAGTCGTTGCATCTCAAATACGTGGTTTTGGTCACTTCTTACCACTTCTTATTTTAATTTACTTCTTACTGGATCTCTACCCTATATATATATATATATATATATATATATATATATATATATATATATATATATATATATATATAATTTACTTCTTATGAACCTAGCTAGTTTTTTAAAAACTAAAAAGGTCAACCTTGAGATTTAAATAAAAAATAATTAGCAAAGTATTGCGATTTTGTAACCTTGCATTTTTTTTTTAAATATTAGCAAAGTTTTGCTAGTTTCATGAGTAATTTGACTTTTATAATAAAAATTAAATATTTTATGAAATATGTTTATAAAATTTGATTATTTTTGTCATGTTCTCAAAAATAAACATAGAGAATAAATAGAATACACGTGTTGTATTAGAAAGATTTTTAGACTAGATTTTTTCAAGCATAAAATGTTGATTTTATAAAAATGACGTTAATAATAAAAAGGAAATACGTACGCAGTATGGTGACTTGGTCACTTGACCCATGAGAGTTTCTATATGTTTTTAGACGCCCACGATATATGACCAAACTTAATTATATGACCATTTGCTCTTTTTGAATATATAAATCACCAAAATTGAGGTCCACAATGCGTTTTTATTCCAACTACTCGTACATTGTCGTTTTGGGCATTGTCATTGGCTCCAAGTCATTCGATCAAAAAGTAACTATACAAGATTATTTATGCATTAGATCATTTATTAAGCTTTTTTAATTAGTTTCATTTATCATTTTCGATGCACCAAACATATATTTTCATCCGGATACCAAATGGGCCTAAAAATTTAAGTTAATAATAACGTTAACCTTAATTAACGTTAGGCGGAACCAAACAAAAATACTAGTAGAATACTAGTCTAGTATAAATAGTCAAACAAGTTGATTCAAACACTCTATAAAAAGCGAATTTCATCAATCAAATCTCTCGAGTCAAACCAAATTAACCACTAACTAATTTCGTCGCTAGTTACTTGACACAATTTCATTCAGATCAAACTAATCTTCATTTCCAATGACTTCAAAGAAAGTTTTACTGACGGTCAACGGCGACGAAGTTTCTAAAAACGTCGCTTATACTCTAGCTCAACGCGGATGCAGGTACCTTTAGCTTCTTCTTTTTTTTATGTTAAACTTTTTAGTTAATCGTGTTTGATGTGTTTTGGGTTTTTTAAGATTGGTGTTGGTTGGTGACGTGGAGGTAATAAAAAGTGTCGCTAATTGGATTAGCAACGATCTGAAGGAAGTGACGGTTGAGAGAGTTGGATTAGATATGGAAGATGAGAGGGAAGTTGTTTTTGATCAAGTTGTTGAGAAAAGCTGGAGTCTTTTGGGGAAGATTGATGCTTTTGTTAATTGTTGTACTTATGAAGGTACTATAATTTTTTTTTTAGGGGGTATTTGTTTAAGGTTTATATGTGACTTTAAGACCTTATTTGATTTCGGCTTATATTTCATAAGTCTCAATTTTCACAACTTATTTGTGACTTTTGGGCTTATATAAGACTATTATATCTTAATAAACTTATCTAAGCCCTTAAGTGTTAAAATAAGCTGGAAAATTGGGGCTTATGAAATATATGCCGAAACCAAATAAGCTCGTAAGTCGAGATAGATGCTCATACTGATATACTTACGTGGATCATGTAACAACGAGTGAGAAAGTGGGTTCCTTTTATGAGCATATGCATGATTGACACATAAGAAGTAGAAGGATAAGTATTAGCTTATTATTAGCCATTAACCCACAAGGGTGATGGTGTTTCAATTGCTTATTACTCCGTAGTAGTTTATTGCATTTTGTAAGTGGTTTATGTGTTAACTGCATAGTTTTAAGATCAGGAATCCCAAGCACTCCATCGGGGAAGTATTTATCTCCTTATTTTTTAAGAAATAAGTGCTTAAATATAAGCACCAAAGCGCCTCCTTTTTTGGCGAAGGTGTAGGTTGTTATGAGTTATGACTTATGAGTAAGCTTACCCAAACATCCCCAATATCTGTTTATTTGCTCACCTCAAATAATCAACTTAATGTTAGACGATTAATATTAGGGTGTGTCCTCTGTGGCAATATTGTTTATTTTACCTACAAATAAATAGATTGACAATCCCAAACGCTATCGTAACTGCTTATCTATTGTATCGTGAGTCTCAGTAGATAAGCAGTTTTATTGAGCATTACAAACAGTTTGTTAGTCAGAAAACAAGTTATACAACAAATAAAAAGTTTGAGCATTCTGGTTTAACAAATAAAAAGTTTAAAATCAGAATTAGTTTTGTTAAGCACTACTAAAAGGCAAGAACTAGTTAGTCATATGAAGTTTAAAGCTATGAATTTGTTGAGCCATGTGATAAAAGTGCTACTATGAGTCATAACAAACTTACCATTTTTGGTCTATGTTCAATTGTTCTTATATGATGTTTTGAAATTCTTTACACTCAATGTAGATTATTCATAAGCAATGTTGCATCACTTGTTTTCACACAACAGGAAAGAATCAAGACCCACTGCAAATTTCTGAGGTTGAGTTCAAAAAGACGGTTAGAATAAACTTTATGGCTCCTTGGTATTTGCTGAAAGCTGTTGCAAAGAGAATGAGGGATAACAAAACAGGAGGATCTATCGTGTTTATGACCTCAATAATTGGTGCCGAAAGAGGGATATATCCAGGTGCAGCTGCATATGGTGCAACTTTGGGTGGCATTCATCAATTAGTCAGAGTAAGTATTAAGTAACATGGATTTTCGTTCCATTTTAATCAATTTACAAAACTTTGACCGTATTATAAAGGACGACCATTTTACATCTCATTTTCTGGTCCCTTCTGCTTGTCATGAATAGACATGAAGTTGAGACTTGGAAAATGGGGAATATACTAGGAAAGGGGGTATATGTAAATTGAGGAATACATCTGAGTCAGTGAGGAATAAGCCTGGGCAATGATGTGGTTGATTGTTGACTATCAGGCCCAGTATACAATTTGTGTTGTGAGACAAGAGGTAGCAACATAAGCAGGTTTGGGAATGGGTCCAAATGGGTTAAAGTTGTAAATGAGTTTTTTTTTTTTTTTTTTTCTCCTTCCTGGTCACTTCTTACACATTAAATATTAAAAATTGAACCATGCATAAGTAAACAAGTCGAATTTCCAACGGTCTAATTTAGAACTTATAATAGCTTAGACCCGTTGTCCTTCGATCACTGTTATCCTTAATTCATGATTGTTAATTTGTTATGATCATTATAGGCAACTCTATAATCACTTCTTATGGTTGGCTACTTCCTTGTTTGTTATTTCCTAATATCACATCTGTCATCTGTGATCAGACATCAGCTATGGATATAGGTAAGCACCAAATCAGGGTTAACACGATTGCCCGTGGGCTGCATATAGATGATGAATTTCCGGTAGCAGTGGGGAAGGACAGGGCACAAAAGTTGGTCAAGGATGCAGCACCACTAAACAGATGGTTAGACCCCAAGACTGACCTGGCTTCAACCGTCATCTACTTGGTAAGTGATGACTCACGCTACATGACCGGGACCACGATATTTGTTGATGGTGCGCAGTCTGTTGTAAGGCCGCGTATGCGTGCTTACATGTGAGATTTGAATATCTGTTAGACATGGTATTGTAATTTTTAAGTGGATGATATAATAAAGGTTTTAAATTCGGTTCATCAAATACTTTGGCTGATTGTATTTACTGTAAAATTTGTATTCAAATTGGTTGAAATAAATCAACTCTAAGTGGCATTGCATTAACAAATCTGTCATTCTTACACAATTAACTAGAGCAATAACAAATCTCTACTGATACCACAACTGAGTCGTACCAGTTGTGCAACAAATGACCGCAACATGTGTCGGGAACTGAACATTATATTGATATGAAGAAACTTGGTGCAATTAGCCTCCTACAACGAAAGAACAATACTATGCTCGATATTTTTACAAATTTCAATACTACAGCGTAAGTTTGATCAACAAGTACCTCAAGTGCAAAAACGAATTGAAACAGATAGCAAGCCGAAACTGAACTTACACAGTTTCAACCCGAGTTCTTATCAAATTTTCAAAAAATCAAACTAAACTCAAGCAGAGCATATGATCCTGCATACTTACGTTCAGTTTAGCAATCGTAACAAAAAATTTCACATATTTTTAGGATTTAGAATATTAAACTGTAAATTCAATACAATAGAGAAACCAAAACGAAATATTCAATTATCTATTCAAAATGTAACGACATAAAAAACCACTGAATTGAGATAAAACTTAGCCCTGAAAAACCATATTAAAACATTTCTCAATGATAAAACGGTTCTGGTCATCAAGAAACTTCACTCTCACTTGTGTAACCTGACCCCTTGATCCAGTTCTTCCTATCACTTTCACGACAACTGCGTGCTTGATCTGCGACTCCATCTTTTACTTGCTATAAATCCAATGAGTGAAATACCAATTTGTCATTACTCGCTCAAATGTATGATCAGTATCTAAAAATAAACAATAAATTCAAAACATCCAAGCAGGGAAAGGTGTTCAGCTTTGCGTTTTCAATCAAATTATCTGAATGTTGCATTTTCATGTCGCCGGGATTAGTTTAAAGTCTCTTTAACATAGAGAAACTTATCTAGATGAACGATCATGTAATTAGTAAAGGGCGTAAACGACCCAAGCTAAGTCGAGCCCGTCCTCGGCAAAGCTCGAGCTCGGCTCATTTATGAACTAAATTTAGTTTTATAGTTTTCTAAAAATCATGATGTAAAAATCATATGATATATAATTACAACATATTTATATTATACGTAAAAGCTCGTTTAGGCTCGTGAGCTTAATCGAGCTTGATGTATGAAGCTTAAGCTTGAATCAAGCTTTTAGCGAGACGAGCTCAAGTAGCTCACAAGCAACTCGGCTCATTTACATCCTAGTAATTAGTCAAATAGTAGCTGCTATAGCATCAATAATTCTGATTATTCACTATTTAGAAGACGATCTATATAAAAATCCCTAAATTTTGTTTAGTTAAACACTTAAATCAATACAACTAGTTAACATAACTATAACCATCAAGGCAAAAAAAAAAAAAAAAAAAAAAAAAAAAAAAAAAAAAAAAAAAAACATAACTCAATGGCAAACACCCCCCAAAATCAAGGATAATCTATTGGTTCTAATAGAGTTAAAATTAGTATAACAAATACTTTATTCTATCATTTTACGGATATTTGATATCAGGGTTTAAATAAATTAGGATCTGCCTTATCGCCGTACGATTTGTTATGTTGGATCCTCGAGATATGTTTGTTGATCTCTGTATTTTGATAATGATCTTAGGGTTCATTGTAGAGCTTCCTACCGTCCGATGTTATCGATTGAATTGTCTTCTATTTATATATATGCCAATGTTCATATGGAGGGTACACATATGTTTTACTACTTATACGTTTCGCCGTTACATTATGATTTGTTTGAATAAGGATCTGAATCATGTGGAACCGAATTTGGATTGCTTATGAGAATGCTTGGGAAGGTCATATTGGAGGCATGATTGTTTGAAAATTTGGAAGAGTAGCATTTTGTGGGTTAGTCCTCGATTATTGGACCGTTTGAGATTCTTGTACGTTTCGGGGGAGGTTTCCGATCGTCAAATTCTACCTCCTCAGCTGTCGCATATTCATAATGTCTTCCGTGTATCTCTTCCGAGGGGATACCCTTATCATTCTTTGCATGTGACATCCTATTCATTTGATTTGACGCCACCTGATATGTTCCTTTTGTGTGAAACGGAAACTATCTTAGATCAGCAAGATAGGGTCATGAGAAACCAAGTTTTCACGTGTCGCATAATTTGATATGTCTTCATTTCGTTACAGGTCAATTTCGCGGACGAGATTTTCATTTTAGAGGGGAAAAACCCTAAATTCCGTAATCCTAATTTACGTATAATTTAAAATTTTCTAAATAACGATACAAGTAATTAAAACGCGAATATAATTTAAACAAATTAACCATAAACTCATAAAATTATAACGAAACATCATATTAGAAATCTTTGAACATATTTGAACTCCAAAATAAATTTGTGACCTAAAATAAATTCGGGAAATTATTTATGTTGCACGGGATGTCGTTTTGGGCCATTTTTCTTTCATTACGCAACTTAAATCCATCTTAACCCAACCCTTGGCCCAAGAGACTTAGCCCATGATCTTCCTAGGCCTATTTCTAGCCCAAATTCGTGACCTACAACAAATAGGAGGACCGGTTCATTTTTTTCACTTATACGCTTATAAAAAAAACACTAGCCCTAATTTTTCTCTACAAAAGTCACGACATATTTTTTTTCTGCCTTCTTCCCTTTTCTGTCGATCACCAAGAGAATTCCAAGAACAAGTTTGGGTGTCTCAAGATTGTGGGGTATTGTTTTGCACATGTACGAGTTGTATTCGGGTTTTGGTGCCTCCTTTCACTCGACATCAATTGTAAACCGACACTAGGTGATCTTTTGCCTTTTCCTTTTTGATTTCTAAGTTTCTTTCACATCAAATATTTGTTATGTTAACAAGATATGGATCGAATGGGTGCTTAATAGGTCATACGCATATAATTTTCTTCACATAAAATCTGAGTTCACATGAAATCATGATAATAACGTGCCTAAGCTTGTACTAATCGACCATGGTTTTCTGTTTTGGGTTAACCTACATATGTATAACATCAATCTGATATGTGAGCCCTAATTAAACAACTAAATACTCAATTAATGAGGTGTTAAAAGATTAGAAAACCCTAGGAATTTATTAGGGGTTGGATTAGGGTTTAAAGAGTAAGACTGTTGTGATTTTATGAAGTTTCTGCAGTGCAGAATTTTGATCGGGTCGTAAGGCGTACAAAATAATGATACCAATTTGTTTTTTCTTGATTTTTGAGTCTAAACATAAGTATTACTTGTCTAGTTTCTGGAAATATAAGTTTCATGGTAATTGGAGGTCGGCAGGTGAGCTTTTTGATTTTTATAAGATTAAGTGTCAAAGCTGAGTAAATCGGGTCTGAAAATCAGTAGCAGTTTTTGATTTTTCATTTTCAAACCGTAAGGGGTTAGGAGCTCTCCGTTGACAGGAGTAATATTTGGGTTATGTGTGACTTCCTGGAATTTTTGTAGATTTTTCTGAAGAGTATGAATGGGCTAACCAAAGGCAAACTTTCTGGGTATTTGTGCAGTTATTTTTCTGGGTAGGTCTGGAAAGGTGAATTTTTAAAGGGTACTTACACTTATTCATAAAATCTTCAAAAATTTGAGTAACTACTTAACTTATGTGGGAACCTCAGGAAAAATTGGGAGAGTCTCTGGAGTTCATTTGAGGTGTCCTCAAATTCATGAAAAACTGACCCAGAATTGTAAAATAAACCTAAAACGAGTAATGAGTATAACTATAAGTATAAATCATTAAAGACCATTTGTAACTTATGAAATAAACATATAAGTATTTAGTGATCCCTATTTTGTGTAGATCATTTGAAGAGGCGCGACATTGTTTCCTTGTGTTCATTCATTCTTTTGCTTCCTTTCATACGCGTTAAGGTACATATATTCTAACCTTTCAGTAAGGTTTCTTATGACTCATGATCCGTTCCATTGCCACTATTATGATTTTTGATCTTTATACGCCTGATATCCTTGGTTCATTTGATAGTATGATTTCGTATGAAGGCCCTTTTAAAAATATAACCTGATAACTTTTGAGAAAAACTATTTTTGAAATGGTTTATGTGATTACGATACGATATATGAAGGTTTTAATGACTTTTATGAAATGTGTTTTTAAAGGAATACTTTTATGATAAAAAAGTTTTAAATAATTTTCAAAAGTCCTTAATCTGTTTTATTCTCTAAGATTTCTCATGACTTTCTTTAACATCTTTTGATTATTTAATTTCAAATTTTGAACCTTGCTATGAACCTTTGCTATGAACCTTTGCTATGAACCCTTTTGCTATTATGAACCTTTGATTGGAACCTCATGATATGAATATTTGATTTGGACATTTGACTTGAACCATTGCTATGATCCCTTTGTATGATCCATATTTGATCGATCCATTTCTGTTATGAATTGCTTTGATATTTTTTGTATGCTATATTCCATTTCTTATAGCATTCCTATGCCCTTATATGCTGCCCATTATTTGATTAAATTGTAGCCAGTAATGTGGAGGTGGGTTTTTGTCCACAGCGTTCCCTATTATGCTATAGCACCATTGCCATTATTATTATTGTATGTATGCTTAGCCTAGAGCTTGGTATATGTATATTTTTTTTGCAGGGAGCGTATAAATGCATCCTAGGTACTTTGTTTCGTTTTGAATTTGGTGAATGGGTATGTGTGTGCAATACACTCCATTTCACATTTGGTACATCGAGCTAGCTACTCTATGTACAATTTGATATATGATTTGCATTTATGTTACTTCTACTATATATGTGATCCTTGTTGTTCTAACTTCTTTATTGTTATTGACTTATGCTTTCCTTAGTTCATTTGCTTACACTTATGATTCGTTTCATTTTCCTTTGTTTCATTTGATATTCCTTGTACGTATTCCCTTTGATCGTGTTTTGTTGATTCTATCATATGTTCCATATTCTTTAATTTTCGTCTCAACGGGTTTGCTTGGATTCATTTCGGATTCACTTTCGTTTCCCTTTTGTTATTATCTTTTGTTTGTTTATATCTGTTCACGGGGCTTTTTTAAGCTCAGCCGCATTTCTTTTCCTGCGGCAGGTTTTATTAGGAAGCCGGGTTATGAGTGGAGAGTACTTTGGACTTAGAAGACTACACCTTTATAGCTATTCTGGACTAGAGATGACTAGAAGTGATTACATTATCAGACTTAGTATTTATTGTTGTTATCTATTGTAATCATGTATTTCAGATTTTTCCTTTGTAACATTTGAAATTCATTTGTATTACTTAAGATGTATGCTTGTGTTTGTTTTGATATGTCACCATAATGTAGTACTTCTACCCTTATCGGGTTGGGGTGTTACAGATACTATACGCGTCAGAGTCGACTTCGAAAGCTTCTTCATCAATATAGTCATCAAGAATATGTTTTCCCTTTACTATACCATCAATATCTACCATATTATCCCACATGTCATCGTCAATTTGGTTGTGTTTGTTTAGAACGTCTTTATCACTTTCTTTGTCAGTTACAGTGTATGTGTACTCACCTGCACAAATTTTTATAAAAAAAATAAAATGTTATTTACAACACTTTTAAAACAACTTAAAAATAAGAATGTTTATAAAATTATTTGTCAACAACCAACCTGTAGATAAGTCTTCATTGATATTTTCATCAAGTATAGTATACTTGGGCCTGTAAGTATTTAAAGGATACCAAGATTCATCTAGATCATTTATGTTTACCCAAATATCATCTTCAACATCTTCAATTGCCGTTTTGGTTTTTTCATGTTCGTCATCCGTGTCTTAATCACATAACATATATTTCCGTTGTTTCGATACAGTAGAGTTTTTGTTTGTTTTTTATCGTTTAAAGTGTATGGACTCTTCATTATCAAACATTTGTGAATCAAATTATAAAAGTTACCAACATGTTATTTTGAATAATATATATGTTTATGTTATATATATATATATATATATATATATATATATATATATATATATATATATATCATTTGAAACACATACCAAAGTCTCGTTATAGTGTCTCTGAATTGTTGGTGATTTATTTGTACCTATTTTATTAGTCTTTTCATAGCCTAATGAAATAACTTCATTTTTTTCCCTTTACAATGCTATCCTTCTTGATCAATCTTCGTCGTTTGTGTGTTGATGGTGTAGGCTGCAAAAAACGTAAGAATTTTAATTTAATTACGATAAAAATGTGATTAAAATAAATTAAACTTAATAGATGGTAAAAACTACTAAAAGATTTCCTAAAATTATGAATTTAAAAAAAAATACCTTTATGTAATTATAACGCAAAACAAAAAAATTGCACACATTTACATGTAAAATTAAAAGAGTTTAATAAGCTAACATGGAAAGGAATGATTAAGTAAAAGATTTGAAATTGCAAAGCCAAACAAAAAATACAGTTTAAAGATCGTAATTAAATAATCTAAGTGGATCTGAATGCAATCTAAACAACTAAACTAATTTAAGATAATCAAATTTATTAAGTAGATAAAACATTGACATAGGCATACTTGTAGAACTTATATCAATTTTCAAGCCTCAACGACTTATAAATAAGCTTGTATTAAGGGCAGAAAAAAGCTGCTGAAACATGTTATCAAGGATACCTCTTTATTACTTGATATATGAACAATTCGTATGATATTTTTCAATAAAGCATCATGTATAGGCTAAAAACATGCTAAACATAATCAGATTTTCGTTTCATATATAATTTAGATAAAAAGCTGAGTTAACTCTTGTACCTCATCATCATCTGATATAATAATGATTGGTGTATTCTTATTTAACCAAACATTTTTTGGAGATGCAAGATCATGTTCTCTTTTATGCCTCCCTTGCTAAAATTTTAGTAGGAAAAGTCATTTTAAATAATATGACAATCAATAAAACATATTTAATTTTAAAGTACGTACCCCGTGTGATCTTCTACCCGCCATTGTTTGTTTTTTTTCGTTCTCAACTGTTGATATAAATAAATGCTTAAAAACGTTATTCATATCTTTTGATATCTCTATGTTTTGATAATCACAAAACGAAAACTCATCAAACCTCCAAGGTCGTAGGAAGTAGTTTATCTTTTGTCAGAGTCACTACCATCATGTGAGTAATGGTTTGTTTTCTTGTTTTGAAAATAGAAAGTATCTTGTTATGTAAGCTTTTCGCCTATATAACGGGCTGAGATATGGGATTCACCCATATCCGTTGTACTTAAACGTTTTTTGGAGTAATATATTTACCGGGTCGTTGACCTTTTACCCATAAAAAAACTCATCAAACCAAAGATCATGACGTAAATAAGTATTTAGTAGTAAATGTTCACTTTTACCATCTAATCACTTAAGGTATGAATAAACAAAGTGTCTAATGCATTATAAGATCAAAGGAACATTTTTCTTAATCACTAGATTTTTATAAAATGTCACATAACATTCTATATCTTTTATAAAATATTTTTGGAATTAAAAGAATATGTTTAATTCATTATTAATATATGAATTCAAATTTTCAACCAAAAATGGCAAATATAATCCAGAAAAACCTTCCCCACAAAAGGACAAATAAGTCCAACGTTCTGGAGGGGGCGGCCCCCTTAATTCCTTAGGCGGCCCCCTTAATAATTAAGGGGACCGGCCCCTAATTAAGAGGACCGGTCACGCTCTAGAACAGTATTTTCTGGCCTATAAATACTGGTTAATTTCACAGATTTTTCTCACATTTTTGGACTCTAAACATTCCGATCTAAACCTCCATTTCTATCCTCTAAAATCCTTTGATCATATATACATTAATCTTTGTTTCAAAGTGATTCAAGCTTTAACACTCAAGTGCAAAGAGAAGAATACTTCTATCATTCAAGACTAGAAGTATTACAACTTAGTATCATCTTGCTATCTAAGTTGTTTGTTCATTTCATCTTGTAAATCATTCATTCTTTGATGTATAAGGTGTGTATATTAGTTAGTTAGATTTAGACTTGTTGAAGGTGTGAAGTGGTACAAGAAGTGAAGAAGTAGAGGTGGATAAGAATAGTTGTAGGAAGTATAAGAAGCAATAATACTTTGAAGTGGTGGTGAGTAGTAAAGATATAGAAGCCGTATCGTAGTGTAGAAACCTTGAAGTAGCAAAGACGTTAAAGCCTTAGCGTAGTGAAGACGTAGAAGCTTTTAAAGTAGAAGAAGCCTTGTAGCGGTACATAGATAAAAGCCCTCAAGTAGTGACATAGAAGTATTGAAGTTGTGAAGACATAGAGGCTTATAAGTTGTGAAGAAGCATTAGATTTGAAGTAGTGAAAAGATAGAAGTTGTGAAGGTGTGAAGACATAAGTGTTGTGAAGAAGTGTAGAAGGAGTGAAAGGGTGTGAAGAAGTTGTGGTGTGTTTGAAGTTGTGAAATTAGTTCTAGCTAGGATTAGAACTCGACATTTAGCTTTGTGTCGTTAAATTGGTGTAAGCTAAGGTGTGTACGGTTTTCTCCGCCATAAGGGAGCATATTGATTTAGTGAAGAAAACTCTCAAGTTCGGTGCTCGGGGAGTGGAGTAGGGCAAGGAAGGTGTCCTTGTAGCCGAACCACTATAAATCATTTGTCTCTCGGTTTGATCTTTCCATCTCTCACTCTTTGCTTACTTACTTACTTATTTACATTACGTACATAGTTATAATAGCTTGTGTTGTGCATGTATTGATTTCACATAAAGATCAACTTAAGTTCCATTCACAACACCAATCTCATTTAAACAAACTAAAAGGATATACATACATATATATATATATATATATATATATATATATATATATATATATATATATATATATATATATATATATATATAATGTGAGATCAAACTTAAAGTTGTAATAATAAGATCTAGTTTAAACAACCACTAAAACCATTTTATAAATAACCATATTAGCAATAATACATGAAAAATAAAGTATTAATACGAATTAACATTTTAGCAACTAATAACCAACTGATACATGAATTTTGATTAGTGATACACAACTATAAATTTACATGTCGAATCAAAGTGTATCACCTTAACTTGGTACATTACATGTGGAATCAAAGTGTATCAACTTGGTTTCGTCAATTTAAAAAAGAAAACCATCGGAACTTTAAAAATTTTAGTTGTAATTAATAAAAATTTTAATTTTATTTTAACGAGAGTGTCACTTGTCAGATTTTAGTTGGATCTTATTTTTACAACTTTAAGATTGATCTTATTTGATATATATATATATATATATATATATATATATATATATATATGTGTGTGTGTGTGTGTGTGTGTGTGTGTGTATGTGTGTGATAAATAACATTGTAGTTTTTACTCAACAATTTATTTTAGAGGTGTTTAAACAACTATAGTGAACAAACTCAAATCTATATTTTTGAATCAAAGTTTTTATAAACTCAAACTATTCTTTTGAAGCAAACTTTTATAAAATGAAAAAGACGTAAAACTATTCACCCCCCCCCCCTTCTAGTTTTCCACATCAACTATTGAAATTACATGTTCAATAAGTTGGCATATGACTTTATTTATAGAGTTCGAAGATGAAGATGTAGTGGAAATCGTTTGTTTTATTTTTATAATTTTGTTATGATTAAAGATTGTGTTTATATTTTAAACATATTTTTCGAGTTTATGTGTTGAATATTCTGATTTGAATATAAATTTGAAACCTTTCTTTTTTATTTTTTTTCCTTTCCCTTATAACTTTGTTTATAGAGTTTGAAGATCAGCATATAATGGAAACCAATCAGTTTATTTTTATAATTTTATTATAGTTAAAGATAGCATATATCGTTTGAACATATTTTTATAGTTTACATGTTGAATACTACGCTTTAAATAAAAATTTGAATATATACATTTTTTTTAAAATTTAATTTTGACTTTATTTATAGATTTTAGAGATGTGTATATAATGGAAACCGATCATTTTATTTTATAGTTTTATTATAGTTAGAAATTTCATCTCTTTTTTGAACATATTTTTGGAGATAACGATTGTATCTATTTTTAATTATGCTTTAAATATAAATCTGAAGTTTGGTTTTTTTAGTATATATCTTTAATAAACATGTTTTTTTTGGTAATTATATATATATATATATATATATATATATATATATATATATATATATATATATATATATATATATATATATATATATATATATATATATATATATATAATATTGTATACATTGAAAAATAAAATATTAAATTCATTGAAAAGTTTATATATTAAACAAAATAAACATACAATTAAATATCTTCTAATGAGAATGCCAAATGTATATCATCATAAGAATAAATCTCTTGATCTTCATTTTCATATTCATCTTGTGGCTCAGGCAAAATAACATCATTGGTGTTTTTTCTCTTCTTTGATTTCCTAAAAGCTTTAACTTCTTTTAGGAGTTGTCTGGCCCTTTTCCTTTGCTCTCTCCGTCTTGTTTCTTTACCTTGTTTCTCCTCCCAATGTCTTTTTTTGATGGCTGCTCTCTGGGAAACCATCCACTCATATACAGACTCAATAGTTTCTTCAGCAGCTTCATTAGGGTGATTTTGTTCCTCAACTTCAAGCATGTTCAAAATCATTAGTTTAACATCGAATCGAAACATAAATATCTAGACTGTCATTTTTTAGGTTGTAATTGTACACAAATATAACTTCTGCATACATATGACCTATTATTTTAAAACATGTACATAATTTTTCAAGGTTAATCTGTAAGAAAACAACCATCTATTTGCATACATGCGTTTTGATTGGGTTGGTTAACTTGGTTGTTGGCGGCCATTGTTAGGTTTTTGAAAGTTGGAAAAATTTCGTGCAAAGAAACACAGAACTTTTTGATAACCTGTGTGGGAAGTTGGAATGGAATAAGGTTAACACGTATTTAACCACAAAAAATGGAAACTGAAAGGTATAAAATCAATTTGAATTTTATTTTTGGATATATGCATCTTTTTTAAAAAATATTATGATATAATGTTTGAAATTATCCTCGTAAATCGTTGATAAGATTAACTTAATTATGTTAGTAAATCTTGATAAATATATGTTGAAGTTATACGAAAACATATATTAATTCAGAAGGCTATTTTACGGTGAATTTTTAAACATTGAAATTCGTCTCTTTTTTAAAAAAAATATTATTAGGATTAGTAATAAAATTAAATGTATAATTGTTAAATTTACCAAATGATCTATATCATAAAATGTAGCAACTTATTAACATCTAAGTATATAAAAAAAACATTTTTAGAAATAAATAAATTAAAGTTGCATGTAATAAATAAATAAAATAGCTTTTTTTTACTGTAATAATTCGCATTTTCAGGTTAACTTCTATTCACGAAAATTTTACTATTCATTTATACTATTCACTATTACTATTCACTTTTTACTATTAACTTTCACTATTCACTCCTGAAATTTTTATTTCATATTCTCGTAAGTTAAACTATTTTAATGATAATCCGAGAGTTTGACACTCGTCGGATCATTTCTGCAAAAATCACGAAACCGTGTCCGAGATTTACTTTTAGGTTTAAACGTCATTCCAGCATCCCGATATGTCCATAAAACACTATAAACAATAGAAATATGATTTTCTCTCATTTTACGACAATTCCAAAAGTTTTGGAATTTTACGTTTTCCAGTTCAGCGTTTTACGCGAATTATGCGTTTTAGACCCGCGTTTCCAGTTTTAACAGTGTTTAAGCAACCCGATAGAACTTATCACTTATTAAATATGCTAAGATAGGTTATATTAATAAGTTCTAACATATTTATAAGTTTCATATTTTTAGGACACCCGATTTTAAGTTTCATGACTTAACCACTTACCGTTAGCGATTACCGAGACCAAAACTGACTCCGTAAACCAGATAATACCAAGTTTAAACCACCTAGTCACCCCTCCTCATCCTAACCAACTCTAGCAAGAGTCTTGGAGACTCTTCATCTCTTTCTTTCACTAGATCATGACACCTTGCAACTTAGGCTCCAAGTTTGCCTAATCATGCAACACCTTGCAAAGCTTAGCTAACAAGCTTGGTTAGTCACCTTCCTAGCACCTTCTCAAGGCCCTATATAACCCTCCCTTCCGCCTTTGGTCGTTCATACCATCACAAACACAAACACATTCATGATTTTCTCTCTACTTCAAGTATTATTCTTGAATACAAGTTCCATATCAATTCCAAAGCTCTTGTAAAGCTTTGAATGATCCAAAGTTCTTGTTTCTTCCATCCTTTGGTGATCTTCCATCCACACAAGAAGTGTCCTGTAGAGACTTCAAGTGCCTTCTCAAGTAGTCACAAGTTGGTGTCAAAAGCTTGAAGAAGTTGGAAGCTAGAGAAGCTTGTTCAATCAAAGTCCTATCCTTACTTGTTACTTTCATTTCTTAGAAAGCCTAAAGTTGTAAGAAGCCCTAAGACACTTTCTTGCTCAATATCATTTTCATGCTTATTATATTTCATTCATGCTATATATGGTCTTTGTATTATGTTCATGATGTATAAAAACTATTAAAACAAGTTTTGGAAACTATATATTAACTTATGTTAAGTAAACAAGAAAACTAGTGACTTATATTGAGAACCACGACCAAAATAAAGTAACCATGATATGAAACACTTACCTACTGTTATAGAGGATTTAAAAAGGAAAACATAGCAATTTGAACCACCTAAAACGAGTACACGAGTCAAAAGTTATGGCCAAAAGAAGTTGGCAAACCTAAAGACCCGAAACTGCCTAATAGCATTCTGTTTGAAATCCGTATTTTTTTAAGGCCCTTCTGCTCCGTTTTATCAAAAAGTTAAAACACGAAAGTTGTCCGGAACGACGTTTTCGTTCAAGTACAAAGAAGCTCGAACCCTGAAAACGCATAACGAGTGATATTTTTCTTCAAATTCTTAACAGCCCATTTTAATACCCAAAGTACCATGTATTGGTTATGGCTATGTAAAACCAAGAGGTCTAATGACCTTAAAGCCGAGACCACAGCCATGGCTAAGGCCAAGGATGAGTCTCAAGACCATGGTAGCCATGACCAAAGTCACGGCTAAAGACCTTATGTCATTCTAAGGCAAAAACATGAACTAAAGAGTTAGTTGTAACATAATCATACAATTTGGATCTACTCCATCAAAATGACCATGAGACTTTTCAAGTAATATTCTTTCTAGACTTAAGAAACTCATTGAAATAACAATCTTCATTTAAAATAAACTTTCCTAAGTTTATTCAATTATTTGGACATGTAACTTTTCGGATCAAAAACTTATATATTTTTATCAAATACTACAACACTAGGGAGCTTCATGTGAGGGGTTCATTAAAGTAAACCGTCGAGATGAGTTGTGGATTTACGAATTAAAGTGTCCTGGCTCCTCGAACGTTTACTGCGTGACCTCTGAATTATGCCGGCCCGAACGGTAGTAAGCGATATACAAACTATACATGTTTCATAAACCATTTTTATTCAAAGACTTACACTATATACTAAGTTCTACATCATGAACTAAATGCAAGACATATATAGGCAATTCGTCATATTCTTTGACATTACTCCAAACCTAAGTCGCAACATTTTATTATAGGTTGCTCATAGAGACCTTCGTGATTCAACTACCATTTTCACTACTTACTACATAACTCACGGTGAGTTCGTAGCCCCACTTTCTATTGTTTAACTATTTTACAAACCCATGGGGGGGGGATACATGCTATTATTTTTCTACTCGAACACCATGCTTTCTACTATATGCTTACCCGACTATGTTTTATTGTCACTAAGTAACGATTGCCATGTTCGAAGTCCCTATATCATGAATCATTAGTCACTAGCTATAGTGAGCGCGAATATTGTGAATAGATCTATTGGGATTGACGAATCCCATTTGTGTTGAACAACTACGAGTTCAAACAAATGCACTATATTTGATAGTTAGAGGTATAATGGCAATATTACCTTGGTAGGGCTTCTATAATGCCAATTTTTGGTTCGATGTTAATGCTTTGGTTGCATGAGCTTAGTGCAATAATAACAGTTTTGTTTTCTAACTATGAGTGTGAGTCTATAGCTCACACTACGATTATTGTGTTCAACGATTCAACTACAAACTCTACGTATTCCATTCAACCTTTGTGTTTACTGTTTTAAGCATGTATTTCAGGTCCATAATGAACGAGGCTGGCACAGAGGAGCACGGATATTCAAGAGAGCTATAAATTTTATTATCATTCGAAAACTCATTTAATGTAAATTGTAAACATGGAACCATCTGGGACCTCATTTTGTAATCTCTGATATTTATATAATTTGAATGATAAATCTTTTAAAACGACTCAATTAGAGTTCGTTTTCTATTATTGTGACTATTGTGCCATCGAGTAACACCCAGTTTGAATTCCGCTACATCACTGAATTGGGGGTGTTACATTTACTAAGAAATAATGTATGTCTATATGTATGTATGATTCTTAAAACACATTTTAGCATGATGCATAATATCATTCATGTATAAAATAATAATGTAAAATACCATTATTCAAACATAAAAATGAAATTGTAAGTCAAAAGTTGCAAACACAAATATTGCTGATTGCGAATAAGTAGTTCAATGGAAATTAAATTTTAAAAGTACGAAAAATATAAGGTGCTGCTTTATATCATTCATCTTCCTCCATTTTGATAGCAATCGCTCTCTTTGTAGGGTTGTTACCTCCATCTTCATCTTCCGATTCAAAATCTGACAGGTCTACGACTTCACGTGGTCTTTTTTTACTAACTCCATCATGATTGCATTCATCCTCATCAATTGATTCCTGTTATGTTCATTAAATAATAGTTACATTAATGTAGATTTACTATAAAACATGTGTGATTGTCAAACGCAATGATTAATTTCTTGGTGTTCATTGATTCAATGTTAGTGTCGTGAGTCTCGCTATTATGTAGTTGTAAATCAAAATAAGGTTTAGAGTTTATTTGTTAGTATTGGAAATCTCTTAAATGCTTAGGAAAATGCTACTCAAGTATGATACCTCAGGATCAATATTGGATGCCATTTTATTGTTATTGGTCACATCTTCTAGCTCATCATCAAATTCTTGCAGCGTAGACTCGCCATCATGCTGACCATCTACAGGAAAATGTTGATCATTAGGTATCTCTTGTCTATCATCGTCGGACTCATGTGCACAATCTTCCACATCTTTATGTCCATCCTCGTAACCATGTTTGTCATACTCCAAATTATGTAGCTCATCTTCTGGTAGTGCTATCCCTGATGTAAAATTATGTTCGTCTTCTTCTTCTTCATATTCTTGCTCATCATTGGAACTATCTTCATCGTCTCTGGCATGTTCATCTCCACCGTCCAGTGTATGTATGTCGTCTGCCGCATGATCGTGCTCATCCTCAAAGTCTTGTAGTTCACGTCTTTCTCCTTCAATCTCATATTCGAAATCCTATTTTTATTATATTATAAACAATCATATCATGTCTAACTTTTAAATCATCCATTACTCTAAAACTTTCAAAAAAGATATAAACTGACCCCTTCTTCCAAGAAACCACTTTTAAAGTAGTTAACTGTGTCCACATCTTCAGTGACCCTTTCAGCTCGATATATATGACTGTTTTTGCTATGATTAAACTCAGTGTACTTCACTTTAAACAAATACTTTTTACCGATAATCATATTAAGATCATCTAGAAAGTATTTATCAGTATCCATGCCTTGCTCCTCCATGATCTCCCATGCTGTCAAGTTTGTCATCTTATGTACATTGTTATCGAAAATAATAACCTGTGCAGAACCACTTTCATCGAATATTTGAATAATTAGCTTGAACCTTCAAATGTAAATAAACGTAGGTTAGAATTATTTAGTAATATTTCGTTAAGCAAATTTATTTCAATATTTTAGCAGAGTATATTGTGTACTTGGATGCAACTGCATATGTTTCTCCATGATTCTTGCAATGCCACAATTGTTTCTTGTTCCTTGAATTTGGGTGTCCTTTCGACGGAATCGGGGTGACTTTAGTACTGCATGATTTGCATCCTGTATACGGCCAACCACTATCATATTGTATGCTATGAACCGTTGCATACACAACACAACATGAACCCTGCATTTTCCATTAAATATAATTTACAAATGTTGTTCTTGATAATTTTTAATATAGCATTAAATAATATTCAAGCTCACTTACTGGTTCAATGTTACGAATCATGCCTACCAATCTTTTAACACTACCATGCATGGATTCAGCAGGTGTAACAACATGACTTCCCTGATTGTATTGTGCAATTTTGAACTGAGAAGGATCATATCCATCCCGATCTTCATAACTGTAGCATTTTCACAATCAAATTTTTTTGGCAAAAACAAATAAGAAGTGTTTTTGTTAGTTATATCACTAATATTACCTTTTCTGGAAAGACAACAACTGTGGTATATCCCTATTTATAAAAATCCTAGATCCAAATAAAGCATTATGGATTGTTGGCTTGTCTGTAACATGTATAAACTTGATTAAATTAAATTCACTAACTTGCAACATAAATAAATACAGTTAATCTTTCAGAAAACTTACTATCCCAATATTTAACTTTTCCAAGCATCAAGATAAAGTCAATATGACCATATCGTTCAAACCTATCTCCATAATCGTTCCACAGTAACGCCCAATTATCCCAAAAAGTGCAATCAATCCTCAAAGATCTACATAATTTGTAGAAAATACATGAATATAGTTGTATACTATTTTATATTTAAGTAAAACAAAATTAACCTGATTGACTTACTAAGTGTCTTCAATCACAACTGTCCTCCGAACCTTTCGACCTCCATGACTATTGACGTCTACAATATTCCCAACAGCTACAACAGTTCCAATTACATCTTCCAAGTTAAGGGAATGATTAAATAAAGTTGCATAAATTAAAATTTATCAATAATTATGGAACACATGTTTCAGAATAATACATACCAACACAATCTTGCTCGTGATACTCGTAATCTGTATCCAAAATACGTGTGAACGGCTCATTAATGAAACCAAGAATGTTGTCGTCTATGTGTTCAACACGGGTAACCTCGGTCCCTTTGTAGAAGCTAATTTTCCATCTGTGGGGTAACAAAGGTAACCGTCCACCATTCTCAGCTACTCCAAAGTTGGAGATGATGTAACACTGGCCCTCTTGTAAGAGAGGTTCAAATTTAAACATTAATTCTTTGATGTACACTTGAATTCGGTTTCCCTGTTTCAAAATACACAACAATTAGAAGGTTTACTAATTTCAAACCGTTAAATGTTATTTGAAACATGTTCAAAATACCCCTTCATCCTGGATAACACAATCCAAACTATATGGATCGTGATCTTCATTAAGCTTGTGAGAATGCCAGACAGATATACACCTCCCTTTAATCACCATATTAATATTCATAGGATCGATATCTTTAATTAACGTTATTCTTCGTTCCCGTACGCTTATTCCTGTTACATTATTTACATAATATTCATATTTGTTGTATTTAGATAAAAGCATATACTGAGTTATAAAGTAATACCAAACCTCGTGAAGAATTTCCAAAACCAAGTATGCTATTTACGGTGTGTTTCTTTTGACATAAAGATATTCCTACAAACATTGAGACTTTGATAAGGCAATTCAACACGTGTAAAAATCAAAATTATTATAAAATTATAAAATAGAGTAATAAACAAACTGTGGAAATACCTCCAGTAGAACTTTTATTCAATCCTTTGTTTTGATATTGATATTCCTTTGGACCTATAAATGTATAAAGACGTATGCATGATGTAATTTCAATTATAAAACCAATAAAATATCATAAGTAAACTACCTGATGACATGGATCCATGTTCTGAAGTTTCTCTTTGATACCCAAAGCTTGCATTTGGTGCTTTATTACGCCCTGTATTGTTAAACAACATGGTTAAATTTATAGCTCGTGTAAAACAACATGTATTCTAAATAATTACCTCGCGACAAGACTCTCGGATCCTTTTCAACGTATTTGATGTATGTCAATCTTTCTGCCATTTTTTGTGATTCAGCCAACGACATTGTTTTTTCTAACCAAAATTAAACAATATATTAATCCACATGATAGTTGTAATTGAACAAAAGCATAAATAAATTCTTATAATAACTCTAGATATATTGTTATGGTTGAATTGATTTCCAAAACTCTGCTTGTTACGTTCGTTTGAAAAACTACTTGTTTGGAGGATGTCTCCTGAAAAATTATTATGACATGTATTGGCAGGTAGTTTGGATCCTATAAGTAAAAAAATGTATTATTTGTGTATTGTTACATTATGAAATTTAACTAACGATAAACAATTTAGTTAACGAATATAAAAAGTGAAAAAAACAATACCTTGTAGTTGATTTCCAGGAGTATCACTTACAAACACATCTGAATCTATCATACTTGTTTTTTTCTTTCCACCATTAGCTGATATAGATTGAAAATAACATAAGAATTTATACTAAGATATGTATAGCGAATAGAAGCAAACACTGATACCTTGAAAGTGTATTGATGGTGTATCACTTTTAAACATAGATGTATCTGTTGAATAATACCTTGTGGCTTGCTTCCTAGCGAATCAATTGCCAAATTTGATGTGTTCACTATATTTGAGTGTTTTTCAGAAGTAGTAACCAATGTAAATTTAAAAAGAATATTGACTTAACAAATAAAAACATACATATATCATAAAAACAAATACCAATGTTTGAATGTTAAAGTTAACAAAATCAAACTACCTCGTGATTTACTTGCTGGTGTAACTGTTTTAATTGCTGAACTTTTACCTGTCCAAATTGGAAGTGGCATACATATTAACTCGATGAAAACATATTCTTACCCTCAAAATTGATACCAACATGATTATAACAAACATAATAAACACACATACCTGGTAGCTTTCTTTTTGGTGTGTCATCTTCAAACATAGACAGATCAGCTGCAATTGATTTCTTCCTAGGCTCTTTAATGATTACACGTATAAAAATATATTAACTCAATCACGTTTTTTACAAAGATAAAACACACTGTTATACTCACAAATAATACAAACATGTGTATAAGAAAGATGATCATACTCAAATACCTTGTGGATACTCAATCATGTTTTTTTTACCAAATTAATATTTTTTTAACTCATTAAAACATACTGTTATAATCACAAAGAGAACAAACATGCTTATAACAAATATAATCAAACTCAAATACCTTGTGGATGTCTTGTTGGTGCGCCACCTTCAAGCATGGAGGGATCAGTTATACTTGATTTTCCTTCAGAATCTTTGAAGAATATAATTATCAGAATATATTAACATTAATAATTTATAAGAAAAATTATTAACGCTATTACCGTTACACATACTTGTTGTTGAATCTATTGGAGCTGTTTTCTTTTTGGATCCTCTAACTGATGAGATTTAACAAAACATTAATAAAAAGAAATTTATTATAAAGATATGCAAAACATAACAACAAACAAAACCATTATACCTTTTTCATGCAGTGGCGGTGTATCATTTTCAATAACGGGCGTATCCATTACAGTGCTTTGCTTTTTAGATATTTTTCATTGTATAAAAGTTAAAACACGTGTAAGATAAATAACCAATGTATAAAACAACCTGTGTAAAAGATCAAATAACCAATACACCTGCTGGACGTTTTTGAGTAGGTTTTTCCCCACCGTGCTAAGTTGTTCATGTTGGTTGGATGCTACATATTAATAAACGTACTCATTATTTTAACCTAAGCACAATGGACAATATATCATAAATTGTTGACGCACACAATACCTTCTAAAGAAGCTGTAGAATTTTTGTTTTCATTGGCTTTAGAAAGCCTTAAGGAGTGTCGTTGTCACTACATCTTTGATTATGTTTCTTCGGTATGGTGGAGCAAAAGCAAGATCTGTTTGCATATATAATGGAGTATTAGGTCAGGAATATTGAGGATGATAACTATGTATGCGCTATTATTGGTCATAGAATATATCACAGAATCCATCCTAAAGTTATCTTCATATAAATCCCTAAATATTTACGATTTGATAGTCGATTATGCCAAGTAAGCACGGATGTTAGGGTTACACGGTGGCAACCGAATTTTTTTCAACTAATCAGATAGCTCGATTGTGCAAGGTGTCAATGACATAGGCATTATGCATGATTACTGGACATTTAGTGATGTCATGTACATCCTGTTATTTATATATATATATATATATATATATATATATATATATATATATATATATATATGCATATATATATATGTATATATATATATACATACATATATATATATATATATACACATATATATACATATATATATATATATACACATATATATACATATATATATATACATATATATATATATATATATATATATATATATATATACACATATATATACATATATATATATATATATATATATATATATATATATATATATATATATATACACATATATATACATATATATATATATATATATATATATATATACATATATATATATATATATATATATATATATATATATATATATATATATATATATTATATATATATATATACTAGCTTTCAAAGCCCGCCCGATGGGCGGGCATGACTTATAAATATTGTTGGCATATTTTTCTATAGCAAAAGAATGGTGGTGAAAAATGGTCGGAAAGTGTACATGTTGAAAAAAGGGTCATAAGCTTATTGTGAATATTGTTTAAAAAAATTCAATAAAGATAAATCAATTATAAACATATCAAATTATTTATTGAATACATTAACAACGAAAAGAAATGAATGTTCATCTCATATATCTCATATGAGAAAATAAAAATTATTAAAGTATCAGAAAGAACAAAGTATATGTTGTCAATTTAAATGTGAAATATAAAAATTTTGTACACAACGTTGGTAGTTGATTTTTTCTATTTACCATCTTTTTCGCAACAAAGAATTTCCACTTCCTTTTTTCTCATGAATCTTCAAACAACCCCAGAAGCAAGCAGCTCTCCTTACAATAGTGTGTGCCACGTAGGAATGGCGATATATGTGGAACATTGAATACCACGTTGTAAAAGCCTTTTAAAATCTGATTACATACGGACATTTTGTCAACGGGGGAAAGCATATTCTTCAACCCCATGCTTGCATTATGTTATATTCGATAGAGGTATTTAGCTGCAGCCTTTAGAAGCGTAACAATAATATTTTGGCAACCTTACAATTTTAGAGTAGAAAAAAGATATATGCTTAAAATGTAGAGATACCGACACCGGCGTGCCTCTATATTTTCTAATTGATTCCAGTATCATTCCAGTGAGATATATTCCTCATGAATTTATATTATGGCTAATGATATTGTGAGATTCATAAACAAATTTTAGTGGGTTCAAGGACGGGTCATCCAATAGGTTTAGCTTTTGTACTGAACCATCAATGGCAACACCAATTTTTGATCTTTCGGGTTGTAAATCATGTCATCAACTGACCAGTAACCATCGATGGCAACACCATAATTTAACTAAGAAATTAGAAAGTGATAGACCAGGAAGCAAGGTTACCAACAAAAATAAAATGATAATGTAATGCTGAACATTGCTATTTTAGAATTACCTGGTCTTCTTGTCCTTCCAGATCTGAATATAGTCTTCAACACCCCCTGGGGGTTCGCACTACACGCACTACAAAGACAGTAAGTATTTAACATGAAATGTCAGGAGTACACGGATAATATCCTTTATGCCAAGAGCTGCTATTTTATCTCAGCCGGCTCAGGAAGCTGTTGTATGTCATCCTTTTTATTCTTCAAAAGCTTGTATTCAGCAAGCCCTTCTAATATTATTATGGCCCAGATGATGAGTAATGTCATCGGTATATTTTTTATACCTATTCGTTAAAATGGGTAAGATATTAGTGGGTCCCACAATGGGCAAAATGTAATTTCAGCATCTGATGGGTCCTCATGCCTTGGAATGTCAAAAAATAATTCTAATGCAAGCTTACAATACTTACTCAAGTATATTTGTTTCCCGCAATCCCAAGAAAAATCAGTAGTATTTCGTTACAAAATGTAAATCGGAAAGCAACACAATCATATATTACATAATCATTTCGTAAACATATAATCTCATGTAAATGCTGGGATATTATTAATAAGCAAAAAAACATTTTCGTTATTCCACGTCAACTGAAAAAACAATTCACGAAACATTTAACAAATCCCATACACACTTACTCAGCAACTTTACTGATCAAAAATGCTTAAATCTAACTCGCATCATCTTGATTTTGTTCAAAAATTTCTACCATAACACGAAAAATTAAGAACTTACCAATAGAGTATACTGGAAATAGTAGTATGCAATGTACATTCAACAGGCCCTCAAAAGCGCAAATTTTGAGTCGAGGAGCATGGCTAATTGGTACCAATTCAAATGTATTAAACTTATCCCTTCTATTCCATAGCGGTGATAAATTTTTGGATCTTGGCTGGTGCTTTCTATTTCTCATCTGGGTCATCTAGATCACCAATATTGTCATGATATTCCTATACAATTATTCAAATTCAAGAATTATTATTGGTGGATTGAAAAAGCTCATAGGAACTCCTAAACATGTCTAAAAACCATACACAGTATCTAAGTTGAAGAGCATTTGGAAAATATACCTGTAATAAATTTTAATGTCCTTTTTAGTCGGCTTGTGCTGCTTTAGTAATAGCTCTACTATTGCCTTTATCCCTAGATGGCTGCAACATTATTGTTTAAAACAGCGGATGATTCAGTAGGAGAACCTTATAAAAACTTTTAAAAAACTATTTATACATAAACTTTCACGCCAACGTTCATCATATATAATATTATAATTCATTATTACATTTGTCAAGAACCAAGTCGAAGCATTTGTACTTTTCAGAAATCTTGGCTAAAATAACTCACTGTTATTTAAATAATAGCTAATTTCATACATTGTGGCATTATGCATAAAAAATCATACATATCTAACATAAAAGAGTCTTTCAATAACGTGAAATTATCATAAAAGGATTAGGTTTAATGCTTGGTGAATCTTTTAATAACTTCAAAGTAGTCAGGGAAGGTCTTGCGCATCAACCATGGCCCTAAATCATTACAGGGATGTCTGCACATGCCAAAATTTAGAAGAAAGCCATGGCCATTCTATGATCATCATATGTATCAATTTCCGATGCATTTAATGTCAACAAACTTGGCTAAAAGGGTAATGACTCAAATAGACTCCTGTCCAAAATCTATTTAATAATTATGATCTTTTAAATAGTCTTATCTTAAAAAGTATTTAGTACTGAATTAAAAATAATTAGTTAAAAAGATGTTTAAAAGGGTGTGGTACCTGATCTATGGTAATACCCAATTGTTTCCCATGTCAGTCCTGACCATCACTCAAGATAAGGCATGAATATCGATATTCAAATGGAGTTAACCATAACTTATGGTAGCTGTAGAAACACAAGAGTAAAAATCTAATTGTCTGGGATCAAATGGGCTTAACCATGAAAGATAGATTAAAATGTAGGAATGAAGAAAAGTATGCAGTTTCATCTCCAAGCTTGATCAACAAAGAGACAATCAAGTGTTGATCTTCCAAGCAATTGGGCACGCAGAACTGATCCATCCGGAAGAACCAACTTCTTTAAAATTGAAGTTATGGCTACCACGCTTGTCGCTAAATAAAAGGAAGTTCATATTAGATCACGTGTGGTATCAACCTTAAACTCACCTTTCAACTACAGTCATGAGAGATTCTTCAAACTTCATTTCGCAATAGAAACGAAATCAGTGTACCCTACTACATGATTATACATATAAAAATAGCCCTTACACAATCAAAGAAACATCCAGTGTCCTTCGTTTAATTTATAAGAAAATGATAACCTACAAATGTTTATTAAATTTACAATGATTTATTGTTAGGAGATTATATGCACACACTAACATTATACTTTAGACAACTTAGAGAAGAACAAAGAAATCTAGCAATGAAATAACTTACTGTGAATATTCAGCTAAATCCGGATGCATTCCTGAAGATTTATTCATTGGCCTGTTGAGGTAGCAAATAGATAAGAATATAAGTAGTTTCTAATTAATTACTATATATGTTATATGTGGTTGAGTGCAAACATATAATATACTTTTTCATAGATTGTCGATGAGGGGGATCTATCCTCAAACTTCCGCATGCTGACAACGAAATTCATCGGTAGGGGAAACCATACGATCGTATGTACCGTGAATAAAGTGTGACCCCTATGTCAAAACTGAACGACACTTTTTGCTTTCCTTTATCTAAAACCGACTGCGCATCTGATGGATTACCGTGTTTACACGCAGCTGTTCTGGTCTACCTGGCTCTCTTATTGTTATATATATTATTTTGCTGAACAGGAACTTACGATTAGCAGACTTGATATTCGTGTTGGGGTATCTCTTTAGTACAGATGGCAATATGGGCATGTTATGAGGGTTGTGTAACACCATAACAGGTCAATAGATGTTTTGGTCAAAACCCTGCCTGTGACATTAGCCCAGGAAAAAAATTTTATTTACTTTTATTAGTTGCTTGCACATAAGTACGTTAAACACAATTAAAAAATTGAACCTGAAGAATCTGATGGTATCAAACCCGATATCATTACAGGCCATGTGGCGATATCAGATGTGAGTCGGCCCAACCCAACCCTCTCACAGGTGACACTATTTACGGGTCAACCTGACCCAGCCCACTTTGAACTGTGTTAACAAAATGACCCGTTCCAAGTTGATCATGCCTCAATGGGTAGAACAACAATGGTAAATTGCATGCTACGTTTTGATGCCAAACTACTTCTAAGTGATCTCAGTTAATGATCACAAATTTAGAACATTGAATAATTTATATCGAATTTTCGTTATGAAATGCATGAGTAACCGAAATGCTTCATTTATCATTAATGAATTCTGCGTATTTGATTTAGCTAATCTTAGATGTGTTTGTATTCGATAATATTTAGGTAAGGACTTAATCGGGGTATCACAAACTGGTTCCGGCAAAATGGGTGCTTTTGCTTTGGCAATACTTCAAGCACTGTTGGAAGCTCCACGACTACCAGCCTTCTTTGCTTGTATTCTTTCACCCACAAGGTCAGTGTTTCATTTGTAAGTGGCCATTTTTATGGGCCTATTCTGGATGTAAGTTATCTCAAATGGGTCAATTGATGAAATAAGCTATAAGGGAAATGGGTTAAATGGGTCAAATAAACTAAAATACGCCCAAAGATCAGTTTTAATGCAAGAAGATTCGGAGTACTATCATAATGATATGTTTTTGTAATCATAATTGACGCATCAATCATCTATATGAACTAAAAAATTGAATGATAGTGTTTGTGGTCAGCCTGCGCATTGTGACTTGCCCTTTACTTAAAAAGACCCGTACCAAACTGCCCGAACCACCCATCTTGCCCCTGTAATGTATGGAAAACGCATTAGATATTGTACCTGATTTTTCTTCCATGGTCTTGAATTCTTTGAAGGGAACTCGCAATTCAGATATCTGAGCCGTTTAAGGCCTTGGGATTGAGCATTGGTGTAAAGTCTGCAGTACAGAAACTCAATCAGATTAATAATGTTGTACCTGCCGCCCTCTTGTCATTTTCAGCATGTCTCTTTAATTCTGTTGGAAGCTTCTCTACCTCGCTGGCCATGGTCATATAGTTCTTTTCCATGACCTGAAGAGATTCAAGGTGGTCGTTGTATGATTTCTTCTCATAGTCATAAGTTGTCCTGAAAGACCACAAAACCACGTGTACATTACTGATCAACTTCAACAACAATATATTTATTAATCTTTTAATGTAACTATTTAACTACAGGATGCAAAATTATCAGATATAGCATCCATAAACTTAGTATTTCCTATATGAGCCTAATAGTTTCACAGAATTATCTAAAAAGATATCATATACTGAAATGCCTAAATATCATATACTTAAGACTTCAAAGTCTAAATCATTTACACAAACACAATTCACAATCTTTGACTAACTAAAAATCACCAACATAGTTACACTAAATATACAATTCTCAAACCTTTTAACTACAAATACACCACAAGACTAATAGTAATATTGTTCTCTTTCGATATACGAAGCATATGGGTGGATCCAACAAATCTGGTAACAAACTTGTTACCTGATTTGTGTCGATTTCAACAACAGTAATTTAAGCAGCACGTTCATAATTATAGTAACATTTCGAATATATTGTTGCAGCCAATGTCCAAGAAAAACACATTCGCCAAACACAATTCAGTCAAATACTACACTATTGCAAACTAACAACTATAATTGGAATAGTTACCTACAATGCTGATACTCTTGTCTAAGGCTCTCAAGTTCCAACACCAAAACAGGAACCTGTTGCAAATCCATGTGAACCCTCTGATGATCTTCTGTCAATTGTTGAACCCTTGAAATAAGTTCGACCCTAGCTGCAAGCAAGCTCTGTGCTTCTGTTCTTGCCTGATTTAGTTCCATCTTAATAAGTATTGTTTACTTGTTACTTCTATCTCAGCTTTGAAGATCCTGGTCCTCATGGAAATGGTTGGTACTCAGACCATATGTTGCCTGAAGTTGAAAAGAAGTTCTTTAGGAAGGGTGCTCAGGTTTTGATCTGTTTCTGCAGCCGTATTTCGATCTTCTTATATTGAATAATCAGAATCGATGATCAACTAAATATAAACCAGTTGAAAAAAGTAGTATTTAAATAGACAAAATGATTAAATTGACTTTAGTGAAAGGACAAACGTTCAAATGAAATGGTAGTAATTGTTATCATATAAAAGGAAGCATAACCTGAATATTCAAGCCTTTGAGCAGTGGTTTCTGCAGATAAAGGTTTACAATACCCAAATCCAAATACCCCTTATTAACCTTCTTACCATTGTAGAAGCATCTATAATCAATTTGTCAAACGGGTTACTCTATAACCATTTTGGATGTCCTATTCTTTACAGTTCAGTTTTTAAATAACATAAATGTTGTATAGCAGCAAATCTCTGGTTTTCTGTCGCAAGTTTCTGCATCTCGACATGTTTTGCAGCAAGCTTCCATTCCATTTGATTTGTGTTTTCATGATTTGAATGATCACGTTCTCCGTCGGGTTTTGAATCAGGTTGTGGTTTGATTGTTGTAAATGTAGGCTGAGGTAAAGTTTTAGGTTCAGACTTTGGTTTAGGGACATGGTCAGTTATTCTAGAGTTGAGTGACCACCCTCAACTCACTGTTTCAATACTGCTGCACTCTGAGTTGCAAAAGCTCAGTCCGAGAAGTACCATAACCACTGATCTCTACTACTCCCCGATGCACAACTACAATAGTAGTATGAAAATCTTTATCAATAAAATTATTAAGGAGGCAAATATGCTTTGAACATACACTTTTGGTGACTTTCAGCCCATTTGACCCGCTTCTCGTTTAGCAATTTATTTTTTTGCTTTGACCCGTTTGATATAAACACCTAAATTGACCCATTTATAAGTAACCATTATTATGGGGTGGATAGCGCTTATTTCAATAGCTTATATGTTGAAAATAAGGAGGCTTGTATCAGAATGCATGATTTAAGTGCTAATTCATTGTTAATAAGGAATTAAGGATATAAACAGTTTTCAATATAGTGTATAAGATTGCTTATGAGTCTAAAGCAATGCATAAAAGCAGTTAAAAGTTAGAAGCTTACCTTTGTTTCGTATACTGGAAGCTGTCTAATGAAACTTTGAGCATTAGAAGTCGTTGCAACAGCAATTACTTCATCCATTGTAGCATCAATCTTATACCTAATCTAAGCGGATCCTAGTTGTCATGGCCATAAAAGGAAGGTTCCTTACGGAAACTCTAAGCATTAGAAACCGTTGTAGCAGCAATTACTTCTTTCGTGCATGGTTCAAACGTGTATATCAAAAAAATTAGCCAAAAAGAAGCAGATTGTGCAAAAATCATTTAAATAAAACCTCCTAATCTTTTATTAAATGAACTTGGTTCATAACAAAAATGATACAATGTTTGTAATCATAGTTCACGCATTTACTATGTCTACAAAAGTTCAAACATTTGGGCAAAAAGGGTTTTGGATAAACAGGTCCCATTACATGCTGACTTAGACATGATTCTAAAAAACTACCAGCCAAATTACATAACCCAAAACAACCATCCAAAACCACCTAAAGTATGTATATGTAAAACGGTGGTGGTGACGACACATGCTGTTGGAATTTCTCATTGAATACATATTGGGCATACTACAATTCATCGCCAAATTACTCAAATTAGTAACATCAAATACACATGGTATAGTCATTTGCTTTTATGAAACTGTGTAACAGTTCAGTAAGGGTAACATACTGAATACTCATCAGTATTTAATGGTTTCACTAATTAATAGAAAAGAGCATATAATTATTTTTTTAGGATAACATACTGAATAATCATTATGTACCTTTCTGTAAGGGTCTTCTGGGTGACTTAAAATAAGCACCTTTAGATAAAACTTTCTCACAGTCAACAAACATGTGTAAGTAAAATCACGAAACTCCTACATTCTATAATTGTTTAATCATGCATGGATTAATACCCTCATAACAAAAATATGTTAAATACATAAAATCTTACGTAACAAACCAAAGAGAATAACATATAATATTAATAAAAACTATGAATACAAAAAGAGAATATAAAAGTGCACGAAGAATATGTATGTAGAATATGTAAAAATGGATTACCCGATGGTGTTGTTGGAACTGAATGTGAAAACAAACATATTATGACATTATTAGTTAATAGGTTAATGAATTTTTTTATGTCAATCGTGTTTTAGAGATTAGACGAAAATATGATATTAGGGTTTTGAGAAAAAGTCATTATCAATGAATGCAGGGATTTATTTACGTAACATTAAAAAAGGGTAATATCTTTTTCTCTTGAACATTATATTTATGGTTTTGTAAGATATAACACAAAAATTAAGTTGATCTAGTGGTAAGAATATATATTAGTGTATCTACAAATCCTAGGTTCGAATCCTTCACATTAAATTTTTATAACAAATTTATCCTTATTTAATAATTAAATACAAATTTTAGCTCATAAAAAAATCTGAAATTTCTGAATCCCACATATATATAATACGAATTTCAATTGTATATAAAATAAAATAATTAATTAAAAAATGCAAATAAAATAAATTAAAAAAATTGCTTACATGGCGACAATGTGATGACATGGCACATAATGAATTACTGGGCAATGAGGTGGCGTTTACGTGGCATTATCTACGTGTAACGCCTCCTGTTATATATAATATAAAGATATATATACACACATATATATACATATATATATACACATATATATACATATATATATATATATATATACATATATATATATATATATATATATATATATATATATATATATATATATATATATATATATATATATATATCAAATGACATAATAAAATTCAAACCAATAAAAGGATATTTTGTTATTGTATTTTTTTTAAATAAGAATAAGGGTATAATCGTTATTTTATATATCAATCATAATTATTAGACATTTTTTTCTATTAAATATATTTAAAATAATCATTTGGATATATTTGATAATTTTAAAGCTTTGAATATATATATATATATATATATATATATATATATATATATATATATACAATTATGAGTTTTGATTTGATATATATGCAATTATGAGGCTTTGAAGATATATATATATATATATATATATATATATATATATATATATATATATATATATATATATATATATATATATATATATGCAATTTCCCAGGGTTAGGAAGCATTAAAGGATATTTTAGGAAAACCATTTTACTTATTTTTAAGCTTTTTTAAGTTTTTAAGATTAACCTTAGATGTTTTATTACATTTTTATATATGAATCTTTAAAAAAATAATAATAATAAAAAATAAATTGAAAGTGAAATGATAGTACCAACTAACAAATTATTAGCATAAGGTATTCTAAAAATTTTTTTGGAGTAAATTACAAAAAACCTTACTTGTAATGTGTCATGCACAATCTTTAACATTTTCAAAGTGCAGGTAGTGTTTTTTTTGGAAATATTTGGTGTTGATATCATTTTTATCTTATAAAGTAAAATGATTAAAATGTTTTTTTCTTTTAATGAGAATTTACTAAAATGCCTTTACCTTCAATGAGAGATTATTTATTATTATTTTTTTTAAAAAATTAAGTGGCTGTTATATGAAGGAACTACTCCGTCCCATATTAAATGTCTAGTTTGACTTTTTAAAGTCTATCTTTATCAACTTTGACCTTAAATAATTTTGTTTATGTACTATAATACTTTATACAAAATATGTGAATGGATAGAGTTTTAAATGTATTTTTTTGCGTAATTTTTTTTAACAAATACTATATAACACAAGCAAAAATATTTAGGGGGCGTTTGGTTCAAGATATATAAATGGTGCTATTTAAAATTTTAAGCAAATGTAAATGCTTCCCATGTGGAAGAAAATTAAAATGCCTCACTTTTAGGCTCATTACTGCAAATAAAATTCTAGGCCCACATATTTATTGTGAACTAAACAAGAGAATCGAAGCAATTTTAATTTCAAATTCCTCCAATTACCTTGAATTTACCCCAACCAAACACCCCCTTAAGGTAAAAGTTGACAAAAAAATACTTGAAAAGTCAAACATAAACATTTAATTTGAGACGGAGGGAGTATTAATCAGCCTCTTAAAAAAGAGAGAGGCTTAAATGGGTCTCTCTTATTTATCACCCATTAAGTGAAAGTAAAAGAAAAAAGAAACTCACCAAGAGACATTTTAGTTATTTATTATTGTTGTTTTATATTGAGGGTACGTACTCGTCACCGACTTACCATTTACTGAAGGGTGAAATAGGCAATTGATTAAAAACCTTAGGGCATGTTTGGTACAAAGAATTGGAGGTGGGGAAATGAAACTTAATTCATTTCTTGTGTTTGGTACATAATAGAAATAAAAAAGTGGAGAGTTATAACTCCTAGGAATTGGCTCATTTGTATTTTATAGGGAGTTGGTTTCCCATCCATATACTAAAGAAACGAACTCTTTCTTCCTCAAAAAAAGGGAAATGAAATAATAATAATAATAATAATAATAATAATAAAAATAATAAATAATAAATAATAATAATAAATAATAATAATAATAATAATAAATAATAATAATAATAATAATAAATAAAAATAATAAATAATAATAATAAATAATAATAATAATAATAAATAAAAATAATAATAATAATAATAATAATAATAATAATAATGATTTTTTTTACTGATTTTTTAAGTCAATTCTCTGGTGTTACCAAACACTAGAATTTTTACTGAATTTCCGTGGAATTCATTTCTGTGAATTTGATTTCTGAGCTTAATTTCATTTATCTGAATTTCATCGTACCAAACATGCCCTTAAGGTATCCAATGGTTGATTCTATTGTACTTTATTTTGTCAGATGTAAGGTTAAATACGTAAATGATGCACGTTGAAGAAAAAGATATTTGTTTGCCAGTTGTCAACCATGTATAAAGTATCCCGATTCCCAAAATAAATACTCCGTATCTTACCACTCACCTAGAGAAAGTAAAATTCAATTGTAAACATATATTTCAACCAATCTCCACATCCCTCAACTGGACCAACCAGAAACAAAAGAACGCTAACCGGTGAACTTAAGACGCGTGGCAATCCGTCAACACATACGTTCACTTGGTCAATATGCTACTACTACTGAATCATTTTCACCACATAAATTACAAACCCTAACACCGTCAGGTTATCTTATTGCCGCCGGAAAAAAAAAAAAAAAAAAAAAAAAAACTTGGACATGGGGCGAGGTAAGGTGGAACTGAAGCGGATCCAAGACAAGACTTGTCGTCAAGTGACGTTTTCGAAAAGGCGTAACGGGTTGATGAAGAAAGCGTATGAGCTGGCTGAGCTGTGTGATGTTGATGTTGCTCTTTTTGTTTTCTCTGAAAGAGGCAAACTTCAGGAGTTTTCTACTGGTGACAGGTACACTGAATTCACAGTCAATACGGGTTTCGGTTCGGTGATGAAGTTGTGGATTTCATGTATGTTGTTATTGTACTGTTATTGTTCAACTGATTATATATTTTTGAAAACTGAGTTATAGCTATTATTTATTTGCGAGCTTTGTTATATTTTCCTATATTTTGTGTCTACTTATACAAACATAAAAGTATATCATGTTTTTTCCACTATCTATGTGCGTCTAAATAATAAGTTTTGTTTAAGATGTCAGGATATGTAAAGTATAAGTAGAGGTGGCCATTGTCACCGGTTCCTGAACCGGAACCGAAAAAGTAACCGGAACTGAATCCGGTCAACACCGGTTCCGGCAAGATCCGGTTCCGGTTCCAAGAATATCCGGCTGATCCTACCCGGTTCCATGTTTCTGCTCCTCGATCCGGTTCCGAACCGGATAATTCCACACCGGTTCGAGATCCGGTTCTTGGGAACCGGTTCCGAACCGGATCCAACAGATCTATTTTTTTCTGCATAATTTTCACAGTAGCAGCAGTAGCAATGGCATTATAGCCGTTTTTCTGTTTTTTTGCCCGTTTTCTAACGGGTTTGTCCCACTTTTTGTCCCATTTTGACCTCCTAAACAATAAAATTCAAGAAGAGTGCCATATAGAAGTTAACTTCTCTAGAGATAAACTGCAAATACCAAAGAACTGTGCCAACAACCATGAATCTGTAGCTAATTTTGTGGAATACTAACGCAATTAGCAACAAAAGGGACTTATACCGCTGCTAACTTTGCTAATTTTGTGGAATACCAAAAACCTCATTCGAAATGTGCAAATTGGGAAGCCCACTGTGAAGAAAAGAGCACCGGTTCTTTGGAACCGGTCCGACCGGATATTGGGACCGAACCGGATTTGGAACCGAACCGGAACCGGGTAGGCCGGTCCCGTTTTTTAGACCCCGGATCCGAAAGGAACCGGATCGGATTGGAACCGGATCCGGTTCTTTGACTTTGACTGCTGAACCGGACCGGATTGGAACCGGATCCGGTTTTTGTCGGAACCGGCTTTTGGCCACCTCTAAGTATAAGGATAATATCCTCTCTCTCTATTTATAACGCTTTTTTTATTTGACAGTAGTTATGTTGAGATTCCACCACTGATTAGCTAATATCCTTTCTATTTCCTATAATGCTTTTTTATTTGATTGTAGTTATATTGCGATTCCACCACTGATTAACTTCTACAAAACAGCATAGGTTTTAATCTGGTTTTGCAGAATTAATTGCAATTTAGGCATATATATAATATACTTTCCCAAGCATTGTTTCATGTTTATCTTCGCTTTGCAAACACGCAATAATAAGATAATTGTTAGACGTGTATTATTTTGTAGAAGCATTCGGTCTTTGTTATTAATGATAGGCCTAGCTCGTTTTATGTTTTATATCTAGAATAATCCATCAGGGATTATATAATGTAATTGTGTGTTTAATTATGGGACACGCCAAATCATAATTCTAATATGGTATAAGAGCAAAAGCGATCCTCTCCTGATTTCTCTCCCTACCTCACGTGTTCTTCTCTCCTCCGGTCCTCCCTTTGCCTCCTAAACCGATTCCTAAAAACATCTAAGTCAAAAAGGCCTCGTCTTTCCCGAGTAAGCTCAACAAGGAAAACCTCATCAAGTGGATGTGCCTTTGTAAATGCACAATGCACACTAAGGGAACTAAATTTTGAGTTAAAATAGTGCACAGCCACTTGGTTGAGTTGAATTATATTCATTTTACAAGTTACCATCATTGAAAAGATATATATAATCTTGTATTGTGATTCTAGAAGTCAAAAATCCTATTCACCACACATGGCAATGTATCTTGTTAATTAATACTGAGTATGTGATTTACATTACTTATCTTAGAATATAAATGTAAAAAGAATGGTGGAGATTGGACATGACCACGGAAATTGAAAGGAAACTTAAGATTATATTTCAATAGGTTAAGTACATCGCTTTCAGGGTTATTCATGGTAGTTAATGTGTTTCATGGTGTTCTTTATTGTTTTGCTTTTTGTTTATTGCAATTTGCCTAACAACTTAACATGTACTTATTTCCTGTGAGGCTGTGAGTGAGTCATTTGTGAGATTTGCATAGACAGTTTAATAAACCAGAAAAGAAAATTGTATTTTGATTTAGGAAGATGTTTTGAATAGATTTTTACCTCTTTTGAAATGCCTCAAACCAAACTTTGACAATTTATTTTATTTTATTTTTACTCTAAAATATCCCCTTTTGTACTCTAAAATAGTTGCATTTTTTGTACACAAAAAAATGATCCCTTTTGTTCTCTAAAATAGTCTTTTTTTTGTACATGAAAAATGATCCCTTTTGTACTCTAAAATATTCCTTTTTTCTAAACACCAAAATTGATTCTTTTTATAGTCTAAAATAGTCCAATTTTCTATACACAAAAAAGAGATCCCTTGTGTACTTTAAGGGGGTGTTTGTTTAGAACCTTTTGGATTAAAGGAATACAATCATAGATAAAAAAATTGTTTGGTGTGTTGGTATAGTATTTCGGACATTGTTTAATACCCTTAGATAAGGGTTTCCACAAAAGTCCTCATGCAACATGACTTTCCTAACAATTTGATATAATTTTCATGAAAAAACGTATAATTGTACCACACTACCGCATCTAGGATTATTTTCATATATTTAATGTACACGTGAGTTTTTATTTATTTATTCATTTTCATTTTTATTAATAAAATAATCATAAAACATAAACATTCCATATATCTTTTCTTTCGATATACACCAAATCCAAATCCTATTCTAACCCATGATCATACCAAACGCACCCTAAAACAGTCCCATTTTTTTGTACACCAAAAATGATATTCCGAATACATTTTTCGGAAAGACACTTTCACAACTCAAAAAATTATGAAACCTTCCATATCTTTCATACAACATATATTTTATAAATGATTAATTTCTATCTCCCTCTACTTTCATGTTTATTTTCATATGTATACAATCTACTAAACATGTGCGGAAGGTATCATTTGCCAAAACGGGGTGTTAACACAAACACCCATTTTTACCCATTTGAATCATTTGTACATAACTCTTTAACATACAATATAATCTACAAGTTTGACCTTGAAACACAAAAAAACACTAGACATGACTCTACTTTTCAAACATACAACTTAACAACTCATTAGGGGTTTAACTTGATGAAGCATGACATCTACAACTACAACTACATTCATACGCACAAGTACCATGCGTCCGATCTATGCTTCACCTCTTTAAATCCTATATTCCAAGACCTTACCTTGCTTCACAAAATATCTATAAATAACGGTTAACAACTAAACCGTAAGAATTACGCCTAGTAAGTAAAACTGCAATAACATGATATGATACATCACTTACACATACTTGCATCAACCACATCAAATACTAGTCCAAAAGATTATTCTACACCATAACTTGCATAAAAGCACTTTAACCAACACCATTCCATAACCACAGAGCTTCACATACCTTAACTAGCATATCAACTAGTCTAATACTTCCTTAATCCAAACATACTAGACCAATGTCTTCCATAACCTAAATACGAATAATCACATGACACATAATATGGTAAAAGTCATATAATTCTACATTATAACCATTTTACTTGCCTCATTCCACAGCTAGTCTATCTCAAAGCCAAAACACCAACATCCTTGTTCCTAACCAAGAATTATCATAAACACAAAACATTACTCAAATGCAATACTGATAAAAGGGTTTAGCACCATCCATAAACATACATATATTCATCTCTAACATGCATATGATCATTCTCATGACCATATGGGAAAACCCCCAAAATCCCCTATTTAATCTTCATAATTCAATAAAGGGACTTAACCCATTAACCCTATAGCATCATCACTTTAACTCAAAACCTATTTACCCACAACCTCCAATTTTGATTACATGAGCCCTAGTCGATATGATGTTAAACCATGAATTAGGTACACTTACATGAGGGGATTGAAGCTAGAGACTCACTATTTGAATTAGGACACTAATTCACCATCAATTTGGCCACCAAGAAAAGTTCTTGGTTCCCCGGTCACTTACAACACATCAAGAAGAAATGAGAAAGTTATGGAAGTGTTTAGAAAATTTTTGATATAAAAAGTCTTGTGGGACTTTGTCTATATCGCTCCTTTGGCCCCTCAAGTCTCAATCTCTAATACTTGAGCCGCATATAACTTTTCATAAACATTTAACTTAAGTTTGATTATTTGGTTGACTTTCTACTGACTAACCAATCAAAATAAGTCTTCCAACATTAAAAGTCATGGTCAAACTAACATAATGTCATATTTGTAATATTATACTCAAAAACCAATTTTAGGGTGTACTACTACCCCCATTAATAAGATTTCGTGCCCGGAATCTATTTTGTTGACTTTCTACTTCAAACATTTGACTAACAATCAAATAAGTCTTCTAACATTAAAAGTCATGGTCAAACTATCACAATGTCATTTCTGTAATATTATACTCAAAAACCAATTTTGGGGTGTAACAAATCTATCCCCCCTTTAATAAGATTTTGTCCTCGAAATCTATTTGCTTGAAATTTGCGACCGTTCACAAAGCTCATCTTACATCACTAGTCACTATTGTAGCCCTTAATACCAATTTTTCATCCTTATACTTGCTACAATTTACTTGGTTTCACAACCTTAGCCATACTACTTAATAGTCAGCTCTCTAAAATTGCATTATTTCTATATAGTTTCCACTAAGTTTTGCCTTTTTCTAATGACACCAAGTCATTTTCATCACATTATTATGGATAATTCTCCATTTGACCAATTTTCTAATAAAGCATCACGTTTTTCTTATATCCAACTCAAAATTTCTTAACAAGAAGGCTTGTCATTTAGGTAATTTCTCTACTTTGACTTTATATAAGTCAAACTTCGAAACACTTTTTTTCATGAAATCCATCGATACACTGATATGGCTTGAAGTCAAAATCGGTCATTCTTGCATTCTTCTCTATATCATGAGCCATTTTCTAGAATTTTCTCAGTTAGACTCAATCAGACAATAAGACTCAATCACGTCTTTCTACGTATTATACTATAACATACTTACTATCATTACATGCTTCATGTTAAGCTTTCTAGGCATCTTGGTTTTGTCAAACACAAACCAAGTATCTATACATTATCGTACTTTAACTTACCCATTTAGGCATTCATACTCAAGTTTTCTCACATATCAATATGCTCCTATCAACTTTCCAACCCTCACTAGGTCGTCATGCACTATATGTGCATATATCACATTATGCTTAACTCGTGCGATTCTATGCAACATGCTATCATCAACCATTTTCACATAACATAAAAAACTCACGTCATACTTAAACTTATGCAACTAAGCAAACTTACTCTAAGCGTTCTCTTTAACACCACAACTATAGTTTAATCATGTCAAAGTTATACGTGTATTCTATCATCATTTCCATAAGCACTAACTCTGCCTTATAACTAAGGTGACATATAACTTCCGCATAACTTTATCTTACGTCATACACAACTATTAGTGGTCTAAGTTTAGGCAACCCTATAGTGGCAACCTAATTCCCTTAAACCGATGTTTTGATACCAAGTTGAAACGCCCCAAACCAAACTTGACAAATTTATTTTTTTTTTTTTTTTTTTTTTTTTTTTTTTTTTTTTTTTACTCTAAAGTAGCTCCTTTTGTACTCTAAAATAGTCCAATTTTCTTCACAAAAAAATGATTACGAATACATTTTCGGAAAGACACTTTCATAACTCAATAATTTACGAAACCTTCTCGATATCTTTCTTACAACATATATTTTATACTCCATCCGTCCCATTATAAGTATCCACTTTGACTTTTTTGAGTCTTTCCTGTTCAACTTTGACCATAAATATTTTCATTTGTGTTAATACTTGATAGAAAATTATATCAATAAAAATACATTTAAAACCTAATCAATTCATATGTTTTTTTATCAAGTATTATATAACACAATTAAAAATATTTATGGTCAAAGTTGAATAAGAAAGACTCAAAAAATTCAAAATGGACACTTATTAGGTAGTAAATATGTACAAGTTTCATATTAAACATGTGCGGAAGCTATCATTTTCCAAAACGGGGTTGTTAACCCAAACACCCATTTTTACCCATTTGCATCACTTGTACATAATTCTTTAACATACAATATAATCTACAAGTTTGACCTTGAAACACATAAAAAAAACTAGAGATGACTACTTTTCAAAACATACAACTTTTCGACTCATTGAGGGTTTAACTTGATGAAGCATGATATCTACAACTACATTCACACGCACAAGTGCTATGCTTCCAATCTATGCTTCACCTCCTTAAGGTCTATATTCCAAGACCTCACATTGCTTCACAAAATACCTACAAATAACACTTAGCAACTAAACCGCAAGCATTACGCTTAGTAAGGCAATAACATGATATCATACATCATTTACACATACTAGACAAATATCTTCCGTAACCTTAATATAAATAATCACATAACACATAATATGGTAAAATCCATATAATTACACATTATAACCATTTTACTTACCTCATTCCATAGCTAGTCTATCTCAAAATCAAAACACCAACATCATTGATTCCTAACCAAGAATCATCGTAAACACAAAACATTACTCAAATGCAATACTAAAGAAAGGGTTTAGCACCACCCATAAACATACCCATATTCCTCTCTAACATGCATATGATCATTCTCATGATCATATGGGAAAACCCCCAAATCTTCTATTTAATCATAATTCAATAAAGGAACTTAACCCATTAACACTACAAAATCATAACTTTAACTCAAAACCCTATTTGTCAAAACCACCAATTTTGATTACATGAACCCTAATCCCAAATATGATATTAAACCATGAATTTGGTGCACTAACATTAGCGGATTGAAGCTAGGGACTAACTACTTGATTTGAACACTAATTCACCATCAATTTGGCCACCGAGAAAAGTTCTTGTTTCCCTCCTCTTTTGGTTCCCACGTCGAAGAAATGAGAAAGTTATGGTAGTGTTTAGAAGATTTTTATATAAAAAATTTTGTGGGACTTTGCCTATATTGCTCCTTCCCCCTCCCCCCCCCCCCCCCCCCCCCCCCCTCCCTCAAGTCTCAGCCTCTAATACTTGAGCCACATATAATTTTTCATAAACATTTAACTTAAGTTTGACTATTTGATTAACTTTCTACTTTTAACATTTGACTAACCAATCAAAATAGGTTTTCTAACATTAAAAGTTATAGTCAAACTATCATACTAGTATTTTTGTAATATTATACTCAAAAATCAATTTTGGACTGTAACATCTTTAGTCTCATACATACACATGGCTGTACATGCAAAGAATGTCTATCCCACAAATATATTCTATTTGACATACAACTATATCAGTATGTCTCACCTCTTTAACATGCATTATTGTGCTTAACTTTTTTATAGTCCATGAAATCATTGGTGGTGCATCTATTGCTTTATGCATCCTGAAAGGAGCTGTTACCTTTTTTGCATTTGGTAACAGCCTTGAATACAATAATGTAGTGTGCCCCATGGTCTACACAACATTGGCCAATCATGTACTCTATGATTTTGTTTCTTATTCAAGTTAGAGGCATGTACTCTATGATTTTGTTTCTTATTCAAGTTAGAGGGACATGTTTATGTGGAGACTTCAAGTCGTTATTTTATATTATTAACCTCTTCTTATTTATTAGGTAGCACCTGTGCAGTACATCATATTAGAAATGCAACTTAAGCAAATGCTGGAAATATTGTGTTTCCCTTGGGTAGGATAAGTGCAACTTATCCCACTTAGATATGGAATTGTTTCTTTTTTCTTTCCAAATGAAGTTTTAGCTAGAATTACGTCAATCTATGCTAAAAGGTGTTACCATGTTGCCAAAGTTCACGGTTTAATTACAATCACAGGGGACATGATTTGGATTCAGCTATTTAGTTCACCAGTAGAAAACCATACTAGTTAGGATTCAAAATCTTGCCTTAGTAAGCCTTTAATTTGATAATATGCCTCTCCGAAATTGTCCAAGTATTCTATCTCACAATTGAACAACGTTCTTGCTATATTGTTGTGGGTCTTCGCATCGTGGTTCTGGCAGTATAAATTACTGATCTTTTGTGTATGGATATGGCTATTTCTATGGTAAAGTTGCAGACGTGAATCAAGGAGGTGCACATTTATCTAATATTTTGGTTTTGAGGGAGTCGATATATTCTCTCACGACAAGGTTTCCCTAGTACACTTGCTAGTTACATACATGATCTGCTCATTTAAAAAACTTCACAATGACAACAAAGACCGACATTGGTATTGCAATTTCGAATCAAACAACACGGTCTTCTCATCTAAGATCCACTCCACTATTGAAACCAGTACTTATGATCAAAAGACATTTAATCAAATATGAAAGACTTATATTCAAAAATTGGTGTTGACTTGAGAAGAGATTGCTGGCCAAATGGAGACACTCCTGATAAACTAGACATTAGCTTTTTACTACCTCTTGCTAACACTGAATTATCCAACAAGTAAATGGTTGTAACCAAAATGGATATGTTTGTAACTTTGCCATTAGCTTTTCACTGCCACTGAAATATTGAGTAGTTTATGTTTGTAACTATACTACATCTGTCTTGTAACAGAAGCATATATTCTGTTGGAGCTTGGTTTCCATTGCATGATAACAGAACCTCTTGTTTCTGCATATATTGTCAATAGGCAAAAAAGCAATCTTAATTTACTCATTCTTGAAAATAAAAAGTACTTGTAAGACTTTGGTTTAGGGTTTAGTGTTTAGGGTTTTAATGCTTTCATGATACTGTATACTTTTTGATATCCAAAAACTATGTCTAAAAGCAAAAATGACACCATTTAAGATGACCCATAAAAGCGGAGAAATTGGTTTTCTCTAAGAATTCCTTATACACACTAACCAATTTCTTTGCATTCTTTTACTTTTGGAGTGGAAACAAACTCTGACTTCTTAGCTACAAAAATAAAGCACGTGACATTCACATGACTGAAAAACTCACAAAAAACCTCTACTCAGTAGCATTCATATTCGAAATTGATAATTTAGAGCAGTTAGTTGTATAACAATGGATTATTATCAGTTTGATAACTTGAAATGGAAATTAATTGTTTAAATGATGATTATCTTTACTTTGTGATGTATCAAAAATTTTAATTGATTTAATCGGGTTTGAATACGTATGGATGTATATGAATTCTCAGATCTTCTGCTATTGATAGACATAAATTTGTATACATTGATGCAAGAAAAAATAGTTGTAAAAATTTTAGAATGGGATTCGGAACCTACATATTCTTTTGACGCTATTGTCATCTTTCTTGAAATAAAAAAGTGCATTACGACCATGACCTGCTGGGTTTTATTTATGAAATATACTTCCATATATCAAAGAAATTTTTTGTTTGCTCATTTCTCGTGTCAAGTCTCCGTTGTTACCAAATATTAGAATTTAAACTGATTTCTATTCTTTAAATTATTTTTCCCCTGCTTCATTCAATTGTCTGAATCTCTCTACTAAACGTGCCCCTAGTATGTAATCACATATCATAACGTGACCCACAAAATAGGCGCTTAAGGAATGAATCCGGGACTCCTAATCTAGACAGAGGAACTTTATTTGGCATGCAAGAAGTTCCTCGAGTTGTGCAAAATGTATGCCTTTATTCCTTAGATTCATCTACATTGATGACCATGACTTAAAAATGCATGCCTCACAAACACTCACTTTCTTGTTAGGGTACCGCTTAACTTTACTAGTAACAACGTTAAACTAGTATAGTAGTATCTACTAAGTCATCCCATGTAAGAAATCCTGATCCATGTCGCTATCTCTCTCAAATTAGTAATCACTTTGTCATGGTAAGCCATAAAAGAACTATACTGAAGAGATGATAACACAATTCAAAATATTACATCAATGATTGTCAACTCTTGTGGCTTTGGCTAGCCTCATCGTCCCTTATTATCAAATTTAAAACTTCACTACTTATTTCGCATTTATATTTTTATCTCTTCATCTTTGTTTACCTTCTAGTTTGTTAAAGATAATTTATCCGCCTTCATCTTTGCTTAACTTCAGTTTGATGACTAAATATATACTATGAATATAGTTGTTATTTTCTCTTTTGACATTTTGCTTATGTAACTTTTACTTTGCACTTGAAAGTTACATAAATAAGATTTTGCTAATAATATTAATATATTCTCTATGATGTGGCGTCAACAAAATTCTTGTTATTAATTATTAAATAAATTCGCCCTCAAGCTTCAAATGTCATCTAATTAGACTACATATGTATTTATTTTAGTTTTTCTCTATGGAACAGAATTCTCGTTATTATCAAATAAATTAGCCCTCAAGCTTCAATGGTTATCTAGCTAGACTTCATTTGTACTTCTTTTAGTTTTTCTATACGACGGACTGTCTATTTTATTCTTTGAGGTACCAACCACTATGCTACGCCCTTTTGCATGGTTAGTTAAAGAGATAGTTGTACATCCTCAATGCAACCCAATCTTGATCACTTGATAGGAGATTCTGGCCGTTCTCCAATTTGATTTATGGCACCCAACTTGGACTTTTCCATCTTTAAACATAAAATGTTTGGTCATAGGCATGATTGCAACCTAGTCTCGGTATGAGAATTGTGAGATTTTTCTTATCAGAATTTGCATCGAATTATTCTTTTCATATTTAAAGGTTAGCTTAGTTAATTATTTTGCAAGTGGACAATTTGATTTGGAACAAACAAAAACAACAAGGCAGTCCTTTTTTGTTATTGGGCGGGAGGCAGTGTAGATGATGTAAGTAGAATGTTACATACATGCTTCTTAACTTACACAAAATTCTTGACCTGAGGTATTAGTGTATGTCGAGTGTGTTCTCTACATGTCCTATATGGTTCTTGTAAATGTGTATCCTGCCTTACGAGGGTTTAAATGTGACTTATACATTAATAAGGGGGTTAATTGTATTTAGTTAAATTAAGTTTAGGATTGTACTTAGATTAGGAAATTAGTTGCTTGAAATGTAACCTTCTTATGGAATTCTAATTCCATTGGGATTGCACCCCCTCATGTCCTGTAAAAAGTGGTGAGGGGGATGCTAATTTGTACATTCTTTCTTGCTCATTCGTTAATTAATACAATGTAATGTTTGAGGTCACGTGTGTGGTTACTCTTGAGTCAATATTCCGCGCTAGCTTTCAAGGTTTGTTGGTTGTTTATCCTAACAATTGATATCGGAGCTAAGGTGACGTTGGTTTCTTGCAGCTAGGTCGACTTAAAGGTGTACAATTCCAACTAGTAGTCTTTTCTCTTTTTGGTTCGTCGGTTCCTGTGCAGCGGTGGGAGATTTGACGTTAAAGGCTTGTTAACCAATAGATCTTTGAGAAATTTGATTCGTAGGCCGAAGACACATAGATGTAGGATATCACTTGAGGGATCTTAAATCGTAGGTTATGAGAGAGATACATGTGGTCGAAGTTGCTAGTCCGAAACTGTAGGTTCTAATCAAAGTAGATTTCGATCAAGGGTTTGAAGGCTTAAGATTGTCAAGCTTTTGTAAATGTCTTGGAGTTTATCAAGGTTGGGGTATTGCTAAGGTTTAGCTCGACAAGCTTCAAGCTTCAAAAGGTGTACAAGATTGAATCTTTAAGCTTCTAAGGTGTTGTTTTTTAGGTTCTAGAGGTGGATCAAGTTTGAAGGGTAAAAAGGCTTATAAGGTTTAGTTGATTATCTAGGATCTTGAACCGTTGAAGTTTGAAGGTTCCGTGATTTCTTGGAATTAAACTCTTGGTGATTCTTTGAAGACAAGTAAGGTTTAGCTTTGTCTTGGGATTCAAGAAAAGTGATTACTTTGAGTACATGGTATATCAAGGTTGTAGACTTGAGATGGAAATATCAAAGCTTTAGGGTTCTTTAAATGTTAAAAGATCAATCTTTACAAGAACGCGAGGTTAACACACGACATGTGAGGCTTGTTGAAAAAGTTGAGATTTTAGAGTTTCTAAAGGGTAAAATCAACTTGACAAGGTTAAAGGAAGGTTTGAAGTAGAATAGCTAGTAAAAGTACTAGGTTTAACATCAAAAAGCTCGATGGGAATGTTGTACAAAATGGAGGTTCAAATCAAGTTGGGTTTAAACAACTTGGTCCCGATTAGGATTCCATGGAGTACATGTTCAGAAGCGTGTTTGGTTTGAGGTGAAACTGTAGGGAGCTCACGTATATCGTGAAGCTGAAGTTTTTCAGGATAGTAACGATGATGCTGTAGTGGCTCAAAGATAGTTGGGAGGTTAGACAACTTCAGGAAAAACAAACACAGAGACTTGAGACTCTGCTTGTTAAAAGAGGAGCAGGATCAATTGCACCTTGGTCCAAACGTGGGGTAAACATTATGGAAACCGGAGTACGTGATCAAGAGGGTGCATAGGGTAATGCTGCTGGAAGAAAGAAAAGGAGGTATAAGGAAGCTAAACTCTAGAATTTACTAAATTACAAAGCATGATTAACAAAGCGGTCTGTTGTTCGAGGTTAAACCAGTGGATGAAGATATTATGTATTACTCCTAAGGTGGAGATTGTTATATGTGGTGGTAATACTTACGAGGGTTTAAATGTGACTTAGGCATTAATAAGGGGTTTAATTGTATTTAGTTTAATAGAGTTTAGGATTGCGCTTAGATTAGGAAACTAGTTGCTTGGTTTGCAAGCCAAGCATGTAGAATTCTAATTCCATAGGGATTATATCCCCTCATCTCTAGTTTGTATATTATTTGTTCATTCGTTAATTAATACGATGTAATGTTTGAGAGGTCACATGGTTACTTAGATTCAATATTCGGCGCTAGTTTTCAAGGTTTGTTGGTTTTTTTTTTATTATTATTTTTTTTAAATTTTATTTTATCGAACAACGTATAATTACATTTTTTTAATGCTTACTTCAGTTTACATCTTTAGTGTGTGAACATTAATGGTAATAGTGTATGGTTTTAGTTTCATACCTAGAAATCATAGGGTAGCATGTCACTCAAATTATGGTGCTAAAGGCCATGGAGATCTAAAAAAAAGCATAGGTAGGGGCATACATTGACGTTGCTCAAGACGACTTGAACATTCTTTCAATTTGTCGGTGTCAGGTTGATATTATTGTTGACAAGTGCTTTAAGTGTCTCCTCTTGGTTAGTATGTAGAAAAGACAACTTTAGTGAAAGCTAGAGAGAAAAAAGAAATCTTCACTCTAAGGAATAATGCGAACAAAAACCTAGAAAAGATTCTCAACACTATGGTTTCACAAGACGTAAACAACACATGGATCACATATTGTCCCTTTTTTATGTCCTAAATCATGTTTACTCTTTAAACCGAATTCGATCTTTTGCCAACCAATTATTATCCGTATCCTCATTCTACATCCCAAGATACTTCTATCATGCATAACTATAGAATTCTTGTACATTTTCCATTACTTCAGTTTTAAGTAAATTTTTTGCTTGAATCCAAGGTGTAGATATACAATGTGACAAATAGAGTAGCTGTTCCTGCTTTGTGCACTGAATTTTCCCTAACTCCTTCTCAAGCTACTTTACTTAATGCTTTAGTCACATTTCATCCTGTACATTACTTAGCAAAAAGATAGACGGTCAATTGGTTTTTCTGGTTGAAAGGAACATTTGCATGATATGTCAGATGGAATGAAATAACAAAATCTTTTTCCTTATGATTTTTGCAGCAAATTAGCCTAGTGCTTTCCTAGCCACACTTGTATTTGTATATCTTGTTCTGGTTGATGTCTTTGATATTTACCTTTTACAAGGAACCTCTGAAATACCATGTGATTTTTACTTACAGTCAGGTTCATGTCAAGTTTTTTTTTTGGTGCAAGGTGAAAATTATATCAACTCCAATCAATGTTTTTACAACTTAGAGAAACATACTACTGATATAGGACAATCCCCTAATCAGAAACAAAATACAAGAATACAATACAACCTCAATATCTGATATCTGATAATACTATCAAGATATCTCAGATGAAACTAAACATGTTGCATACTTCAGATTCGTACTAAACTGCTCACCAACTCATCCTATTTCCATCAATAGGATCTGAAATCACCTTAATAGCACCAATACCATCTAGCTACATTTCCCATTACCCCCCCCCCCCCCCCCCCCCACACACACACACACACTAAGATCACTCATCCTGCAACCACATTAATCAAAGCAAGCAAGACAACAGGCATCACTAGGTACCCATCATTCCCGGTCAAGGGCTCTTCCAAAATCCCTACATTTCCCTCTTTACAAAAGGCCTCAGTATTTTAGAAACACACACCTTGAGGGGAGTATCATCCAAACCCCCTTGGCAGTGTGTAGATAGGACCAAGTAGGTTCATCTTACACACCTCACTATTCCTATCTTCACACACTGCCCTCCAAACTCACTTACCCTACACACATGGCAACCTACTTTATGGATTTCAAAAATCAGTTATCTAGTGAGCAAATCAACACAGTTCATAATTACCTAACAAAGGCTTATTAGAACTGTTATTGAGTCTCAAATAGAGTAACATCTTATTGAGCTCCAAGATACAAGGCCCTCATTGTGTAGTGAGTTTAATCATAGAATAACCCTTGTTTTTGTTTTTGTAAATTATATTAACTCCAATCAAGTTGCTAACCCTTGTTTTTGTAAACTCTGAAACAGCATGGCTGAGATTCTCACCCGCTACCAAAACTATAAGATGGAGAAGTTAAAACGCGTTATTGAACAGGAGGTGTGTAAATACAGCTCTGCAACCAATTACATCCCTGTTTATGTGAATGCTGCTATAAATTTAAAGCTGTAGCTTTTTACTGTTAGCATCCATTCCAATAAAATTTTTGCATCTCTTATCCTAACAGGCTAACATGGTACACTAGTGCTCAAGCTGATCTTAATGTTTAAAAGTATATCCAATTACTAAGAAATTGTATAGCTTTGAAGAGGATTAGTTAGTTACCTTTCATACATTTATCATACATGTAGATCGACACAATGTCTTACCATATTCAGCGAGACAGGAGACACTATCAGATGTCTAGTTAACTATTAAGATGAGATGTCTGATTCTTTTTGCTTATTATCTGTTTAGATGATCTAGTAACCTAGTTATTATTCAATGTGACAATGAGAAGCAAATAATCTTATCTTCCTATCTGTTGGACTTCTGGCAGAGGCTTGCTCCACAATACAGGGGATTGTTTACTGCCAATGAGCTGACAGAAATGATCCAGAGGTAATCATACTACACCTACCACAAATCCCACATTGCATACTTCCCCATCGAATTGGTATATTTTTTTTAATTGATGGTAATCAATTATGTAGGCACCTCGAAGAGAACAATATTAAACGGCTTGACATAACCGGTCTAGATCAGCTGGTGCAGCAGTTGAATAGCTTCCTCCAACAAGTCAAAATCAGGAAGGTTAGTCTTCCTCAGCAGTCTAATAACTTAGTTGCATGCATTACAATCAGATCCAATATATAATAAAATGGTCAACATTGACAAATACTGTACATCACTAAGACATCCATGAAGAGAAAAAAGAGGAAATTCAAAATGTTATATTTGTTTGAGATGCCTGAATTCATAATTATTCCTTTCGTATACGTTTGATGACAATATATCAGAGGGTTGATGATAATATCTGAGACTGGACTGTCGTAACTTTCAAAGTTAGGAAACGTCAAACATATGCGCGTGTGTGAGTGCAATGACTCGTACATGTTTTGTTTTTTGCAGATGGAGCTAAAGATGGGAGTTTTGAAGGCCCTGCAAGATCAGGTATGTCTACAATCTAGGTGATAGTGTATTAGTGGAAATAATCTCGTATTGTACACTAAGTTGTTTTTTAAGGCTGCAAATGCTCTTTATAAGGGATCATACACATATTAATCGGTATCTGCAGAAATACGGTCAATTTGTCTATATTAATCATTAATAGTAGTAAGTTGTTTGACTGGAACTACTAGGCCTCGTCTTTCAGGGTATTTCTCCCTGAAATGAGTTGCTTGGTGCTTCTGAAAAGTTTTTGCCCTTTTATTGGGATAAACTGCCTAGCATCACTTGCTTCTTCTCTGTTGGCAGAAAGTTGTAACTGTAAGTTAAAATGTGTCACGCCAACAATACCTTATGTGCGCTGCGCTTCCCACGTGCCTTTATCACACGATATTCTCTGGGTTGTCACTGGTACGCGTCTTGGATTGTGAATCCAGCTTAGTTCCTTTTACCCAGTAGTTACTAGTGACCGACAAGGAATGTAACTGTTAGTAGCCTATACTATTTGGTACCTACAACATTTAGTGTTTGTGGCAATAAAACGACTCTATCTTGCTAAACCTGTTAAAATATTCGGTTTCTAAAACATTTTTGTCACTCTGGTCGTCTTTGATTTATTGGTCCCATACGTTTTTAGAAACCAAATTCTGGATACTCCCAACTCCATTATAGCAGTTAGCTCATTCCTTCTTGAGGGGGTTTTTATTTATTTATTTATTTGTTGGGTTTAGTCATTACATTCATTCTCATACAAGACCATATGTTAAAAGACCACATATCATGCCCTTCCTCTTCTAGTTATACTGGCTATCTTGTAAACTGTCACTGATTTACTAGCATGTTTGAACAGGAAATGCAACTGAAGAAAGAAAGAAAAGATATGATGGACCAGGTAAAACTAACTTCAAAGATAAAAATTCTTTTTGCGCACTTTGACTTATAATCTTACCAACTTTCTAGACAACAGTTTTCTATGCATTTTTCTATTTAGTGGCTACAGATTATGGCGATGGACAGGATCAACAATGACTCTGATGCTGCAGATCCACAACCTCCTGTGATGGGTGTTCAGATCACCTGGTGATGGGTGCTAATATAAGGCAATGCCTATCAATATATTTATGTGTCAGAAGTGTTGGTGTTCCGCCAAGACTTGTGCAGCTTCATACATGCTAATGAAGGAGAAAGTTGAATCTTTCCTGCCAGTAAGTAACAATAATCCTACTAGATGTATTAAACCTCTATCTTGTCATTGTTAATAATGTAGTCAATCACTATATATATCATATAATGCATTACCTAGCAGTGAACTATTCCTATTTGTAGACTAGACTGTTCTTCACCATCCTCTTCTTCTGACCCCAACCACTTTCCTTAAAACTGATAAACTAGTAGCCTTGTAAAACATCCATCTGAACCATGAGCTTTCCTTTAATTTGTATATACTGGTATGTAGCATATAAACATATTTTGTTCCCAGCAGCATCATCATTAGCGCACCAATGGAACAGGGTGCACAAAAGACATACACATTATTATAAGTATTGATGCTGTTATTCTTGACACAAATGGATCTCATCTAAATGTTGCTACAGTTGTCATGTTAAAAGTCCAATATTACTTATAATATCAATTTATTAACATTTGGAACTCTTCCAAATATTAGACTGACAAGTATTTCATCAAATAAAGCCATGGCTTAATAGAACTAGATGAGTACTAATATTTGTGAATGGCATCCAGAGCTATAGTAAGTTTCATCAACAAGTCAATAGCAAAAACAAACTGAAACACATAGCAAGCCACAATTGAACTTGCAAAGTGTCAACCTGAGTTCTTATTAAACTAAACTCAAGCAGAGAATATGATCCTGCATACTTGCATTCAGTTTAGCAACTGTACAAATTCACATATTTATAAGCTTCAGATTATTAAACCGTAAAGCTTTTACAGAAAACAAAAGTTCATTACAATAGAGAAACCAAAACGAATATTCAATTATCTATTTAAAATGTAACGACATAAAAAACCACTGAATTGAGATAAAATCATAAAACTTAGCCCTAAAAAAACAAATTATACCATCACCATGTTTAACATGTAACAAGCCTCAAATGCAAAAACAAAACATATTAAAATTGAACCAAAAGTTGTGTATCTGGAATTTGTGAAATCAACGCAACCTCCTGGCTTCCCTCTCAGACTCGAGCAAAGTAAGAACATCACCCTCTCTAACTGGTCCCTTTACATTTCTCATGATAAAACGGTTCTGGTCATCAAGAAACTTCACTCGCACTTGTGTAACCTGACCCCTTGATCCAGTTCTTCCCATCACTTTCACAACAACTGCGTGCTTGATCTGCGACTCCATCTTTCACTCTCTAAAAATCCAATGAGTAAAACATAAATATGTCATTACGCATTCAAATGTATGATCAGCAGCTAAAAACCTAAAAACAAAAGATAAATTCAAAACATTCAGGCAGAAAGGTGTTTGGCATTGCGTTTTCAATCTAATTATCTGAATGTTGCATTTTCAAGTAATTAGAGTATAGTCTCTTTAGCGTAGCAAACCTTGTTTAGATGAACAGTCATGTAATTAGTAAGAGTGTAAACGCCTAAACGAGCCAAGCCCGTGCTCGTTTATGAACTAAAATTAGTTTTATAATTTTCTAAAAGCCAAAATGTAAAAATCATATGATATATAATTACAAAATAACTATGTATATATATTACATATATATAAAAGCTAGCTTAACACCCCTAGTAATTAGTTAAATAGTAGCTGCTATAGCATCAATAATTGTGATTATTTCACTATTTAGAATACAGTCTATATACAAATCCCCAAAATATAAACACCTAAACAATACAACTAGTTAACATAACTATAACCATCAAGGCAAAAAAAATACATAATTCAATGGCAAACACCCCCCAAAATCAAGGATAATCTATTGGTTCTAATAGAGTTAAAAATCAGTATAAAAAATACTTTATTCTATCATTTTACGCATATTTGACATCAGGGTTTAAATAAATTAGGATGTGATATAGATACCTGAAGTTATAAACCAAAGAAGGTGAGGTGCGGCTGCTATGCGTTATTGATACGAAAAACCCTAAAGAGAAGCATTTTATACCGTACAAAAAAGAGTATAAAAATGATTAAACCGGGCTGCTGGGCTTGTGCATTTGGGCCCGGAAAAAGTAGAGTTTGGGCTTATGGATTGCACTATATACTTTATAGTTTCTAGCTAATGGCCTAATGGGTGATTTGTTTGTCCAACTTTATTTCGATAGGAATAATTGGCATGATTGATACTAGTTTGAAAGACTAACAAAGAGTATTTACTTATATTGTATTCTTAAGTTTTTTATTAAAGAAAGGAAACTGGAAAAAAAGGAGAAAAGAAAAGTAGAGATAAAGAAGAATGATAGAGTAAATTACATGGATGGTCCTGTGATTTGTCTAAAATAACAACTTTCGTCCCTCGAAGTTTAAAGTTGCACTGGTAGTCTCTAAGTTGGTAAACAAATAACACCACTGATCCTTCAGTTTAACTGGTGTTAAGTAGTTCCGTTATAATTTACACGTTAGTCCCTTTGGTTAAATATCGTTGCATCGTTTATCCTTAATAATAACAGCTGTTTATAATTTAAAGTTTCCATATGTTTTTATCAATTTTTATACGCTTTCGTCCGTTTTTATACGATTTCTTACGTTTTTATCCGTTTTCGTCCGTTTTTATACGTTTTATCCGTTTCGTCCGTTTTTCTTTCGTTTTTATCCGTCTTTACATTTCATCCATTTTCACACGTTTTTATCCGTTTTCATCTGTTTTTTTTAAGTTATCATCCGTTTTTATACATTTCAGTCTGTTTTTATACGTTTTTATCTGTTTTCTTTCGTTTTTATATGTTTTGACCGTTTTTATACGTTTTCGTCCATTTTTCTGACGTTTCCATCCGGTTTTTACGTTTTCACCCATTTTCTTACATTGTCATACGTTTTATCCGTTTTTCTTATGTTTTCATCCGTTTTTATACGTTTTCACCCATTTTCTTACATTTTCATACGTTTTATTCATTTTCGGCCGTTTTTATATGTTTTTATCCGTTTTGGTCTATTTTTATATGTTTCGTCCGTTTTTATACGTTTTCATCTACAATTTTTAACGTTTTTATCCATTTTTATACGTCTTCATTCATTTTTATACGTTTTTGTCAGTTTTATAGGTCTTCTTACATTTTTATCCATTTCTAGACATTTTTATCCCGGATAAAAAGGTATGAAAACATCCAAAAATATATGAAAATGTAAGAAAACGAAAGAAAATGTAAGAAAACGGGCAAAATGTATAAAAATGTATGGAAACGTATGACTATGGATAAAAGTGTAAAAAAAGCGGACGAAAACGTATAAAAACGGTCAAAGACGTATAAAAACGGACGTAAACGAATAAAAATGTATGACAACTTAAGAAAAATGGAAAAAACGTAAAAAAATATGGGACGAAAACGGATAAAAATGGTCAAAAACGCATGAAAATGGATGAAAACAGATAAAAATGTAAGAAAACGTATAAAAACGGATAAGAACGTGTGACAACTTAAGAAAAACAAAAAAAAAATTACGAAAAAATATATAAAAATTGATAAAAATGTATGACAACTTAAGAAAAACGGCCGAACACGTTTACAAACATAAGAAAATGTACAAAAACATATAAAAACAGAAGAAAACGTAAGAAAAATGGATAAAACGTATAAAAATGTAAGAAAACGGGCGAAAACGTATAAAAACAGATGAAAACTTAGGAAAACCGAATGAAAATATATAAAAACGGTCAAAAACTTATAAAAATGGATGAAAATTTGTGAAAACGGATAAAAACGTATGTAAACTTTAAATTATTAATAGCCGTTATTATTAAGGATAAACGATGCAACGATATTTAACCAAAGGGGCTAAGGTGTAAATTATAACGGAACTAATTAACACTAGTTAAACTGAAGGACCGGTGGTGTTATTTGTTTACCAACTTAGGGACTACCAGCGCAACTTTAAACTTCGAGAGACGAAAGTTGTTATTTTGGACAAACCACAGGGACCATCCATGTAATTTAATCAGAATGATATTTTTGTGTGTTCTTTAGTTGAAAAATTAAGAGAAGAAAAAGAAGAAAATATTTAAAGTTTTGTGTTCTTGAGTTTTTGAAAATCGAGGGTAAATACGTTCGCGTTTCGCTGTGGGAGTTATTTTGTCTATTCAATCACTTGCAATGCTTACTAAAATCAAAATATAAATGTTAAAAATTATCGTCTGATCTATGAATAGTTTATAAAGTTTATATGTTTTTGTAGTAGTCTTATAGAAAAAAATTGATTTTTTTTAGTTGAGAGGTACAAATGAGGATTATGAATATATGATTGATGTAAGTTATACTCTCCTTAACTTAATGTATTAATAGTAAATATGCCCGTGCGTTGCCGCGTTATACTGTTTGATAAAACTTTTATAATATAATCACTTAACATCATTTAATTACTTTACCTTCTTTGCCCAAAAAATACCCCATTATTTATATAATTTGATATTCATGCGTTTTTGTATAACTAAATTATATAATGCAATTTATATTGTAATTTCAAAAACCCAAAAGTTCAATTAGTATACTAGCAATTTTTTTTAACTAAATAGTTTTCACTCTAAAAGTATAAAGTATATAAAAACTCTTCTATAAATTAATACAGATTATTGTAATGAGTCTAAAATGTATATCAATTTAAAGACATTTTCAACGGTGCATTTTTTATAAGGAAATCACTAGATATTTGATAAATAAAGTTTGTTGTATAAAAAAACTATAACTAGCTAAAAATACAGGGTAATTTTCGTAACTCGTTGTATAGTTTGAGGGGATGTTTTGTAAATAAGTTCTTTTTGGGCCAAAAAGTCGCCTTTTTTTTTTTCCTAAACGGCATCGTTCGCTACAAATAAAGTTTGTTATATAAAAAAAATGTAAAAAATAAAAGTTTAAGCTAGCTTTTGTAGTTTCTTTAAATGATTTAGGGGTGTATTTAGAAACTTTTTTATTAAAGTTATATTTAAACAAATTTGGTTTCTAAAGTTATTAGATAAGGTGTTTTTTTTTTTTTTTTTTTTTTTTTTTTTTTTTTTTTTTTAATATCAAAGTTCTAACATTTTCATAAAGTCGTATGTATGCAACATTGGGCTAATTCTGTTCACAATTTAAAGACCTTTCAACGGTATAATATTTTATAAGGAATCGCTAGATAATTGATAAATAAGATTTGTTATATAAAAAAGCATAAATAGCTAAAAGTACAAGGTAATTTTCGTAACTCATCGCATAGTTTGGGGGATATTTTGTATATATTTTTTTCTTCCAAAACGTCACCGTCTTCTTTTCTTTTCCGCCAAAACGGTGTCGTTTGTTTCGTAATTGTATAAAAGGGTATGAAAAGAAATAGTTCATTTACAAGTATACTCATGTTTAAAGGCTTTAAAGCTTAAAATGTAAGATATTTTGTCATTTTACATGTTAGACTTGAAACCACCATCAAATTAAATGGTGTAGTGGTAAGGTCGTTGGTTTTCTCACAGGTCAAATGTTCAAACATCGCTAGGTGTGTACATTTGAGGGGTGGCTAGGGTAGGGTCGAAACGGTCCTAATTAACCCGATGAAACCGCATACATCTAAGTTAAAAAGACTCGCATTTTCCGAGCAACCTGAATAGGAAAACCTCATACGAAAAGAGAAAAAAAAAATGTTATTTAGTAAGGAAGTTACTTTAAATGTTTCAATTGGTTTTCTCAATCTCACGAGTACTAAACAACCGTTGTTGTCTTTTGAATTTGAGTTCAAGAAGGGTTTGTTGTTTAGAATTTACATGTGAGGTTTTTTTAAATTGGGTGTAGTTTCTTGTTATATATGATTTCACAAACAATGTCGTACCTGATTACCAACTATGTTGAAAGTCATTTTACATTTTTATATATGAATAAAAAAACAAAAATAAAAAGTTAAATGATAGTAACAACTACCAATTTTTTTTGAACGGCGAGTTAGTAGTTAGTGATTCGAGCCCACAGTGACATCCAATTGGGCAGTATGCAAGCATCAAACCTTTCTCCTTAGGGGATAAACCCCACTCCTGCTTCTATTTTTTGGGGCCCCTGAAGGTCCATGGTGAGACTCGAACCTGAGACCTCTCCAAGAATACCTCCTCAAGATTACACTTGGTGGCCAACTGAGCTAGCCCAAAATAGAATAAATTATTACAGTAGGTATACTAAAAAAAAGTGGAATAAATTGCAAAAAACCGTACATACAGTATGTCAAAATGGCATGCACAATTTTTATCGTTTTGAAAGTACATGTACCGTCTTTGTGGGGAATATTTGGTGCCGATATCTTCCGTAAATGTAGTGAAATGACCAAAATGCTTTTGTTTTTAATGAGACTTTGAGGCATTTTAGTTATTATATTTTGAGGCGAGAACTATATCACACTAGTTTCTTACAAAATGGAAAATAAAGGGACTATTTACTCAGAAAAAGGTGATAGATTATTATACCACGATTAACCTCGTCACCAACTTACCATTTACTGAAGGGTGAAATAGGTATTATACAATATATTAAAAAGGCAGGATTTGCTACAGTACATGTGATTCAAAGAGTTGTACCGCACAGTTGACTAAACAGTAACATTTGTGCTGTCCCATGTTGTACGTTACTGTAGCAAATGTACTGTAGCAGTTTTGTTTTTTTTTTTTTTTTTTTTTTTTTTTTTTTTTTTTGTAACTATGAATAATTTTTCTTAAATAAAAAAATACAAAACTTGCACAAAAACATTTTATTATGCAGTTATTCATTTTTGTTTAAAAAAAACAAATAACAAAAAACAATACAAAACAAAAATACTAAAAAAAATACAATACCATAAAAAAAATAACAAATCCGCGGCAAAACGCGGGCTACCCCGCTAGTTTTATTAAAACCTTAGGGTACCCAATGGGTCATTCTGTTGTACTTTAACTTGTAAGATGTAGGGTTAAATAAGTAAATGACGATGCAGGTTGAAGAAAAAGATATTTGTTGGCCACTTGTCAGCCAAGTATAAAGCACCCCGATTCCCAAAATAAATATCTTTTCTCACTTGCTCACATAGAGATCGAGAGTGAAAATCAATTGTAAAAATCTCATACCTGAATAACTAATGAACCAGAAAAGAAAAAAAAAAAAAAAAAATGCTAACAGGTAAACTTAAGACACGTGGCACTCCGTCAACACATACTAACTCATACCATATACGTTCACGTGGTCAATATGCTACTACTGAATCATTTCTTTCACCACAAAAAATACAAATTAACCCTAACACCGCAGGCACTCTTATTTTCGCCGGAAAAAAAATTCCACATGGGGCGAGGTAAGGTGGAACTGAAGCGGATCGAAGATAAGACTAGTCGTCAAGTGTCGTTTTCGAAAAGGCGTAGTGGATTGATGAAGAAAGCGTATGAGCTGGCTGAGTTGTGTGATGTTGATGTTGCTCTTTTTGTTTTCTCTGGCAGAGGCAAACTTTGTGAGTTTTCTACTGATGAAAGGTACACTGAATTCACAGTCAATTATCGTTATTCTGTTAGAGAAATGGATCGATCAGTTTTTAAATTAAGCAGTAAACTATGGTTTTCGTTTACGATCTTCGGTGATGACGTTATGGATTTCATGTATATTATTGTACTGTTATTGTTTAACTGATTATATACTTCTGAAAATGAAAAACTGAATTGTAGCTATTTATTTGCAAGCTTTGTTATATCTTCCTATATTTTGTGTATATCTTCCTATATCTTGTGTCTACGTATGTTTATACTTATACAAACATAAAAGTATATCATGGCAAACTTTAACTTGATATTCTCCTTATTTCTAACTCATGGCCAAAACTAGAATTCGTGTAACATTTTCACTTATGGTTGTTCTTACAAATATTTATATCTATCATGGTTAACTTTGTTGGTTGTTTTGTTTTCTTCCCAGTTGGGTGAATTATCACTTAAAATCGTATAATCACTTTTCAAAAGAAACTATTCGACCTGGGTTATACGAATATGTCATTGGAATAAGACCAAGTGTTATCATCTTGATTTAGGTACAAATCAAAGAACTCTTTTTCTTTTAAGTGTTTAGGTTTTCGTGTATTTTTCATGCTGATTTAGAATCTCTTATATAGTTATATAAAGATGAAAACTAAGTCAATAGAATTATGAGAATTAAGCGGCCAATTAATCTCCTCATAATGTTCTTCCATTATAGTCTTAGTGGTTACATAATTAACAGGATCATTATGTGGCAATTAAACTTTCCCTTGATTAGGTCAAAACCGTTACAAGTTAATAGGAAATTAGTTCCAGCGGGATGATGAGCTAGTTCACTCAACGAGCTTGCTCCATGAGTGCACTCACTAGCTCATTGAACGAGCTTGCTCCATGAGTGCACTCACTGAAACTCTTTGATGAGACTACTCCTTGATAAGATCATTCGGGGTCTACTCTATGAAGAGTTACTCACTAAACTCATGAGATCAGATGAGGTCGTTCAAAGTCTACTCACTAAACTCATCAATTAACTAAATTCCACAACACCGCCATTTGAGTTAGGCAATGACTTGATGGGTATACATTCCGTACCTTCAAACCATTTTCAAGTGTGACATGAAACCCTCAATATATTGCACTAAATTTTAAACAATCCTCCTCAATTTAGTAAAATTCTTTTTGCATGAAATTAAACAATGAAACAAAAGTTATGCATAAATGAAAATATCTTGAAGATTGAATTTCCATCTTAGTACATTACACATTCCAAATATTCGAGAATCAATGTGTTTTAAGAATCTAAGAATTGAACCCATCAACCCATTTGAATAGTTGAAGATGGTATTTGGTGAAACCATTTCAAGTCCGTGTACCTTTTTGGTACCGAGCCCCCCACCCAACAAGGAAGGCATATCCCGGTAAATTACCTAGGCAACACTGGCTGACCAAGTTGGAGTCCGGATTTGAACCCCCGCCTTTAAGCTTTGACTTGGTCAACTGCGCGCTTTTGCGGTAGTTGGTGGCCAACTGCCTGAATAGTTGAAGATAGTATACAGACAAGTTTTAAACACTTAAAAGCTACCTGACACTACACAAGCCACGTGTCCATATCCATAGACGGAACTTGGGTGAATTTATTGGGAGGGCCGAGTGCTATATTAGTTAATTTGGAAGAGCAAAAGTTGTATTTTTTTTAAAGCAAATATAAGTAAAACCTCAAAGTTTTGGGAGGGCCGTGGCTCTCTCCGGTCTCCACTAAGGTCCGTCCATGTCCATATCAATTTATGAATGTAACCAAAGCTAAAAGTCCAAAGCTCTTTTGAAGCGACGAAACTTCACATTAACATACGTAGCCCCTTTTCTTCATGCACATGCTCTTGCACTTTTACAAAGGAGCTATTAAGAGCTATACTTCACCCTAACCTTCAACACTACTGGGCACATACCACGAGATGATATGTAAATTCAATTGCTCCAGCCTTTGAACATTAAGCTTTCCACATTGAATTCAACTCCCAAGTTTCATTAGGAGGGAATTGAGTGTCTTAACATTCAAAGACTAAGGTGGATTTTAAACCATTTCTTTAGCAGACTTTATAACCAAGCCTCAAGCCAAACCATTCGTCAAATGATCAACCAAAATTTTGTTGAGATTTAACAAACTCTATAGAAATCGCCCCATTCATGGTAAGTTCACGAATCATGATATGCTTGACACGGAAGTGTCTTGACTTCCCATTGTACATTTAGTTATAAGCCTTTGCCAGTGTAGCAACATTATCCCAACCGATAGAAATAAGTGCTATAGGTTTTGGCCACCATGAAATCTCAAGAATTGGGTTTCTTAAGCATTCAGCTTTTTTACCAGCAGCAGCTAAAGCTACAAATTTATATTCCATTGTCGAACTTGTGATGCAAGTTTGCTTGTTCGAAGCCCATGAGATAACACCTCCCCCAACAAAGAATGCCCAGCAACTTGTTAAAGAATTATCTTTAGTATTGCTAATATATGATAAACTATAATCCATATTTTATCTCAAATACTTTAGTACCCACCCAATTGCTTACCAGTGATGAGTACTAGGATTACAAGTGTACCTACTCAGTTTTCCCATTGCATTGCCTTGTACAAGTCATGACATACATCAAGCAACCAATTACCTTTAATACTCAAGCTGAGATACAACCTTACCATTATTAGGTTTTAATTTTTCACTTGTATCCATAGGAGTACTCAATGGAGTGTAGTCAAAGTAATTAAATTTATTCTGCACCTTCTCAATATAATGACTCAGAGATATAAATTCCTTTATTTTCATGTTTGATCCTTATACCAAGGATAACATCAACCTCCCCCATGTCTTTCATGGACAACTTTGATGACAAAAACTCTTTTGTTAAGTCGACTTGAACTTGATCAATCCCAAAGATCAGCATGTCATCAATATATAGACAAATAATGATTCCTTCACTGGATTCATCAAATTTGCTATACACACATTTGTCAGACTGGTTCAGATGATACACACTAGACACAACCACTTAATCAAATTTTTGATGTCATTGCTTAGGTGCTTGTTTTGGTCCAGATAAAGACTTCACAAGTTTGCACACCTTGCTTTCGTTACCTGACATGACGAAGCCCTGAGGTTTGCTCATCTAAACCTTCTCATCCAATTCACCATTCAAGAATGTTGTCTTTACATCAGTTTGATAAATAATCATATCGTGAATTGGTGCTAAGGCAATCATCAATCTAATGGCAGAGATAAGAGCCCCGGTAAAATATGTATCAAAATCGTCTACCCCTGACTTTTGTTTAAAGCCCTCAATGACCAATCTAGCCTTGAACTTTTCAATATTTCCATATACCTCCATATTTATTTTGAAGGTTCATTTACAACCCAAAGGTATGCAACCAGGTGGTAGATCAGCCAACACCCAAGTGTTGTTGCCCATGATGGAATCCATCCTCAACATTAAAGCAATAGGAATGTTGGTCAGAGATCTCATCCCTGTTTCCTTTAATCAATTATAATTGAAAATCAGGTCCAAATGATTTTGGTGTCCTATTCCTTTTACCTTTTCGAAGCTTCATTACCATCATTATCAGTTCCACTTGTACCTCGAACTATATGATTTGGTATAGGTATAGATGAAAATTAGTTCTCATTAAAGATTTAATCCTTGATTCAATTATACAATTAATTGAAACAAATTTATTAGGTTCAATAACATAGAACCTATATGCCTTGTAGTGCTCAGCATATTCAATAAACATGTAATCTATACCTCTATTACCCCAAATTTTCATCTTTGGATGGAGTCTTATAACAGCTCTACAACCCCAAACTTTAAGATAATTCAGATTTGGTTTTCTTTTGGTCCAGAGTTCATAAAGGGTAATATTGTTCCTTTTATTAGGAACCCTATTAAGTAATAAGAAGCTATTAATATAGTTTCACCCCAAACCCTTCACTTAACCGTAAATAGGATAGCATGGAATTGACCATTTCTTTTAAGACCTTATTTTTTCTGTCTGATATTCCATTTTGTTGTGGAGTATAGGAAGCAATAGTCTCATGGATAATTCCCACATATTGAAAGTATAATGCATTCATATATCCATCTCCCCTATTTGTTTTAAGTATTTTTATTAAGGCTTCTTGTTGCAATTCTACTTTAGTTTTATATACTTTAGATTTATCTAATACTTCATCCTTAGAATGTAACAAATAAACATAACAAAACCTAGAAGCATCATGAATAAGTCACAAAGTATTTCTTATTCCCCAAAGTAAGAGTTGCATGCAAATCACATAAATCGCTATATATTAACTCCAAAATTTCAGTTTTACATTTTGCATTTTAGAAAATTTGCTTAGTAATTTTAGTCAACATACATGTTTTACAATTTTCATTGTCAATATCAAAGGACGGTATTAATCTATCTTTAAACATATCTTGCATTCTTTTAAAGTGTACATGGTCTAGTTTAGTATGCCAAAGAGTTCAATCATTCTTATCAGAAGTAGACATGAAAGCTGAATTAACATTGTTATGATTACTATTAAGTCTAAACATTTGGTTGCAAAGATAACCAAAACCAACAAACATAACATGCTTTGACAAAGCAAACTTATTAGATTTAATAACTTTGTTTATAACCACAATTATTCAAAACACTAACAGAAACCAAGTTCTTTCTAATTTGAGGTACACACAAAACATTAAATAAAGAAACCCACACTGCTATGTCCATGCACAAGGGCTGTTGACTTATTTCCCATATGAAAAATTGATCCATTATAATGTGACTCGTGATCGAGTCTTTGAACCAACATTTATCCTTGCACACATGGGTAGTAGCACCAGAGTCAACCCACCATGCGACATCATCGTACTGCCCAAAATAAGCCTTAGATATATACATAACATAATAAATCTAAAAACAATTATTATATATATTCTGACCTTTAAGGTGGTTGTTAGAACCATTCCCTGAACTTCGAACTACTTGTGCCTGAACCATTGTTATTCTTATTACCAACCTTAACACCTATGGAATCCTTTTTCAAGTGTCCAGTTTTACCACACTTTCAACAAGTCAATTTTGACTTTTTGTTAGGATCAACCTTGTTATAATGATTGTGTTTTCCCTTGTTGTCATTGTACCTAGTGGAGTTGTTACGTTCCACCGTACCGACAACAAATGAAACAACATTGTTGCCCCTGGCTTGTCATATTCATGCGCACTGAGTGATTCCTCAATATGCAAATGACTGCCCAACTCAACAGGAGTTAATTCTTCTTTCTTATGTTTCAAAATATGCTTAAAATCTTTTCAAAGAGGGAGTTTATCAATGACACAAGATACTAAAATAGCCTCATTCATGTTCATTTTGTGTTGTGTGAATTGACCAAGTATACGAAGATGTTCATTGTATTTTTCCATGACTGATCTGGAATCGACCATTTTGTAATTATTAAAATTACTTACAAGGAACTTTTTGTTAGAAGCTTCCTCCGAAATATACTTAGCCTCCAAAGAACCCTTTAGTTCTTTAGCATATACAACATTTTGAAAAATATCAAAAAACGGATGAGACATACCATTGAAGATCAAACTACGAGACATATAATCATCATTCTCCCATTTGCTCTTTTTCCTAATTTGTTCCATTGTTGCATCATCACCATCATCTCGAATTGGTGTGCCAAGAACATATACCGCACTTATGCTGGTCAAGAAGAAGTGTATCTTCTTTTTTCATCTACTAAAGTCCATTCTTTCAAACTTATCATGTTTAGAGAAGTTAGCCGCTATATGCTTAATTGTAGCCGCCATTGATTATCACAAAATAGTTTCTTTTGATTGTTGGTTGTTTTGTTTTCTTCCTAGTTGGTGAAGATATTCAATAGCTGGATATCACTTACAATCATGCAACTTTTTCAAAAGAAACTATTCGACCCTAATGCCTGAGTTACACGAATATCTCTTTGGGATAAGACCAAGTGTTATGTTCTTGATTTAGGCATAAATCAAAGAACCCTTTTTGTTCTAGGGTTTTCGTGTATTTTTCATGCAGATTTTGAATCTCTTACATAGAGATGAAAACTCAAGTCAATGGAATTATGAGAATTAATCGATCAATTAATCTCCTCAGAATGTTTCTCCATTAAAACAATAGTGGTTACATGACTAATTAATCATCACTAAGTTGCAATCAAAGTTTCCCTTGGTTAGGTCAAAACCGTTACTAGTAGGAAATGAGTTCCAACATGTTTACTCGTCGATGAGCTAGCTCACTGAACGAGCTTGCTCCTTGAGTGTAGTTCAACCCTTTGATGAGACCACTCCCTGATAAGATCATTCTGGGTCTACTCTATGAAGATTATTACTCACTACTCTATGAAGATTATTATTCACTGATCTCATCAGCTTGATGAGGTCATTCAAAGTCTACTCACTAAAGAGTAAACTCACTGAACTCATCAATTACCTGAATTCCACAAAATCACCATTTGAATTAGGGAGATTTAGTGACTTGATGGGTGTACACTCCATACCTCCAATCCCATTTTCAAGTGTGACCTGAAACGCTCAATTGTACTAAATCTCCAACAAACTTTAACTTTTTAATACAACAAAAAGACTTCATAAAAGTTTTTACATATCACGCTTTTTATTAACCCGAATTACACAAAATTTAGCATGAAAAAAAATGTCTCACTCAAAAGGTATACAACTGCAAAACCCGCAGCAACGCGAGGTAGATCTTCACTCGTTTTATAACACTAAATGAAAAAAGACGAATTATCATATCAATATTGGACTCATTAGCTTATAAATAAATTTACTAAAAAATAATCTTTAAAAAAATTAATTTAAAAGTTTTACTTGAATTATCAACTGATGATATGATCTAGTTATATGAAAATGGTGTAAAATCAAAAGGCTTCAAGTAAAAGGGTGAAAGTGAAACATTAAAATTTGGTGTAGAAGTTCAGTGTTACATAACACCAAATTTAGTGTGAATATGATTGGAAAATTGTTCCACACCAAAACTTGCAACCATATTTGGTGTGTTTATGGGAGTGCGTTTTTTTGCAGAAAAACATCAAATTTGATGTTTTGATGCTAGCATTGGAAATGTTTTACAGGAACTAAATAAAAATAGGGCACAACCACTTTGAATTGAATTATATTCCTTTTAGAAATTACCATCATTGTAAAGATCAGCAATCTTGTATTGTGATTCTAGAAGTCAGAAATCTTATTCATCATTCATGGCAAATGCATCTTGCTACTTAATGAATACTTAATATGTGATTTAAATTGCTTATGTTAGGATGTCAATGTAAAACGAATGGTAAAGATTGGACATATGGACATGACCACGGAAATTGAAACAAAACTTAAAGTTGGATTTCAATAGGATAAGTAGCATTGCTTTGGAGCTTGTTCATGGTAGTTACCGTGTTAGGGGCGGAATATTGTGTACGAGTTAGACACGTAATTGTACTTTCAGAGGTTATTAGTATTTATAGCTAGAGTCGCATACTTGTATCACTTTCAATATTATATTGGTACAAGGGTTGACGTACATGGAGGTGACTATAATTATAAAAACGCAAAGTTTTTTTGTTCACTTAGGTTACTCTACTACTATTTTTTTTTCAGTTAGGTTATAAAAACATGATTTAGACCATTTTTTAGAAAGTAAGAGTTAAATCGAGGCTTTTAAATGAGTGATGTGAACGTATAAATTTTTGTAAGGCGAGTAACTAAATTACTAAGACGCCTCTTTAATAAGTTCAATGATTTTAACGCATAAATTCAATAAGTAAAGTAAATTCGTGTTTTATAAGTTTAGTATCCTAAATAAATAAAAAATGTTAAGTATACTAAATGAATAAAAATGCAAAGATCAAAATATTTGTGTGCCCCTTGTGATTTCACACAATGCATATTAGAGGACACTGTTCATGGGCATTGGTTGACATCGTATAAGACAGACGTGTTAAATCATGATGTTCTTGATTGTTTTGCCTTTTTTCTCACTTGTTTTTTTCATTTTGCCAAACAACTTAGCATTTAGTTATTTCTTGTGAATCATCCACATTCTTTCACTTTTGGGATTTGCTTAGACAGTTAGTTTAATAACCCGGAAATGAAAACAGTATTTTTGATCTGTTTTTACCTCCTTAGTATCATGCAGTCATGCATACTAGCATATATACATACACATGGCTCTAGGCCATCATGCAAAGAATATCTTTATCCCAGAAATATATATTCTATTTGACATGCAACTATATCCGTATGTCTCACCTCTTTACACGTGCATTATTGTGCTTAACTTTTCTATAGTCCATGAAATCATTGGTGGTGGTGCATCTATAGCTTTATGCATCCTGAAAGGAGCTGTTACATTTTTTGCACATGGTAACAGCCTTGAATACACCCCATGGTCTACAAAGCATTGGCCAACCATGTACTCTATGATTTTGTTTCATGTTGATGTTAGAGGAACAAGTTTATGTGCAGACTTCAAGTCGTTATTTTATATTATTGCCCTCTTCTTCTTTGTTAGGCAGCACCTGTGCAGTATATCATATTACAAATTAGAAATGCAACTTAAGCAAATATATGCTGGAAATATTGTGTTCCCCTTGGGTAGGATAAGTGCAACTTATCCCACTTAGATATGTAATTGTTTCTTTTTCTTTCCAAAATGAAGTTTTAGAATTACATCAATCTATGTTAAAAGGTGTAACCACGTTGCCAAAGTTCATGGTTTAATTACAATCTTAGGATATGATTTGGATTCGGCTATTTAGTTCACCAGTAGAAGACCATACTAGTTAGGATTCAGAATCTTGCCTTAGTGAGCCTTTAATTTGATAATATGCCTCTCCGAAATTGTCCAAGTATTCTATCTCACAATTGAATAACGTTCTTGCTATATTGTCGTATGTCTTGGCGTCGTGGCTGTGGCAGTATACATTACTGACCTTTTGTGTCTTGGATATGTCTATTTCTATGGTAAAATTGCAGACGTTAATCAAGGAGGCACTCATTTATCTAATATTTTGGTTTAGGGAGTCGATATATTCTCTCATGACAAGGTATCCCTAGTACACTTGGGAGTTACATACATGATCTGCTCATTTAAAACAACTTCACAATTACAAAAAATAACATTGGTATTGCAATTTCGAATCAAACAACATGGTCTACTCATCTAAAATCCACTCCACTATTGAAACCGATACTTATGATCAAAAGACATTTAATCAAATTTGAAAGACATATATTCAAAGATTGTTGTTGACTTGAGAAGAGATTGATGGCCTGTGACTTTAAAAACAACCCAAATGGTAACTCTCCTGATAAACCAGACATTATCTTTTTACCACCTCTTGCTAACATTGAATTATCCAACAAGTAAATGTTTGTAACCAAAGTGGGCATGTTTGTAACTTTGCCATTAGCTTTTTACTACCACTAAAATATTGAGTAATTCATGTTTGTAACTATGCTACATCCATGTTGTAAAAGAAGCATTTATTCTGTTGGAGCTTGATTTCCTTTGCAAGATAATGGAGCGGCTTGTTTTTGCATATATTGTCAAATAGGCAAAAAGCTATCTTAATTTGCTCATTCTTGAATAAAAAATTAACACTTTTTTTTAAAGCTTTCATGATACTGTATACTTTTTGATATCCAAAAACTATGTCTAAAAGCAAAAATGACACCATTTAAGATGACCCATAAAAGCTTTCATGATACTGTATACTTTTTGAATTTTTATTTTATTTCTAAAGTAACTTGTGACTTGCAAAATGACTATTTTCCAATTTCAGTGGTGATTAGATTCGAAGCTTTATCAAGGAATGATACCTTCTTTTGGGTCATAAGTTCTAAACATGTTCTCGATTTCTTTTATTGCTTGTTTACATTAAACTAGCAAAAGATTTGGATATAGATATAGTACTATGGTGTACACAAAAGAGTAGAGTCAATAGGTGCAATTAAATATTGAGAATATGTATTTGTTAACGGAAACAAATATTATTTAGGGTCTGCCTTAAAAAAAACAAATATTTGGGGTTCATATATATTTTAGAAAAGATTAAGATGTGTTCATGTAAAAATCAATAATATGACTAGACATGGTCTCACATAAGAAAACGCGAATGCATAAGATGACTCACTTACTATTTGAAATTTTAGAACAAATAATTCTTACTTGAATCAACATTACTAGTTATGTTGATCTCGACATAGGAGGATCATAATCCATTCTAAAAAGATTTGCATATCTTAACTATGCAAAACTAAGAGACACCTTTCAAAAGGTAAGAAATTTGAGATTCATATTGCAACTAGAACTGAGATAACAAACAAAAGCTTGAATCTAACACATTATACAATTTGGTAGATCGGACTCGCAATGTGCCTTCTAAATAGCTTTAAGTTGGACCAGATTTAGACAACTAACCAGATAAAGACAACAAACATGTTTTCTGCTTATTCCGGGTGATGTAATATGTACTTTGTCTTCTATGTCTCAAAATGTGGTTAGTCATATTAAATTTAATTTGTATTTTGGAAGACAACTATGCATAGATCTTTGCTATGTATACGTATAAGAGACCCAAAACGTCCGGGAAAAAATATCTGTTTGACCGATGCGAAGGCTTGGTGACATGTAGAACCACTAGAACGAGTAATTTTGTATAGGTAAAAGACTTGGTAATAACATGAACCAAAGGGTAGATTTATCCAATAGAAGGTTAACAATAACTACAAGTTTGGAAGAACAATTAACGATGCAATAGTACAATATAAAGTGTGAAACTGGTTACGTGTCGGCATTATAGTGATGACATTTGTAATCGAGACTTAGAGGCTTTTAGTAGAATGGGAAGAAACCCTGCATCTCTTCCGTGACACTTGTATCATAATTCGAAAATACCCTAAGAGGATGTTTAAAGTTGCTTAGGGGCTGTTTATTTAGCACTTAATCATCTCTTAGCTAACATGTGTGAACCCACTAAATCATAATTTAATATTCATTTTTTAAATGGGCCCACCAAAATTCTCTTAGCTAAAGGCACAAAATTTCATCTCCTCCCCATTAGGAGGAAGATACAGACGTGGACCCCATGTATGACCCACAATCTTTATAAGGCACTTAATTAAGTAAACAGGCCCTTAGTTTTTACGGAAAAGAACATTTTGGAGTTTCTTTAAGGGTTAATGGCACTAAAATGTATCATAGTTGTCACTTATTCCTTTTATATATATCGAACAATTTTTTTTCTATTATGTGTACTAAACTTGATTTTTTTTGGGCATTTTTGTGTACTTTATGACCACTTTGCCCCTCATTTTATTAATCCAGGAGGGGCAAAATGGTCATAAAGTACACAAAAATGCCCAAAAAGTCAAGTTTAGTATAGCCAAAAATTTTGTTCGATACATATAAAAGGAAATCATGACAACTATCATACATTTAGAGGCCATTAGCACTTTCTTTAATCCAAACACCATTTATTTATAAGCACATAAGCAGTTTTGTATAAGCAAGTAAAACGTTGCTTACGTCATACTGCTTATTTAATATTAACATTAGTTTTTTACTTTTCATTTAACCTAAACCTTCTATAAATGATTCCTACTCAATTTTGTTTATCAAATTATTATCTTTCGAGTATTATTGCATTTTTAATAAAAAAATTTAAAAAAAAAGAAAAGAAAAAGAAAGAGCAAATCTGCACATATAATTGATATGTTATTATCTAGTCTTAAATTTATAATGCCGAACTAACCTATAGACTAACACTTACGAGCAGTGTACACGATCCGTTATAGCTAGTGATGGTAAGCTCGGGTCATTCGCAAGGAGTGAGTGAATTTAAACTAAACCCACTGGTATTCTAATTATCTAATCTAATTGTGCAAAGGGGGTTTATCTGAGAGATTGACATGGTTTTAATAACTAAACTAATAATTAAACTAAAGCAACGAAATAAATGTTTGGTTGTGTTCGATGGTAGAAGAACGTGTTAGTGAAGTTCATCTTATCAAAGTCTTAGTGATTCGTCTACAAGTGCAATGAGTTGTAATGCTACTTCCGTTGGTGAGTAAGGAAATGTAGACTAAACTTAGAGGAGCGTGGATTCTAACCCTATGAATACATTTCGTATCTATGGTGGACTAAGCCAGATGGTCACGGTTACTTAGCCCTATGCATATCCACCCTTAACCCAATGGTCACAATGTTAATAAGCTTCAAGCACGCTTAAAGTCCTTCAACTATTAAATATAATTATCTTAGTAGTCTAATGGGAGTAAGACTACCTAATCTCCTACGAATGGTCATCTATAAGAGATCTCACGCTAACTTACTTGCCTTAATCATATGTCGACTATCCTAGGGATACGGCCGGCCTCTAATGGTAACCGCTCGTGAAGTTATCATTATCACTTACACCTACCATAATGATAAGGATTATAAATCACATAAATAAATCAATAAGTTATAATCTAGACAATAGCCAACATACTTTAAGCAAGTAAAAAACGAATTGAGCACGATAAACATATAAAATACCAATGAAAATGCAATAAATTAATGTAAAAGAATCAAATAACATGATGGTCATAAACTTGGCTAACACCAAAGGGTGTTAACCCATGATCCTGGTAGCAAAACACAATTTGATAATGAAAGTCGTACGAATAGAATCCACAATGAAAACGATGCACTAATTGAATGATTAAACAATGTAAATGTGATACGAGATGTTCTTCTGGTGAGCGGTGATGTTTTGTGGTCCTCTTTGGCTCTGGAAAACGTCTGGAACTGACATGGATGGTGAGAATGATGCTCTAAGTCGAAGCTTAGGCTTCTATTCATAGACTCAGAAACTGGCCCGATACGGCGTATTCACAAGGGTGAATACGACGTATTGAAGGTATAATATGTGGGCTCCACTCATAAAATATTCTAGAGTTATGCCAACCGCCTACGGATACGGCGTATCAATGGATTAGGATACGCCGTATTGCACGAATTCCCATAATGGGGTCCTTCAAATAGCTAGGGCTCCTATACGGCGGATGTTCAAGCTTGGAAACTCCATATTCTTCAAATGTCTTGTACACTTTAAATCGACCAAGTTTAATATAATACGTATACCCCGGATATGCCGTATTCTTCAAAGTCTAGTAATGGTCTTGAAATCTTCGTATGGGGATACGGCGTATAATTGGCATTGATACACCGTATTGGACGCTAATCACTATACTTTGTTTTTCTTCGTTTTAGCTCCAAATCATGTCGTTTTTCATGTCTTTTCCATTTTACTCCAGAATTACTAAGAATCACAAAAGTAAATGATTAGGTAACGATTCTTATATAAAATCAGAGATATGAGCAAAACATACGGGATAAGTGACGCATAAATATAGTACTTATTTAATAACATCAATAATCATGTCAAGTCAAGCTTCAAAATTTGTGGAGAACTGTATCGAATCGACTTTTCTTGACTACACTTCAATCGAAGGCTAAGAATTTTTATAGGAGGAGGCGTTGCTTCAAATCTTGTATCTGGTATTTGTTTGTGTGTTTGCAATGTAGAACCCCCGAGTTTGTCTTGTTAAGCCAACATGGTGAGATTTTTCAAGGCTACTCCAATTGGTGCTCAACATATGAGCACCAAAAGCAAAATAACAACAAAAAGTAAATTGTTGAAATTAAACAACACATTAACATTACTTATGTTTTTCCTCATAACTGGATGACCATAATAGGGAGATTTGTAGTTGAATTTGATATATAGTATACAAGTACATGGTAGTTTTGGTTATAGGTACAAAATACCGAACACCCTCCTCTTGTTTCATTTTTATCTACCTAGAGTTGCGTTAAAAGATCTCAAAACACTGGCTCTGCCTAACCTCCTTCTCTGGACTCCAGCAAAGCACTTATAGTCTTAGACGCCATGGGGGGGGGGGGGGGGGGGGGGGGGGGCGGGGGTACCATTTTCAACTATTAAAATCGCATCTATTTCCATTTATTGTGACTCCAATTTCAAGGCATATGCTTATAGTCTACAAAAAGGACTTATAAAGCATGATCCAGTGTAGAATTTTATGTCAGATCTAAATATTATTAGAGGATAGGTATGGCCCAAGCCCGATTGTAAAAAAACATATCCCATATTATTGGGTTGGCCGAGTAGATGGCAGTAGGACACGGCAAGGATTGGGCTACACTAGCTTGTCCACTTTTGCTAGTTGAATTTTGCACAGACCATCGGTTATTAGTGGTTTGTGAGGAGCGAGTTTGAGTTTTGGTATTCGACTTGCTAGGGGCAGTGGAAGTAGGATGAGGTCGAAAGTCATTGGTACCGTGAACAAACTTGCATCGAGCTCCATAGGTGTACGAACCTCTTTGAAAATTACGACATGATTCTATACCCGAAGTACTCATGGTAGTGGTTTTATCAGTAGGTGTGGCGACAAGGACTGTAGGAGATGACGACGAGTTGTTAAACAAGTTGGTGGTATGTTGTTGATTAAGCATGTCACTTTCTTTGAGAAGAATCATGGAACCTACCTCATCAAATGTTGGTACCGTGAACAAACTTGCATCGAGCTCCATAGGTGTACGAACCTCTTTGAAAATTACGAAATGATTCTATACCCGAAGTACTCATGGTAGTGGTTTTATCAGTAGGTGTGGCAAGAAGGACTGTAGGAGATGACGACGAGTTGTGAAACATGTTGGTGGTATGTTGTTGATTAAGCATGTCACTTTCTTTGTGAAGAATCAGGGAACCTACCTCATCAAATGTTGGAGCTTTTGCCTATGACGAATAATACGTGCTATCTTCGGGAATTTGCTATGGACTCCATTGATGACATAGGTAACTAGGCTGGAATAGGTTACCTTTGATCCGAGATTAGTGAGTCTATCGGCTTTGTACTTGATTTCTTGAAAATAGTCATTCACGGATAGATTTCCTGTTGCCATGTTATGGGTCTCATTGTCAAGTTGAATAACACGAGTCCTTGTTATCATGGAAGATGTCCGACAAACATTTCCAAACACTATGTGCGGTAGTACTATCATCAATAATCATGTAGACAGACTTAGGAGAGATGGTGGAGTATATCTGCATAACAACCAACGAGTCATTGGAATCATGCAAAGGGTCAACAGTGGATGAGCTTGCGGTTGAAGGAGCTTCGATCAAGATGATGATGCACATCGTATGTTTTGCAAAAGCGGTTAAATAATGCACTCCACGAGTTGTAGTTTAATTATCTAGATCAAGGGGTGAGGGGGTACATGCCTTGATGCTAGCAATGGAATAGGCTTTATCGATGGGTTGTTTTGGTAGGTTGAATGGAGTATCGCCGGTCATGATGCTATGACCAAATAGATGCAAAGCTAAACAAGCAAGCGATAAAAGAAATAAAAATGGCGTCAGATGTATATAAAAGTGAGGATAGGAAGATTTAGGGTTAGAGTGTTTTTAGGAGAGGATCGGTCGGCTTTGATACCCTATTATTTTGATAAAATGGATAAATGGCAGCGGCTAGGGTTTGACGGGGTGCCATAAAGGAGGCGGCTCAACTTAGCCACCTAAATGTGAGGATCAGACCCGCTCCGATACCATGTAAAATAGCAAATAGATTTTTTTTATTATTAAATTGTGTTTTTGTGATTACACAAGTAATATTACATGTGTATTTATAGTAATAACATAGCTTACCGAATAAACAATTTTAACCCTAAACCTAAATGGACCCAAAGTTCACAATTAGGCTTGGGTCTTAACATATCATCTAACAAATATTTGTCACTAAACCTCATGCAATGCAACATTCTCTCCATTTCTTTTATGATATCTTAACTAACTTCGCATGTAAAGAGTCTTCCATGGTGTTTTCTCTGGAAAACTTTGGCAATCACGACTTGACGGTGAGAGTCAATGTTGTTCTTTGATCAACACTCCTAGTATATAATCACATATCATAACGTGATCCACAAAATAGGCTCTTAAGGATTGAATCCCGGACTCCTAATCTAGACAAAGGAAAACCTTTATTTGGCATGCAAGAAGTTCCTCGAGTAGTGTAAAATGCATGTCTTTATTCCTTAGATTAATCTATATTGATCACCATGACGTGAAAATGCATGCCTGACAAAATTCACTTTCTTGTTAGGGTACCGCTTAACTTTACTAGTAACAACGTTAAACTAGTATCTACTTAGTCATCCCATGTAAGAAATCATGATCCATGTCGCTATCTCTCCAATTTGACAAGGTAAGTCATAAAAGAACTACACAGTAGAGATGATAATACTATGTAAGTAGCCTCATCGCCCCTTATTATCAAATTTAAAATGTTACTAATTTTGCTTTTTTATTTTTATCTCTTCATCTTTGTTTACTTTCTAATTTGTTATTATTTTATCCTCCTTCGTCTTTACTTACCTTTAATTTAATGCGTAAATATATACTATGAATTATAGTTGCTATTTTCTCTTTTGACATTTTGCTTTATATAAGTTTTACTTTGCACTTAAAAGTTACATAAATTAGATTTTGCTATTAATATAAACTATATTCTCTCTATGCTACGACGACAACAAAATTCTAGTTATTATCAAATAAATTCACTCTCATGCTTCAACTGTCATCTAATTAGATTACATTTGTACTTTTTCTATTTTGTCTCTACGAAACAAAATTCTCGTTACTATCTAATAAATTGGCCGTCAAGCTTCAATGGTCATCCAGTCAAACTACATTTGTACTACTTTTAGTTTTTATCTAAGACGGGCCGTCTATTTTACTCTTTGAGGTACCAACCACTATGCTACGCCCTTTTGCATGGTTGGTTAAAGAGATAGTTGTCCCTCCTCAATGCAACCCAATCTTGATCACTTGATAAGAGATCCTGGTCGTTCTCCAATTAGATTTATGGCACCCAACTTGGAGTTTTTCATCTTTTAACATGTAGTGTTTGGTCATAGGCATGATTGCAACCTAGTCTCGGTTTGAGAATTGTGAGAGTTTTCTAATCGGAGTTTTGCATCGAATTATTCTTTACATATTTAAAGGTTAGCTTGATTAATTATCTTGCAAGTGGACAATTTGATTTGGAACAAATCAAAACAACAAGGGAGCCCTTTTTGTTATTGGGATGGAGGCGGTGTAGATGATGTAAGCATAAAGTTACATACATGCTTCTTATCTTATATAAAATTCTTAACCTTAGGCACTAGTGTATGTCGAGTGTGCTCTACATGTCTTATATGGTTCTTGTAAATGTGTATCCCATGTATGTTATATGTAGTAGCAATGCAATTCTTAGTAGGGTTTAAATGTGACTTGGACGTTGATAACAGGTTTAATTGTATTTATTTTAAATAGAGTTTAAGATTGTACTTAGATTAGGAAAGTAGTTACTTGGCATGTAACCTACTTATGGAATTCTAATTCCATAAAGATTGTACCCCTCATCTCTATAAAAGTAGGTGTGTGTGTGGGGGGGGGGGGGGGGTTGTTAGTTTCTACATTTTTTCTTGCTCGCTCGTTAATTAATACAATTTAGTGTTTGAGGTCACGTGTCTGGTTACTTTGAGTCAATTTTTCGCGCTAGCTTTAAAGGTTTGTTGACTTGTTATCCTAACGATTGGGATCAGAGCTAAGGTGACATGGTTTCTTGAAGCTATGTCGACTCAAAGGTGTACAATTCCAACAAGTAGTCTCGTCTCTTTTTGGTTCGTCGGTTTCAGCGCAGCGGTGAGAGATTTGACGTTGCAGTTTTGTCAACCAATGGATCTTTGGGAAATTCAAATCGTAGGTCGAAGACGCACAAATATAGGATCTCAGGATGAATCTTAAATCGGAGGTTAAGATTGTTGAGTTTTTGCAAGAGTCTTGGGTTTATCGAGGTTTCTATTGCAAAGTTTTAGTTCGACAAGGTTCAAGCTTCAAAAGGGTTTGTACAAAATCTTTATGGTTCAGGGAGTTTTTTTTTTATATGTTCTAGAGGTGATCAAGTTTGAAGGGTAAAAAGACTTCAAGGTTTAGTTGACTATCTAGGATCTTGAACCATTGAACTTAGAAGGTATCCACGATTCTTAGAATATAAAATGTTTGGTCATAGGCATGATTGCAACCTAGTCTTGATATGAGAATTGTGAGAGTTTTCTTATCAGAGTTTTGCATCAAATTATTATTTAGATATTTAAATATTAGCTTGGTTAATTATCTTGCAAGCAGACAATTTGATTGGAACGAACCAAAACATCAAGGCGGTCCTTTTTGTTATTGGGAGGGAAGCAATGTAGATGATGTAAGTCGAACGTTACGTACATGTTTCCTATCTTATCTAAAATTCTTAACGTGAGGTATTAGTGTACGCTGAGTGTGTTCTCTACATATCTTATATGGTTCTTGTAAATGTGTATCTCAGGTATGTTATATGTAGTAGCAATACTTAGGAAGGTTTAAATGTTACTTAGACATCAATAAGGGGTTTAATTGTATTTAGTTTAAATAGAGTCTAGAATTATACTTAGATCAGAAAACTAGTTTCTTGGCATGTAACCTTCTTATGGAATTCTAATTCCATTAGGGATTGTACCCCCCTCATCTCAATAAAAGGAGGGGAGGGGTTTGCTGTTTGTACATTCTTTCTTGCTCATTTGTTAATTAATACACTGTAACATTCGAGGTCACGTGTTTGGTTAATTTAAGTCAATAATCCACGCTAGCTTTCAAGGTTGTTTTTTTATCTTAAGAGTTGGTATCGGAGCCAAGGCAATGTTGGTTTCTTGAAGCTAGGTTGACTCAAAGGTGTACAATTCCAACCAGTAATCTCTTCTCTTTTTGGTTCGCCGGTTTCTACGCAGCGGTGGGAGATTTGACGTTGTAGGTTTGTTAACCAATGGATCTTTGGGAAATTTAAATCGTAGGTCGAAGACACATAGATCTAGGATCTCACTTGAGGGATCTTAAATCGGAGGTTATGATTGTCGCGTTTTTGCAAGAGTCTTAGGGTTTATCAAGGTTGGTATTGCAAAGTTTTAGTTCGACAAGATTCAAGCTTCATTATGGTTTGTACAAGATTGAATCTTTAAGCTTCAAGGTGTTGTTTTTTAAATTCTTGAGGTTTCTTGAGGTTATCAAGTTTGAAGGGTAAAAAGGCTTCAAGATTTAGTTGATTATCTAGGATCTTGAACTGTTGAAGTTTAAAAGTATCCACGATTTCTTGAAATTCAACTCTTGGTAATTCTTTGAAGACAAGTAAGGTTTAGCTTTGCCTTGGGATTCAAGAAAAGTTATATCAAGGTTGTGGACTGGAGGTGACAATATCGAAGCTTTAGTGTTCATAAAGGTTAGTAGATCAATCTTTACAAGAAAGCGGGTTTAGCACACAACATGTGAGACTTGTCGAAAAAGTTGAGACTTTAGGGTTACTAAAGGGTTAAATCAACTTGACAAGGTTAAAGCAAGGTTTGAAGAAGAATGGTTAGTATAAGTACTAGGCTTAACATCAAAAAGCTCGATGGATGGGAATGGTGTACAAAATAGAGGTTCAAAACAAGTTGGGTTCAAACAACTTGGTCCCGGTTTAAAACAGGAGCCCATGGAGTACATGTTGAGAAGCGTGTTTGGTTTGAGGTGGAACTGTAGGGAAATCGTGAAGCTGAGGTAATCCAGGATAGTAACGATGATGTTGTAGTGTCTTAAAGACAATCATACGTTAAGCAACTTGAGGAAAATACAAACACAAACTCTCTTGTTAAAAGGAGCTGGATCGATTGCACCTTGGTCCAAATGTCGGGCAGATATTATGGAAACCAAAGAACGTGGTCAAGAGGGTGCATTGGGTAATGTTGGAACAAAGAAAAGGAGGTGAGCTAAACCTGCGAGTTTACTAAAGTACAAGGCTTGATTAACAAAGTGGTTCCGGTTCGAGGTTCCAGCATTGGATGGAGATGCTTAGTGTCATTATTGCCTATGTATTCTCCTAAAGTGGAGATTGTTATATGTGGTAGTAATACTTAGGAGGGTTTAAAAGTGACTTAGACATTGATAAGGGGTTTAATTTTTAAATAGAGTTTAGGATTGTATTTAGATTAGGAAACTAGTTGTTTCGCTTGCAATACAAGTGCTTTAAGTGTCTTCTCTTGTTAATATGCTAGAAAAGACAACTTTGGTGTAAGCTACCTTGAGAGATAAATATCTTCACTTTAAGGAATAATGTGAACAAAAAGTTAGAAAAGATTCTCAACACTATGGTTTCACAAGACGTAAAGCTAAGAGCACAAGGATCACGTATTGTCCCTTATTCTACATCCTAAATTACTTCTATCATACATAACTATAGAATTCTTATACATTTTCCATTACTTTAGTTTTAAGTAAATTAAATGCTTGAATCCAAGGTGTAGATATACAATATGTGAGCGCGGGGGAGGGGGGGGGGGGGGGATGCTTCTTTGTACATTCTTTGTTGCTTATTCGTTAATTAAGACAATGGAACTTTTGAGGTCATGTGTGTGCTTACTTTGAGTCAATATTCCGGCTAGCTTTCAAGGTTTGATGCTTACGCCAATTTGCATCTTTATTGTGTGGACATTAATGTAATAGTGTATGGTTTTAGTCTCATACCTTGAAATCCGCTATTACGATAGGGTAGCATGTGATTCTAATTGTGGTGCTAAAGGCCATCGAGATCTAAAAGGAACATAGGTAGGCACATACATTGACATTGCTCAAGACAACTTGAACATTTTGTCAATAGCTATAGGTTGATATTATTGTTGACAAGTGCTTTAAGTGTCTCCTCTTGTTAGTATGCTAGAAAAGACAACGTTGGTGAAAGCTACACTAAATCTTAGGAATAATGTGAACAAAAAGCTAGAAAATATTCTCTAACACTATGGTTTCAAAAGACATAAACAGCACATGGATCACATATTGTCCCTTTTTATGTCCTAAATCACGTACACTCTTTAAATCGAATTAGATTATTTGCCAACCAATTCATATCTGTATCCTCATTCTACATCCTAAATTACTTCTATCATGCATCTATAGAATTCTTGTACATTTTCCATTACTTATAATTAGTTTTAAGTAAATCTAATGCTTGAATCCAAGGTCTAGATACACAATATGTGACCAATAGAGTAGCCGTTCCTGCTTTGTGCACCGAATGATGTATGATTTTCCTAACTCCTTCTCAAGCTACTTTACTTAATGCTTTACTGCTTTAGTCATATTTCATCCTGTACATTAATTAGCAAAAAGATATACGGTCAATTGGTTTTCTGGTTGAAAGGAACAATTGCATGATATGCCCGATGGGATGAAATAACAAAATCTTTTCCTTGTGATTTTTGCAGCAAATTAGCCTAGTGCTTTACTAGCCACACTTGTATTTATTTATCTTGTTCTGGTTGATGTCTTTGATAATTACCTTTTACAAGGAACCTCTACAGTATACCATGTGAATTTTACTTGCAGTCAGGTTCATGTCAAGTTGCTAACCCTTGTTTTTGTAAATTCTAAAACAGGATGGCTGAGATTCTCACCCGCTACCAAAGCTTTAAGAAGATGGACGAGTTAACCCGCGTAATTGTACAGGAGGTGTGTAAATCCAGCTCAGCAACAAATTTCTATACATCCATGTTTATGTGAATGCTGCTATCAATTAAAAGCTGCTTTCTCCTGTTAGTATCCCTTCTAATAAAATATTTGTTTTTTTTTTGAATGGCAAAGAGATTTTTATAAATAAAAACTAGCAAGAAGCTAGAATAACGTACAACTTAAAGATCAAACAACCGACATTCAAATACCTAAAAGAAAAGGTTGTTCAAACCACCTTTAAGAACCGACATTCTAATAAAATCTTTGTATCTGTTATCCTAACAGGCTAACATGTACAATAGTGCTCAAACTGATCTTAATGTTTAACTTTATATCGGATCACTAGGAAATTGTACAGCTTTGAAGAGGATTAACTAGTTACCTTGCATGCATTTATCATACATGTAGTTGGACACAGTGGCGGAGCCAGGAATTATGATTACGGGGGGCATCGAGCAATAAAGAGGTTTTTGTTGCAGGGTGAAACAAATCGGGTCGGGTACTTGGGTTTGAATAAAGACAACAAAATGCTCTATTTCGATGCAATTAACATTTATTAGAGACTAAAGATAAATGAAAAACTAAACATACCAAATATCGTACAAATTATATTCGAGTGTTTGCCATCAAATATAATAATTTTATCAAATCATAACATTTTGAAAATTGAAATATGATATGTAGCTATAAAGTTGCAATTGAAAAAACTCTGAAGTTAACAAAAATCATATACTTGAACTCATGAATTTGTCCTTAAATCAATATATGCAGACTCTATCCTTTTTATGTCTATGTAGTGAAACTATATTCTACCTAAATAATACTAGTATTATCTTAGATGAAAGAAAGAAAAAATTATGGACTAAGTTTATAGATACGCAACATACTTTCTCAAAAGTACCGAAATACGTAACCTACTAAAAATAGTTCATATATCGCTAACAAACTTTCAAACTTGGCTAAAGATACGTAATGTTGACCGGATTTTAACCTGGTTGACCGGTTTGTAGGTAAACATTTTAAAAAATATACATTATTGGTCCCTGTGGTTTGCGTCTATTTTCACCAGTTATCCTTTAACTTTATTTCAGTTATAAAAGTTACAATAATGGTCCTTGTCGTTTGGGTTGACTTTCACCTTTAGTCTCTTGACTTTATTTTCAATATTTCGTCCGTTTTACACGTTTTGGTCCGCTTTTAGACGTTTTCTTCCGTTTTTTCACTTTTATAAAAAAAATCAAATAAAATTTTATAAAAATTATTTTTCTAAAATATTTTCGAAAAAAAATATTTTTTCTAAAATATTTTCGAAAAAAATATTTTTTTCGTAAATTTTTTAGAAAAATATTTTTTTTTTCTAAAATTTTTTTAGAAAAAAAATTTTAGAAAAATATTTGAATAAAAAAATATTTTTTCGAATTTTTTAAAAAAAAAATTTGAATAAAATATTTTCGAAAAAATATTTTTGAAAAAAAATATTTTTTAGAAAAAAATATTTGAATAAAATATTTTCGAAAAAAAATATTTTTTTGAAAAAATATTTTTTTCGAAAATTTTTTAGAAAAATATTTTTTTTGTAAAAATTTTTTAGAAAAAAAATGAAATTTTTTTAGAAAAATATTTGAATAAAAAAAAATATTTTTTAGAAAATTTTTTTAAAAAAATATTTTTTCTAAAATATTTTCGAAAAAAAATATTTTTTCTAAAATATTTTCGAAAAAAAATATTTTTTCTAAAAAAAATATTTTTTAGAAAAAAAAAATTTAGAAAAAAAATTTTTTTTCAAAAATTTTTTAGAAAAATATTTTTTTTTCTAAAATTTTTTAGAAAAAAAAAATAAAAAGTTTTTAGAAAAATATTTAAATAAAAAAATTATTTTTTTGATTTTTTTTAAATATTTTTGAAAAAACTATATTTTAGAAAAAATATTTATTTGATTTTTTTTTATAAAATATTTTTTATAATATATTATTCGATTTTATTATAAAAGTGGAAAAACGAAAGAAAACATGTAAAAACGGACCAAAACGTGTAAACACGAGCGAAAAAGTAAAAATAAAGTCAAGGGACTAAAGGTGAAAGTCAACTCAAACGACAAGGACCATTATTGTAACTTTTATAACTGAATTAATGTTAAAGGATGATTAGTGAAAACAGAAGCAAACCACAGGGACTAATAATGTATATTTTTTAAAATGTTTACCTACAAACCGGTCAACCAGGTAAAAATCCGGACAATATTACGTATCTTTAACCAAGTTTGAAAGTTTTTTAGCGATATATGAACTATTTTTAGTAGGTTATGTATTTTAGTACTTTTGAGAAAATATATTACGTATCTACAAACTTAGTACAAATAATAAATTATTGACTATATTAAACATTAACTTCACTTTTTAAAAAGTTACTGTAATGAAGCGATTACATCACGTGATATAACTTGACCCACAACCCAATCCACCAATCACCATTCTTCTTCTTTCTTCCTAAGATTAACGTCTTTATACTCCATAATTTCCGACTAATGTTACAGCCGGCAAAACACTTCCCACATTAAAGAGCTCTGTTTTTCGTGGACCTTACAACTGTCGAGGGCACTTTGACTATTTAACTGAGGGCACTATTCCTATTCGTTACCGATATTAAAAAATTTCCTATGTATTTTGCTTGTCCGCGAGAGCTTGGTTGGGGGCAACGCCCCCCACTACCATACATGTGGCTCCGTCTTTGGTTGGACACATCTTACCTTATTCAGTGAGACAGGAGACACTTTAAGATGTCTTGTTAACTATTAAGATGAGATGTCTGATTCATCTTGCTTATAATCTGTTTAGATGATATAGTTACCCAGTTATTACTCCAACATGACAATGATAAGCAAATAACCTTATCTTCCTATCTGTTGGACTTCTGGCAGAGGCTTGCTCCACAATACAGGGACGTGTTTACTGCCGATGAGCTGACAGAAATGATCCAAAGGTAATCATACTACATCTACCACAAATCCCACATTATATACTTCCCCATTGAATTGGTATATTTTCATTGATGGTAATCAATTATGCAGGCACCTCGAAGAGAACAATATTAAACTGCTTGACATAACCGGTCTAGATCAGCTGGAGCAGCAGTTGAATAGCTTCCTCCAACAAGTCCAAATCAGGAAGGTAATTAGTCTTCCTCAGCAGTCTAATAACATAGTTGCATGCATTACATCAGATCCAATATATAATAAAATGATCAACATTGACAAATACTATACAATTACATCACTAGGGGAGTAGGGGTCCATGAAGAGAAAAAGAGGAAATTCAAAATGTTATATTTTTTTGAGATGCCTAAATTCATTATTGTTCCTTTCTCGTATACGGTTGATGATAATATATCAGAGGGTTGATGATAATATCTGAGACTAGAGTGTTGTAACTTAAAGTAAGGAAACGTCAAACATGTGCGCGCGTGTGTGTGCAATGACTCATACATTTATTTATTTATTATTTTAATTTATTTATTATTTTTTTTTGCAGATAGAGCTAAAGATGGGAGTTGTGAAGGCCCTGCAAGATCAGGTATGTCTACAATCTAGGTGATAGTGTATTAGTGGAAATAATCTCCTATTGTACACTAAGTTGTTTTTTATGGCCGCAAATGCTCTTTATAACGGATCATATACATATTAACTGTTAGTTTATAAACATTATTTTAATAGTCGTATGTTAGGATCGAACTCGAGATCACGGGATTGCACATTTTACGTATGAGAATCGATGTTTAATAATTAATATATAAATAGTTATATTTAATTATTAAATCACAAATAAAGTAACTAATACATGAGGGACTTATTAGTACGAAATCCAAACCCGTGGGGTGTTGGATGAGTCCAGTCGAACAAGAAAAAGAATGAAGGGGTCCGAGTGTCGATTTGTGAAACTTGAGGAGGTGATAGACTCTAACTTGGAGAACAAGTTTGAGGGCTATATAAACACCCTATTAGCCTCACAATTCATGCGATATTCATAATCCTTATTTTAGATATAATATGCATCGTATATTATTATTGATATCTATCATCAGAATATTATATACATGCATATTAGATGTATGTCATGCGATTAGTATACATGCATGGTTTTCATTCTTTTCATGTTCGACTTATTATTAAAAAGTTTGACTTGTTTTATTTAATATAAGGCTAAACCTTGTTTATTTAGTACTTTATTCATGATTCAAGAACTAGCATTCACATAGAATCGTTATTAGTACGTGTGTACAAGAACGTGTTACTAACACATTATTGTTAGTATTTTGGATTGAATTACAAAAGGGTAAGGGGTAATTCCAATAATCCACATTAACCCTAATTAGGGTTCATAAGTTGAAGATTGCATATTGATTCTTGTTCGGGCTAGAATCACAAAGGTATGTTTACTATTTATTATTGATTAATTAATTACATGTTATATGATCTTGTTATAACGCTTCCGCATATGCTCTCTTGATTTGTTTGGTTTATTTTATATGATTGTCATGATATTATAATTCCAACAGTGGCATCTAGAGCCGTTATAATGTGTAATTAATTATCGAAACGCATAAAAATTGAATTTTGATTCGTTTAATTACATGTTTTTAGGGTTTTTTGATTCCTAACCCTAATTTTTTAAATTGGGTCGATTGACCTATTAGGGTTTTAGGGTTTTGTTTTTGATCTATAATATGATTAGAAACCCTAAGATGTCATGTAATTGGTTATGCGTTTTAGTAAACGATCTTGGTGCAATATGTTAATTGTTAAGCATAATCCATGAAAAGTGCATACTTGCATGGATTTTATTGTGTGATAATTTAAATGGTTTAAATTGGATATATGAATTAAATTGTTAAGTTATATCGAAACATGTAAATTTATTAATAGATGTCGAATTGGGGAACACTCCAATATTAAGTAATCAATTATGTGCTATGTGGTATTTGTTTAGTTTTGGCTTACGCAATCGATTTATCGATGTATGTGGCTCTTTTTCCTAGAAGAAGAAATCCTTAATTGAATAAATACATTATACACCTAGACTTGATTATTAATAGGACTATTGAATAAGATTTGCATGTGGCTACATGTTTTATACATATTTAATTGTTATGTTATGTATATATTTATTTGGTTGTTTTATTTTTTATTATATATTACTTGTTTTTGTTTATTATTATATTAGACATGTTTATAAACGAAAAGGGTAATTTTTGAATAGAAAAGTAATATGGACTAAATAAATGGCGAAATTGTTTTGGTTTTAAGAGTTTAAATTTCAAAGGATTGGTTGATTGATGTTTTTGTACATAGTGTGCGAAAGGCGGACCGAAGGTTGCCATACAATGTGCTTGTAGAGAGGGGTTTTTAAAGACCATGCACCTACCGGTTCTCTACAACCGCTTGTATGCCGACTCTAGACTTACCTATATCACTATATTACGTACATTGTCATCTTAAGGGTGAATTCACCACAATTCCACAATGATTATCCGAAACACTAAGCCTTAGGGCTTATGCAAAAGTACGATATAGTGGACGATAATTGTTGGTAATTCTTTAATTGGTGAACCCGATACCTCAATCAAAACTTTGCTATTTTACTCTTAGCAAATTGGTAATAAAAATGTTTTATAAAACCAATGTTATGAAGTTGTATGCATGCTTCTTCATACATTATTTTGATCACGTCAAAATTAATACCCTTATAAAAATAAGTCGAATGCCATCTAATTAAGAACACTTGAAGTTGTAATTTACATCATGTGAGAACTTGGCGAGATTGCAATGGAGAGGTAAATTTCGTAATTTCATTGCTAGCAGATCAACTGATGTAATGGATTTATGAGTTTGCAGTTTTTAAGTTAGAAGACTTAAATTGAGTAGGAAGTGAGATCTTGGACTCAAGGCATTAAGATGGGGATCAAACATGCTTACATTACAAAAGTTTTGTGATTGTAAATCCCATTAATCTAGGAATTGCAATATGATATTGGCAATTATTGTTCAACAATTACCTTGTTGAATACTATCATTACTAGCAGATCAACTGATGTAATTGTACTATGTCAATTTGGTTCTTAGCTTTAAGATACTATGGTTTATATGAATATATTTACCAATGGGTATTTTATTTTCTTAAAGATCTAATTATCGAAAATACTGAAATTGAATTTTGTAATTCGTTTTAATGTATTAATGCAACGTTCAAACCGTAAATGCACTTTGGGCTTTGGTAAATTGATCTAGTTTTGTTTTCAAACAAATGTTTGATTAAGAATAATTTACTTAAAAGACAAAAGAAGTCTCCTTTCTATGAAAGAAGAGTGAGACACAATCCTATCTCTTTTCATGAATGAAAAAGGATAATAGGAATATTAGATATGTCTAAATTCTAATATAACTCATAGCAAATTTTTTAATAGTTAAGAAAATTGCGAATATTTTTCATAGGGATTTTATCATCCTTATTCGGTGATTAAATTCTTAATAACAAATATGACATTTGGTTAACAGAAAATTATGTATGACATTTTATGAGTTATTATAATTAGAAGCTAGACTAATTACCGCAAAAAGTTAAAAGACAAACTAGTTGTTTTGACTATTTTAAAGGTACTACATACATTGTAGGATGGTAGACCTATTAAGGAAGAAATTGCATGCCCAATTTTTCAAGTTAATAACATTTGATGGATAGTCCATCATTTACGTAGTAGAATACACCTTTTAGTGCATAAGTAATTGTTACGTATGGACATTCAAAGGTGTAGGAAAGTTAAAAGCACACTATTTTTTTTCACTGGATATGAAACTTTTACAATGTTATCAAATTCAGTGGAAGTATTGTGTACTTATTACTTAATAAGAAATTATTGTAATGATCTTTAATTCAGTGGGAGTTACAAGCTTTGACATCTTGGTAGCTAAAGATAATTACTTTCCAAGTGTAGACACTCATACTTTTAAGGATAGTCTTTTACGTTTCCTTACTAGACATTGTTGTTCTACATCTACTTGTTATGCTAAAATCTATGACACAATCATATTGAACACATAAACAAATGCATGGTGTGTTGTTTATCAGCTATATGAGGTTGTTCCATGCACAAGTGGGAGAAATGTTATCTTTAATGTGTGCAAGAAACAACTCATAAATATATGATGGATTCTCTTGACTGCAAGGTAAGAGAATAACGTTCTAATATGAATTATACTAATCTAATTCAATAAACACTTGGTGTTACAATTTATGTTATGTGAGAGCTTAGCTAGATTGCAACAACAAGGTGAATTTCATATTTTCATTACTAGCAGATTAACTGATGTAATTGAACTATGAGAATTTGCAGTTTCTAAATTAGCTACCTATTAGAAGATGTGTCAATATGATATCAAGACTACTTTAATTTGTATATTTATGAATTCTTGGAATGACATAAATTAATTAAGTAATCTAATGCTACTTCAATCTGAATATTTATGTGTTCTTGGAATGACATAAATAAATAAAGAAATAATGTTATTTATATTATGAAGTAATAAATTAACTTGAAATTATTATTGAAACCAAAAGATGGTGTTCATAATTACTTTAGTTAAACATGTTTATGTTTCATTGTAAAGATATAAAAATAACGTCTTTTAATTGTTACAAGACTTATTATAATAAAGTAAGACGTTATCTTGTTATGGTTTTTAATTAAGACATAAACATGAAGTCATTAAATTGTTAAATGACTTATAACGTATAGTGGGATTATAACAGTTTATGTTTTCTTGTAAATACATGAACATGAAGTGACTTTGTAAAAAGTACTTGTGTTATAAAGCATGTAATTGACTTGAAAATTATTATACCATTAAAATGCATTAGTTGGTAAATAGACAAGTCAAAAGAAAATATGGTTATCTTAAATATTGTTAGATTGTCTTACAATAATAATACTAATGAAATACCAAATGTTTATGGTATGTTCAATTAGGAAAATCAAACTCTTGTTATATTGTTTGATTAAAGATAATTATGATTTCCTTTCTTCCAAAAGTTATCAAGGTTAAAATATTGAGTATGGCTTGGACATATTTAATAAAACTCCAATCTAGAAGATTAATAAGACATCATCATATGATGGAATGTGATGAATGTGATTAATTACATTAAGTCTTAAATTGAAGTTCTAAATTTGTTTAACTGCTTATGAAGAGGTTATTAACAAAGTTAAGTCAGGAACTATCAATAAGTATTTGTAATATCCCAAAAGAGAACATTGTATTGTTGCTTTATTTGCTAAGTATTTAAAGATAGTCTTTAAATTGCTAAAAGCAAGTGGGAGTGTTGATCTTTAAAAGATAAAATTACAAGATACATGATCTTCTAAAATACACTAGTAAATATCATGATGAAGTTTGACATTTGAATGTTAAATCTCAACATGATAATAAAGTTTGACATTTAAATGTTAAATCTCAAGATGATGGAATTATCATTCATAGAATAGTAATATATCTCAGATATTTTATTAATATGCTGAGGGTTATGATTTACAGGATTATTGTAAACCTGATAATCATTGTGATACATTACCAAATATGTAATTGGGTAAAGTATACTTGATATGAATGATTAAGATGTTGTCCATAAAGATAATCAATTTTAGAAACTTGGTTTATCTTAATAGTTAGACTAGAAAATGAAGATGAGTTTCTTCAAAGATAAGGTAACCTTGTGGTTTAAATCTTTGTATAGAAATCATATGGACAACATTGTGCACGTATTTAATGCATGTTTTATGACAAGATTATTAATCACATTTAAGCGATTAACTGTGATTGAATATTCTTTTCTAAATACATTAAATATATATAAAGATTATGATTGTCATATTTATGAAATTGACAATTGAATATCAAAAACTCTTTCTTGAGTGATTACTTGAGCGAGGACGATAAGTAATCAAAAGGAGTTTATGAATTCAAATAAATCTTTGAAAGTGTATAAAGTGCAATAATCCATAGATGGATAAATACATGCATCTAGAAGATTACTCTTATGTTTAATTATTAAATTCATGTTTTGATTTATAATTGAAATAAGATAATTTCTAAGTATTCCTAGAAGCTAGTGGGAGTATTATGTTTAATTTCTAAATCATATATGTTGTAAAACATATAAAAAGTAACATTCCATATAAGTTAAAAGTTAACTCTTAGTTTGGAATGAAACTTTACTTGTAAGATTTAGAAAATAAGACATACAACCTTGGAATCAATGTTTATTGTTAAAACATGTGCGGTAAATAAATCTAATATAACATGATATATTATTTAGAAAGTCTAAATAGATATGTATGACATGAATAAAATCTAAGTATGACTCAAAGATTTTTCATGTACATCATGTTTTGTTGTATCATGCTTGATTACAAGATGATTTGGCAATATTAATATCTAATTAAAAGTTATTAGATAACTTGTGTAATATTCTAAAAAGAATATGTTTGATTATAGAATCACATCCTAAATCTGGAACAACTTCCAAATTCTATAGATGAACAATTTTTCAATTGTTGTGAAAATTGTCTTAGCCAACAAACATGAAAGTTTGAAGGGCATCAAACATTACACAATAGATATTAATGTTTACGGGAAGTTTTAAGAGCATATTATTGTTTGCATACAATGATGCTAATGAAATTGAGATGACACTCAATACTAGTTATGGTTTAGATTTCATCTTTGGCTATATATACTAGTTGTGCTTAATAAGAGCATAGTTGCATTATACATTAAGAGAATAAGAATACTTTAAACTTTAAAATGTTTGAAAGTTTGATTATCATAAATTGGTGGTTAAGGATGTCACACATTTATGAAACATTATAAGGCATTATCAAAATAGTTGAGTATGCATATACAAGAACTTCAATAGTTGAATTCTTGAAATAAGTATTCTTAAAATTCCAATAGATCAAAGTTGGATGATTTATGACTTGTCAACAAGTATGAATGTCATTACTTGAGACATAATTCGTCAACAAGAGTTATCATGCATTGATCTATTTAGTATTTGGATAAAGGATGTTAAACAATTATTATGATAAAATACATGGTATGTTTGATTTATAATATTTGTATCTTATATTTGTATGTTTAATTCATGAATAAATGTTATTCTAAATTATCCGTTGTCAGTTAATAATATGGGAATATTATTAAATTAAGACAAATCTGAAGGTTAGTATAATATACTTAAAGTATATTGATGTGTAGTCATGCCATTTCAGATGATATTCAATGATACCGAATATGGGACTTATCCCAACTACATGATGTTACTTTATGGATTTAGTTATTAAGTAAATTATGAGAAGTTATCCTCAGACTTGAGATGCAAAATAAGTGTCATGAATGTAGTACATTTTTGTGGAACAACTTAACGCTATACGTAACTGGTAGTCATAAGGGTTGTTTTCGAAAGTGTTACAAAGTTTGTGGGTTTTGCTTGTAGTCAAGATAGAATTTGTTCCTTCAAATTTATTTTCTTTAGTTTAATACTGCTGGGCGCCTCGTAGGGTTGGTAAGATGCATGTGCGGCCGCACCCAAGATCTCCCCTGAATATGTTCAGAAGATTTGGTAATCTTATTCAATCATAAACAACAAGAAACAGAATGGTTAATTAAGGAATGACTTTAATTCATATCCTTATTAATGTGGTATTAGAAACAAAAGGATAATAATAATGAGAAATCATTAAAAGGTTTTTCCAGGAGCCTTACTCGAGATCGTACTAGAGGCATCGGTGTGTTGCTAGACGCTAACCGATGTGATTACACTATTAAAATATGTCCAAGTGGGAGCTGTTAGTTTATGGACATTATTTTAGTAGTCGTATGTTAGGATCGAACTCGAGATCACGGGATTGCACACTTTACGTATGAGAATCGATGTTCAATAATTAATATATAAATAGTTATATTTAATTATTAAATCACAAATAAAGTAACTAATACATGAGGGACTTATTAGTACGAAATCCAAACCCGTGGGGTGTTGGTTGAGTCCAGTCGAACAAGAAAAAGAATGAAGGGGTCCGAGTGTCGATTTGTGAAACTTGAGGAGGTGATAGACTCTAACTTGGAGAACAAGTTTGAGGGCTATATAAACACCCTATTAGCCTCACAATTCATGCGATATTCATAATCCTTATTTTAGATATAATATGCATCGTATATTATTATTGATATCTATCATCAGAATATTATATACATGCATATTAGATGTATGTCATGCGATTAGTATACATGCATGGTTTTCATTCTTTTCATGTTCGACTTATTATTAAAAAGTTTGACTTGTTTTATTTAATATAAGGCTAAACCTTGTTTATTTAGTACTTTATTCATGATTCAAGAACTAGCATTCACATAGAATCGTTATTAGTACGTGTGTACAAGAACGTGTTACTAACACATTATTGTTAGTATTTTGGATTGAATTACAAAAGGGTAAAGGGTAATTCCAATAATCCACATTAACCCTAATTAGGGTTCATAAGTTGAAGATTGCATATTGATTCTTGTTCGGGCTAGAATCACAAAGGTATGTTTACTATTTATTATTGATTAATTAATTACATGTTATATGATCTTGTTATAACGCTTCCGCATATGCTCTCTTGATGTGTTTGGTTTATTTTATATGATTGTCATGATATTATAATTCCAACATTAACCAGTATAAGCAGAACTACGGTCAATTTGTCTATATTAATCATTAATAGTAGTAAGGTGGCCTGGTATTTCAGGGTATTTCTCCCTTTCTAATTTTTGGTTTTTTGAGAGTGGAAGGGTTTTTCTTCTCTAAGAAAGAGTAAAAACCTAGAAAATCCGTTTAGATGGTGTTACATTTTCATTTTCCGGTGAAGAGAAAAGTAGAGAAGGGTAAATTGGACTTTCAGATTTTTTGTTAGAAAGAAATGAGATTTTCATAATTTTTAGAAAAAAAATTCAAAAATTTGTAACTAAACAGGTTTTTTGTTTTTTCATTTTTCTATGATTTCATTTATTTATTTTTATTTTTATTTATCTATTTATTATTTATTTATTTATTTTTGTTTTTTTTGAAAAATAGGGTATTTCTCACCAAGTAAACACACCCTTAGTGCTTCTGAAAAGTCTTTGCCCTTTTGTTGGGATAAACTGCCTAGCATCACTCGCTTCTCTGTTAGCAGAAAGTTGAAACTGTAAGTTAAAATGTGTCACACCAACAATATTTATGTGCCCTTCCCACGCGCCTTTATTACACGATATTCTCTGGGTTGTCGCTGGGTAGCCTACGCTTCTTGGATTGGGTAGTTCCTTTTACCTTGTGGTTACTAGTGAATGACTAGGAAATAGGAATGTAACTGTTAGTAGCCTATACTATTCGGTACCTACAACATTTTGTGTTTGTGGAAATGAAACGGCTCTATCTTGCTAAACCTGTTAAATATTTGGTTTCTAAAACATTTTTTTTACTCTGGTCGTCTTTGATTTATTGGTCCCATATGTTTTAGAAACCAAATTCTGGATACTCCAACTCCATTTTCGCAGTTAGATCATTCCCTCTATCTTGAGGTTCTTTTTGCTTGTTTGGCTTTAATCATACATTCATATTCATACAAGACCGTATGTTAAAAGACCACATATCATGCCCTTCCTCTTCTAGTTATATGAGCTATCTTGTAAACTACTACTGATTTACTAGCATGTTTGAACAGGAAATGCAACTGAAGAAAGAAAGAAAAGATATGATGGACCAGGTAAAACTAAATTTAAAGATAAAAATAATCTTACCAACTTTCTAGACAACAGTTTTATATGCATTTTTTCTATTGAGTGGCTACAGATTAGGGCGATGGAAGGGATCAACAATGACTCTGATGCTGCAGAGCCACAAACTCCTGTGATGGGTGTTCAGATCACCTGGTGATGGTTGCTAATATAAGGCAATACCTATCAACATATTTATGTGTCAGAAGTGCCAGTGTTCTGCCAAGACTTACGCAGCTTCATTCATGCTAATGAAGGAGAAAGTTGAATCTTTCCTGCCAGTAAGTAACAATACTACACGTATTAAACCTCCATCTTGTCATTGTTAATAATGTAATCAATCGCTATATGTCATATAATGCATCACTTTCCTTAAAACTGATAAACTAGTAGCCTTGTAAAATATCCATCTGAACCATGACGAGCTTTCCTTTTAATTTGTATATACTGGTATGTAGCATATAATATATTTTGTTCCCAGCCGTATCATCATTAGCGCACCAATGGAACAGGGTTCACAAAACTACAAAAGATATAAACATTATCATAACTAGGCGAGTCCCCGTGCATAGCAACGGAGGTTCCTAGCGGCACGCAATTAACGAACGATATGCAATATTATGGTAAGTGTTTTGTATAACGTTAAAAATAGAACGTGAAAAGATGAAAATGTAATTGCAAACGGTTGTGGGCGCAACCAAACCTTATCGCAATATTGTTAACCTGTATGTGCCTTGTTGGATCACCCCAACTTAGTTCCGCATGTTGAATTCATGAAACTGTTATAACCCATTCTCCCACCTCTACTTGTTTAATGCAGTTGAATCCACAAAGCGGAAGAGTAAAGGTATAGACTTTGCAGCATTACGTCAACACGGTTATAAAGGCCGTTTATCTGTCTTAAAAGTCCCTTCATAGTATCCAGTTTTTCGTGCTCCGATAACATGATTTTGTTTAAGTCACCAATCCGGATTATAACTGGTTTTGTTTGATCACCTTGTTCTTGATTACCTAAGTTTTAAATGTTCAACAATGACTTTTTTATAAACCACTTTATACAAGGTAATAATTGTTAAATACCCAATTATTACAGCTTTATTCAAATAAAACCGCATTAAAACATCAATCAACACAATTCCGAAAACTGTAAAAGTCGCTTTCATACATTTCGCGAGTGCACCAGTATCATAGTTAAGATAGACTTTTGTGGTGCCCCATCTTCAAGTAAAATCGCAAATTTTTACTATACAGATGCTGCATTTCGAAAAAATAAACAAACTTACTTGTGCGTTAAACCTTTCATAAGTTCATATCAGTTCAACGTCTACACAAACAGCCCTGGTAGTTCTCGTACGTATTTAACATGATGGTTACAAGATGAGCATATAAAACCGAACTTGAACATAATTTAGATAATATTAGTGCCTTGAGATCATTCGTTTACAACATAAAAGTACAAACATAATACAACCAAGGTGGCTCAGCCGAAGCTGCTGCTCTTGTTAAACTTAAGTGCATAACCTCATTACCCTTTAGAAAATACAATTAGCAAAGGTCCGGACTCATCCTTTTAAGCTCTGCTGGGAAGAGTTTTGCAAATGGCTATAATTGTGTTAGAAGTTGTTTAGCAACAACCTCCTACAAGTGATGCTCATATCTCACACCATTTATTCACGTATGACACAAAATCTACAGCTGGGACTCCAGTGTTTTTATGTGACAGAACGTATTAGTGAGAAGTGACATATTATGATCTAAGTCACTCTATACATAGTAATACGTAGAGATATAAGCACATACAAACAGAAGTGGCAAAATGGCAAAGTTTAGTAACAGGCTTGGGTCAAAACGGATAAAATTTGGAACTTGTCAAAACCATACGGGTTAGTTTGGGCCGACCACAAACATATTTTTTCTGTTTTCTCATATCTTAAGTTTAATAAATAGTTAATGTTTTACATATGAGAAAGACTATGAGTGCGATAATCTAACTTCTGACATAAAACTATTTAGAAGGTAATACAAATACTGAATACATTTTGTTGAATTTTGACCCAATAAGTGTTACCCATTTTACCCGTTTAAAGCACAATTAACCCAAATCAACCTGGTTATCCATATCCCGACGGCCTGTTAAATGTTGATGGCTTATAAAACATAATAGAAATGTAAATATATAGTAGCAGCAACTATACATCTCACAAGTGCAAGTTTCTTATAGTAACATAGACAAGTTTTTAAAGACAGTATATAAGTGATAAAGAGGAAGTACTTACCACCCATTCCTTTATTTCAGCATCATAAGTTTCACCACTATTCGGATATGTAAGCACCGGTTTAGTTGTCACTTGAGATATTGGTCAAAGATCAAAGAAAAACGTCACTACATATAAATATATATCCAATATATGATAATTGACGGGTTAAACCTTCATAATGTGTGTTAACATTAACACAATAGATTAGTACCTTTTTGATAGATTGAATTAGACCGCTGATACATCTAGGAGGTGTACAGTTGATTCCTACACCAACAACTTTTTGGCATGAATCAGCAATTCTAGCGCATTCAACCAGTGAATCACCACTGACCACATCTAGCGCATTCAAGATCATCATCCACATTCTTTTGATTTTGCATCTCCATTGTTTTCTGTCATGAAATGATTTTGCATCTTCACTCTCGATTTTAACCACCACTTTAACTTGCCCGCACGTGTCCCACCTGCATAATTACACAAACAGCATAACAAATACGTGTAATGAAAACTATAAGGGGATTGGTAAATGTAACATTAAAACCTGCATACGTCCGCGATTGATGACATATTTTAGGCAAATGAAATCCTGTTATCTGTAACCATACTTGATATCTGCAAGAAACCCAAAAAAAAAAAAAAAAAAACTAAATGTTAATTACTATTGTAATGCATATGTATTTACTCACGCTTGGCCTTTTTTTTGATGTGATACGACATATCTATTATATGATATGATAAAAAACGACATTCATTACATACATATCTGATTGACAGCACAAATGATACTTCATATAAGCTTAAAACTTGAAAGAGATTGAAACAAAACCTTGGATATATAAGCTTGATAACAAAGAACTTACCAGTGGGCCTTAACTTTAGTCATGAAAACCATTAGAATGTGGTCTTGAATTCACCATGGCCACTTCAGATATGGCTAAACAAAAAACTCTAACATTCAACAAACCCAACTATATAAAGAACTCACTTTTTTTAACAAAAAATAAAAAAATATTTTCCTTACCCCTTGACGACAATTCAACAACAATCCAAATCCTAGTAGGCCGTTAACCCATACTGAAACCAAATTTTTTTTGCTATAGGCAAATATGAATATACAAACAAAAATGAACATAGAATAAAAGTTTAGAAATCAAAGAGAAAAGTGAATATACCTGCCCATAGATAGTAGGACTGCCACGAATGCCGCCTTTGAAACCTCACAACATGAAGTGAAATCTGCGTGAAGGTAAACAAGTTTAATACGCAATGATAATTAACAATAAAGAACAGTAAGATACAAAAACTTAATGTACGTTTTAAATAGCATTACCACAAGTGACAGCAAAAAAGTGAAGCTAGCAATTCGGGAGCCAAAAACTACTTCCTTTAGGTCGAGGAACCTTGTCATAGTTGTCAATAGCGAATAGCGATAAATAGCGACGAGTCACCTATATGCTACGTAGCGAATAGCGATAAATAGCGACCGCTATTTGTGTTTAGCGATAAAATAGTAGCAAGTATAAATTTTAAAATTATATGTATATTGATACATTTTAGTATAAATAACTAAGCAAGTATAAAAAATATTGGGCTTTAAATATAAATTAATGCTTTAACTTAGTTAAATTAAGGTTTTTTAATTTATTTTTAATATTATAGGGGCCAATCATGGACAATCCAAATTCTGCTAAAGAAGAGTTTAAGTGTATTGCTGTCTTTGTTCAAGTTAAAGAAGTTAAAGGGGCTGAGTGTATCTTTTTGCTTTATATTACCCAGCCTCTCTTCTAGGGTTACTTACCACTTATAGCAGCCGCTCAAACACCGCCACAGTTCGCCGTAAAAAAGCTAGATCTAGCCATTTTTCCGGCGAGTGGGGTCTCACCTCCGACACCACTGTAATCACCATTAAATTCCGAACAAACCCTGAAAACCTCGTCACCTGAACCACCGTGACGCGCCGCCACTGCACCTCCACCTGAACCACCGTTTCGCTATTTTGTCGCTAAATGATAATAGCGGCTGATGACCGCTTCGCTACGTAGCGCGCGATAGCGACCGCTATCGTCGCTATTGACAACTATGAACCTTGTGAATTAAAAAGGGTATAGTCGACCTCGCGAAAAGGCCGCAAGACAAGAAATATGTTCATTATGTTCATTCAAATATAGCGCCATGCCGCCTCATATAAGCAACAACCGTTCAGATTATTTCTAAGCCAATTCAGTTTCTTGCTAGCTAGATCGAAAGTGCAGGAATTTAACCTATTTACTCCTCCTTAAAAAAATCCCATCCGGATTTGAAACTCAGATTCAAACAGATTCTATTTGTGCACCATTCGCACAAAAAAGTTCATTGTAATTGACTAATCTAATCACAACATCTTAATTACTTACGTACCACAAACATTCAACCAACACATAATATCTACTAAACATAACATCTTAACTACCAACATAACGAATACAAATTCACATATACACAACTAAATCACAACATCTTAACTACTAACGTAACAAAAAAAATCAAAAAATAAAAAGCAAAACCACAATATCCTAATTACGTATACAAAACTTAACATCTAACAGGAACATAATGTCTAAAAATCACAATAGACTAATTACTAACGTAACGAATACCTCCCACATTTACCTTTCTCTTACACATTCCATCGAACATCTTATATGTGGCCTTCAACTACCACCACTGAATTTGTCGGACTCCGTTTACCACCATCGACAGTAGCGACGACCACTGCGACAGCAGGCGGCGGCTGAAACAAAAAAATTTGCCAAAACGTTTAAAAAGGTAAGATCTACAATTAAAATATACAAACCTATATAAGAAAACCTTCAAAAGTTATTTAATATAGATAGATCTAACAAAAACATTAAAAAAAACTCAAAACTTGAAATCCCTTTTGTGATGTAGACGCTTCGATGGCGGTTGGTCTCGGTGGTTGGGGTTTTGTAGTGGTGTGGGTTACGGTGGTGGAGGTGGTGTTCGGTGGTGATGGGGCTTCAGTTGTGGTGGGGTCTTGGTGGTGGAGGGATTCCAGTGGTGGAGGAGGTGGTTGTGAGATGTAAGATGAAGATGAGAGGATACAACTTGAACAATTAAGAGGCGTGTTTGTGAAAGATGAGAGGATACAGCTTGCACAATTAAGAGGGGTGTACTATTTCTCTCTCATATGAGTTTTCAACAACTCAACTTTTCACTTTGACTTTTTTCCATTATAAGTAGTATAGATTATTGATTCTTTTATTCTTGACACAAACAGATCTCATCTAAATATTGCTACAGTTGTCAGGTTAAAAGTCCAATATTAGTTATAACATCATTTTATTAACATTTGGAACTCTTCCAATTATTTTATAAAATAAAGCCATGGCTCAGTAGAACTAGACGAGTACTAGTATAATTGTGAATGGAATTTCCATTAGCTAGAAAATTAATTACAACTAGATGTATATATAATACACAAGCATGGTGTTCTTGAATCGCCACACACATTTGCACTAGGAGATCCCTTACGGAATTTACACGGTCACACAAGGAGTGATGGCACAAGAAAGCTCAAAAATGAGATTTTTGCATGTCAATCACCAACTTGGCCACTCAGGTCTCAGGGGAGTGGATAAATGTTAACCAAATAAGATTCCAAGTTCTTTGAAGAGAGATTCCAACTTCTTCGAAGAGTGACAACTTAGCCACTTGGTCCCCATTGTCTCATTGGTCCAAACATATTTAACATTTGGCTAGGATGCATGTATGGTGGTAATATTCCTCAAGGGTTGTAATTTGGTTGATAATTCCACCTTTGATGACTATTGTTATTGTAGTTTTGTGTATTTTGGTTTCTTCTAGGTTGAGGTGTTTTAGATATAGGGTGATGATTATTTAGTTTTCTTGGTGGTGGAGTTTTAGATCTTAATTTAGGTTTAGAAGATCCTACTTCGGTATTTAAGAATGGTTTACAAAAAGTTTTTACTTCTTCATCACTAGCAAGAGGTATTTTTCTATCATTTAGGAGTATATATTTAGGATTTGCTTCTAAAGGTTTTAGTTTACTAGGTTGGCTTTCAAACTTAACATTTTTTGTTTCACTAGTTGAAGCTTCGGTTGAGTTAAATCCTAAGCCGGTTTTATCTCCGGATATTCTTTGAATGCTTATTATTTTCTTAAGTGAATTACTACTATTTTCAAATTTGTCAAATTTGCAAATTTCTTCCTTAAGTATTTCGTTTTCATTTTTAAAGTCTTGATATGATTTACATTCTTCAAAAATTTCTTTACCTTTTTCTAAATGGTGTATTTTAGTTTTTAGTTCTAGTATTTCATTTTCTAATTGGTTGTTTATGCGTTTTAGTGATTTATTTTTAATCATTATTTTTTGTCCTAGTTTGCATAGTCTATTATACTCACTATCTAAATCTTTTTCATCTAACGATAGATTTTCATCACTAAAGTATTCGGTTTCGGAACACACCTCGCTTGATGTGTTAGCCATAAGACACTTCTCCTCTTTTGTGATTTCTTTCTCATCGTCATCGCTATCACTCCAAGTTCCTCCAACTAACGCCTTTTGATTTTGATCTCTTGACATCATTGACGTTTTCCGATGAGATGATTTGGATCACCACATTTGAAGCACTTCCTTTCACTTTTGCCATTTTTGTCATCTTTGTTTCTTTGGTATGCTTTCCTTTCATCATGCGGTTGTCTAACGAATCTTCCTCGCCTTTTGAAGAATTTCTTGAAGTCTCTTACGGCCATCGCATATTCTTCGTCATCACTTTCGGAGGTTGAGCTATCCTCGTTACTAGATTCCTTCCTAGCTTTCAACGCAATTGACTTGCTTTGCTCTCTTTTTCCTTTGACCATCTCGGAGTCTTTCTTTATTATTGCTTCGTATACTTTTAGGTTGCCGATCAACTCATCAAGTTGAAGAGTTGACAAGTTCTTCGATTCTCCAATCGCCGTAACTTTAGCTCGCCATTTTGGATGAAGAGTCCTAAGAAATTTCCTAACAAAATTCTTACTAGAAAAATTCTCATCAAGTGCTTTTAAACTTGTGATGATAGTGTTAAACCTAGCAAAAGCATTATCTATTGATTCTTCCTCCGGAATCGTAAATTGTTAATATTGTTGAACAAGAAGATCTATTTTGTTATCTTTAACTTGACTATTACCTTGGTGAGTGATTAGTAAAGAATCCCAAATTTCTTTTTCGGTTTTACACATGAAAATTCTTTCATATTCTTTGGGTGGTAACGCATTATAAATAACCATTTTAGCCTCATTATTTTTTGCTAGTTTCTTTTTCAAATCATCATTTTGTTTTTCAAAAGATACAATTTCATCCTTTTTAGTTTCAAAATTATATTGAATAGGGGGAAAATCACCAATGGTAATAACTTGCCAAAGATCAAGATCTTTTGATTTCACATAAGTTTCAAATCTATTTTTCCAATAAAGAAAACCATCACTTTCAAATAATGGTGGTCTTTGCATAGATTGCCCTTCTAAATATTTTTCAGATTCTATAGATCGTTACAAGTTTTAAAATACAATATATTTTAAAAAATCTTGTTTGACCTGGCTCTGGTACCAATTGTGGAAAACTAGAAGGGGGGGGGGGGGAGGTTTGAATAGTTTTACGTCTTTTTAATTTATTATGAAAACCTTTGTTTTTAAAACTTTGTTTACTTTTAAAAACTTTTGATTCGATATTATGTGAATTCAAGTATTGCACAATATAAGCAATTATATAACTAAGTACTAAAGTAATAATAATGTAAGTAAATAATAAGGAAGTGAGAGATGGAAAGATCTAACCGAGATACGAGGGATTTATAGTGGTTCGGCTACAAGGACACCTTCCTTGCCCTACTCCAATCCCCGAGCACCTAGCTCGAGAGTTTTCTTCACTATGTCAACAAGCTCCCTTATGTCGGAGAAAACCTTACACAACTTTCGCTTACACCAATTAACGACACTAAGCTAAATGTCGAGTTCTAATCCTAGCTAGAACCAATCTCACACCACTAATCACTACACACCTTCTTCACAACTTCTTCTTCACGAATTCAATCTCTTCACTACTTCACGACTTCTATTTCTTCAAGACTTCAACTTCTTCACACCTTCTTCACAACTAATTCACAAATTGTTCACACCTAAGAACACCAGTATCTTCTTCACACCAACACTACTTATTCACACCACTGTCTTCTTCACAACTTCTTTACTTACACACCTTACTAGCCTAACTCCTTATATCTACAACTATCTAATTAATATTCACAACTTATACACAAATGAATGAATAATATACAAATGGTGATGTAGAAACAACTTAGATGAAGGGATCACACTAAGTTGTAATACTTATTGTCTTGATGGATAGAAGTATTCTTCTCTTGCACTTGAATGGTAAAAGCTTGGATCAGTTGGAAACAAAAGCTTATGATTATATGATCAAAGGATTAGAAAGAATAGAAGAGAGGATTTAGATCAGAAAGTTTGAGGTGCAAAAGGTGGGAAAAAATGCCAAATTTGAGCCAGTATTTATAGGGGGAAAAATACTGTTTGGGAGCGTGGTCAGTCCCCTTAATTAGGGTGCCGGTCCCCTTAATTACTAGCCGGTACCCTTAATAATTAAGGGGGCCGCCTAGTAAAAAAAATCTCTTCAAATTTTTTTGTCCTTTTGTGGGGAAGGTTTTATCTGAAGAATCTAGCCGTTTTTTTTTGGTAAAAATTTGAATTCAAAATATTTATTTTGAATAAAACATTTCTTATAAATATAAAAACATTTTGTATAAGTTTAAAAATGTTTGTCCCTTTTTATAAAAAATGTAAGGTTTGTAAAAATAAAAATTCCTTTGATCATAGAATGCATTAGACATTTTGTTTATTCATACCTTAAGTGATTTGGATGTTAACGTGAATATTTACGACTAAATACTTGTTTACGTCATAATTTGTAGTTCAATGAGTTTACATTTTGTGATTATCAAAACATAGAGATATCGATATATGTTAATAACGTTTTTAGGCATTATTTATATCAACAATCTCCCCCTTTTTGATGATTACAAAACCTAAACTCATCAAGTCTAAAAATTAATTTTTAGACATGTATTTAGTGAGTTTATATTCACTTCTCTCCCTTTTTGTAGAATCAAAAAGGTTATGCCGACTAGCTTCATAAATGAAGTTAGACGGGATGAAAGCTCCCCTTTGATGTGTGCTCCCCCTCGTTCGAGGGCACCAAGGAATCGAGCAATGGAAATCTTGGCTGCAAAAATATTAGAAGCACAAGCATACATAAAAAAATAAGCAATATACAAATAACAAGCATAGCAAACAAATATTAAGGATACATAACAATTAATTCAAAGTGATTATGTTAAAGATCCTAATTTGCCAAAGAGAACCATCGGACTTGCTTGTAACAAAAGGTTGGTTGATTCTTATTTGAAAGTGAAAATCATAAGCATATATTATGCTTAGATGGTTGATGATTGAGTGTTTGGAATGAAAATGGTTAAGTTAGGGTAAGATTGTTGGATTAATGGAGGTATATGTTTGGGTTCATGAGTGTTGGAGAGTTTGGTGGTGGAGAGTTTAGAGGTGTAGAGTTAGGAGCGGAAGAGGTTGATTGAGAGTTTGGATGTTGTTCAAGCGAGGGTTTTGGATGAGATCTAGTGAGAAGATACTCAATCCAATTGAAGTGTTCATTCAATGAAATGGTTTGTTTTTGGAGAAAGATGCAACGAGGAAAATTGTTGTCATGTTTTACAACTTGTTTCAAGTTGTGGGGTGATGAAGGAGAGCTAGAGGAAAGCTGTTCCAAGTTACATTGAGCAAGGTGTAAGGCAAAAAGAGCACAAAGCTCATGGGTTTCCTTGAGTTCTTCGATGAACTTCAAGTGTTCGGAGGAAGGTGATGATGGTGGAGTGTGGTTGTTATTAGGGATGGATGATTGGATATGCAGCATAGGGATAGCATGTGTGTTGGTAGGAGGTGGTGGTGATACTCTTGGTGGTGGAGATATTTGTGAGTTTGGGTAATCATGAATGGATGAGAATGAAGTTTTGGAAGAAGAGGATGTTTCATGAGGGGAAGATGTTTTGGATGGTGGATTGGAAGGTTGAACAAAATGTGAGGTGTTGAGAATGAGATTGGGATTGTTGTTTTGAGATTCAGCATGCTCTTCATATGACTTATGTGGGTGAGATGAAGGTGTATTCTTGGGAGCAAGGATGGATGTTTGGTTATTATGATGAGGTTTGTGAAAGGTTTCATTTGAGTGAACATGAGGTTTGTGTATCATGAAATATGGTTTGACCTTCATGGGTTAAGTTTTAGTGGTGATGATACACTTTGTAGAGTGTAGGGAATGGTTATGAGGTTTGAGTGTAAGGTAGAAGGATATGGTGAGTAAAGGTTATTGATATGTAATGTTGGTGGGAAGAAGAGTGAGGTGTTAGGTATTTAATGTTGAAGATGATGCGTGGTTTTGCAACCTTGCAAAAGGTTTTACCTTTCAAGGGATCTTGAGAAGCTTGCAATCCCCACCAGGCAGTGTACCTGACCGATGTAGTATAGTGTAGTGGCAAGTACCAGGGGATTGATCGTTCAACTCAAAGAATATTGTTCGCTAGGGTTAAACTTACTTAAACTAGGTATAGAGGTGAGGGATGATTCTTTTTGTATTTTTATATTTTATGGAAAGCAAGTAAAAATCTTGGATTTTGGAAGAATGGGCGGAATTAGTTGCTAGTCGACTAACCCAAATAACTACGCATGCAATAAAAATAAAATAAAATGACACGAAAATAAATATGGAGAAAAACAATAATAAGAAAAATGTGTTTACTTAGATTTCACTACTCCCTAGCTATCTTTTACTAGTTGATTAGTTTGTTACAATTGCATGGATGACGGGTTATATTCCTTAATACCATTCGTAGGGCCGTGTACGATCTTCCCTAACTCTATAAGCTCCTACCTCTTCTTATGTCGAGCCGACTACTAGCTCCTAACATGGCCTCCTTAGTAGTTACTTATGCATTAAATATAACCAATTAATCAGAGTACACATCCGATTCATATTTCTTAAGACGTTCAAGCATGTTATCAATTGGAAGTCTGCCAGTTTTCTTAAGCCTAACATCGATATCATTCATCCACAACAATTATAAACAAACAACCAACAATTAATCAATAACTAGGTTTCATTACATCTAAGCAAACACAAAGAAAGTCTAGCCTAGCATGTTAAAGTAAAGACAAGCATAAGATAGAATCAAACAACACATAGACATATTGAATGATTATTGGAAAACTTATCTTCAATCAAACATGGATGAAACAAGGGTTTGGAACCCTTAAAAGTAAGGTAAAATTCGTGCTAGGGTTTCTCCAAAACTATCCCAAAGTTCTCATCCCTTTACAAATGAAAAATAGAAAACTATATATAGATTTTTGAGTCTGACGGCGTCACGTGTAAATCCTGACGCCGTCAACTCGTCGCCATAAAACTCCACGGATTGCCTAGATCCAGATCTAACGCCGTCCCTTGTTATCCACCTCTTGGCCATCTCTTGTAATTTGAATGTGACGGCCTTGGTGACGCCGTCACGTGTTAAATCTCTAAAACATTCTGGCGCGTCTCGTGTATTTAATTATCCACCTCTTTTTCCATGAGTGACGGCGTCACATACAATTCTTGACGCCGTCAGGTACCAATTTCAGCATGATTTGGAAACTTTGTCGCTTTCTTCACTTTTTCGCTCCAAAAATGTCCAAAATGCTTCCTTTTCCATATTTCTTCTCCAAAGTACCTAAAATGACAAAAGGAACGATTTAGGGTAATAATTGATCAAATAATCTCGAATTTGGGCTTAAATGACCCCCTAAAAGCGTTACACTTTTCATCTCATCAAATACCCTTACACTTGAGATTTGCTTGTCCTCAAGCAAATGCGCTTTTATTCTAATCAAAATACAAGCTAGGGGTCATTTAACACCAATATAAAAGTAATTACAACAAATAATCGTTCCACTTCAACCAAAACAAGCAAGGAAATTATATACTAGCACCTCACAAATAGTGTTTAGATACTCACATCTCTCGAGTGCAATAAAGTATATATCATAATATGGAAATGGAAAACATCTCTCACTACCTGTCATAGCACATAGATTACCATAGGCTTGGGAAAGGATCAAACCTCCACCACTTAGCGTAAGCACCTAGGATAAACTATCAAAGATGTCTTTTAAAAAGGGTATTAACGTGAGGTGTAGGGATATGATAAACACGGTTTTGTTAGATAAAGAAAATCTTTACTGGTGGCGAGTTAATCATCTTGGTCAATTACATGTACAATGTGGCGTTGATAAGCCAAGACTTGACTCGACTTAAGCTAATCAAAAACTAACAAAACATAAAATAAACATAAAAGGAAACGGGATGGTAGTTCGTATGTTTTTTCTTTTTTTCTTTTTCTATTTTTTTTTATTTTTCTTGATTTTTCGATTTTTTTTAATTTTATTATTATTATTTTTTTTTGCATACACTCTTGCCCTACCATCCAAAATAATAAATCATAGGGAATTTGCATTCCCATTACACTTGAACTTTTACATACTTTACAATTAACTATTCTAATTACTCGAATTAAGATAATCAAAACACTTGTAGTACTTTTTAAAAGATTAATGCACATATGGGGGTAATAATTGATGTTTTTCCCCAATACTCCATAACAATAGTATTTTACCCATGAGTCCCAATCGTCCCAAAACAATATGAACAAGACATGACTCGATTTAGCAACCATGTAATCAATTAGACAATTAACTAAGGGTTTAAACATATAACAATAATGCACTAAAGATGAGTGCATACAAGGAAGGCTAAGGCGATTTGGGTGTACATTTGGGGTAGATTGTAAACAAATTCTTCCTTTAAGTAAAATTTTTAAAGTTAGAAACGAAAAAGATAGGCTCGGAGGGTTGTACTAGGGGTATCGTGTACTAAAAATAAGTACATCGCAAAGGTGTGGGAAAATTAATTGACTTTACTAGTCAAGTAATTATGACTTCATTGGTCAAGTAATTATAATACGGGTTTAAACACAAGGGTGATCCTAATGCCTCTTATCATGTAGTAAATCCTAACTACACGAATGTAGTCTCACTAGCGGTCTCGGGATGCATCACTAACGCAAGTTCTAGAATCTAAGTACTACCGGTACACTCATAAGCATCTTTTCCTAACAAATCTAGGGGCGAACCTCACATATTTGGGGTGGAAAATTTTGAGTGGTACGATTTTTGTGCTAGTCATACAAATCCTATCCATGAGACGCTCATTAAGGCTAAAACTTTACTCCTAAATGTTGTAAAAAAATTTAAATTTGGTGCTAAAATTTCCCTAACAAGTATTTCTCTTAGTTTTGTTACACACCTACTATTGAACAAACAAACTCAAGTGCAATTGTATTCTCTAAGTTATCATCATTTACCCTCCCCTTACACTTAGACTGAACATTGTCCCCAATGTTCAATAAAAAGGATGTAAAAGTAACGAAGGTAAAAGAATGAAACAAATACTCCCCTGATTTGTTCGGTGTGGATAATGTGATAACATGGTTAAATCCTCCTCCAAGAAAATGAACGTTGAAAGCTTCCCTCCAGAAATATAAATCATCTTTTTGTCCAATATAACCTGTTAAACCTGAGAAAACAATCAAGGCAAACCTCACGTAAAATCGGCGGCAATCTATATATATATATATATATATAAAGATATAATGCTTGTGGAATGAATATTTACATATTTCCTGGAGTTTATAAAACTAAAGAATTAACAAAAACTTTAAGACTCCGGTAGAAAAACAAAACTCGCAAAATTTTTTAGATTTTTACACATGACGCCGTCAGGTTAAAACCCTGACGCCGTCAGAGTGCTCTGACAAAAATCTTATGTTAAGTTTCCGGAAAATTTCTGGAAAAACTCACGCCTTAATTCCTGGAAATCCTGCAAAACATCATTATGACTCGATACAAGCATTTGACTCACACAAATACTAATATGCATGTTCATTTAATATTGTTGTGGTCCATGTCCGATTCCGTTCTTAGGAACAAATTTAGATTTCCCTTATACTTATCTTTTGCGAAATACCTTTATATGAAGTTAAGACGAAGTTAAACAACAAGGTAAAGTATTTTCATAATTTATTTTGAAACATGAGCCACAAACAATAAAAATAAAGCACGCATACGGAAACAAATAAAATCAAACAAACATACAATCAAACAAATAAAGCTTGGGTTGCCTCCCCAGAAGCGCTTTTCTTTATTAACGAGTCTTGTAGCTAGACTCAAGGTCACGGGATATTACGTGACCTCGTCGTTAGTCACATTCTCTAGGTCATCTTCAATCTTGGTTTTGTATTCTGGGCCTAGTTGCAAGCATTCCTTGTAGAAACCAAATATTCTATTCATAACATAGTCTACTCCTCTACGTCTATCCTCATCATTCCTATAGTAGACCGCTTGCTTGTGTTCCTTTTTGATGTTTGATAAAAGATGGAATTGTTCAATCTTATAGGGCATTTGGTAGGCTATCTCATACTTGAACCTAACTATCCCTAGAGATGGGTCATAATTCATCTTAGAGGTCTCAACAAACGGCTTTCCGAACACTACTTGACTTAGGCAACCATCTATTACCAGAAGAATATCTTCTACAATCAAAAATTCGGTAACGTAAGTGAAGTTTCCTACAAAGACGTGCAATCCTTTTACTCTTCCCACAAAGTTACTCATCCAACCCGTGTTGGGAATCATCCTAGGTCCTAGTTGCTTCTTTATTACCCAATTGTAATGGGTCCTAGTCATAATGTTTATGGGATATCTAAGATCGATGTAGGCTTTCCACACATGCACATGCCCAATGTTGCATGGTATGTTGATGTTAGAGGGATTACCCGCTTTGATGATTGGTGAGCCAAGGACGTATGGTGTTTCGGTGTCATCGAATAAATCCTTATAGTATTCCCGTTCTTCCTTGGTAGGTAACCTATTGAAGTAGTCCCCTACATTTACTACTTCCTCTGCTTTCTCTTCCTTTTTATCCTCAACTTCCTTAATCTCATCCTTATCACTTTCTTCCCTATTATTATCGACTGGCTTAATAGTGACTATGTTGACAAAGTGGACGTGTTTGGATGATGAGGGGTACTTAATTTGGGTTCCGCTACTAGTGTCCCTAGTTTCCTTCCTTGGTGTAGTTAGCACTTGGTTGTTGAGGGCTTTCAACAAGTTGTCGATTTTATTGGTCATCTCCGCTTGTTGTTGATTGAATTCGGATTCAAACTTAGCTATACGAGCTTCTTGAGATGCCATAAATTTGGACATCAATCCTTCAAGATTATTGGTACTACCATAGTTGTTGGAAGAATTGTTGTTGAAAGTACGGTTAGAAGGTGGACCGCTTGATTGATAACGATTAGGTGAATTGGAAGAATTGTTTTGGGGTGCATTTTGGCTTTGTTTCCACCTAAAGTTTGGGTGATTTTTCCAAGAGGGGTTATATGAATCACCATAAGGGTTTGGCTCGGGTTTGAAAGTGTACCACTTGTCTCCCGCTTCGTTGGTACGCGAGGATGCGTAATCCGCAAAAGCTTGTTCGGGGAGTTCCATGCAATCCCGAGTGTCGTGAGGACCACTACATAATTCGCATGAAGAAGTGATTTTGTTCACTTGGCTTGAAGGTTTAGGAGCTTCGTAGGATTTTATGAGAAACTTGACTTGGTCCTCAAGTTCCATGATCCTACGGTCGGGAGTGCTTGAATTGTTCGAAGGCAAGGATATTGCCTTGACCGTTTTGTTCAAATCACGAGGATCATTCCAATTTTCGTTGTCATAGAGAGCAAGATCTTCTATGAGTTCCCATGATTCTTCCGCACTTCGATCACGTAGCTTGCCACAGGCCACTTGGTCAATGGTTTGCCTCGTGGAGAGATTGATATGGTCATAGAAAATTTGGACTTGGACCCAAAGATCTATGCCATGATGAGGGACTTTTTGGAGTAAGTCCTTGAAACGAGTCCATGCTTCATAGAGAGTTTCACCTTGATGTTGTTGGAACATTAAGATGTCATTTCTTAGCTTGGTAGTTCTCCCTGGAGGGAAAAATTGAGCAAGGAAACGAGTGGTGAGATCATCCCAAGAGGTGATGGATCCCGCGGGTAAACGCTCAAGCCATTGACTAGCTTGGTCACGTAGAGAGAATTGGAAGAGACGCAATCGGGTCGTCTCTCGAGTTTCAACATCAAGGTCTATGGAATCTACGATTTTTAGGAAATCCTTGAGATGTTGATTAGGATCTTCGGAACGAAGTCCATGGAATGCACATCCGCTTTGCACCAACCAGATGGTGTCGGATTGCAAGGGAGACACATTGGCTCCTTGAGTGAGCTCAATGGTGTTTCGATAGCCTTGGTGGCTAGGACGGGAGTACTCTCCTAAAGTTCTGGGTCTAGGAGGTTGGTTTGGATGTGGTGGGTTTTGTGGATGGTTTTGTTGTGGTGGGTTGATGGGGTCAAAGAGATTACCACCTTCCATGATGGCGGATGATAATGGTTACGAACAAAGGAACGAAGAAAAAGATATGATGCATGGAATTGCGCCCTCGCAAAAGGTTTTACCTCTCAAGGGATCTTGAGAAGCTTGCAATCCCCACCAGGCAGTGTACCTGACCGTTGTAGTATAGTATAGTGGCAAGTACCGGGGGATTGATCGTTCAACTCAAAGAATAGTGTTCGCTAGGGTTAAAACTCAATTAAACTAGGTCTAGAGATGAGGGATGATTCTTTTTGTACTTTTATATTTTATGGAAAGCAAGTAAAATTCTCAGGTTTTGAAGGAGTGGGCGGAATTAGTTGCTAATCAACTAACCCAAATAACTACAGATGCAATCAAAATAAAATAAAATAAACTTAAACTAATTGTGGCGAAAACAATAATGAGAGAAAATGTGTTAACTTAGATTTCACTACTCCCTAGCTATCTTTTACCGGTGGATTAGTTTGTTACAATTGCATGGATGATGGGTTATATTCCTTAATACCATTCGTAGGGCCGTGTACGATCTTCCCTAACTCTATAAGCTTCTACCTCTTCCTATGTCGAGCCGACTACTAGCTCCTAACATGACGTTCAAGCAAGTTACCAAATGGAAGTCTGCCAGTTTTCTTAAGCCTAACATCGAATTCATTCACCCACAACAATTATAAACAAACAACCAACCAATAATCAATATCTAAGTTTCATTACATCTAAGCAAACACAAAGAAAACCTAGCCTAGCATGTTAAAGAGAAGACAAGCGTAAGATATAATCAAACAGCACATAGACATATTGAATGATTTGTTGGAAGACTTATCTTCAATTAAGCATGTATGAAACAAGGGTTTGAAACCCTCAAAATTGTAGTAAAATTCGTCTAGGGTTTTCTCCCTTCAAAGTTGCACACAATGAATGAAAACTAGAAAAGTATATATAGATTTTACAATCTGACGGCGTCAAGAATAGGGTCTGACGCCGTCAACTCTCCGCCAAAATAAAACTCGTATTGCCTAGATCCACTTCTGACATCGTCATGTACAAACTTGGTCTTGGCCGTCATGTGCAATTTACTCTTGATGGCCTTGCTGACGCCGTCATGTACAAATCTTCAAAAACCCCTCTGGCGCGTCACGTGTAATTTGATTTATCCACCTCTTTGTCAAGTCTTGACGCCGTCACTAGCAATCTTTGACGTCGTCAGGTACAATTTTTAGCATGATTTTGAGACTTTGTCGTTTTCTTCACTTTTTCACTCAAAAAACGTCCAAAATGCTTTCTTTTGCAAATTTCCTCTCAAAAGTACCTAAAATGACAAAAGGAACGATTTAGGGCAATATTTGATCAAATAATCTCAACTTTGGCCTTAAATGACCCCCCAAAAGCGGTACACTTTTTGTCTTATCAAATACCCTTACACTTGATATTTGCTTGTCCTCAAGCAAATGCGCTTTTATTCAAATCAAAATACAAGTTAGGGGTCATCTAACACTAATATACAAGTAATTGCAACAAATAATCGTTCCACTTCAACCAAAAACAAGCACGGAAATTATACACTAGCACCTCACAAATAGTGTTTAGATACACACATCTCTCGGGTGTAATAAAGTATATACACAATATGGAAATGGAAAACATCTCTCACTACCTGTCATAGCAAATAGATTACCATAGGCTTGGGAATGGATCAAACCTCCACCACTTGGCGTAAGCACCTAGGATAAACTATCAAAGAGGTCTTTTAAAGAGTTATAACGTGAGGTGTAGGGATATGGTAAACACGGTTTTGTTGGATAAAGGCAATATTTACTGGTGGCGAGTTAATCATTTTGGTCAATTACATGTACAATGTGGCGTTGCTAAGCCAAGACTCGACTCGACTTAAGCTAATCACAAACTAACAAAAACATAAAACAAACATAAAAGGAAACGGGATGGTAGTCCGTATGTTTTTTTTCTTTTTCTTTTTCTATTTTTTTTTTCATACACTCTTACCCTACCATCCAAAATAATACATCATAGGTAATTTGCATTCCCCTTACACTTGAAATTTTACATACTTTACAATTAACTATTCTAATGACTCGAATCAAGATAATCAAAACACTTGGAGTACTTTTTAAGATTAACGCACATATGGGGGTAATAAATGATGTTCTTCCCCATTACTGCGTAACAATAGTACTTTACCCATTCCCAAAACAATATGTACATGATATGACTCGACTTAGCAACCATGTAATCAATTAGACAATTAACTAAGGGTCTAAACATGTAACAATAATGCACTAAAGATGAGTGCATACACGGAAGGCTAAGGCGATTTGGTTGCACATTTGGGGTGGATTGTTAACAAATTCTTCCTTTAAGTAAAATGCTTAAAGTTAGAAAAGAAAAAGATAGGCTCGGAGGGGTGTACTAGGGGTATCGTGTACTAAAAATGAGTACAACGCAAAGGTGTGGGAGAATTAATTGACTTTACTAGTCAAGCAATTATAACTTCATTGGTCAAGTAATTATGATACGGGTTTAACACAAGGGTGATCCTAATGCCTCTTATCATGTAGTAAATCCTAACTACACGAATGTAGTCTTACTAGCGGTCTCGGGATGCATCACTAACACAAGTTCTAGAATCTAAGTACTACCGGTACACTCATAAGCACTAATAATGAATGTTTTTCCTAACAAATCTAAAGGCGAACCTCACATATTTGGGTGGAATTTTTTTTTGAGTGGTACGGTTTTTTTTTGTGCTAGTCATACAACTCCTATTCATGAGACGCTCATTAAGGCTAAAGCTTCACTCCTAAATGTTGTAAAAAATTTTAAATTTGGCGCTAAAATTTCCCTAACAAGTATTTCTCTTAGTTTTATTACACACCTACTATTGAACAAACAAACTCAAGTGCAATTGTATTCTCTAAGGTATCATCATTTACCATCCCCTTACACTTAGGCTGAACATTGTCCCCAATGTTCAATAAAAAGGATGTAAAAGTAATGAAGGTAAAAGAATGAAAGAAATACGCCCCTGATTCGTTCGGTGTGGATAAATGGATAACATGGTTAAATCCTCCTCCAAGAAAATGAACGTTGAAAGCTTCCCTCCAGAAATATAAATCATCTTCTTGTCCAATACAACCTGTTAAACCTGAGAAAACAATCATGGCAAAACTCGCATAAAATCGGCGGCAATCTATATATCTAAGGATATAATGCTTGTGGAATGAATGTTTGCAGATTTCTTGGAGTTTATAAAACTAAAGAATTAACAAAAACTTTAAGACTCCGTTAGAAAAACAAAACTCGCAAAATTTTTCAGAATTTTTACACCTGACGCCGTCAGGTTATGATCCTGACGCCGTCAGAGTGCTCTGACAGAAATCTCATGTTAAGTTTCCAGAAAATTTCTGGAAAAACTCACGCCTTAATTCCTGAAATTCCTGCAAAACATCATTATGACTCGATACAAGCATTTGACTCAAACAAATACTAATATACATGTTCATTCAATATTGTTGTGGTTCATGTCCAATTCCATTCTTAAAAACAAATTTAGATTTCCCTTACACTTAACTTTTGCGAAATACCTTTTTATGAAGTTAAGACAAACAACAAGGTAAAGCATTTTCACAATTTATTATGAAACATGATCCACAAACAATAAAAATAAAGCATGCATACGAAAACAAATAAAATCAAACAAACAATCAATCAAACAAAACAAATAAAACATATAAAACTTGGGTTACCTCCCAAGAAGCGCTTTTCTTTATTTACGAGTCTTGTAGCTAGACTCAAGGTCACATCCTACCGTGTGTCGCTTATGCTCACATACCCAAGTGTGAGCCATCTAATTGTTGCCTCATCTTTCTTATAGTCATCACTTAGCTCTAAATATCCGCGATAATACCTTTTGTTCTTTTCATGAGGATATTTAAGCCCTTTCCTTTTATCATTCTCACTTAGGATATTGGGAGGTGGATACCTATTACATTTCTCAATAGAAAAATCCTTGAACCTAGGGTGTGCACGGGGCATTTGGTAAACAAAATCTTCATCCGCGTTCAAGAATGTAATTAACCCTTCCATAAGTTTTTCATCTAGTTTGGTTAACCTTTTAAAGGGCTTCCCAAACACAACTTGGGTCAAGTTACTATCGATAAATTCTCCTAGATTCTCCATAACCACAAACTCAACCAAATAAATAAAGCTTCCTACAAATACATGCAATGTCTTTGCCCTAGCAACAATATTATCTCCTTTGTATTCTAACTCATTTACCATAATTTTATTGTATTCAGTACGCGAGATTATGTTCATTGGTAAAGATGAGTTAAGGTAAGCATTAAAGCTCCTAAATCCTATCTTACAAGGGAATTGCATATTAAATGAGTTGTCATTCTCAATCCTTGTCCTAGGGTCGACATACCTAAAAGGGTTCATCTCATCTTCCACCCTATCCTCATTTATTACATCACCATCATCTAGGTCCTCATCGGAGTCCGAATAGTAAAAAGGACTAGCCCTATGGTCATTATCATAGTCAGACTCCTCCATCTCAGAATTAGTGTCAAAGTGATGGTCAGGCGAGAGGTTAGGTGGGTTCTCATTTTCCACTAAAGGGATTGGGACGGGTAGTTGGAAAATCCTACCACTACTAGAAAAAGGTCTATCCTTGACTCGCATTTTATGACGCACACAATATAATGACGCGCAAAATTGTAAGTCATAAAAAAACTGTCATAAATTGTAAAGTCTGAAGGCTAGACGACAAGCATTTTTGTGTGTCATAAAATTCGTGTCATATCTCAAATTTTTTAAAAAACACGGACAACAAAATTATATCTCTCTCACCTCTCCATCCCTTATCTTCATTTGTTTTTTTACCCTAAACCTAAAACTATATCTCTCTCACCTCTCCAAGATCCGGCAGCCGCCGCCGCTGCTCCGGTCACCACCTCCGTCACTCACCACCATCCATATCAACAAAACACCACCACACCAGCCCTTATATCACCCTTGTGAATTTATTTATGAGGTGCACGCGCCATCACCTCTATCTACTTCCGGTTACCCCTTTTCACACCGCCGTTTGCCACCGATCAAGAGGGAGACTCCAAGGGTTCGTTTTCATCAGGTTTGGAGCGAGGGTTTGCATCTAGGGATTTGTTTGTTCGTGTGGTGAAGCCGCTACCACCACCGACACAAGGTATGGGTTACTTATTTATTTTGCTAATGGTTATTATGTCGATGGTGCCTACTTCAGGGTGTGCTCTAACTATAGTTTCTTTGTATCTGGTGCAGGGTTCATCCAGGTCTCCAAAGGATAGTTCTTTCTCTAAGAGAATCCCAAAATCGAATGCTATCAAAGTGATTGACTTTGGCAGTACTACATATGACCGTCAGGATCAGAGCTACATAGTGTCTACTCGTCATTATCGTGCTCCAGAAGTCATATTAGGTACCGGTTCTATCTATATGTTAATGCATGATTGTATTTGTCACCTTTATTTTTTGTTTGATAACTGTGTTTGCTCAGAACTTACTAAACTTTTGTTTTATTTAGGTCATGGATGGAGCTATCCATGTGATATATGGAGTGTTGGTTGCATTCTGGTGGAGCTTTGCTCAGAAAGTTTGATCTTGATTTTGTGTTAGTTTTGGTGATTTTGTTTCTTGGGCTCTTGGCTTATGCTCAACTGTATTTCTTTTTGGATAGGGTGAGGCTTTGTTCCAAACACACGAGAACTTGGAACATCTTGCTATGATGGAGAGGGTCCTTGGCCCATTGCTGTCACACATGTTGAAGAAAGCAGAGTACGTGATCTTTCTGTATCATTATCAATCTGAACCCATATAATCTAGTACTTAGAATCCATGTGGTGATGTGTGAAATATTATTATTAAGGTTGGATTAATAGTTGGGATGATTAGTGAATGGGATTAGGCTAGTTAGAGCTTATGGTGATGTTGTATATTGCGAAAATTGAAGTTTGAAGGGTTTTATAGCTACCCATTTTAGACCAGAAAGTTGAGGCTTGTTTCGCCTAGGTTGAAATTTTTGAAACTGATTTTTGTCTTTTGAATATGATAGAGGATGTTAATATGAACGTTTTGATATAAAATTCGGCTTCTAACTCTTAATAACGAACGTTTGGCGGTCATTTGAAATTTAGAAAAATTATAAATTTCCAAACAGCACTTGTATAAAATTTATTTGCTGTCAAATCTGAATAAGGGCATTTACGTTATTTTCTGGCCCGTTTCGGCCTTCGGCCGAAACACGAAAGTTGTCCGAAACAACGTTTTTAGTCTACCGCGAGAAATTGGGGTGTGAAAATGTGAAAATGAGGGTGATTTTGATTAAAAATCAGTTCTACATTTTTTCTTTTAAAATGACAGCACTTGTTTTATAAAAAGTGAGCTGATGCAGTTTTTAAACGGGGTTTTGAGCAGGTACACCTTATAAAAAGTGAGATGATGCAAAGTTTTATAATAATTTGTTTATTTTTCTTGGTAAATTGCACGAATGTGTCATTTGCAAACAGGTTCATGGTTCTTGTATTAAGTGTTGCAAGTGCCCCACTTACTTTCATGCAACGTGTGCTTCAAGAGCCGGGTACTACATCGAGGTACGTTGTCTCACTTTACATGAGTATTATATTAGCTTTGTCTCAAGAAAACTGCAACATATTAGTTTGGAAACTTCCCATAATTATGTAACTTGTTTTTGTTATCTTTCTAAACATATGCAGCTGCATTCATCAGAAAAGGGTGGGATATATAATACCAAATGGACTCCATACTGGTAGAGAATGATGAGCCTGAATCAATACCGGCTGCTAGGTGTCGTGTTTACAGAAGATCAAATAAAATGGTTGCTTAACCTAAACTGTTGTTCCTTTCTAATACAGTTTTTATTTTTGGATTGTGTATGACGTTGGGCCTTTTTCATTTAGTACTCACTTTTTTCACTTATTCTTTCAATTTCTGAATGGTGTAAAGGAGGCATTATTTTGATATTTGTGTTTTTAATTTTGTATTATCAGGTTTTTAATTGTCGTTTAATAGAAAATTAGGAACTGAAAAAATTAATTAAAAAAAAATTAGGTTATGACTCGCAAAAAAGAGTCATAAAACGTGGGTCATAAGTGCGCGTCATAGAGAGATGACGCACAAATGCGAGTCATGAAGCTTTATGACGGGTCCTTCCTTGACTCGCATTTGCGAGTCATAAGGCCTCTTCTTGACTCGCATTTGGAGTCAAGAATAGCTGTTTTTCTAGTAGTGTACGATGAAAAACAAGAATAACAGGAATCAAACGATCAATGTTATTGTTATCTATCGAGATAGTTTACGAACAAAGGAAACAAAGAAATAAGATAGACTAAACAAACCTATAAAATAAAAATAAAAATCTTACTAGAAAGGAATCTAGCAAGTAGACCTAATAAAAAGAAATTTCAACCTAGACAATAACTATTCCCCGGGCTGCGGCGCCAAAAACTTGATTGAGAGTTTGGATGTTGTTCAAGCGAGGGTTTTGGATGAGATCTAGTGAGAAGATACTCAATCCAATTGAAGTGTTCATTCAATGAAATGGTTTGTTTTTGGAGAAATATGCAACAAGGAAAATTGTTGACATGTTTTGAAACTTGTTTCAAGTTGTGGGGTGATGAAGGAGAGCTAGAGGAAAGTTGTTCCAAGTTACATTGAGCAAGGTGTAAGGCAAGAAGAGCACAAAGCTCATGTGCTTCCTTGAGTTCTTCGATGAACTTCAAGTGTTCGGAGGAAGGTGATGATGGTGAAGTGTGGTTGTTATTAGGGGTAGATGATTGGATATGCAGCATAGGGATAGCATGTGTGTTAGTAGGAGGTGGTGGTGATACTCTTGGTGGTGGAGATATTTGTGAGTTTGGGTAATCATGAATGGATGAGAATGAAGTTGTGGAAGAAGAGGATGTTTCATGAGTGGAGGATGTTTTGGATGGTGGATTGGAAGGTTGAACAAAATGTGAGGTGTTGGGAATGAGGTTGGGATTGTTGTTTTGAGATTGAGCATGCTCTTCATATGACTTATGTGGGTGAGATGAAGGTGTATTTTTAAGAGCAAGGATGGATGTTTGGTTATTATGATGAGGTTTGTGAAATGGTTCATTTGAGTGAATATGAGGTTTGTGTATCATGAAATATGGTTTGACCTTCATGGGTTAAGTTTTAGTGGTGATGACACACTTTGTAGAGTGTGGGAATGGTTATGAGGTTTGAGTGTAAGGTAGAAGGATATGGTGACTGATGAGGCAAAAAGTGTACCGCTTTTAAGGGGTCATTTAAGCCCGAATTCGTGATTATTTGATCAATTATTGCCCTAAATCGTTCCTTTTGTCATTTTAGGTACTTTTGAGGAGAAATCTGGAAAAGGAAGCGTTTTGGACGTTTTTAGAGCATAAAATTGATGAAAACGGCAAAGTCTCAAATTCCTTGCTCGGAACAGTACCTGACGACGTCAAGCTTTAACACGTGACCGCGTCAAGCTAGTGTGACAAAAGAGGTGGATGTGGAACTTATAACGTGACGGCCCAGAACATTTTCTTTGTTATTGGCCTGACGGCGTCACCAAGGCTGTCAGGGTCCAACTACTAGTGACGGCCCAGAGCTTATTTCTACATGACGGCGTCAGAAGTGGATCTAGGCAATACGAATTTGAACTTGGCGGCAAGTTGACGGCGTCAGAGGTAATACATGACGCCGTCAGGATGCTATGTCTATATATATTTTTCCAATTTTTCATTGTAAGGGTGGAACATATTGTGGAACAAGTTGTGTAAAAACCCTAGGTCGAATTTCCTGCATCTTGAAGGGGTTTCAAACCCTCATTTCTTCCATGTTTGAATAAAGATAAGTGCTCCAATAATCATTCAATATGTCTATGTATTGTTTGATTCTATCTTATGTTTATCTTTCTTTTAACATGTTAGGCTAGGTTTTTATTGTGTTTGCTTAGATGTAGTTAAACCTAGATGTTGATTATTGGTTGATTGTTTGTTTATAATTGTTACGGATGATTGTATTCGATGTTAGGCTTTAGAAAACTGGCAGACTTCCATTGGTAACTTGCTTGAACGTCTTAAGAAACATGATCGGAGGTGTACTACGATTTTTGGTTGTATTTACTGCATAAGTGAATTCTAATGATCTCATGTTAGGAGCTTTTAATGGCTCGACATAGGAGTGAAGTAGGATCTTATAGAGTTAGGGAATATTGTACATGGCCCTACGACTGGTATTAAGGAATATAACCCGTCATCTATGCAATTGTAACAAGCTAATCAACCGGTAAAAGATATTTAGGGAGTAATGAAATCTAAGTAAACACAACTATTCTCATTATTGTTTCCACCACATTAGTAAGTTAGTTTAATTTTCATTTCTTTTATTTTATTTTGATTGCATTTGTAGTAAATTGGGTTAGTTGGCTAGCAACTAATTCCGCCCACTCCTTCAAAACCCGAGATTTTACTTGATTTCATAAAATATAAAAATACAAAAAGAATCATCCCTCATCTCTAGACCTAGTTTAATAGGCTTTCTAATCCTAGCGACACTATTCCTGAGTTGAACCATCAATCCCCCGGTACTTGTCACTTTACTATACTACAATGATCAGGTACACTGCCTGGTGGGGGTTGTAAGCTTCTCAAGATCCCTTGAGAGGTAAAACCTGTTGCGAGGGCGCAATTCCCACGTATCAAGTTTTTGGCGCCGCAACCCGGGGAATAGTTATTGTCTAGGTTAGAATTTTATTTTTATTAGGTCTACTCATTAGATTCCTTTTTAGTGAGATTTTTGTTTTCTTTTTATTAGCTTTCTTGTAGTCTATCTTTTTCTTTGTGCCCTTTGTTTGTAAAACCATTTTTACTTGTCACTATGGCGGATGAAATTCCATTTAGATCATTGACAATAGAGGAACAATTATATTTGACTAATAGATTTGCTTCTTATCATTCCAATGAATTTTTGTGTGATATTAGTGACATCCAAGAGGAGTTGGGGGTAAAGTTAGATGGGTTTGATGAATTCTATGCATGTGTGATTTCTATTAGACGATCATTATCAGGATCAATTCCATTTAGCGAGACCCGTTGGATGAATTTTGAGGAAAGCTTCCTAACCATTACCCATAAGTTCAACGAATTGATGGATTCGTATGAGCAAGATGACCTAGTTTCTAAGAACATGAACTTAGAATCAAACCAAGATTTTGAGATGGTTAGTGTTGAACTACCTAGTTGCACGAGCGGGATAGATTTCACCAAAACATACGACACACATGAGGTTAGAGTTAAGCCACCTAGTTGCATGTCATGGTTAGGCACTACCATAATACAAGATGAACACATAGGTGATATCGATGTGATGGAAGAGATAGTAGAAAACCCAAGCCCACTAAGTACCCCACAAGTCCTACCATCATTTGAGGCACACACACCGCCCGTGACTTACCCGGAAGAAGTAGAAGAAACTTTAGGAATCCCAATGGAGGTAGAACCCTTGGACCAAGCACCACTAGAGGATATAGGTTTGAATACTTATAGTGATAACCTTACCCTTAGTTCTAGGGAATTTCCTAGTGTTGATAAGCCGGAACCTCAATCTTTACACAACTTTCTATCCTTAGATATATTTCTAGGAGATAAAAGAGGAACCGACCCACCCATCAACCAATATTATCCGGGTAGTTTTAGGATGAAGGAAGCCATTCACTCACCCCCTTCACCTCACGTGGCATATTTCCACCCTAAGGGTGTGTATTACTACTTTCACCCGCACTTAATCCTAAGTGTAGGGAAAACCTCCCCTATTTCCGTTAAATAAGGGTAGAGTCAGGCTCGTGACTCGAACAAAAACAAGCGCTTATTAGGAGGCAACCCAAGCTTTGTTTATTTGTTTGTTTGTTTGTTTATTTGATTTTATTTGTTTCTGTATGCATGTTTTATTTTTATTGTTTGTGGATCATGATTCAAAATAAATTGTGAAAATGCTTTATTTTGTTTTTAACTTCGTCTTAATTACATATAAAGGTATTTTGGAAAAGCTAAGTGTAAGGGAGACCCAAATTTGTTTATAAAAACGAAATTGAGCATGAACCACAACAATATTAAATGAACATGTATATTAGTAATTGTTTGAGTCAAATGCTTGTATCGAGTCATAATGATGTTTTACAGGATTTTCCAGGAAGTAAGGCATAAGTTTTTCCAGAAATTTTCCGGAAACTTAACATGAGATTTTTGCAGGAACATTCTGATGGCGTCAGGAGTTATAACCTGACGGCGTCAGGTACATAAATTCTGAAAAATTTTGCGAGTTTTGTTTATACCGGAGTCGTAAAAGTTTTTGTTAAATCTTTAGTTTTATAAACTCCAGGAAATCTGCAAATATTCATTCCACAAGCATTATATCTTTAACTATTTTGTTTTTATTCCTAAGTCTGGAATTACATCTAGTTGTGAGTTTCCTTTGTTCGGATTGATGCTTTGGGTTTTTGTGATTGTTTTCTCAGGTTTAACAGGTTATATTTGACAAGAGATGATTTATATTTCTGGAGGGAAGCTTTCAACGTTCATTTTCTTGGAGGAAGACATAACCTTGTTACCACATTATCCACACCGAACGAATCAGGGGAGTATTTGTTTTCATTCTTTTACCTTATTTACTTTTACACCTTTTTATTAAACATTGGGGACAATGTTCATCCTAAGTGTAAGGGGAGGGTAAATGATGATACCTTATAGGATACAATTGCACTTGAGTTTGTTTGTTTGATGTTAGGTGTGTAATAAAACTAAGAGAAATACTTGTTAGTGCAATTTTAGCACCAAATTTAATTTTTTTTACAACATTTAGGAGTGAAACTTTAGCCTTAACAAGCGTTTCATGGATAGGAGTTGTATGACTAGCACAAAACCGTACCATTCAGAAAAATTTTCCACCCAAATATGTGAGGTTCGCCTTTAGATTTGATAGGAAAAGCATTTATTATTAGTGCTTATGAGTGTACCGGTAGCATTTAGATTCTAGAACTTGCGTTAGTGATGCATCCCGAGACCGCTAGTGAGACTACATTCGTGTAGTAGGATTTACTACATGATAAGAGGCTTTAAGATCACCCTTGTGTTTAAACCCGTATCATAATTACTTGACCATTTAAGTCATATCACTTGACTAGTAAAGTCAATTAATTTTTTTCCCACACCTTAGCGTTGTACTTATTTTTAGTACACGATACCCTTAGTACACCCCTCCGAGCCTATCCTTTCGTTTCTAAATTTAAGCATTTTACTTAAAGGAAGAATTTGTTACAACCCACCCAAATGTGCAACCAAACCTTAGCCTTCCTTGTATGCACTCATCTTTAGTTCATTATTGTTATTTGTTTAAACCCTTAGTTAATTAGCTAATTGATTACATGGTTGCTAAGTCGAGTCATATCTTGTACATATTGTTTTGGGACGATTGGGACTCATGGGTAAAGTACTAGTGTTTTGGAGTAATGGAGAAGAACATCAAATTATTACCCCCATATGTGCATTAATCTTAAAAAGTACTCCACGTGTTTTGATTATCTTGATTCAAATCATTAGAGTAGTTTATCGTAAAGTATGTAAAAATTCAAGTGTAAGGGGAATGTACATTCCCTATGATGTATTATTTTGGATGGTAAGGTAAAAGTGTATGCAAAAAAAAAAAAAAAAAAAAAAAAAAAAAAAAATCGAAAAAAGAAAGAAAAAAGAAAAAAAAATAGAAAAAGAAAAAGAGAAAAAACATACGGACTACCATCCCGTTTCATTCTATGTTTGTTTTATGTTTTTGTTATTTTTGATTTATTAGCTTAAGTCGAGTCTAGTCTTGGCTTAGCAACGCCATATTGTACATGTAATTAACCAAGATGATTAACTCGCCACCAGTAAATATTGCCTTTATCCAATAAAACCGTGTTTTCCATATCCCTACACCTAACGTTATAACCCTTTAAAAGACCTCTTTGATAGTTTATCTTAGGTGCTTACGCCAAGTGGTGGAGGTTTGATCTTTTCCCAAGCCTATGGTAATCTATTTGCTATGACAGGTAGTGAGAGATGTTTTCCATTTCCATATTGTGATATATACTTTATTACACTCGAGAGATGTAAGTATCTAAACACTATTTGTGAGGTGCTAGTGTATGACCTCCGTGCTTGTTTTTGGTTTTTAGTGGAACAATTATTTGTTATAATTACTTTTATATTAGTGTTAAATGACCCCTAACTTGTATTTTGATTAGAATAAAAGCGCATTTGCTTGAGGACAAGCAAATCTCAAGTGTAAGGGTATTTGATGAGGCGAAAAGTGTACCGCTTTTAAGGGGTCATTTAAGCCCGAATTCGTGATTATTTGATCAATTATTTCCCTAAATCGTTCCTTTTGTCATTTTAGGTACTTTTTAGAAAAAATCTGGAAAAGGAAGCGTTTTGGACGTTTTTGGAGCATAAAAGTGAAGAAAACGGCAAAGTCTCAAATTCCTTGCTGGGAACAGTACCTGACGACGTCAAGCTTTAACACGTGACGACGTCAAGAGTGACAAAAGAGGTGGATGTGGAACTTTTAACGTGACGGCCCAGAATATTTTCTTTGTTATTGGCCTGACGGCGTCACCAAGGCCGTCAGGGTCCAACTACTAGTGACGGCCCAGAGCTTATTTCTACATGACAGCGTCAGAAGTGGATCTAGGCAATACGAATTTCAACTTGGCGGCGAGTTGACGGCGTCAGAGGCTAATACATGACGCCGTCAGGATGCTATGTCTATATATATTTTTTCAATTTTTCATTGTAAGGGTGGAACATATTGTGGAACAAGTTGTGTAAAAACCCTAGGTCGAATTTCCTGCATCTTGAAGGGGTTTCAAACCCTTCTTTCTTCCATGTTTGTATAAAGATAAGTGCTCCAGTAATCATTCAATATGTCTATGTATTGTTTGATTCTATCTTATATTTATCTTTCTTTTAACATGTTAGGCTAGGTTTTTATTGTGTTTGCTTAGATGTAGTGAAACCTAGATGTTGATTATTGGTTGATTGTTTGTTTATAATTGTTACAGATGATTGTATTCGATGTTAGGCTTAAGAAAACTGGCAGACTTCCATTGGTAACTTGCTTGAACGTCTTAAGAAACATGATCGGAGGTGTACTACGATTTTTGGTTGTATTTAATGCATAAGTGAATTCTAATGATCCCATGTTAGGAGCTTTTAACAGCTCGACATAGGAGTGAAGTAGGATCTTATAGAGTTAGGGAATATTGTACACGGCCCTACGACTGGTATTAAGGAATATAACCCGCCATCTATGCAATTGTAACAAGCTAATAAACCGGTAAAAGATATCTAGGGAGTAATGAAATCTAAGTAAACACAACTTTTCTCATTATTGTTTCCACCACATTAGTAAATTAGTTTAATTTTCATTTCTTTTATTTTATTTTGATTGCATTTGTAGTAAATTGGGTTAGTTGGCTAGCAACTAATTCTGCCCACTCCTTCAAAACCTGAGATTTTACTTGCTTTCATAAAATATAAAAATACAAAAAGAATCATCCCTCACCTCTAAACCTAGTTTAGTAGGCTTTCTAATCCTAGCGACACTATTCCTGAGTTGAACGATCAATCCCCCGGTACTTGTCACTATACTATACTACAACGATCAGGTACACTGCCTGGTGGGGGTTGTAAGCTTCTCAAGATCCCTTGAGAGGTAAAACCTGTTGCGAAGGCGCAATTCCCACGTATCAGTGAGTAAAGGTTGTTGATATGTAATGTTGGTGGGAAGAAGAGTGAGGTGTTAGGTATGTAATGTTGAAGATGATGCGTGGTTTTGCAACCTTGAAAAAGGTTTTACCTCTCAAGGGATCTTGAGAAGCTTGCAATCCCCACCAGGCAGGGTACCTGACCGATGTAGTATAGTGTAGTGGCAAGTACCGGGGGATTGATCGTTCAACTCAAAGAATAGTGTTCGCTAGGGTTAAAACTTAATTAAACTAAGTCTACAGGTGAGGGATGATTCTTTTTGTATTTTTATATTTTATGGAAAGCAAGTAAAAATCTCGGATTTTGGAAGAATGGGCGGAATTAGTTGCTAGTCAATTAACCCAAATAACTACGAATGCAATAAAAATAAAATAAAATGACACGAAAATAAATATGGAGATAAACAATAATAAAAAAAATGTGTTTACTTAGATTTCACTACTCCCTAGCTATCTTTTACTAGTTGATTAGTTTGATACAATTGCATGGATGACGGGTTATATTACTTAATACCATTCGTAGGGCCGTGTACGATCTTCCCTAACTCTATAAGCTCCTACCTCTTCCTATGTCGAGCCGACTACTAGCTCCTAACATGGCCTCCTTAGTAGTTACTTATGCATTAAATATAACCAATTAATCGTAGTACACATCCGATTCATGTTTCTTAAGACGTTCAAGCATGTTACCAATTGGAAGTCTGCCAGTTTTCTTAAGCCTAACATCGATATCATTCATCCACAACAATTATAAACAAACAACCAACCAATAATCAATAACTAGGTTTCATTACATCTAAGCAAACACAAAGTAAGCCTAGCCTAGCATGTTAAAGTAAAGACAAGCATAAGATAGAATCAAACAACACATAGACATATTGAATGATTATTGGAAAACTTATCTTCAATCAAACATGAATGAAACAAGGGTTTGGAACCATTAAAAGTAAGGTAAAATTCGTGCTAGGGTTTCTCCAAAACTATCCCAAAGTTCTCCTCCCTTTACAAATGAAAAATAGAAAACTATATCTAGATTTTTGAGTCTGACGGCGTCACGTTTAAATCCTGACGCCGTCAACTCGTCGCCATAAAACTCCACGGATTTCCTAGATCCAGATCTGACGCCGTCCCTTGTTATCCACCTCTTGGCCATCTCTTGTAATTTGAACGTGATGGCCTTGGTGACGCCGTCACGTGTTAAATCTCTAAAACATTCTGGCGCGTCTCGTGTATTTAATTATCCACCTCTTTGTCCATGAGTGACGGCGTCACATACAATTCCTGATGGCGTCAGCTACCAATTTCAGTATGATTTGGAGACTTTGTCGCTTTCTTCACTTTTTCGCTCCAAAAAACGTCCAAAATGCTTCCTTTTCCAGATTTCTTCTCCAAAGTACCTAAAATGACAAAAGGAACGATTTAGGGTAATAATTGATCAAATAATCTCGAATTTGGGCTTAAATGACCCCCTAAAAGCGTTACACTTTTCATCTCATCAGAAGACATAGGAGGATTTTGGTGTTGGATGTTTGACAACATCATTTGGTTTGATGGGCTTTTAATGGAAGTTAGGCTTTCTTCTCCAAACGGGTTTCTTGGTGGTTTTGGTTTGATGAAGAGATGAATGGAGGTTATGAGGAATGAGAGTGTTTATAGTGTAGGATATGTGGGATTAAGGATGGAAAAACTTTGATAGAAGGTTTAGGATAAAATAGGTTTGTGAATTTTGGGAAGTGTAGGATGAAATTGGCTAAAAAGTAGAAAAAGGAAACAACACCTTTGACCATCAGATGGCCGGTCACCTTAATTGGAGGCCGGTCCCCTTAATAATTAAGGGGGTCGCCTTATGATTTAAGGGAGCCGCCCATCTGGTGATTCCCAGATTGCCAGAAAAGGGTTTTGGTAGTGAATAGCAGAAAGGTTGTGTTTTTGGTTTCAAACAAGTCCAACTCTTTGAGGCAATTAAGCATATACTAATTATGTACGCAATTATGTAGCCAAAGCATGTTAACCAAATAGATTAAGTAAACAAGCAATTTCATCTAGCATGCAAACATACTCATCAAGCAAGTAAAATATAAGTGCTAGGAAACAATAAGCAACATCAAGTATTTCATAACTACATAACTAGGAGGATTAATCCTAATGTGTATCAATGTGCAATAAGTGGGTAGTTATGATAGCATGGATTTCTAGATTTGTTACAAACAAAGTCTTAATAGACAAAACATGGTCCTCTTGATTTGATTTAGTTCACTTATAAGTGTCATTTATATAAATATAGATGACATAAATGAGATCACTATGCATGATTTAAAGAGACGTTTTTAGCATTATTCAACAATGTTTGAAAGTAGGTTTTCACGTAGATGTGAGAGTTATTTGAATAAAATAGATTGGGTTTTACTTCAAAATGTGTTAATGAAAGGTAAAGAAAATTTTCCCAATCTTTGGTTTTGATCAAAACAAAATTGTGGATATTGATATTGAAAACATGTTATTGAAAAGTGGGATAGTCATTTGAAAAACTATTTTCCAAAATGTGAGGTTTTTGCATATTTTTAGAGATATTAGATTTTTGACAACAAATATCATTAATCATAGATTTTAAAAGATGCTTATTAAAGATCTCATGCTCAAGAGGATTGGTTAAGCCTATTGTCCTATGCTATCCTTTTCTATATAACCTATGATCTTAAGTGAGTGATGACGTAATTCTACATGTTTGATGTGAGGGTGTTGAATGGGGTATATCCTAACATCTATAGCTCCTTTGTTATTGCACACTTATCTAACTTAATGCCATAGTCTACGAGAGCTTGTTTCATCCATAGTTTTCTTACGCAAGGGATCTAATCCTACTTCTATATTAACGATTAATCCACTTAACTCATTTCACTTCATCACCATGAGTTTGCTATTAGTGGATATAGAAGATTTCCATTTTCTATTTTGTTCGACAATGAACAATTTCATTTTATTCCTAGGAAAGTCAATTAATGATGTTTCTAGGTTATAAGTATATAAGCTATTATGTACGTATATATGTATAAGAGTTACAAACAATATATATGTATAGCTAAGCATTAATCTAACTAATCATTTATCTAAGCATGCAAATTATAGCGATTAACTTAAAAGAAACGCGTACCTTTTAGTCTTCAATTGATTATCATCAAGTGACCATGTTGACTTATAGAAGTAATTTGTAGATGAGATTCCAGCTTCTTCAAAGAGTGACAACTTAGCCACTTGATCCCTATTGTCTCATTGGTCCAAAGTTGTTTGGTCCAAACATATTTAACATTTGGCTAGGATGCATGTATGGTGGTAATATTCCCCAAGGGTTGTAATTTGGTTGATAATTCCACCTTTGATGACTATTGTTATTGTCGTTTTGTCTATTTTGGTTTCTTCTAAGTTGAGGTGTTTTAGATATAGGGTGATGATTATTTAGTTTTCTTGGTGGTGGAGTTTTAGATCTTAATTTAGGTTTAGAGGATCCTACTTCGGTATTTAAGAATGGTTTACAAAAAGTTTTTACTTCTTCATCATTAGCAAGAGGTATTTTTCTATCAATTAGGAGTATATATTTAGGATTTGCTTCTAAAGGTTTTAGTTTACTAGGTTCGCTTTCAAACTTAACATTTATTGTTTCACTAGTTGAAGCTTCGGTTGAGTTAAATCCTAAGCCGGTTTTATCTCCGGATATTCTTTGAATGCTTATTATTTTCTTAAGTGAATTACTACTATTTTCAAATTTGTGAAGTTTGCAAATTTCTTCCTTAAGTATTTCGTTTTCATTTTTAAAGTCTTGACATGATTTACATTATTCAAAAATTTCTTTACCTTTTTCTAAATGGTGTATTTTAGTTTTTAGTTCTAGCATTTCATTTTCTAATTGGTTGTTTATGCGTTTTAGTGATTTATTTTTAATCATTACTTTTTGTCCTAGTTTGCATAGTCTATTATACTCACTATCTAAATCTTTTTCATCTAACGATAGATTTTCATCACTAAAGTATTCGGTTTCGGAACATACCTCTCTTGATGTCTTAGCCAAAAGACACTTCTCCTCTTTTGTGATTTCTTTCTGATCGTCATCGCTATCACTCTAAGCTCCTCCAACTAACGCCTTTTGATTTTGATCTCTTGACATCATTGGACATTTTACGATGAGATGATTTGGATCACAACATTTGAAGCACTTCCTTTCACTTTTGCCATTTTTGTCATCTTTATTTCTTTGGTATGCTTTCCTTTCATCATGCGGTTGTCTAACGAATCTTCCTCGCCTTTTGAAGAATTTCTTGAAGTCTCTTACGGCCATCGTATATTCTTCGTCATCACTTTCAGAGGTTGAGCTATCCTCGTTACTAGATTCCTTCCTAGCTTTCAACGCAATTGACTTGCTTTGCTCTCTTTTTCCTTTACCATCTCAGAGTCTTTCTTTATTATTGCTTCGTATACTTTCAGGTTGCCGATCAACTCATCAAGTTAAAGAGTTGACAAGTTCTTCGATTCTTCAATCGCCGTAACTTTAGCTCGCCATTTTGGATGAAGAGCCCTAAGAAATTTCCTAACAAAATTCTTACTAGAAAAATTCTCATCAAGTTCTTTTAAACTTGTGATGATAGTGTTAAACTAAGCAAAAGCATTATCTATTGATTCTTCCTCCGGAATCGTAAATAGTTCATATTGTTGAACAAGAAAATCTATTTTGTTATCTTTAACTTGACTATTACCTTGGTGAGTGATTAGTAAAGAATCCCAAATTTCTTTTGCGGTTTTACATATGAAATTTTTTTCATATTCTTTGCGTGGTAATGCATTATAAATAACCATTTTAGCCTCATTATTTTTTGCTAGTTTCTTTTTCAAATCATCATTTTGTTTTTCAAAAGATATAATTTCATCCTTTTTAGTTTCAAAATTATATTGAAGTGGGGGAAATCACCAAAGGTAATAACTTGCCAAAGATCAAGATCTTTTGATTTCACATAAGTTTCGAATCTATTTTTCAAATAAAGAAAACCATCACTTTCAAATAATGGTGGTCTTTGCATAGATTGTCCTTCTAAATATTTTTCAGATTTCGTAGATCGTTACAAGTTTTAAAATACAATATATTTTAAAAAATCGTGTTTGACCTGGCTCTGGTACCAATTGTGGAAAACTAGAAAGGGGTTGAATAGTTTTACGTCTTTTTAATTTATTATGAAAACCTTTGTTTTTAAAACTTTGTTTACTTTTAAAAACTTTTGATTCGATATTATGTGAATTCAAGTCTTGTAGAATATAAGCAATTATATAACTAAGTACTAAAGTAATAATAATGTAAGTAAATAATAAGGAAGTGAGAGATGGAAAGATCTAACCGAGATACGAGGGCTTTATAGTGGTTCGACTACAAGGACACCTTCCTTGCTCTACTCCACTCCCCGAGCACCTAGCTCGAGAGTTTTCTTCACTATGTCAACAAGCTCCTTTATGGCGGAGAAAACCTTACACAACTTTCGATTACACCAATTAACGACATTAAGCTAAATGTCGAGTTCTAATCCTAGCTAGAACCAATCTCACACCACTAATCACTACACACCTTCTTCACAATTTCTTCTTCACGACTTCATTCTCTTCACTACATCACGACTTCTATTTCTTCAAGACTTCAACTTCTTCACACCTTCTTCACAGCTAATTCACAAATTGTTCACACCTAAGCACACCACTATCTTCTTCACACCAACACTACTTATTCACACCACTACCTTCTTCACAACTTCTTTACTTACACACCTTACTAGCTTAACTCCTTATATCTACAACTATCTAATTAATATTCACAACTTATATACAAATGAATTAATAATATACAAATGGTGATGTAGAAACAACTTAGATGAAGGGATCACACTAAGTTGTAATACTTCTTGTCTTGATGGATAGAAGTATTCTTCTCTTGCACTTGAATAGTAGAAGCTTGAATCACTTGGAAACAAAAGCTTATGATTATATGATCAAAGGATTAGAAAAAATAGAAGAGAGGATTTAGATCAGAAAGTTTGAGGTGCAAAAGGTGGGGAAAAATGCCAGATTTGAGCCAGTATTTATAGGGGAAAAAAATACTGTTTGGGAGCGTGGTCGGTCCCCTTAATTAGGGTGTCGGTCCCCATAATTACTAGCCGGTCCCCTTAATAATTAGGGGGGCCGCCTAGTAAAAAAAAAAATTCTTCAGAATTTTCTTGTCCTTTTGTGGGGAAGGTTTTGTCTGAAGAATCTAGCCGTTTTTTTTTTTTTTTGTAGAAATTTGAATTCAAAATATTTATTTTGAATAAAACATTTCTTATAAATATAAAAAATTTTCTATAAGTTTAAAAATGTTTGTCCCATTTTATAAAAAATATAAGGTTTGTAAAAATAAAAATTTCTTTGATCATAGAATGCATTAGACATTTTGTTTATTCATATCTTAAGTGATTTGGATGTTAAAGTGAATATTTACGACTAAATACTTGTTTACGTCATAATTTGTAGTTCAATGATTTTACGTTTTGTGATTATCAAAACATAGAGATATCGATATATGTTAATAACGTTTTTAGGCATTATTTATATCAACACAATCTTATAAGATACATTTCTGAAACATAATATTTTTCCCTTCATTATCATCAAACTTGAAATTTAAATCTAGACAACAATCACCCTCTTTCTTGTGAACATCATCTTCACTATCATCAAATCTGAACTTTAAAGGTATACTTTTCCAACAACTCGACGTCGGATATGGATCAAATTTGACTCCAATCAAGAACATGAGCCATACATTCGATGACTTCTTTAAAAAAAAATAAAAAAAAAATACTCATAATTAAATTATTACCAGGTTACAAAAAACTATGTAATATACCTGAATTGATGGAAAAGTATCTTTTGATGAAGATACACATATTCAAAAGTAGATTTAACACCATTTCCCACCACCGTATCATTTTCTATTTTACAATATATTTTCCTGACCACGATTGTTTCTATTTGCATTAAAGAAAATAGTTTGGTTCTAGGATACAGGAGGTATTTAAATATGAGGAAAAATATAGGTAGTTGAAGCTAAAGTTGATGATTGATCCAAAATAGAATAAGAAGAAATTTAGTAATTTTACCCAGAGATATGTGCCAACTCAATATGGTAAAAGATACTAATTAAATATTGTTACAAATATAATATTATGTATTAAAATATTAAATAATATTACACGCTTTAGAACTACCAATCTGATTTTAACTTTTCTCGAGAAACAACTTAAATGCCTAGACATATTTTGATATACTAATCTTCATCCGTGAATATCCGTGAACCAGATATATTATCTAAATTAAAGTTTTCATCAAATGATTGTGAACTTATCACTGAATTAGGTCTTAAAATATTGATTCAAATACATAATCTGAATGGAATATCAATGTTAAAGGCTTAAATTTGTAGCGTATGATATATAAATTATTACATTTCTTATACATTAAATATTACGTTTTTGATATACATACTTTCATGATATAGACTACAAATAATTATAACTGTTTTAATTTATTACACTGTAATAATAGTTTTTTCTTACAAAATGCATTTCTGATACAGTTACCAAATAAATTTTTCATAAATGAATGTTTATCATCTCTATCATCAAACCTGATCTTTCTCTATTTTGCTAACATCATCTTCTTCCCCAGTAATTAAATCCAATACACCTCTTCAAAACCACAATCTACAATTTTAAGATTCTTGATATTTGTAACCACTTTGATTTTGCTTTTTCATGGGTATCAATATCATCATCGTTCACCCACCGACATTTGATTGTTATCAACAAATGATTTGTTGACATAATCAGCAACTACAAACAAAACGAACATTAAGAAAGGCTAACGTAACAAAAAGAATAAGAATATATCAGCGTACCTTATGGGAGCAGACAAATCAAAAGGGCAATCTTGTCCACCAAGGCAATCTTGTCCATATTGATGGGATAATGACCAACTTGAAAAATTGAATGAATCAAAAGCAGATTTAACACCATTTTATACAACTATCTTATTTTCTTTTTTACAATATCTTTTTCGAATAACCATATTTGTGTGTTTTCCGATTTGCATTATATTAAGCGTTTTTCTATCTTGTGCCCTAGGGCACAAGATAAGAAGGACAAAAGCTACAAAAAAAGTACTAAAGGACACACAAAAAACACATATTTTATGGATCCCTAAGTCCATTTTCGTGAGTCCGTCGTACTTCTTTTGTACTTTTTGTTCTTCTTATCTTGTGCCCTAGGGCACAAGATAGAAAAACCCTTATATTAAATAGATTGATTCAAGATTAGATGACAAGAGATATTTAAATAAGAAGAAGATAAATAAATGACTATTTCAAGTTGCTGCTATTTATCTTGAAATTGGTGACTATTTATAAATGCAAAATATGTAAATGATTTTGACAATTTAATGTAAACAATCATTAGCATTGGAAGTACACTATAAATGTTAATATAATATTAATAATAATATGATTTGTTATGTTAATATATTAATATATTTAGAAAAAATAGTTTTACTATATCATGTTATTGAATTTATAGGTTTTTAACCCAAAAATAATCAAACAAAAATTAAACCCAAAGCTCTCTAGGTGCATAGGAATTTAAAACTAGTACTTCAAATATAATTATCTTTTTTACTCATCGCCCATTAAAGAACAACTACATACACACCACAAAACACGCTTCCTGCCACACTAAATAATATGACAAGCTTTGAAGTTTCAAATACTCATTCAAACTTAATAATTTAATGGGTAAAGTGCAAAAATGGTCCTTAACGTTCCACAAATTTGCAAAAACGGGACCGAGACAAAAAGTAGCGCAAAAAAGCCACCCACGTTCCAGATTTTCGCAAAATCGCCACTGAGAGCCCTTTTCCGTTAACTCCCGTTAGTTTTCCCGTCAGTCAAGGGTATAATCGTCATTTCACTCGCTTCCCGCCTTTGACTACCCCAACTTTATTTCAATGACCAAATTTTCAAAGTTACGAAACTTAATTTTGGAGGCACACTTGGCGATTAACCTTTCCCTCTTTTTTTGTGCAACTCGGCAACCCAATCGATTGCATAGGACTATAAAGTCCACGTTTATCCCGCTTATTCAACCATAACACACACAATCCCAACGATCAAAACAACCGACGATGGCAAACAATGGAAAAGGGAAGAGTATCTACATTGGTACCGAGGAAGAGGAATTTGATAAGGTTTTAAGAACCTATTATCTAAACGATTTACTTCTTGATGCATTTGGCGGAGAACCAATTGATGAGTATGGTTCTTATAGGAAGATACCTAAGGAGTTAAGAACTAAGATTCTGACCCATCTGAGGAAACAAGATGGCTACTATGAAGCGCTTTTGAGTGATGATGATGAGGAGGAGGAGGAGAAGCAAGAGCCTGTGGATACCGTTTTACCCAAGTTTGATGAGTTGGAACAGAAGATTTCCAATCTTGAAAAGGTGTTCAAGTACCTAAAGGAGAAGAAGGACAAGGAAGAAAAAGAATTGAAGAAAAAGAAGAAAAGGGGTAATGCGGAGGGCAGCGGTTCAAACTACTAAACAAGTGTTTGTTTAGATATCTGTTGGAAATTTGTAATGGTTGTGAATTCCTATGATGAATGAAAGTTTTTATGTTTATGTTACTGATATGTTTGTGTTTCGATTTTCAGTTCTTTATGTTTCTGTTTCATTTTTGAAATATATGGGTACTTCCTATGCAGCTTATGCAGAAAGCATTAGATAGTCAAACAGGTGAAAGTCAAACGGGTGAAATTCACTTGGTTTATTGAATAGCACTAGTAAGAAGTTAATACTCCTTGACCTACCGCACAAAAATGCAGTAAATTATCCAACCAACTAGTATAGTAAAGTCTACTTTCCAACTTTATCAAAAACATACATATGGCAGAATCTGCAACTCAAAAATTTAAGAGATAGAAAATGAGTCGTAATAATACACAGGTAGAGAAAGTAAGTGGTTGTGTAATTGGTCTCGGTATCAGAAGTGGCAACAAAACAGGAGGGGGTGGTGCAAAGATAGAGGTGTTGGACGAAAGATGCTTCATCTGTTGTAGGGATGTTAAGTGTTGGAGGCATAGAGTTGTGATACTTGAACAGGCAGGTTGTGCAACGGCAAAGGTAGTAAGTGGTGGTGTCATTGGTTTGGGTATTACAAGTAGAAACATAAGTGCAGGGGGTGCTGCAGATGTAACTCAATCAACTGAAGCAAAGAAGAAGAGGAAAAAGAAGCCAAGAAAGTTCATTAAAAATAACACCACAAAGTGAATCATTATGTTTAGTCTGTGTTTTAATGTTTCATTAATGTCAGCTTCTTGTTTATGTTTCTGATGCCTATCAAATACAATAACAAAATATAGACATATGTGAAGACATTATTCATACAAAATCTGGATCATGAGATCCATTACATTCATTAACCATCACTAATCTCAAAACAACCAACCCCCTCATGGATATTTCATCTTTACAACAAACTCAATCTTCTTAAACATCTTGTCCTTGACTTGCCTGGACATCATCAACAGTGCATTCGCCCAACGCTTATCAATTGTTTGTAGCCTCCTAAGCTTCTTTGTATTGCTCCTTGCAGTTCTTGCACGTGAGCAGTTTCGAAGTCTACCAATCACATCCCCCCTACGTTCGACCCTTTCAGTAATTTTTTTGGACTTGTACTCCAAATCCTGTGCCTGCTGCAAGTCTTGAAGAATCTCGGTGTGGTAAGGGCCAAGCATTACTTCAGTTAGCACATACGAGTTACAGACAACCCTTAGATTAATATCACATTCAGAGTTGTTCATGGTTAAGGAAATAGGGAGTTGTGTTTTGCAAGTGTGTGTTTTAAGAGATGCGTATTTAGTAGCCTTCATGTGTTTGCCTATAAAAGGGCTTATAAAAGATTGCCAAGTAGTGTGTAGTCTTCATGTGTGGACCAAAGTTGACTTTATGCAATTCAACATTTGCAGTTTTTTGAAAGTCTAAATGCAATGGGTGGAAACATAATGCAAACAAACATAGAATATAGAATCCATTACATTCAGAAACATAAACATTTTTTGCAAGTTTGACTTTTGAAAGTCCAACTGCAATGGGTTCAAACATATTGTTCTAAAGACAATCAAGTTAAACAAAGATTACAAATATAGAATCCAACAGACAATAACGTTTAACATATTGTTCAAAGATCAGTGGGTAACACATGAAGAAGTTGGAAGTGCATGCTCATCATTTGACTTCATCTTTTTAGTTGGCCTGTCAACCTGAGGTCTGTGATTGGGTGGTACTATGACTGTTGTAGACTCAATTCTTGGCCAGTATATGCGGCTTGAACACCCATTGATCTTGAATGAGTACGTACGCGCCCATGTTTCTAGGCTGTAAGCAGCATGAACCCACTCTTCAGGCACAACAACTCCTTTTCCATCCTCATTCATATAGTTTATTGCAGCCACAACATGTTTACATGGTATTCCAGTCAGCTCCCACATCCTACAACCACACTCCTTCCTATCCAAGTTAGCAACACAATGATCCTCGTTAGGCACATATACTTTATATAACGAAGCTGCAATCCATTCAACAACACAATCAGTAGCTTCTTTTTTGTTTCTATCAACCATGGCTTGCACAGTAGGAGTAAGTTGTCCAACACTCCTTTCTATTATTTGCTGAACTACCACAATCCTCTTCACCAAGTACTCCCTTATATATTCAAGACAAACGATGATGGATTTATCTCTCACATCATTTAGCTGGCTACAGAACACCTCACATATGTTGTTTAAGAGTAGTCCACATAGGGCTTTGCCTGTTGAACAAATCACACATTATGTATTAATATATGATCAATTATCAGTATGCTTTTTTCCACTACCACTTAATGAATTACTTGAAAAATGTGATCGGCTCCATTGTTCAGCTGGAATCTTTAGCAACCAATCATAAGTTGCAGCATTGTTATTCTTCAGATGATCCATCTCTTTGTTGAATTCAACAACAGTTGTGGCTCTTGCAGCCTTCCAAAGTATGTCCTTGTAAACACCTCCTTTCAAATGTGACTTCATTTCCTCATGAATATGCTTAACACAAAACCTGTGTGCAGCATTTGGAAACACACTAGCAATAGCTTGTATCAATCTCTGTGAACAGGTAAGGTTATGGATGGTGTTAAAACTTTACATGTTCTCATTGTGCATAAAACACATGATTAATTATACAATAGAAATGTGCACCTTTTGCCTATCAGATATGAAAGTGAACATGCAGTTGGTTTCTATCCCAAGATCCTCTCCTAGTAGTTTCAAAAACCAACACCAAGTTGCCTTATTTAGTGCATCAACTACAGCATATGCTACTGGATAAATCCCATTGTTTGCATCAATCCCAACTGCTGTTAGTAATTGACCTGGAAAAGGACCTGACATGGAGAATCCATCTAATCCTAAGAATTCTATGCCACAAGCTTTGAAACCTTGTTTCATAGCTCCCAAACACACATACACCCTTTTAAAAGTTCTTGTTGAACTAGCTGGATTTGGTTCTAGCTGTACATCAATCCTAACAGTAGTGCCTGGATTTTGATTAACCAACTCTTTGGCATACTCTCTAATCAGTGCATAATGTTTGGTAAAAACAGGTATACCTGATTGAATTTCACAAGCTTTATGGCATAGCAAATCAGACTTACTTACGGGAACATCTTCATTTACCTGATCATCGTCATCAAACACTTCATCATCATTTCGATTATAGTCCAAATCCTCTGAATCACTCCCGCCACTCTGTTCCTCTGTTTCATTATCTACCTCTACTACTTTCATATTTCCCATCTGACCACCTACAATTGTAAGTCCATAACATTAACAACAAATACTCCTTTAACAAATAAAAAGAAAAAAAAAAAAAAAAAAAAAACAAAACTCACAAAACAGGAGCGAAATTAAAGCGGAAATTGCACTGGTAAATTTTTGGCGGCAAGAGGTAGGGTTGTATCTGAAGTTAAAGGGGTATATTTGTCATTTCATGCGATTATACCCTTGACTGACGGGAAAACTAACGGGAGTTAACGGAAAAGGGCTCTCAGTGGCGATTTTGCGAAAATCTGGAACGTGGGTGGCTTTTTTGCACTACTTTTTGTCTCGGTCCCGTCTTTGCAAATTTGTGGAACGTTAAGGACCATTTTTGCACTTTACCCTAATTTAATTTTGCCTTTTTTTTTTTTTTTTTTTTTTTTTTTTTCTTTTAGGAAATATCATGATTTATGATACTTTAAAACTTTTGAGTATTTACTGAGCTCTTGCAAATCCAATCTTCATGTTTCATGCTTTAATTTTGTTTTATGTGAATGTCCTAAACAGTTTCAACAAACCTTATTCAATAAAAAATAATAATAAAGTTAAAGACAACTTATGAAAGGAAAAATATACTTAAAATCTTATAATATGTTGTTATTGTTGTCCAAACCTCGTGCGTGCACACGTCGCTAAACTAATAATCATTAAATGATACTTCATCCGTCCCAAAATAAGTGTCTATTTCGACTTTTAAAAGTCAAACTGGTTCAACTTTGACCTTAAATATTTTTTTTGTGTTATATAATACTTGATGAAGAATTATACCAATGAAGAATTAATACATCACAACCTGGAACTTCAAAAGTGAGATGGCACGTGTCTTTTTTTAATGAAGCTCAACCAAATTCTCTCAGGTACCACAAAATTCCACCCAAATTATAAAGAAATTAGAGAAATCAAAAATACAAAGAGAAAGATTCCCTGGGACTTTCATATTCTCCGTTGTTTTTTTGTTTTTTGTTTTTTGTTTTTGTTTTTTTTTTTTTTTTTTGTTTTTTCTTGATCTACCAAACAAGAGAAATAAAAGCATTTCCATTTCTCCACCTTTATTTCTCTCTACCAAACATACCCTTAAAACCTAATTTATTCATATATTTTGCATCAAGTATTATATAACACCCACAAAAATAGACAAGATCAAAGTTGAATCAATTTGACTTTGAAAAGTCAAACTGGACACTTATTTTGGGACGGAGAGAGTAGTACTAACTACTAAATTATTAGTAAATATAATGTATAAAAAAAGTGCTATAAGCCTATAATGGCTGCTTTTGGTGCGGGGGTTATAGGGGCTTGAGCTTTTGAAATAGTCTAGCTTATAAGATAAGCTTAGGTTGTCACACAAGCTTATGGAAGCTTTTATAAGCCAGACGCTTCCATAAGCCCAAGTCAGTTGAAATGAGCTTATGAGGACTTATAGTTAGTCAAATTATTTAAATAAAAAAAGTAAAGTAACTCCTAATACTGTCTTCCACGGGTTATGGGGCCCAATACCGTTTTTCACGGTGTATGGGGGAGGTTGAGACGTAGACAACCATACCCCTACCTAAGGTAGAGAGGCTGCTTCCGGTTCTACCTAAGGTAGAAAAGAACCTCCGGCCTTTTGTAGGGAGTGAGGATTGAACCCTTGACCTCTAGGTTAAGAGACAAGGGATTTTCCAACTGTTCCAACCCTACTTGTGTAGTCAAATTATTTAAATATTCTTCAATATATAGTGGATTATCATATAAAAACCAAAAATTTTCACATATATTTTTACTTTAATAAGCTTTAGTTAGTCAAATTTTCACATATATTTTCTTAGGACATTGATCGAACTAACCAAAAACCTTACATAATGAACATCTAGTCGGTTTACTCGTACTCAACATGAATAGAATGCATCATATATCAATTACCTTCAATATTAGGCACTGCCACAACAAGAGTGTTTTTAACTCAAAATCAGCATGAAGATCAATCATTACTCTTGCCAAACTAGACCTACCCCATGATTCTATACACATTGAGGTTGTATAAGTATCTAACATCAATGGGGTACCATTATAGCAATAGCACTCAATCCATCCTCTGTGAATGTCGTAATAAGGACATCATGGGGTTTACACTCTTCAAGTCTTCTTTAGATACGTTCGCCACAGGAGACCACTTGCGAAGAATCAGTGGCACATTACGTATCATTCATGGTGCATTCTCCAGCATTGATACCAGTTCTATAATTGAATTTGAAAAAGAAGATGCCTTTTGAATTCATCACAGTACAAGTCATACAAAATCTACTCTATGTGTTCTTGACATAGTACTCAACCATGGGAAAAGCAACATGTTTACCCAGAAAGAACCCATAAACAGAGTTCTCAAGATGGTCCTTTACATGTAGGACATATTCAATTGAAACTGAAACATCAGACCCATTACCAGTAGAGGCAATTAAAGTCCGAAAGTTAGCAAATTTCTTACTTTGCTCACCATTTAGATGATTAACATAGGAAGCAGGCCCCATATTTGATTTATCACCATTAACATAATCTTCCTGCCCTCAATTGATGTAGTCTCGTTAGTACAACAATAGCTTCTTTTGTGGATAAATTAGGAGTTCATAAGTATCTTTTCATATATTTTAAAATTTTCCACTGCAAATCCGTTGAAAAATTTCAAAAATTTGCAACGGATTTGCAACTGAATTATAAAACTCTTATTTTTTTTTATATATATTTTTCAATAATCGGTTGGAAAATCTTTACAAAATTTTAAATTTTCCAACAGATTTGCAACGGAAACTAAAAATAATTTCTTTTACATTTAAGTTTATTTTTTTATTATAAATTCGTAGCAATTTTGCAACGAAATTGCAATGGGGCATATAAAAATAAATATAAAATCAACTAGTTTAATTTTTGCAATGGGTTTGCAACCGTTTTCTATGTGGCAGCAAATCTGTTGGTAATTCGTTACAAAACGGTAGCAAATTTGCAATGGAAAATTTCTGTTGAATTAGCCTGTTTGTGTAGTGTAAGCTTTAGCTACAACTAATTCGTTAAATAACTTTATAAAAGTATAAGTTTCAGCTTCTACAACTCTAGCTCCAACACCAACCATAACCTATTTCGCCAAACATACCTAATAACATTTAGTGCTACGGCTACGACCTCAGTCACCTACTTATACAATTACTGAAGGGTGAAACTGGCATTTCACTAAAACCTTAGGGCACCAGATGCGTTAAGATATAGGGTTAAATACGTAAATCATGCTCGTTGAAGAAAAAGATATTTATTGGCCAGTTGTCAGCCAAGCATAAACCCCCAAATTCCGAAATAAATATCTTTCTTACCACACACACTGTATAAAGTTTAAAAAAGTACACACAGAGTTAAGATACAAAAACTTTGAAATAATACTTAAACTACTTACCGGTAAACATAAGACATGTGGCACTCCGTCAACGCATGCTTGCTGGTACCAAACACATATACGGTCTCTGTGCTATATATCCAATCAAATCACCTTACACTTACAAAACCCTAACACCGTCAGGTTCTGCTGTCGTTTTTTCGCTAGAAAATAACTAAAAGCGCCGGCATGGGGCGAGGTAAGGTGGAAATGAAGCGGATCGAAGATAAAACTAGTCGTCAAGTGTCATTCTCGAGAAGGCGTAACGGATTAATGAAGAAAGCGTATGAGCTGGCTGAGCTGTGTGGTGTTGATGTTGCTCTTTTTGTTTTCTCTGGCAGAGGCAAACTTTGTGAGTTTTCTACTGATGAAAGGTACACTGAATTCACAGTCAATTCTCGTTATTCTGTTAGAGAAATGGACCAGTTTCTAAAATATGCCATAAAATACGACGGTTTTCGGTTACGATCTTCGGTGATGAAGTTATGGTTTCATGTATATATTGTACTATACTGTTATTGTTTAACTGATTATATACTTTCGAAAATGGAAAACTGAATTTTAGCTATTTATTTGCCAGCTTTTGCTATATCCTCCTGTATTTTGTATCTACTTATACTTATACAAACATAAAAAGTATATCATTTTTTTTTCACTCATTATCATTTATCAGTGCCTTAGCTAAGTTTGTAGAGATGTTGTGCAAAAGTTTATGTGATAACTAAAATTGACGATCAAATATATATTATACCAACTATTAAAAAAAAAAAAAAAAAAGTATGCTAATGCTTTAGCTTCAAATTTAAAAAATATTTGCAACAAGAAATACTATTATGTTAATAATTTTTGTTGAAAGTGAATTTAAGGCCCAATTATATATAAAGAAACGTATATTTTGAGGCCCTAAAGTTTTGAGACCTTTTGTGGTGGCACAACTCGCACACCCCATATAAGGCTATGCTCATTATCTATTTGCATCTAGATAATCAGTTTTTTTTTTGGGTGTGAGGATATGTTAGTATAAGGGTAATATCCTTTCTCTCCATTTCCTACATGTCCGCGCACACTGGTTGATATCGTCTAAAACATGTTAAATCATGGTGTTCTTTATTGTTTTGCTTCTTGTTTATTGCAAATTTCCTAACAACTTAGCATATACTTATTTCTTGTGAATCATCCGTATTTTACCACCTTTTGAGATTTGCATAGAAATGAAAATTGTATTTTTATTTAGGACGATGTTTTGAATAGATATTTTTTTACCTCTAGTCTCATGCATATATACATACACATGGCTGTAGGCATCATGCAAAGAATGTCTTTGTCCCTCAAATATATATTCTATTTCACATGCAACTAGCCAACTATCTGGAGGGTTGTGCAGTGGAAACAAGTGATTTTTTTTTTTTTTTTTTTTTTTTTTTTAATTTATTTATAGTGTACAAATACTACAAAAGTAACACGTGATCACAATAAACAAAATGTAGAAGTTCAAAAGCAAAGGATACAAAAGAAAGAGTGAGAGTATATGACAAAACAAACAAACCCCACTAAGCACTAATACTATATTAATTTAAAAAATTGACACGTGTCAAAAAGCTAGTGGTGTCGCTCGGTAGTTCAGTCACACTAATTTACAGTATTTTGAGAAGTGAATATTTTTTTTGGCTAAATTTTGAACCACCCTTTGGATTTGGTGCATCTGTAGCTTTGTGTATCGTATATTTTGTAACAGACATGAATACGATAATGTATTGTGTCCCATAGTGGCATAGTCTACACAACATTGGCCAACCATGCACTCTATTATTTTGTTTCTTGTAAAAAATTTTGTGTGCTTGGAAGTCGATATAAATTTTGAGGGACATGTTTATGTGGAGATTTGTTATTTTATATTCTTGTCCTGTCCTTATTTATTAGGCAGCACCTGTGCAATAACATCTTAATTTATTACCCAATTACACCAGGAGTCATTTTAAAACTTGAGAAATGCAGCTTAAGCAAATGCTGGAAATATCGTGTTCCCACTGTGTTTTGTTGCTTTCGAAAATGAAGTTTTTAGAATATGTCAATCTATGTAAAAAGGTGTTACCACGTTGCCAAAGTTCATGGTTTAATTACAATCACAGGGGACATGATTTGGATTCGGCTATTTAGTTCACCAGTAGAAAACCAAACTAGTTAGGATTCAAAATCTTGCATTAGTAAGCCTTTAATTTGATAATATGACTCTCCGAGATTGTCCAAGTATTCTATCTCACAATTCAACAACGTTTTTGCTATACTGTTGTGGGTGTTCGCGTCATGACTTTGGCAGTATAAATTGCTGATCTTTGTTGTTATGGAAATGACTATTTCTATGGTAAAGTTGCAGACGTGAATCAAGGAGGCACTCATTTATCTAATATTTTTGTTTTGAGGGTGTCAATATATTCTCCCACGCCAAGGTTTCCCTGGTACACTTGCGAGTTACTTATATGATCTGCTCATTTAAAAAACAACTTCACAATGACAACAAAAACTAGGTATTGCAATTTCGAATCAAACAACATGGTCTACTCATCTGAAATCCATTCCACTATTGAAACCGATACTTATGATCAAAAGACATTTAATCAAATATGAAAGACTTATATTCAAAGATTGTTGTCGACTTGAGTAACACTTTTTTAAAGCTTTCATGATACTGTATACTTTTTCATATCCAAAAAACTATGTCTAAAAGCAAAAATCACACCATTTAATATGACCCATAAAAGCTTTCATTATATTTCATACTTGTTGAATTTTAATTTATTTCATAAGTCATTTCTGTTTTTACTTACTTACAAAATGGCTATTTTTCAATTTCAATGGTGATAGATTCGAAGCTTTATCAAAGAATGATACCTTATATTGGGTCACAAGTTCTAGATGTGTTCTCGATTTCTTTGATTGCTTGTTTACATTAAACTAGCAAAAGATTTGGATATAGATATAGTACTATGGTGTACACAAAAGAGTAGTCAATAGGTGCAAATATTGAGAGTATGTATTTGTTAATGGAAACAAACATTATTTAGGGCCTGCCTTTAAAAAACAAATATTTGGGGTTCGTATGTTTCAGAAAAGATTAAGATCCGTTCATGTAGAAATGGATAATATGACTAGACATGGTCTCACATAAGAAAACTAGAAATTGATAATATGACTAGACATGGTCTTATTGGGTTGATCCCAATCTAATCAAGTCCAATGTTCTAAAAAGCTCAAAGCGCACTAATAAGGCGCAAAGGGGGTCAAAGAGCCTTGAGTCGAGGCGCAAACCAAGGCACGGAATTCATAAATACGAGGCGCACTATACATTTAGGTTTTTTTTATAACATATGTGAAAACTTATGCAACTGGAATAATACAAAAATATCAATATTCAATGCATCATGCCACTTAATGGTTATTAGATCTAACAAAGCTTGCATTTAAACCCAAAATATCAAGCAAGCAACATATCAGAATCTATGAACTACCATAAATCCCTGAATATACATTACAATATATGAGTTTATGACTTATAAAATTCAACAAATTACCATGTATCTCTATCAACTATCAATAGTAAAAAATCTATAGTTGTTTGGTAACAGTACTTAACACTAAAGAAACAACATTTGTATATGTTAATAAACTACTATTCTTAGACATTAGATTGCAAAAAATATATATTTCTTTGTTGATTGTGTGTTTTAGTTATTTTCTAAATATTAGGGTTATTAGATACTCTAAACTTAAAGGGCCCAATGTATATAATATGTAAGCCCAAAATGTATCTTACTATTAAGAAAAAAGGCCAAAACCCCGTTACATCTTCTAGGCGCCAAAATCCCCAAGGCGCAAAAGCGCAAAAATCTCCAAGGCGCTACGATTTTTACAGGACTCATGCATGTCATGAGCCTCGATCTGAAAAAATCCCAAAGGCTGGAGCCTCATGGGATTTAGGGAGTAGGCACGCTTTTTAAAACATTGATCAAGTCAACCCCAAAAAGTCAAACCTGAGCAAAAGTCAAACACAGCAATAACTACCAAATGGCAGTTATAAAAATAGTTAAATAGTTAGTTATTTTTACAGTTATAAAATGAAGGGACATGTCTGTTGGATTGAACCAACACAACTCTTTATTGGCACCCATTCGTTATGTATTTATAGATTAGAACATGTAACGATTTACAATGATGACAGATTTATAGAAATAGAGATTATTTCATTGTTTTGGTATATCGTTGATTAAAGATCCGTAAGAATTGGGCCAACAATTGGTATGAGAGCCAAAATCATCATATACCAAGATTCAAAACAGAAAAAATAACATCGAGAGGATAACATATAAGTCATCAACAAAGGGGCAAATTTATTGATTCATAACAAGGAACAAACACACCTGTTTCTTGAAGAATCAAAACCAAGCACCCTTGATTTATTTTGAATCACCACTTGATTCAAACATACACGGCAGAAGAATCCCAAGAGGATCAACCGGAGTTCAAGACAAGAACCCAAACCGTGAAGAAAATTAGGGTTAACCAAAGCCAACAATCGGCGGTCAACCATCAAGAGAAACCAAAGAGTAGTTTCCAAGTCTCAAAAAAGGAAAAGACCTTTTTATCTCTTACAAAGAGATACAAAAGAAGAAAAGAGGCGCATAGTAGCCAGGGCAACACAAGTGAACCGAAACAAAGTGGGCTACCGGTTTATTACCCCCAGGTTCCAAAAATTGCCACTTCCACCCTTTTATTTTATTTAGATTGATACTTAGTATATTAGTTTGCAAAATTAATATAAAGTATAGTCTTTTTAGATAAGTTACTATTTTATATCCTTAGTATCTTATCATAATTTTTGAATATCATAACCTAGTGTTTTTACGCTGCTTATTATAATTAGGAATAACTTTTAAGGAGTAATTAACCTTAGGTTTATTTCATTTTTGAATATATAATCTCCGATGATAGTTTTTTTATTTTTAACTTATCCTATAAGGTTTTGAATGTCATCTAGACACAAAACATTAGAAGCGCGCTAGATTTCTTTAACACACCCCGTGTTAGAATTTTTAGGAGATTATTCTTGTCATTATCCATAAGATATGACTGAAGATGGTGGAGATAGTGGAAAGAAGGAGGTTAGTACACCTAATACTACCCCTCAATTCAAATGCCCGATGTTAAAACCCGCGAATTACTCATTATGGGCAATTCGAATGCAAATTATTTTAGAAGCAAATGGGTTATTGGAAACAATTGAGTCAACAGATACAACTCAACCCGATAAGAAAAAGGAGAAAACTGCTATTGCATACCTTTACCAATCCTTACCCGAAGAACAATTACTTCAAATAACAAAGCACAAAACCCCGAAAGCAATATGGGATGCTTTAAAGACTAGACACATAGGCGAAGAGAGAGTTCAACAAGCGAGACTTCAAACACTCAGATCTGAACTTGAGTTGTTACATATGAAAGAAGATGAAACAATCGACACCTTTACAGGAAAACTCACAACTCTTGTAAACAAAGCCGCTAGTCTATGACACACAATGGAAAATCAAACCTTAGTTAGGAAATTACTAAATGATGTACCTGATAGGTATCTGCAAATAGTTGCATCTATATAACAATATTCCGACCTAAGTACTATGACAATGGAAGAAGCAATAGGGAGACTTAAGACTTATGAAGAAAGGATTAAGTTTAAGAAAGATAAACAAGAGAACAATTAAGAAAAATTGATGTTCACACGACATGAAGGTAGAGGAAAGCATTTTAAAGGACGTGGAAGTGGAAAATATAAATTTTCACAAGACAAAAACCACGAAAAATTTAATGAAGGATACACCTAAGATGAGTCGGAAGGAACCGACAACAAACCACAAAAGAATGGTGATAAGTCGTAAATAACATGTTACCGATGTCACAAACTTGGACATTATGCCTATGAATGTCAAAATAAACGCAAGAATCAAGTCAGAGAACAGTCTATTCTTATTGAAGAAGACTTAGAGCCAACATTGCTTATGGCAACTATAACTGAAAAGAAATGATACAATCAGAAATCGCATAGAATGCAAAAGACAACATGGAGTGCAGAAAATTCCAAAAAATTGATCAATATTATAGTGAATGTTAAAGGAATCAAAATGGAGTTATGTGAGACGACTACAAAAGACTTAAAGATCTACGACAAAGCGATTGTGATTAAGGGGAGAATATTGGGTTAATCCCAATCTAATCAAGTCAACCTAAAAAGTCAAACCATAGCAAAAGTCAAACACAACAATAACTACCAAATGGCAGTTATAAAAACAGTTAAATAGTTAGTTATTTTTATAGTTACAAAACGAAGGGACATGTCTGCTGGATTGAACCAACACAACTCTTTATTGGCACCCATTCATTATGTATTTATAGATAAGAACATGTAACGATTTACAATGATGACAAATTTATAGAAATAGAGATTATTTCATTGTTTTGGTATATCGTTGATTAAAGATCCGTGAGAATTGGGCCAACATGTGATACGCGGGATTGCGCCCTCGCAACAGGTTTTACCTCTCAAGGGATCTTGAGAAGCTTGCAATCCCCGCCAGGCAGTGTACCTGATCGTTGTAGTATAGTATAGTGACAAGTACCGGGGGATTGATCGTTCAACTCAGGAATAGTGTCGCTAGGATTAGAAAGCCTACTAAACTAGGTCTAGAGGTGAGGGATGATTCTTTTTGTATTTTTTATATTTTATAAAAGCAAGTAAAATCTCGGGTTTTGAAGGAGTGGGCGGAATTAGTTGCTAGTCAACCAACCCAATTAACTAAGATGCAATCAAAATAAAATAAAAATAAACGAAATTAAACTAATGTGGTGGAAACAATAATGAGAAAAGATGTGTTTACTTAGATTTCATTACTCCCTAGATATCTTTTACCGGTTGATTAGCTTGTTACAATTGCATGGATGACGGGTTATATTCCTTAATACTAGTCGTAGGGCCGTGTACAATATTCCCTAACTCTATAAGATCCTACTTCACTCCTATGTCGAGCCGACTAAAAGCTCCTAACATGAGATCATTAGAATTCACTTATGCATTAAATACAACCAAAAATCGTAGTACACCTCCGATCATGTTTCTTAAGACATTCAAGCAAGTTACCAATGGAAGTCTGCCAGTTTTTTTAAGCCTAACATCGAATACAATCATCCGTAACAATTATAAATAAACAATCAACCAATAATCAACATCTAGGTTTCACTACATCTAAGCAAAAACAATGAAAACCTAGCCTAACATGTTAAAAAAAAGACAAGCATAAGATAGAATCAAACAACACATAGACATATTGAATGATTATTGGAAGACTTATCTTTATTCAAACATGGAAGAAAGAAGGGTTTGAAACCCCTGCAAATTGTAGAAAATTCGACCTAGGGTTTATGCTTCTAATGTTCCACACTTTGTTCCACACTTTACAATGAAAAATTGAAAAAATATATATAGATAAAACATCCTGACGGCGTCATGTATTAGCTTCTGACGCCGTCAACTCGCCGCCAATTAAGAGTCGTATTGCCTAGATCCAGTCTTGACGCCTTCATGTAGAAATATACTCTGGGCCGTCACTTGCATTTTGACCCTGACGGCCTTGGTGACGCCGTCAGGCCAATTACATAAAAAATGTTCTGGGCCGTCACGTTATAATATCCACTTCCACCTCTTTTATCACTCTTGACGCCGTCATGTATGAAGCCTTGACGTCGTCAGGTACTGTTCCAGTAAGGAATTTGAGACTTTGCCGTTTTCTTCACTTTTATGCTCCAAAAACGTCCAAAATGCTTTTTTTTCCACATTTCTCCTCAAAAGTACCTAAAATGACAAAAGGAACGATTTAGGGCAATAATTGATCAAATAATCACGAATTCGGGCTTAAAAGCGGTACACTTTTTGCCTCATCAACATGTCTCACATAAGAAAACGCGAATGCATAAGATGACTCACTTTCTATATGAAATTTAAGAGCAAATTATTCTTACATGAAACAACATGACCCACATGACTAGTCATGTTGATCTGAACATAGGAGGATCATAATCTGTTCTAAAAGGATTTGCGTATGTAACTATGCATTAACTGAGAGACACCTCTCAAAAGGTAAGAAATTAGAGATTGAGATTGCAACTAGGGGTGAGATAACAAATAAAAGCTTGGATCAACACATTAAACAATTTGGTAGATCGGACTCGCAACATGCCTTCTAAATAGCTTACGTTGGACTAGATTTAGACAACTAACCACATTTAAACGACAAACATGTTTGCCGCTTATTCCGGGTGATATAATATGTACTTTGCCTTCTATGTTTCAAAATGTCGTTAGTCATGTTAAATTTAACTTGTATTTCGGAAGAAAACTATGCGTAGATCTTTGCCATATATATGTATATATAATGGAGACCCAAAACGTCTAGTAGAAATGGCTATTTGACCGATGCGAAGGCTTGGTAACATGTAGAACTGCTAGAAGAGTAATTTAGTATACATAAAGACTTGGTAGTAACAAGAACCTCTTGGAACGGTAAATTTATCCAATTGAAGGTTTAACAATTACTACAAGTCTGGAAGAACAATTAACGATACAATGGTACAATATAAAGTGTGAAATTGGTTACATATTAGCATTATAGCGATGACATTTGTAATCGAGACTTAGAAGCTTGAAGTAGAATGGGAAAAACCTCGGTATCTCTTCCGTGACACTTGTACCATAATTCGAAATTACCCTAAGAGGATGTTTGGAGTTGCTTACTTTTTAAGCTTATTTGGAAAAGAACATTTTGGAGTTTCTTTAATCCGAACATCATTGATTTTTAAAAACATTAGCAATTTTGTATAAGCAAGTAAAAATTTGCTTATAGTATTAAAATTAGTTTTTACTTTTACATTTAACCTAAACTTTGTATAAATGATTCCTACTCAAATTTTATCAAACTATTATCTTTCGGGTATTATTGCATTTTTAATTATATATATATATATATATATATATATATATATATATATATATATATATATATATATATATATGTGTGTGTGTGTGTGTGTGTGTGTGTGTGTGTGAGCAAATCTGATCAAGATATTAGTAAGTACATACCTCTAAGCAACTTATATATTTTTTAGCAAAAGCATAAGTAGGATAAATGACAATCCCAAACACCCTTTAAAATGAAAGTGATTAACTCTTGAGCTATTTAAACTCGACTCATAAATACTTTAAATTCATTTGATCTAAGTTGAATCAAGCTTGATCTTCTCGAGTATTTAGATACCTAACTCGCTAATCGTGCAGTCCTTATAGAATATTAGACATATTAAATTTATGCAGTTGTTGTCAATATATTTATATGGTTATTTGAAAATATAATCATGTCAAGTCAAGCTTCAAAATTTGTGTAGCACTGTATTGAATCGACTTTGCTCGACTACACTTCAATCGAAGTTTAGTTCCCTAATCCATTTAAGTTTAAATAAAAAATATTGAAAAAAATTTATCGGGTCGTTGAACTTTTACCCAAAAAAAATATTGAATAAAAGTATTTAAGACAAAGACAGAAAGATAAAACAACTTTGCTTTTGAGGAACACTAATGACAACTGTTCTTCCTTTTTCACTAACTAGTACCTATCTTTCACCAACTCATAGACAATAAGATATTTTTTAGCTAAGCTTTTTTGGTAAATCCGAGAGAGAGCTAAAAGGATTATGAAGGCATTGTCGATCCCTGATTAACCTTTGTCTTTTAGCTTCTAGTTCTCATACATTATAGCTGACTCCACATCAGCTAGAGAGTATATCTTCAAGTTGTCTTTGATTCTTTCATGATGTCTCGGACTAGAATCTTGCTGAGGATGCTCATTGATTTCTTTATTAGAGAGTCTTCTTATATTTAGACTAATTCAAATCTTGGAGCTGGTAGTTGTTGGTGTGTTTGCAATGTAGAAACCCCGAGTTTGTCTTGTTAAGCCAACATGGTGAGATTTCTCGAGGCTACTCCAATTGGTGATCAATATATGAGGACCAAAAACAAAAGTAACAACAAAAAGTAAATGGTGGAAATTAAACAACATATTAACATTACTTACAATTTTTCTCATAACTGGACAACTGCACTAGGGAGATTTGTAGTTGATTTTGATATATGGTTTAGAGGTACATGGTAGTTTTGGTTATAGGTAAAAAATTCCGCACGCCCTCCTCTGGTTTCATTTTTATCTACCTAGCTAGAGTTGCATTAAAAGACCTTAAAACGACCAATCCACGCAACCTCCTTTTTTGGACTCCATCGTGGCACTCATAGTCTTAGACGCCCTCGGGGGGGGGGGGGGGGGGGGGGGCGGGGGTACCATTTTCAACTATTAAACTCACATCTATTTCCATTTACTATGACTCCCATTTGAAGGCATATGCTTATTGTCTATGAAAAGGACCTATACTGTGAAATTTTTTTATGTCACATCTAAATATTTGTCACTAACCCTCATGTCATGCAACGATTGCTCCATTGCCTTTTTGATATCTTAACTAACTTCGCATGTAAAGAGGCTTCCATGGTGTCTTTTATGGAACACTTTGGCAGTCACAACTTATATGATGAAAGTCAATGTTGTTCTTTGATCAGCACTCCATTTATATAATCACGTATCATAACGCGATTCACAAAATAGGCTCCTAAGGATTGAATCCCGGACTCCTAATCTAGACAGAGAAAATCCTTTATTTGGCATGCAAAAAGTTCCCCGAGTTGTGCAAAATGTATGCCTTTATTCCTTATCTACATCTAGATTGATTACCATGATGTGAAAATGCATGCCTCACAAACACTCACTTTCTTGTTAGGATACTTCTTAACTTTACTAGTAATAACGTTAAATTAGTATCTACCAAGTCATCCCATGTAAGAAATCGTGATCCATGTCGGTATCTATCTCAAATTAGTAACCAATTTGACATGGTAAGCCATAAAAGAAGAACTACGCGTGAATGATCGTCAACTCTTGTGACTTTAGCTAAGTAGCCTCATTGTCCCTTATTATCATATTTAAATTTTACTACTTATTTCGATTTTTTTTTATTTTCATCTCTTCATCTTTGTTTACCTTCTAATTTGTTAAAGATATTTTGTCCCTCTTCGTCTTTGCTTACATTAAATTTGATTCCTAAATATATACTATGAATATAGTTGTTATTTTCTCTTTTGACACTTTGCTTATATAAGTTTTACTTTGCGCTTGAAAGTAAACATAAATAAGATTTTGCTCATAATATTTATATATTCTCTCTATGATGCAGCGACAAAAAAATTCTTGTTATATCAAATAAATTTGCCCTCAAGCTTCAATTGTCATCTAATTAGACTACATTTTTACTGTATTTAGTTTTTCTCTATGGAACAAAATTATCGTTACTATCAAATAAATTAGCCCTCAAGCTTCAATGGTCATCTAATTATATTACATTTATACTTCTTTTAGTTTTTCTCTACGATGGACCATCTATTTTACTCTTTAAGGTGCCAACCATTATGCTACGTGCTTTAGCATAATTGGTTAAAGAGATAGTTGTTCCTCTTGAATGCAACCCAATCTTGATAACTTGATAGGAGATTCTAGCCATTCTCCAACGCGATTTATGGCACCCAACTTGGACTTTTCCATCTTTCAACACAAAATGTTTGGTCATAGGCATGATTGCAACCTAGTGGACAATTTGATTCGGAACAAACCAAAACAACAAGGCAACCCTTTTTGTTATTGGGAGGGAGGTAGTGTACATGATGTAAGTAAAACGTTACAAACATGCTTCTTATCTTATATAAAATTCTTAACCTAAGGTATCAGTGTGTGTCGAGTGTATGCTCTACATGTCTTATATGGTTCTTGTAGATGTATATCATGGGTATGTTATATGCAGTACCGATACTTAGGAGGGTTTTAAATGTGATTTAAAACTTAATAAAGGATTTAATTGTATTTAGTGTAAATAAAGTTTAGGTTTGTACTTCGATTATGAAACTAGTTGCTTGGTTTGTAACCTTCTTATGGAATTGTAACTCCATAAGGATTGTACCCTTCATCTCTACAAAAAGAGATGAGGGGGAAGCTAGTTTTTACATTCTTTCTTGCTCATTCGTTAATTAATACAATGTAACATTTGAGGTCACATGTGTGGTTACTTTTAGTTAATATTTTGCGCTAGCCTTCAAGATATGTTGGTTTTTTATCCTAAAAATTGCTACGAAAGCCAAGGTGACGTTGGTGTCTTGAAGCTAGGTCGACTCAAAGGTGTACAATTCCATCTAGTAGTTTATTATTTTAGTTCGTTGGGTTCTACGCAGCAGTGGGAGATTTGACGTCGCAGGTTTGTTATCCAACAAATCTATTTGAGAAATGCGAATCATAGGTCGAAGATGCATAGATCTAGGATCTTACAGGAGGTGATCTTAAATGGGAGGGGAGAGAGGGGGGGGGGGGAGGGAGGGAGCTATAGGTTATATTTAAAGTAGATTTTGATCAAGGTTTGAAGGCTTATGATGAGTTTTTGCAAGAGTCTTGGGGTTTATCAAGGTTGGTATTGCAAAGTTTTAGTTCGACAAGGTTCAAGCTTCAAAAAGGTTTGTACACAATTGAATCTTTAAGCTTCAAAGGCGTTGTTTTTTAGGTTCTAGAGGTGATCAAGTTGGAAGGGTAAAAGGGATTCAAGGTTTAGTTGAATATCTAGGATCTTGAATCATTGAAGTTTGAAGGCATTCGCGATTTCTTGGAATACAACTCTTAGTGATTCTTTGAAGAAAAGTAAGGCTTAGTTTTGTCTTGGGATTCAAGAAAAGTGATTACTTGGAGTACAAGGTATATCAAGGTTGTAGACTTGAGGTAGAAATATCAAAGCTTTAGGGTTCTTTAAAGGTTAGTAGATCAATCTTGACAAGAAAACGGGTTTAGCACACGACATGTGAGGCTTGTTGAGTACCTGCTTGAGTTAGCATAAGCGGCTCGTATGGCCAAGGAGTTAGCTACCTTCCGGGTTGAGATTTTAAGGTTTCTAAAGGGTTAAATCAACTTGACAAGGTTGAAGCAAGGTTTGAAGAAGAATGGCCGGTGGAAGTGCTAGGTTTAACATCCAAACGCTCGATCCAAATGGTTTACAAAATGGAGGTTCAAAACTAGTTGGGTTTAAACAACTTGGTCCTGGATTTAAAACATGAGTGTTCAGAAGCATGTTTTGTTTGAGGTGGAAATGCATGGAGCTTAGGTAAATCGTGAAGCTGAGGTTATTCACAATAGTAACAATGATGTTGCAGATGCTCAAAGACAATTAGACAATTAGAGGTTAGAAAACTTGAGGAAAAGATAAACAACTTGTTAAAATATGAGGATCAATTACACCTTGGTCCAAATTTGGGGTACACATTTTGGAAACTGGAGTAAGTGGTCAAGAGCTTGATTTAAAAATGTGCACATCATTGCATAAATTGCGAGTATCATTGCATTGCATTTAGGATTTCGCATCATAGTGTCTAATGCGAGGCCATCTCAAAATGCGCTCGCATTAGACCGCAATTTGCCGCATTTGTATAATGCTAGCAACGGTTTAATTCTCGCAATATGGAATTTAGGTCATTTTGGAAAAAAAATAAACCATTTAGAAGATGATAGAATCTTTTAATGGAATTTTGAAAATAGAAGTTGTTTAAAGACGTCCAAAACAAACACAATAACGACATCCAAATTACCCATCCAAGTTACCCTTCGGTTCATGATCATGCCACCATTAACATGATTTGAAATCCCGCAAACAATCATCTTATTTCGCTTCATGTTGTACAAGGGTTCATAATTTTCTTTGATCGTACATAACCATATATGTTAGTAAATAATTGAGCTAGAAATCATATGTGTGATATAAATTTGACTAAATTTTTTAGTTTGACCTTTGCTATTGAATTAATAATGAATGAATTAATATTTTTAGTTACTCATATAACTTATCAGTATACATTTAGTACTTTATAATATCATGTCATCATGTATATGTATAGAATGGACTTTATCGTTCATGTTCAACCGCATTGAATGCTAACAATAACAAGGATCCAAGCAGAAATTGGAATTTAAGATCCAAAAATTAAAAATAAAGTTACATGTTCATCCTGTTCGAAAGTAACTAAAGGAGGAGGGTCTCGTTTAAAACAACATTTAGTTTGAGTTTATAATGTTGTTTCTAAATATTTTGTGTCATGACTTAGTGACTTATTTGTTTTACAAATAGATTATTTGCATATTTTTTTATATCTTAGTGACATGTTTGTAAATTTGTACATTTACTTGGTAATTTGTTTAATATACTACGTATATATATTTTTTGTATTTTTTTAATACAAAACGCAACACGTCCGAAATACGCTCGCATTTGCAATGCGCATCACGCATCGGCCTCTGGGACCTTTGACGCATCGGATCGCAAAACGCAATTTTAAACCAAGGTCAAGAGCGTGCATAGGGTAAAGCTGCTGGAAGAAATAAAAGGATGTCTAAAGAAGCTAAACTCGGGAATTCACTAAAGTACAAGGCTTGATTAACAAAGCGGTGGTAACTATCTTACGGAATTCTAAGGTGTCGATTGTTATATGTACAATACTTAGAAGGGTTTAAATGTAAATTAGACATTGATAAGGGGCTTAATGGTGTTTAGTTTAAATAGAGTTTAGGATTGTACTTAGATTAGGAAACTAGTTGCTTGGCTTGCAAGCCAAACATCTAACCTTCTTATGGAATTCTAAGTCTATAGAGGTTGTATCCCCTCATCTCTATAAAATGATGGGGATGCTAGTGAGTAAATTCTTTGTTGCTCATTAGGTAATTAATACAATGTAACGTTTTAGGTCACATGTGTGGTTACTTTGAGACAATATTCCACGCTAGCTTTCAAGATTTGTTGGTTTTTAATCAAACATCGTATTGTTACATTTTATGATGCTTACGTCAGTTTACATCTTTACTGCGGACATTAACGGTAATGGTCTATGGTTTTAGCCTAATACCTAGAAATCCACTAATGTGATAGGGTAGCATGTGACTCAAATTATGGGGCTAAAGGCCATGGAGATCTATGTTGGGATTCTTGATTTGATGTGACAAAATAGATAAAAGAATGAAACAAAGGGCTAAAGATGACAAAGAGAGAAAGCTACAAAGAATAAAGATACATGAAATATTCTATTATGAAGAAACGATTTTGATAATATTATGTATTTAGTTTTATTCTTATCTCTTTGTAAACCCTAATATCTCTCTATATAAAGAGACGTAGGGTATAGGTTTTCGTATGTCTTTCACAATGTAGTCGACTAAAAGTGTGTGTGTGTGTTCTAGGTCGTGGTTCATTGTAAACGACTAGAACTAGTTAGTGTTGTTCGAATCCTCTAAGGTCTGAGAGTTCTTAGATCCTTGTTACAGTTAGGTAACACGTTGTTATTCTGATCAAATAATAATTGGAGGTGATGATGGTGAAAAACTTTGTGTCAATAACTTTGTTTTAATTATTCCGCTGCATATTGTCTATGTTATTGTTGAACCCTAGTGCTCAAAACGGTCTAAGGAGTATATCAAACTCCACAATCTAAAAAATAACATAGGTAGGCGCATACATTGACTTTGCTCAAGACGACTTGAACATTCTGTCAAAGTGTCGGTGTTAGGTTGATGTTATTGTCGACAAGTGTTTTAAGTGTCTCCTCTTGTTAGTATGCTAGAAAAGACAACTTTGGTGAAAACTAAATTGAGAGAGAAAAAATCTTCACTTTAAGAAACAATGTGAACATAGACGGAACTTGGATAAATTTATGGGCCGAGTGCTATATCAATTAATTTGGGAGGGCCAAAGTTGTATTTGCTTTAAGCAAATATAAGTAAAGTTTTCGGAGGGCCGTGGCCCTCCTCGGTCTCCACTAAGGTCCGTCCATGAATGTGAACAAAAAGCTAGAAAAGATTCTAAACACTATGGTTTTACAAGACGTAAATAGCACATGGATCACATATTGTTCCTTTTTATGTCCTAAATCATGTTCGCTCATTAAATCAAATTTGATTTTCTGCCAACCAATTCATATCCGTATCCTCATTCTACATCCTAAGTTACTTCTATCATGCATAACTACAGAATTCTTGTACATTTTCCATTACTTTAGTTTTAAGTAAATCTAAATCCAAGGTGGAGATATACATTATGTGACCAATAGAGTAGCTGTTCCTGCTTTGTGCACTAAATTTTCCCTAACTCCTTCTCAAGCTACTTTACCTAATGCTTTAGTACGGTCAATTGGTATTTTCTGGTTGGATGGAACATTTGCATGATATGTCTAATGGAATGAATGACAAAATCATTTTCCTTATGATTTTTGCAGCAAATTAGCCTAGTGCTTTGCTAGCCACACTTGTATTTGTTTATCTTGTTCTGGTTGATGTCTTTGATATTTACCTTTCACAATTATGCATGTTCATGTCAAGTTGCTAACCTTTGTTTTTGTAAATTCTAAAACAGAATGGCTGAGATTCTCACCCGCTACCAAAGCTTTAAGAAGATGGAGGAGTTAAACCGCGTAATTGTACAGGAGGTGTGTAAATCCAGCTCAGCAACCAATTTCTATACATCCCTGTTTATGTGAAAGCTGCTATAAATTTAAATCTGAAGCTTTTTTCTGTTGGTATCCATTTTAAATAAAATCTTGCATCTCTAATCCTAACAGGCTAACATGTACACCAGTGCTCAAACTGATCTTAATTTTAATACTATTGCCTTGCACATATTTATCATATATGTAACTGGACACAATGTCTCACCATATTTAGAGAGACAGGAGACACTATCAGATGCCTGGTTAACTATTAAGATGAGATGCCTGATTCATTTTCCTTATTATCGGCTTAGATGATCTAGTAACCCAGTTATTACCTCAATATGACAATGGTAAGCAAATAATCTTATCTTCCTATCTGTTGGACTTCTGGCAGAGGCTTGCTCCCCAATACAGGGACGTGTTTACTGTCGATGAGCTGACAGAAATGATCCAAAGGTAATCATACTACACCTACCACAAATCCCACATTACATAATTCCCCATCGAATTGATATATTTTAATTGATGGTAACCATTTATGCAGACACCTCGAAGAGAACAATATTAAAATGCTTGACATAACCAGTCTAGATCAGCTGCAGCTGCAACTGCAGTTGAATAGCTTGCTCCAACAAGTCAAAATCAGGAAGGTTAGTCTCCTCAGCAGTCTATAACTTAGTTGCATGCATTACATCAGATCCAATATAAGGCGAGGCCATGACGGAGATGCTTCTTTGGCGCGCGAAGGGGTGAAAATGGGGTTGGTTAGGTGGTCTGCTTCACCTAACTGAAACACACCCTTTTATTATTTATTTTTTGTTTTGTGATTGTGTATGGGGTATGTTGTGGGGTATTTTTATGTGTTTAGTTAGGTGGTGATACCCCTCTAAAGGTGGTGTGTTTAAAAGCTGATCTAGTGCTGAAGTGGAGGTATATGGTCAAGTGACCTTACACCCAGCCTAATAAAATGATCAACATTGACAAAAACTATACATCACTAAGACATCCATGAAGAGGAAAAGAGGAATTCAAGATGTTATATTTGTTTGAGATGCCTGAATTCATTATTATTCCTTTCGTATATGTTTGATGATAACATTTCAGAGGGTTGATGATAATATCTGAGACTGGAGTGTTGTAACTTTCAAAGTTAAGGAAATGTCAAACATGTGTGCACGCGTGTGTGCAAATGACGACTCATAGTTATTTTTTTATTTTATTTTTTTATTTTTTTCTTTCAGATGAATCTAAAGATGGGAGTTGTGAAGGTCCTGCAAGATCAGGTATGTCTAAGTTGTTTTTTAAGGCCGTAAATGCTCTTTATAACGGATCATATACATACTAATCAGTATATGCCGAAATACGGTCAATTTGTCTATGTTAATCATTAATTGTAGTAAGTTGTTTGACTGGAACTACTATGCCTGGTCTTTCAGGGTATTTCTCCCTGAAATGAGTTGCTTAGTGCTTCTGAAAAGTCTTTGCCCTTTTATTGGGATAAACTGCCTAGCATTACTCGCTTCTCTGTTAGCAGACAGTTGTAACTGTAAGTTAAAATGTGTCACACCAACAATATTTTATGTACCCTTCCCACGTGCCGTTATTACACGATATTCTTTGGGTTGTCACTGGGTAGCCTACACGTCTTTGATTTTGAATCCAACTTAGTTCCTTTTACCCTGTAGTTACTAGTGACTGACAAGGAATGTAACTGTTAGTAGCCTATGCTATTCGGTACCTACAACATTTAGTGTTTGTGGTAATAAAACGGCTCCTCTTGCTAAACCTGTTAAATATTCGGTTTTTAAAACATTTTTGCTACTCTGGTCGTCTTTGATCTATTGGTACCATATGTTTTTATAATCCAAATTCTGGATACTCCAACTCTATTATAGCAGTTCATTCCCTCTATCTTGAGGTTCTTTTTGCTTGTTTGGTTTTAATCATGCATTTATGCTCATACAAAAAAGACCACATATCATGCCCTTCCTCATCTAGTTATATGAGCTATCTTGCATGTTTGAACAGGAAATGCAACTAAAGAAAAAAAGAAAATATATGATGGACGAGGTAAAACTAACTTTAAAGATATAACTTCTTTTTGCGTACTTTGACTTATTATCTTACCAACTTTCTAGCCATCAGTTTTATATGCATTTTTCTATTGAGTGGCTACAGATTATGGCACCAGGGATGGATGGAATCAACAATGACTCTGACACTGCAGAGCCACAACCTCCTGTGATGGGTGTTCAGATCACCAGATGGTTGCTAACATAAGGCAATACCCATCAACATATTTATGTGTCAGAAGTGCCATTGTTCCACCAAGACTTACGCAGCTTCATTCATGCTAATGGAGGAGAAAGTTGAATCTTTCCTGCCTGTCAGTAACAATAACCCTACTAGATGTATTAAACCTCTATCTTGTCGTTGTTAATAATGTAATCAATCACTATATGTCATATAATGCATCACTTTCCTTAAAACTGATAAACTAATAGCCTTGTAAAATATCCATCTGAACCATTAAAGAAGACACCAAATGTAGTACAAGTATTCAAGACAGTTCTCACAAAGTCAACCATATACAAAAGTCAAAGGCAAAGTCAAATACAGCTCCATTGAAGTATCAGCTTATTCATCAAGCCAAGGTTCAATGCAGTAGAATGTGATGTCTAAGTCCACTTGTGAATATGTAAATAGTTTGTTAGAGTAGTTTCTAGAAGCAATGTTGTGTATATATACAGGTTAGAAGCAAGTTAGTTAGTAAGAATTGTCATTGTAAAATTCCTCACTTTGTAAAATTTTCTTTCAATCAATGAAATGAATCTTTCATCTTCAATTCTCTTTATGGTATCAGAGCATACCACCACAAACTATGGTGTGTAACTGATTCTGACCACAATAACAAACTTTTCCGGTGAATCTAACAACTTTTCCACCACAACCGTTTTTCCCGCCAAAATTTCTTCATCATTTCCTTCACTTTCTGTTGTAAATCATCACCTTACAATCATCAACCACCACTATAACTGTCATAATCAACCGTAATCTGCCATCTCTGATCATTAAAACCACTAAAAACTCATCAAAACACATAATTTTCACTTCATACTCTGTTTCTTTCACTCATAACTGTTACAACAATGACAACCTCATCTAATTCAACTGATTCATCCACCATGAACACCACACTCAATGGCACAATCAACTCAGATCATCCATTGTTTCTTTATCAGATAGATCACCCTGACTTATTACTCATCTCCAAGAGACAATTATAGCTCTTGGAAAAGATCCATGGTTATTGTACTTAATGCAAAGAAAAAGATGAAGATTGTTAATGGAGAATTCCATGAACCACCAACTGAAGCACCTACAAGGGCATTATGGGAAAGAAACAATGATATGCTCATTTCTTGGATCTTGAACACTGTTACAAAACAAATTGGTAATAATATGAACTTTATCAATTCTGTTTCAAAGTTATGGATTGAGCTTCATGAACACTATGCACAAATTGATGGTCATCGCATTTATCAACTCACAAATGATATTGTGCAACTGAAACAAAGTGATTGTTCTATTGAAGTTTATTATCACAAGCTAAAAGGCTTATGGGATGAATTTGATGCACTAGAGGCACCTTATCTTTGTGTTTGTGTTTGTAACTGTGCTAATGGTAAAGAAAATGGTGAGAGGGATCAAAGGAAGAGATTAGTGCAATTCTTGATGGGACTTGATGGAAGTTATGCAAATATTAGAGGTCAAATACTCTTAATGCAGCCATTGCCATCAGTTGTTAAAGCTTACAACATGGTGAGGCAAGAGGAAAAGCAAAGAGAGGGGTTACCACCAAGGCCTGCAACCACTGCAGTGTTTGCTACATTTGGGAATGGTCAAAGAGGTCAACAATCTGCTCAAGGTTACAATTCAGGCCAAAGATCAAACAGGACAACTTACACTCAAGGAGAATCACCTGAGAGGAAAAGTAATTTCAAGAAAGGGGTCATTTGTGGAAACTGCTCAAAAGAGGGTCATTACAAGGAACATTGTTACAAAATTGTTGGATACCCAGTGGGACACCCTCTTCATGGTAAATTTCCAGCTAGATCACAAAGGTCACAGCCTCCTTACCGGCCTACAGCTAGAGCAGTCAACATGGTGCAGGGTCAAAGTGAGTCAGTGACAACCAATACTCATCTTAATCCAACCCATTCTACATCAGTTCCACCCACACAAGCTGTTCAACCAAACACCCCTTCTGAGAATCACATGAATGCCAGGATGGATCAACTACATAACCAACTGAATCAAGTCTTACTCATGATGCAGACCTCTCAAAAGGGCCTCTTCTCTGGTATCTTCTCTTCTCAAAGCTCTAAATTTCCAAAATTCATAGCTTCAATGTTTTCTGACCTTAAACATACTTGGATAATAGATAGTGGAGCAACAAACCATATATCCATCTCACTTTCACTCATGATTAATATCCACATCTTACCTACACCAATATATGTTACTTTGCCTAATGGTCATAGTGTAAAAGTCACCACATATGGATCTGTCATAATTAACCAATACATAACTCTTAATTATGTGCTATATATACCCTCTTTCTCTCACAACCTCATATCAGTAAGCAAACTCTTACATGGCACCAATATTTCCCTCATCATCACTGACAAGCACTGTTTCTTTCAGGACCAGAACAAGAGGATTGCTCATGGAATCCTTTGTAATGGTCTCTACTTCTTACCCTCACCAGCTTCTACCACATCAAAGTCAACTGCTTCATCATCTGCTTTCAACATCAACAATACCTCATATCTGTGGCATTCAAGGATGGGACATTCCTCATTTCCTGTACTTAAACAAATAAAAACCATTTCTCCTTTTGTTCACTGTAATTCATCTTTCAAATGTGATGTGTGTATGTTAGCCAAACAACATGCTTTATCATTTCAGTCAAGTACTTCATATGCAAATGCATTGTTTGATCTCATTCACATTGATGTTTGGGGACCCTACAGACATACCAATATTAACAAATGCAGATACTTCCTCACAATAGTTGAGATACTTGCTTACAATAGTTGATGATCACTCAAGAGCCACTTGGACTTATCTCATGCCTAGCAAACATCACACAGTTACACATGTCAAAACCTTTAACAAGTACATTCAAACACACTTTAACATTAACATCAAAACAGTGAGAAGTGACAATGGCACTGAATTTCTAAACTCAAATCTAAAAGCTTTCTTTCGAACAGTGGGAATACAACATCAAACATCATGTCCATACACACCTCAACAAAATGCAAGAGTTGAAAGGAAACATAAACAACTGTTAGAAGTGGCTAGAGCAATAAGATTTCAAGCAAATTTTCCTATACATTTTTGGGGATATTGTATATTAGTTGCCACCTACATCATTAACAGGCTTCCATCAACCTCCATTCAAAATAAGTCACCATATGAACTTCTGCACAAAACCACACCTCCTATTGATCATCTCAGAACCATTGGATGCAGAGCATATGTTCACCATCACACCACTGACAAATTTGGCCAAAGATCCACACCCACAGTTCTCATTGGTTACTCTTCCACACAAAAGGGGTATCTTCTTTATGATCAAACCTCACACAAAGTAATCACTAGTAGACATGTTGAATTTGATGAAAAACAGTTTCCTTTCCACCAATCTCATACACCACAACCTCAATCCACACCATCCTTTCAACCTCATCCTTCTCAAATATCAATATTTCCAACACCAACCACACCCAATGAACCAACTGATCCACCCTTGAATGCTGCAGACCACATACCACAACATCATTCTCCAACCTCATCTTCATCTACACCTCCACACACTGAGTCCACATCACCCACACCACATACCTCACCACAATCCCCACCTATTAATACTCAACCATCACCAGAAACTTCTTCTAATCTCATACCAGATCCACAACCACCACCTAAAAACTTAAGAACCTCCACTAGATCCAAGACAGTTCCCACAAAGCTCAAAGATTTTCATTATAACTTACCAAAGTCCAACATTCATCATGTCACAAAACACCACTTCACCAATTACATAAATAATTCCAACATCTCTACACCCAAGGTCTGACACTTAATCAACACCATTAACAAAATTCATGAACCACACACATACAAACAAGCTTCCAAAGAACCAAAATGGATTGAAGCTATGAACAAAGAAATTAAGGCTTTAGAAGATAATGATACTTGGGAATTATGTCTTTTACCTCCTGACAAAGTACCAATTGGTTCCAAATGGGTATACATAATCAAATTTTATGCATATGGGACAGTAGAAAGGTTTAAAGCAAGGTTGGTGGCAAAGGGTTACACTCAGAAAGAAGGTGTGGATTACAAAGAAACCTTTGCACCTGTTGCAAAGATGGTAACTGTTAGAGCAATCCTAGCCATCACAACACACAACAATTGGTTCATAGAGCTGCTGGATGTCAATAATGCTTTCCTTCATGGTGACTTACATGAAGAAGTTTATATGACATTACCACAAGGCTACTCCAAGGTACTTCCTCCTAACACAGTTTTCAAGTTAAAGAAGTCTCTCTATGGTCTTAAGCAGGCAAATAGACAATGGTTCAGCAAACTCACTACCTTTCTCATCTCCCTGGGCTTTCACCAAAGTTATGCTGATACATCTCTGTTCACTCTCTCTCAAGGATCCAATTTTACTGTCCTTCTTGTATATGTTGATGATATCTTATTGGCAGGCAGTGATCAAACCCTCATCAACTCAATCAAACAACAATTACACAAGTAGTTCAGTATAAAGGATCTTGGTCCTTTGCATTACTATTTGGGGATTGAAATTCTAAGAAATTCAATTGGCATTGTCTTATCTCAGAGAAAGTATGCTCTAGAACTTATTCAACATGCTGGTGTACTCAATGACAGGCCTGCAGTCACACCACTTGACCCAACAGTTTCACTTAATGCAATTGGGGAGCAACTCCATGATTCTTCTCTTTATAGAACCTTGGTTGGGAAGCTTATCTACTTGACAATTACAAGACCAGACCTTTCTTTTGCAGCACAAGTACTAAGCCAGTTCTCACACAACCCAAGAGAGATTCACATAAAAGCACTCCAAAGAGTAATGAGGTACATTAAACTTTGCCCAGGTCAAGGTTTGCATTTTCCTAAGAACACAACTCTCAATCTTCTAGCCTATTGTGACAGTGATTGGGCAGCATGTCCAATCACTAGGAGATCAGTTACTGGTTATGCTGTTTTCCTTGGTGGTTGTCTCATTTCATGGTTATCTAAGAAACAATTAGTGGTTTCTAGATCATCCACAGAGGCTGAGTACAGAGCCTTACCAGTGAAATCTCTTGGCTCAAATGCTTGCTACAAGATCTACACCTCAACATCAATCAACCAGTCACTATCCTATGTGATAATGAATCAGCAATTGCTTTGGCCTCAAATCCAGTACATCATGCTAGAACTAAACACATAGAGATAGATTGCCACTTTGTGAGAGACAAGATCAAGGCTCAACAGATTCTACCTTCCTACATTCCCACCAAATTTCAAGCTGTAGATGTTCTTACAAAAGCCTTACCCAAAGCTCTCCATTATACTTGTTTGAGCAAGTTCGGCATTTATGATCCTTTCACACTGCCAACTTGTGTGTGTGTGTGGGGGGGGGGGGGGGGGGGGGGGTAAAGAAGACACCAAATGCAGTACAAGTATTCAAGACAGTTCTCACAAAGTCAACCATATACAAAAGTCAAAGGCAAAGTCAAATACAGCTCCATTGAAGTATCAACTTATTCATCAAACCAAGGTTCAATGCAGTAGAATGTGATGTCTAAGTCCACTTGTGAATATGTAAATAGTTTGTTAGAGTAGTTTCTAGAAGCAATGTTGTGTATATATACAGGTTAGAAAGGTTAGAAGCAAGTTAGTTAGTAAGAATTGTCATTGTAAAATTCCTCACTTTGTAAAATTTTCTTTCAATCAATGAAATGAATCTTTCATCTTCAATTCTCTTTAACCATAACGAGTTTTCCTTTGAATTTTGTATATGGCTGGTATGTAGCATATAATATATTTTGTTCACAGCCGTATCATCATTAGCGCACCAATGGAACAGGGTTCACATAAGACATAAACATTATCATAAGTATTGATGCTTTTATTCTTGACATAAATGGATATCATTTAAATGTTGCTACAGTTGTCATGAAAGTCCAATATTACTAGTAGTTATCATATCATTTTATTAACATTTGGAACTCTTCCAAGTATTAGAGACTGACAAGTATTTTATCAAATAAAGCCATGGCTCAACAGAACTAGATGAGTACTAGTATATCTGTGAATGGCATCTCCATTAGCTAGACAAATAATTACAACTAGATGTATAATACACAAGCATGGTGTTCTTGAATCACCACACACACTTGCACTAGGAGATATCCCCCTTACGGAATTTAAACGGTTCACACAAGGAGTGGTGGCACAAGAAAGCTCACAAATGAGATTTTTGCATGTCAATTATTACCAAGCTGGCCACGCAGGTCTCAGGTGATTGGATAAATGTCAACCAAATAAGATGGACATGCACAAAAGGACTAATGGGCCTAGCCCGCACAACTCTCTTTTGGGGCTTTTAGTAGCTGTTATACTTATTAGTGATCTACAGTTTCTTTGTTGGGTTATTCTCTAGTGTAGAGTTGATATCCATTAAGAACCTATACATGTCATAGAACCTATTAACCAATTATATCCACCCATTTATATTTTTCATTTTTTTTTCAAAACAACATATCTTGCAAACGGTAAATCTTCAAGCTACAAAAAAAAAAAAAAAAAAAATACAATCGCGACGAGAATTAAATGATCTTTCTATAGATATGCATTGTTATATACTTTCGACAATTTTTTTTTTAATTTCCGCCCATAAAAAATCATATATGATTCGTCAAAATAATATATGATTCGTCAAAATCATATATGATTCGTAAAAAATCATATATGATTCGATTATTACGAATCATATATGATTCTTACGAATCATATATGATTGTTAAAATCGAATCATATATGATTTTTCTGAGCGAAAAAAAAAGTTTATCGAAAAAAAAGTTCGTCGAAAGTATATAACAATGCATGTTTATAGAAAGATAATTTAATTCTCGTCGCGATGGTATTTTTTTTGTAGCTTGATGATTTACGGTTTGTGAAATATTTAAGTTTTTAAAAAAGGGTGTAAGTTTATTTTTTTATTTTGATAAAAAAAATGAGTGGTTAATATTGCTTGATGGGTTCTATAGTAAAAGTTTGGTCTATAAAAAACTTTTGGCCTCTAGTGTATTGTCTGGTACTCTAGTGTCTGGTTTTTGGTTCCTAGTTGCTGCCGGCTTTTGTTGCATAGGAAATAGAGAAATGATTGAGAGGACTAAAAATATGCTTAATTTCATGCCTAAATATGTGTGTCAATAGTTTATTGGCTTGTGAAATAATGGGTTCCTTATTTGCAACTAATAGGATGGTGTCATGCAAGTTTATACATGAAATTAGGCACAATGTTTAGGTTTCCTTAACATTTCTCTAGGAAATATGTATGAAACGACATACATACAGATGGGCGGATATAGATTCTTGGGGATTTAAGGACACCTGATGGATGTTTGCCTCATAGTGTAAATTTTCGTTAAAAATCCTGATTTCTTCAAAATGGACCTGGTCCCGAATTTTTGTGTCACATAAATATCCATCTTTTTTATTTAGTCCACTAATAGGACAAAAGAAATATATATATTCCTAGTTTGTTTAGTGAGATTGTACCATTTAGTTCATTTTTATTTCCTTATAAAAATAATTATGCACTTGATGTCCGCCTCTACACGTAAATGCTTTGGGATGGAGTCCTTAGATTAATTTGCATTTACAGGTGTATTTGTAATTTATGCTAAGCGCATGAGCACAACAAGTTAATTAGCTGGGATTTGATATTTTGAAGGCCCCAGATGTTACTATCATGGCATCATCTACAAAAATGATATGCTTACATTGACGATCAATTATTGCCTTTGAAAACAAAAACTAGCGACGTGCTAGATAATTACAAGTTAATAATAGAAGTGGTTGATGGTTTGTAAAGCCAAACAAGCCAATCCATTGATATGCTTTTCCATCTATGTTCTAGGCTTCTAGCCAAAGGAAAGAATGGGTCTTCACATTAGCCAGGACTAAGACTTTGCTTGGCCGCTTTTCTTTGAAGACAGTTAATATACTCTAATTCAATAGCTTAATATAACCATACTAACAGGCTCGATCTACTTACAAATAAACTTATTATGTGACGGCCATATGCTTTATAATAATCATAGCATTAGTCACTTGGTCAGTATTAATACTAAACCCTATATAAGAGAGATGAGAAAACATATCAGTCAAGGACTAGTTACGATTCTGACTTCTTGTTAAACCTAGTTCCAGATTAGTGGGCGTTTGTCTAGACTTGTGTATTAGGCTTAGGCTTATATTTCATAAACACTTTATACCTTATTCATAATGTTTGGGCTTATTATAATTAAAGAGGTATAAGCAGGGATGGAGCATGACCAAATATGATCGGGTGCACAAAAAAATTTGAACAGTAATACTAGAAATACATTTCGATGGACCGGGTGCATTTAAGATAACTTAAAAAAAAATTGATGTTTTTTTCAAAAATATACTAGAAACACATTTCGATGTACAAGGTGCATTTAAGATAACTTTAGAAAAAATCTATGTTTTTTTCAAAAATTAACACTATATTAAAAAAATTCATGGGGTGCCCGAGCATCCGCGGGAACCCTGGCTCCGTCCCCGGGTATAAGTCTTTTGTCATGAAACCCTCAAACGATGACAACAACAACAAATATGTTGATTTTAGAAACCTGATTCACATTGACATGCATGTATAGTAGAATGTAGATACTTCATAAGCATCCCATAATTAATATTTTGATTAGGATGAAACTCAAACAAGCAGAGGAAGTGGTGGCGTTAGTGATGTCGATGTCTTTATATGCTACCATGTGTCCAATGAGTCAACTTGCATGCCTTTTTATTTTCTTTTTCTTTAAAAAAGAAATTAAAAAACGATTATTCCATAATTAATGAGCTTAAAGATATATCCATCCTTTTACAATCAGCTACAGGGCCTGTTTTTCGATGACTCTAGGTAATAACAAAAAAGAGATCTTATTACACTTGTAAACTAAAAAGAAATTACATATAAACTTGAATTATATAACTCGTATATGTTTAATATCATGCATATTTATATGCAAAATTAATAAAAATGTGGCTTTTAAGTGAAGGCTCTATGTGACGGAACCTATTGCACACTCCTCCGAGACTCATTTGATCAGCTCGATAAGATCAATTGAATTTCCATTTTAGATAAGATTACTTATTGTTCACCTTGATGATCTGAAAGGGGCGAATTTGAAATCGAAATCCAATCAAATCTTTCACTTCACTTGATAAAAATAGTATTTGTTTTGAGTTTTTTCATTTGTAACCTGAATTTTCAATAAAATTATTTTGTATACGACATGTTCCTTTTTAAAAGACAAATATTCGCACACTCCTATATGCTTTAATAGTAAAAAAAAAGCTAAAAAAGCAAGAGGGTAAAAAAAAGGGCCTGGGTAAGCCAATCACTTAACCACATCTAAATAGCCCAACAACCCAAATGACATGGGCAAAAAACGACATGACATACCACAAAACGACGTCGTTTTACTGTTTTTTCACCCTAAACGGTGTCGTTTGCTTTACTCGTGGGATGGAGGTCTTGATGTTTATGTTGATCTGACAGGGTCATCGCCTTTGACGCAAACTGGTATGGTTGATTTTGCGCCGGGTCGTGTTGTGATTGGGGCCGCACAACGTAAACGCGTCAAGTATGAGACTAAGTGCATGAATATTGGATATGGGTTTCTCCCCTTCTTGTGGAAAACTAGAAGGGGGGGTTGAATAATTTTGCGTCTTTTTCGTTTAATAAGAATTTGCTTTTCAAAGAATTGATGGTAATTGTAAAAACCTTTGAAGCTAAAGTATAGATACAAACTAATTCACATATATCATATATACACTACTTATTTAAAGTGTTGAATAGAAATTATAATTTCATATATCTCACTTAATTACAAGTTTGTACTAATATAGATATATGTGTCTTAGTAATTGTTTATACTTATATTTTACTAAAGTATAATTAATGTTTTAAATGGAACCTAGTTTGATCTTTATGTGAAATCAATATATGCACAACACACAATATTAAAAATTTATGAAAAGCTAGTAAGTAAGCAAGCAAAGAGTGAGAGATGGAAAGATCAAACCGAGAGACAAAGGATTTATAGTGGTTCGGCTACAAGGACACCTTCCTTGCCCTACTCCACTCCCCAAGCACCGAACTCGAGAGTTTTCTTCACTAAGTCAATAACCTCCCTTATGACGGAGAAAACCGTACACACCAAAAGCTTACACCAATTAACGACACAAAGCAAGATGTCGAGTTCTAATCGTAGCTAGAACCAATCTCACACCAAATATTACACCACTTCTTCTTCACACCTTTGCACTACTTCAATGCTTCTTCACACCACAAGTATCTTCACACCTTCAAGGCACTAATGTCTTGACACCTTCAAGCCACTAATGTCTTCACACCTTTAAGGCACTAATGTCTTGACACCTTCAAGTCACTAATGTCTTCACACCTTTAAGCCACTAATGTCTTGACACCTTCAAGTCACTAATGTCTTCACACCTTTAAGCCACTAATGTCTTGACACCTTCAAGTCACTAATGTCTTCACACCTTCAAGCCACTAAAGTCTTCACAACTTCAATCTACTAATGTCTTCTAGTCTTCTTCACTTGGAACCCTCAATATCTTCACAACAAGTCCCAATAGCTACAATCTCCTATCACCAATACTATCTAACCCTTCTTCTTCACTTCAAGTTCCACTTTACACTTACAACAATTCTAGATTCTTCAACTAAATCTAGCTAACTAATACATACACCTTATTCACCAAAGAATGAAAGATTTACAAGAAAATATAAACAAGCAACTTAGATAGCAAGATGATACTAAGTTGTAATACTTCTAATAGAAGTATTCTTCTCTTTGCACTTTGAATGTTGAGGCTTGAATCACTTTGAAACAAAGATCAAAGTACATAAGATCAAAGGATTTTTAGAGAAAGGAAATGGATGTTTATATCAGAAAGTTTCTAGTGCAAAAAGGTGAGGAAAATGTGTAAAATGATCCAGTATTTAAAGGGCCAGATTTTACTGTTCGGGAGCGTGCCGGTCCCCTTAATTATAGGCCGGTCCCCTTAATGATTAAGGGGGCCGCCTAGTAACTTTAAGAGGGCCGCCCTCCTGAACGTTTGAAAAGTTTTTCTGGATAAAATTTGCCCTTTTTGGTTGAAAATTTGAAATCATATCTTTGTGGTTTAATAAAGCTATACCAAAAATGATTTACAAATATTTATAAAATGTTAAAAACATTTTATAAAATGTTATGTATTAATACAAAATTTCCTTTGATCTTATAATGCATTAATCACTTTGTTTATTCATACCTTAAGTGATTAGATGGTGAAAATGAGTATTTACTACTAAATACTTGTTTACGTCGTATCCTTTGGTTTGATGAGTTTTCGTTTTGTGATTATCAAAACTTAGAGATATCGAAAGATATGAATAATGTTTTTAGTCAATTATTTATATCAACAATCTCCCCCTTTTTTATGATTACAAAACCTAAACTCATTAAATCCAAAAATTAATTTTAGACAAGTATTTAGTGAGTTTATATTCACTTCTTCCCCTTTTTGTAGAATCAAAAAGGTTTAAGCCAATAATAAAAAAGGCTCCCCCTTGATGTATGCTCCCCCTCGTTTGAGGGCACCAAGGGTTTGAGCTATGGAATTCTTGCAAGAAAAATATTAGAGGCACAAGCAAATATATATTTAACATGATAACAACTAATAGCATGGCAAAGAAGAATTTTAAACACACATAAAAGCATTCATTAATTTAAAATGATTATGTCAACTACACAATCATTGTTACATAAGCTATAATGATGGAATCCTAATACTAAGTAGAATATCCTATTGTGCCAACAAAGAGTGTCATCAAACTTTCTTGAATTCCAAAATGGTTGAGGTGTTTTATTTGAAAATGAGAAAGATAAGCATATAAAATGCTTGGGTGAGAATGGTGAATGGGGATCATGTTGGTAGCTTAATGGAGGTAAACATTTGGTTGCATGGATGTTGGTTGGTTTGGAGATGTGGAGCTTGGAGGAGGTGGATTTGAAGTTGGGTTTGTTGGTTGATGTTGTTCAAGTGATGGTGTTTGCTGAGATCTAGTAAGAAGATACTCAATCCAAGTGAAGTGCTCATTCAAAGCAATGGTTTGTTGTTGAAGGAAGATGCAACAAGGGCAATTGTTAACATGCTTCTCAATTTGGTTTGTGTTATGTGGTGATGATGGTGAGCTTGATTGTGGTGGATCCAAATTGCGTTGTGCAAGATGTAATGCTAAAAGAGCACTAAGCTCATGAGCCTCTTTTAGCTCCTCAATGAACTTCAATTGTTCGGAGGAAGGTGATGGTGGTGGAGCTTGATAGTTGTCTTGGGTGAAAGTTTGAACTTGCAACATGGGAGAGTCATGTGAAGTTGTAGGATGTGGTGGTGGTGGTACTCTTGGTGGTGGAGACATGATTGAGCTTGGGTAATCATGAAAACATGATATGGGTGGAAGAGATGTTTCATGAGTTGATGGTGTTTTTGTTGAATGAGCAACATGAGAAGTATTGATTGAGAAATTGGGATTATTGTTTTGGGATTGAGCATGCTCATCATAAGAAGAAGCATGAATGAGGGAATGAGTGGGTGATAGGTTGTGAGATGAATCATTCTTGTGGGTTTGAGGTTTGGTAATTGGTTGACTTGGAACAACATCACTTGAGTTATGACAAGAATCAAGTTTTCTCCTCCAAACGGGTTTGACGGAGATCCTTGCGGTTCTTGAAACCTTAGGTTTTTGGTTGTTGGGAGATGACATGTTTGGGTGTGATGGCATTAATGATGGGATAAGGGTATTTATAGTGTATGAGAAATGTTGATTAGGAAGGCAAATTTTGAGGGATAGCATTGGACAAAATATGTTTGTGAATTTTGGGAAGTATAGGCTGAAATGGGTCAAAAAGTGATAAAGAAAATAGTATCCTCGACCATCAGATGGCCGGTCCCCTTAATTAGGGGCCGGTCCCCTTAATCATTAAGGGGGCCGCCTTATATAATTAAGGGGGCCGCCTTATATAATTAAGGGGGCCGCCCATCTGGTGAATTCCAGAATACCAGAATTGGGTTTTTGGCAGAAAATTTTCAGAAAGGTTATGTTTTGGGGTTTGGATTCAAGCAAGTTCAATTCTTTGAAGCAATATAGGGCATACTATTCATGAATGTAGAGAGTGATATAGAAACAATTAAATAAGATAATTAATTTCTAATCATCATGCAATCTATTAATTTATCAATTAAGATGTGCAACTAAGGAGGCAATAAGGCAAATTAGTTAAATGTATAACTATATGAAAATGATAATATGTAGACTAGTGCAAACATATTGATGAAAGTTAACAATTAACAAGTAGAAGGATACAAATGCTATGTAGTCTAGTACAAACAATTTGCATCAATTCTTTAGAAGCAATATAGGATAAACTAATCATGTATCTAGAGAATGTAATAAAGATGATTTAAGTAGGCAAATAATTTCCAATTTTCATGCAATCTACTTATTGGTCAATTAAGTTTCACAACTAAGGAAGCAATAAGACATGCTAACCATAATAAATTGGCTAGTTTGAACAAAATAGTGAGTGCCTACAAGAAACAAATTGGAAGTAATGATTGTATGGACTTTAAGATTTGTTACAAACAAGATCCATATGGGCAAACCATGATTCTCAAGAAATGATTTGATTAAATTGTGAATGTCATTTTTACATAAATGCAAGACATATATGAGATAATCAAAGAATGTTTTAGGCAAAATGTTTTTAGTTTTATTGAACAATGTTTGAAAGTAAGTTTTCATTTAGATGTGAGAGTGTTGAATGGGATATAACCTAACATCTATAGTTCCTATGTTTTCGCATGCTTATCTAACTTAATGCCATAAATCTGGAAATGAAAGAATTTAATGAGAAGCAAAATTCATAAAAGTAAACTAGCGTTAGGTATATATAGGAAGTGCAATTTAATCAAGTTGGAGAATGAGTATGAGACTATTACTAGTGGTGCTCAATTCAGGCTAAACACGACCGTTTTTACGGGTTACACACACCCAACTTCTCACATAGAAGCAATTCAACCGTTAGGTTAAATTGAATTTCTAGTCAATTGATTCTCCAGTAGTCATTCTCTTTTTAGAAGAAATTGAGTTCCTAAATTTACCTATCGAAGATTACCAAATATGAAGTTTTCTTGATTCACTAATACTTGGCTTAATGTTTTGAAGTACATTCAAGTTTGTATCCCAATAAAACAAATTTTGTTTTGTTTCAAAAAGAAAAATGTTTCTATCTTGATAAAGATCAAAATAATGTTATGATAGCTTATGATTAAGCATGTTGTTTGAAGAAGCATAAAATAGATATTTGAAAGATTTTAATTCAAAGAGAGAAGTTTTTAAATATGATGTTTTGATTTTGACAATCAAGAAATTTCAAGAGAAAGATATACTTCAAGAGAATCGATTAGGCCCATTGTCACACATAATCATCTCTAATGGCAACTAAAGATGTGAAAGAGATATGGTAGACATTAAACATCTAAATGCAATGAGATAGGAAGGGACAAAGAAAATCATCAATGAATACAATATAGACATATATATATATATATATATATATATATATATATATATATATATATATATGCATAGAAAGTACATTGTAGTATTGAGTTACTAGCAAGTCTTAATTATCTATTAATCCAATTAGTTAAGAACATATAGATTAAAGTAGTCATAACAACAAGAGAGTTAATTATCCTAATATCATGTATGCATATATTGGTATTTATGATCTAAAGGCATAACAACTTATGGATTAAATCATATTAGTATACTAATCATGGCATACTATGATATATTGTGACATTAACAAGGTTTTGAAAAGAAAACTTACCTCAGGTCCAGCTTTCCTTTAAGAGTGGGCAAAAGAGCAATAGAAGACGTCTTAAAATTTTGCCCAAAGTATGTAGAAGTAGCAAAGACGAATCCCAACGCAATAAGGATCAAGAATGGTAAAACAAGAGTCCTCCAAGAGTGAGATGTAAACCGCCAAGATCATAGATGACCGCAACCAATACATAATCAACACGTGTGTAGACTACAAGTGACAAAGATCTTAGTACCCAGATTCTCATGGGTCCGAGTTGATTAGTAGAGAGCATCCAATGCATTTAAATGCACATGATGAGGATGTCATCAAGAAGTACAAGAATTCATCATTTGTTTGTTTTAACAAGCAAACAATAGCTTTCTTGACTAGAGAAATAATCAGTGGATATAAATAATAAAAGTTCTAAATTTTTCCACTAGGTTTAACAAATTTTATTTGTTTTGAAGTATTCGTTAAGTAATCATTTTCAGTAAATCCTAAGCCGGTTTTATCATAAAATGACTTTTGAATGTTAAGTAGATATTTTAAAGATTTAGAACTATTTTCAAATTTAGCCAATATTTTTGCTTTTTCTTTTTCCATTTTAATTTCATGTTTGTAGTCTTGACAATTTTTACATTCAAGATCAATTTCAATATTACTTTCAAGTCTAGACATTTTGTTTTCTAAAATTATTTCTTTTTCAAAGTTATTTTCAACGGATGTTGAAGATTCATTCTTAAAAATAAATTTTGATTCAATGTTGCAAAAGTGTTTGAAGTAGTTTTCCAATTTTGAAAATTCTAATATAAATTGATCATAGCAAAAATGTTTGATTTTGGGTTGTACCTTATTTGTAGTTGTACAATCTTCACATGCTAAGCGGTGATCAATTCTATTGTTCATGTCACTCCATGTTTTGTTTGTAGTGTTGCTTGGATCTTGAAGCATGTAATCCTTGCCGTCACCACTTGTATTCTCATAAGTTAGAGAATTCATGTAAGCCATATTTTCATCATCTTCATTTTCCTTGTTGCACCATGGTTTATTGACATACTTTCTTCGGATTAGACACATGTGTTCTTCTTTATTTGTACCTTCAATAACCATATTTGAACTAGTAGTACATGTGTTTATTTCAACTAAATATTTATCTATTAAATTTTCTAGAGTAACTATTTTATGTGCAATATCAAGTTTATCATCTTTGGTTTTACATTTCTCTTGGTGAAATTTTAAAAGGCATTTCCAAATATCATTTGCCGTTTTATAAGGAAGTAATCTTTCATATTCAACTCTTGGTAGAGTTTTGAAAATAAGTAATTTGGCTTTAGTGTTTTTATCAAATTTGGTTTGAAGGTTATTATATTGATTTTGAAAATCCATTTTGGTTGGTTTAAAATCACCAATTGAAATGATATGCCAAAGATCAAGATCTATTGATTTCACATAATTTTCAAATTTATTTTTCCATTCAAGAAAATGATCATTTTCAAATAATGGTGGTTGTTGCATAAATTCCCCTTCTAAGTATTTTTCAAATTCCAAAGATCGTTACAAGTTTTAAAATACAATCTATTTTAAAAATCTTGCTAGACGTGGCTCCTGATACCAATTGTGGAAAACTAGAAGGGGGGGGTTGAATAGTTTTGCGTCTTTTTCGTTTAATAAGAATTTGCTTTTCAAAGAATTGATGGTAATTGTAAAAACCTTTGAAGCTAAAGTATAGATACAAACTAATTCACATATATCATATATACACTACTTATTTAAAGTGTTGAATAGAAATTATAATTTCATATATCTCACTTAATTACAAGTTTGTACTAATATAGATATATGTGTCTTAGTAATTGTTTATACTTATATTTTACTAAAGTATAATTAATGTTTTAAATGGAACCTAGTTTGATCTTTATGTGAAATCAATATATGCACAACACACAATATTAAAAATTTATGAAAAGCTAGTAAGTAAGCAAGCAAAGAGTGAGAGATGGAAAGATCAAACCGAGAGACAAAGGATTTATAGTGGTTCGGCTACAAGGACACCTTCCTTGCCCTACTCCACTCCCCGAGCACCGAACTCGAGAGTTTTCTTCACTAAGTCAATAACCTCCCTTATGGCAGAGAAAACCGTACACACCAAAAGCTTACACCAATTAACGACACAAAGCAAGATGTCGAGTTCTAATCGTAGCTAGAACCAATCTCACACCAAATATCACACCACTTCTTCTTCACACCTTTGCACTACTTCAATGCTTCTTCACACCACAAGTATCTTCACACCTTCAAGGCACTAATGTCTTGACACCTTCAAGCCACTAATGTCTTCACACCTTTAAGGCACTAATGTCTTGACACCTTCAAGTCACTAATGTCTTCACACCTTTAAGCCACTAATGTCTTGACACCTTCAAGTCACTAATGTCTTCACACCTTTAAGCCACTAATGTCTTGACACCTTCAAGTCACTAATGTCTTCACACCTTCAAGCCACTAAAGTCTTCACAACTTCAATCTACTAATGTCTTCTAGTCTTCTTCACTTGGAACCCTCAATATCTTCACAACAAGTCCCAATAGCTACAATCTCCTATCACCAATACTATCTAACCCTTCTTCTTCACTTCAAGTTCCACTTTACACTTACAACAATTCTAGATTCTTCAACTAAATCTAGCTAACTAATACATACACCTTATTCACCAAAGAATGAAAGATTTACAAGAAAATATAAACAAGCAACTTAGATAGCAAGATGATACTAAGTTGTAATACTTCTAATAAAAGTATTCTTCTCTTTGCACTTTGAATGTTGAGGCTTGAATCACTTTGAAACAAAGATCAAAGTACATAAGATCAAAGGATTTTTAGAGAAAGGAAATGGATGTTTAGATCAGAAAGTTTCTAGTGCAAAAAGGTGAGGAAAATGTGTAAAATGATCCAGTATTTAAAGGGCCAGATTTTACTGTTCGGGAGCGTGCCGGTCCCCTTAATTATAGGCCGGTCCCCTTAATGATTAAGGGGGCTGCCTAGTAACTTTAAGGGGGCCGCCCTCGTGAACGTTTGAAAAGTTTTTCTGGATAAAATTTGCCCTTTTTGGTTGAAAATTTGAAATCATATCTTTGTGGTTTAATAAAGCTATACCAAAAATGATTTACAAATATTTATAAAATGTTAAAAACATTTTATAAAATGTTATGTATTAATACAAAATTTCCTTTGATCTTATAATGCATTAATCACTTTGTTTATTCATACCTTAAGTGATTAGATGGTGAAAATGAGTATTTACTACTAAATACTTGTTTACGTCGTATCCTTTGGTTTGATGATTTTTCGTTTTGTGATTATCAAAACTTAGAGATATCTAAAGATATGAATAATGTTTTTAGTCAATTATTTATATCAACACTTCTCATTCTATTCTTTTGGAGAACTTGAGAAGGATGCTGTGACACTACTGAAGCGAATCTGAAAGTTCTCAATAACCAAAGACATTGGAGCACGTGTTGTTGCTCATATCTTTAGTAGGATTAGCTTTTCTGTAGCTAAAAGACACTACAACAAACAGGAGGACGGGCAACGAGTTTTTTGGCAGCGACGCGCTTGTCCCCGCCGAAAGTCGCTAAACGACAAAAATTGTGCTGAGCTGGCACAAATTCTCGCTGACCGCCCACTGTATTTTCAACGCTAACTTTCGGCGGGGACAAGTCCCCGCCGAAAGTATTTTTGGCAGATTACAACTTTGACCAAAATAGTCGCATTTTCAACTCCTACTTTTGGTGGGGACACGTCCCCGCCGAAAGTATTTTTGGTATTTCACAAGCTTTGACCAAAATAGTTGCGCTTTATTCTCCCGGGTATTATTCCCGCCATTACTTTTGGCGGGGACATGTCCCCGCTAAAAGTTTAGGCGCCAAATTTCCCTCCAAGCTGCAACTTTCTTCCAAAAACTTTTTAATATATATTATAACATACACATAATACATATTAAATCATAAATTCGGCAAAAAAAATACAAAACACACATAACAATGGATGGTTTAACGCCGGAACAGGAGTGGGCAAAGGCTTTATCACACGAGCTATTGTATAATGAAATTATAAATCATTGGGGCGTTGAAATTTTTGATGAATATGGTTCGTACGCGAACTGTGCACCGTGGCAGAGAGACCGGATTCTGGTATGGTTGAGGAAAAAGTCATACTATAGAGAGTATTTGGAAGAGGTAGATACTGCTGAAGCTTAACGTGCTGCTGAAGCTCAAGCTGCTGCTGTTGGAGGTGAGGATGAAGCTGAAAGCACGTTTGATGAAGCTGCTGCTGTTGATAATCTGGAAAATAGAATAACAAGTCTTGAAGCTACGTTTGCATATCTCAAGGAAATGAGAGCAAGGAAAGGAAGAGGTGGTGCGAGTTCAAGCAAAGCAGGAGTTAGCCGCAAAAAAAAGTAAACGGGTTGTCTCATTTGGTTGTCGAGTTGTTTAGTTTGAGTTGTTTTGTTTGGTTGTCGAGTTGTTTAGTTTGAGTTGTTTCGTTTGATCTGGTTCGTTTGCTTGTCGAGTTGTTTAGTTTGAGTCTGTATGAAAATGTATCTGGTTTACAACTCTTGTGTGGTTTGAATAAAATGTTTGCCTTCGTGTTTGAAGCTAAGCGTGTGGTGTTTGGGATTGCTTTATAAACTGCTTAGGTTCTTACTTTGGATGTTTTGTTAGATTAATAATTACAATCTTGAGTGTTTGGATAGAAGTTTACGATTTCTAGTGGTAAAGCAATTTTGAGTGTATCTAATTGTGTGTGGACATCAGTTTTCACAACAACAACATTTTATTAAACAACAACAACAATAACACAACAAACAACAACAATAACACAAGAAACAACAAACAGCAAGAATAACACAAGAAACAAGAAACAACAACAACAACAGCAACATCAACAACATCATTACATACGAAGATTTTCCATGTGACCTAACAGGTTATGGAGTATTGCATCCGATTGACATGTGTGGTCATTGTTGTCGGGATTCGTTGCCATTTTAAGTCTTGCCTCGACCAACCTGACTTTTGTCTCTAGCACCTGTTTTTGTGCCTCCAACATATTTATCCTAAGATCTTTTTCATGGCAGTTTGTGCACCCAGAACCATGAGATGTTGAAGCAGAATATATTACTTGTAATTGTTCATCAAATTCACTCTTCCACATAAAATATCCACATCCATGACCTTTCTCTCTTGGCTTCGAAAGAGGACATGCATAATACTCCCATCCAAATGTATCTTTTTGATGTGATGTTCTTTTTTTTATATTTCCTGCTCCACAAGTACACATAAAAGGATTATATCGCTGCATCTGGTTGACAGTGTGTTAATACAAATATCGCCTAAAAACGTTATTTATATTTTACGATCTTCACTAAGTTTTGTTAATGACAAATGTAAACTTTAGTTTCTAAGTAAAACATAAATCTTAGTTTTAAAGACTTGCATAAACTAGACTTTTGCTACATTTTACATTTCATAAAACACAACACTTTTTATTTTCTAAAAATAGAATTGTCACATCACATTTATGGAAAGAAATGTGTTTGACTTACTTAGATATTGCTTGCAAGTTTAGTGTTTGACTTGGTATTATGTGATGTGACATTGTTTGGTTTGCAAGAGTAATGAGATGTGACTTTGTTTGGTTTGCAAGATTTATTGCAAAACCAACTGCAAGCCCGGCGGTACCCTGGAGGTACACGGGCGGAACCCTTTTGAGGGGTCCGCCTAATCCGCCAGACCTGCAGAAGGTTTGGCTATAAATATTGAGCCACAAGTTGAATTTTGGCTCATCACTTTACATCATATTTTACACACACATTCACTCTTTCATCTAACCTCTTAACATTTCATATGTGAAGTTTCTTTTTGTAGCAAAGAGATTCACGAGCTTACTAAAAGTAACAAGTATTCAACACAACGTTGCAAGACTTGTTAGCTTAGCATTGTGTAGACTTGTGTAGTTTACACTTCATTTGATTGTGTATTTTCAGTAGTGATCGGTTAGTATTTTAGTCCTCAAAATACAAAGTGTATCGGGAGTAGTTGTACCCTTGTAAAAGAACTAACGGGAGTGGTTGTACCCTTGGTAAAGAACTCGACATCTAGCTTTGTGTCGGTAAAAGTATAAGCAACGTGTAAGGTTTTCTCCGCCGGTGAAAGGAGGTTGTTGACTAGTGAAAGTAACTCTCGAGTTGGATACTCGGGGCGTGGACGTAGGGCAAGGAAAAAGAGTCCTTGTAGCCGAACCACGATAAATACTCGTGTTGTGGTTTGATCGTTTCTTTCATTTACTTGCATGTTATATATTGTGTTTGTGTATATATCTTTGATCAAACGGAAAGTTTCAAAGCTAACTTAACAAGTTAAAAATATTTTAATCGGTAAACTATTCAACCCCCCTTCTAGTTTTCCACAATTGGCATCTCAAGCTACGTTACTCAAGCTTTTAAAATATATTGTGTTTTAAAACTTGAAACGATCCATGGATTTTGAAAATTACAAAGAAGGGCAATCTATGCAAAGACCACCACTCTTTGAAGCAAATGGTTTTAGATATTGGAAAAACCGTTTTGAAACTTACGTGAAATCTAAAGATATAGATTTGTGGTATATAATTATTGATGGTGATAACGTAGTTACTAACATCAAAGATGATGATCAAAAGAAATTAATTGGTAAGAATAATGAAGCTAAAATGATGCTTTACAACGCTTTGCCTAAGAAAGAATATGAAAGAGTCTTTTTGTGTAAAACCGCCAAAGATATTTGGCAATCTTTAATTGTCACTCATCAAGGAAACTCACAAGTTAAAGATAACAAAATTGATCTTCTTGTTCAACAATATGAACAATTTGTTATTTCCGAAGATGAGATTATTGATAATGCTTTTGCTAGGTTTAATACTATTATTACTTCACTTAAAGCACTTGACGAATCTTTTTGTAGTAAGAACTTTGTCAGGAAATTTCTTAGAGCACTCCATCCGAAGTGGAGAGCAAAAGTGACGGCAATTAAAGAATCCAAAGATCTTTCAAGCATGTCACTTGATGAGCTAATTGGAAACCTCAAAGTTCACGAAATGGTAATGGAAAAAGATTCGGAACTAGTTAGAGGCAAGAAAGAAAAAGTTAAGTCCGTTGCCTTGAAAGCTAGAGTCCAATCAAGTGATGATGAAGAATCTACTTCGGATGGTGATGATGAGGAATACGCTATGGCCGTTAGAGACTTCAAGAAGTTCTTTCGTAGAAGAGGAAAGTTTGTATGGCAACCTAAAGATGACAAGAAAACTTTCCGAAAAGATCATGATGATAGGAAAGGAAAGGTTGAAAGAAAATGCTATAGGTGTGGAGACACAAGTCATCTTGTAGGAGAATGTCCAAAACCACCCAAGAGCAAACCTCAACAAGCTTTTGTGGGTGGTGCTTGGAGTGACTATGAAGGAGATGACGATGAGCCAAAGAATGACGATATTGCTCTCATGGCTCACAACTCAAATGAGGTATTATCCGACTCATCTTACTCCTCTATTGATGATGACACTTTACAAAAAGAATATAACAAACTTTGTGAATTAAGCTTAAAAATCATAAACAAAAATAAATTTTTGAAAACTAAAAAGGAGTTTTTAGAAAATGAAGTTTATGAGTTAAAAGAAAAAGCCAAGAGATTAGAAAAGAGTAAAGGTATTGACATACCTTGCAAATCATGTGAAGAGTTTAAACTAGAAGGTGAGAAACTCAAAATGATCTAATAAAACAAACCACAAAGTTTAAGAAGTTCGATAAGAGCATTTCTTGTGCGGATGAAATTATGAAACTTCAAAAGTCACCCTTTGATAAAACAGGACTAGGATTTACGAAAATAGAAACTTCAAAGGGTCAAATGAAACAAGAAACGATTGCACAAGAAACAAATAAAATTGCTACAACAGCCTGCGGATCAGGCGGAACCCAATTTAGGGTTCCACCCGTTGGTCCCGAAGGTTCCGCCAGGTCTGCTGCAGCAGTAACTCCATCCACTTCGGATCGTTCAAAATTTGTTAAAGTTACATACAAAAATGGAACAAAACATGTGTTTAAAACTGGAGTAGGATTTAGTAAAAATGAATTTAGAGCTAAAACTACTCAACCAAGACCTAAGACTCCAATTCCCAAACGCCCCTTTCCAAAGAGCAACTTCAACGCTCGACCAAACTACCAACATGTTTGGAACCAAAACACTCCTAGACATTACCAAACTCCAAACCACATGCCATGGAACCCTTATGCTCTATTTTCATACTTGGAACAAATTAATGGTATGTTTAACCAAAATGGACCCATGAGAAATTGGGGACCAAATGTTTGAGTGTTTTTCATAAAAATAGGTGTGCCTCAAAGTTTGTTTGGAACCGGATGAATGGATTAAAGATAGCGGTTGTTCAAGGCACATGACGGGTAACAAAAGCCTCTTCACGTCTTATCACAAATGTGACGGAGGTAATGTTACGTTTGGTAGTAATGCTAAGAGCAAAATCATCGGAAAAGGTACAATCTCTCATGACTCCCTTTTTATAGATGATGTAGCTCATGTTGATAACTTAGGTTTTAATCTCCTTAGTATTAGTCAACTTTGTCGTAATAAGTATAATGTTCTTTTTAGTGAAAACGGAAGTAAAATACTTAAAGATGGTATAACCATAGCCAAAGGTGTCCTTAAGAACAACGTATATGTCATGAAGATGGATCCAACATCTAGAGACAAACTTTGTCTTACCTCATTAGATGAATCTTCAACTTTATGGCATAGACGTTTAGGACACGCTAATATGAGACTAATCCAAAACCTCTCCTCCAAAGACTTAGTTCAAAACCTACCTAAGTTGAAATATGACCAACACTTTTGTGATGCTTGCAAAGTCGGTAAACAAGTCCATAATAGCCATAAGGCTAAAAACTTGGTTTCTACATCTAGGTGTCTAGAACTTTTGCATATGGATTTATTTGGTCCATCCGCTATACAAAGTTATGGAGGTAACTTCTACACTTTCGTCATAGTTGATGATTACTCAAGATATACTTGGACAAAATTTTTGAAAAGTAAAAATGAAGCTTTTGATAAATTTGAGATTCTAAGTAAGAAAATTCAAAATCAAGTAGGGTCTAATATTGTGTCTATTAGAACGGATCACGGTCGTGAATTTGATAATGAATTTAAATTTGGAAACTTTTGTGATAATAATGGTATAACTCATAACTTTTCGGCTCCACGTACTCCTCAATCTAATGGTGTAGTAGAACGTAAAAACCGGACATTGCAAGAGATGAGTAGAACAATGCTGAATGAACAAAACATTCCACAAAAGTTTTGGTGTAATGCCGTTGACACATCAACGTACATTTTAAATCGAGTCTTAATTAGACCATTTTTGAATAAAACTCCTTATGAACTATATAAAGGTAAAAAGCCTACATTAGGATACTTTAGAGTGTTTGGGAGTAAATGTTTCATTCTTAACACCAAGGATTATCTCACCAAATTTGACCCAAAGTCTTATGAAGGTGTATTTCTTGGATATTCACAAAATAGTAAACATACATTGTTTTAAACAAAGAAACCTTAAGAGTCGAGGAATCGTTGAACGTAATATTTGACGAGAGTCCACCTCCCTCTAAGACATCACCTTTGGTAGATGATGACTTAGTTGAAAGCCAAGCAATAGAAAATCAAGAAATTTTAAGTGATGACAAAGAAGATGAACTATTTAACAAAGAACTTGTCAATGTCAAAGAATCTAAAAGTCATCCATTAGATGGTGTCATTGGCAATATTAACGAAAGAACACTAAGGTCTAAAGTTCAAAATGAAAGCAACTACTTTTGTTTCGTGTCAACCACTGAACCTAAAAATATTAATGAAGCCATTAAAGATGAGTCTTGGGTAATTGCAATGCAAGAAGAGTTAAACCAACTTGTTAGGAATGACATATGGACACTAGTTCCTCAACCAAAGAGTCAAACTATAATTGGAACAAAATGGGTATTTCGTAATAAAATGGATGAAAATGGAATTGAGTCTAGAAACAAAGCTAGGCTAGTTGCACAAGGATATAACCAACAAGAAGGCATTGACTACGATGAAAATTTTTCTCTGGTTGCTAGGCTCGAGTCAATTAGAATCTTACTTGCATATGCATGTGCACACAATTTTAAACTCTTTCAAATGGACGTCAAAAGTGCATTTCTAAACGGAGTCATTAATGAAGAAGTGTATGTTGCTCAACCACCGGGCTTCATCGATTTTGAAAAACCAAATCATGTTTACAAACTTAAAAAGGCTCTTTACGGACTTAAGCAAGCTCCAAAAGCATGGTATGATCAACTCAAAACATTCCTAGTTGACCATAAGTATACCATGGGCTTAGTTGATAATACTCTCTTCACTAAGAAGAAAGATTCACATATTATCATAGTCCAAATCTATGTTGATGACATTATATTCGGATCAACTTTTCAAGAATTATGTGTGGATTTCTCAAAAATCATGCATGACGAGTTTGAAATGAGTATGATGGGAGAACTCAACTTTTTCCTAGGACTCCAAATTAAACAACTAGAAGATGGTATCTTCTTTAACCAATCTAAATATATTAAGGACATGCTTAAGAAATTTGGATTAGAAGATTCGAAACCTATCAAAACTCCCATGTCCACGGAAACTAAACTTACCAAGGATGAGGAAAGTGAAAACGTAGATAGCACTAAATATAGAGGTATGATTGGTAGTCTACTTTATCTAACGACTAGTAGACCCGACATTATGTTTAGTGTTTGTCTATGTGCTCGTTTTCAAGAAGATCCTAAAACTACCCATCTCAAAGTCGTTAAAAGAATTTTTAGGTATATTAAGGGCACTACACATTTAGGTTTATGGTATCCCAAAGGAACGGGAATAGACACCATAGTGTATGCCGACTCGGATCATGCCGGTGACTATGTCGATAGAAAAAATACAAGTGGTATTTGTACTTTTGTTGGACATTGTCTCACCTCATGGTTCTCTAAGAAGCAAACGGCTCTTGCTATCTCAACAACGGAAGCCGAGTACGTTTCGGCCGGAAAGGCATGTCAACAAGCTCTTTCGATGAAACAAGCTCTTGTCGACTACGGAATTCAACTCAACGACATCAAAATTCTTTGTGACAACAAAGGTGCCATTGATCTTAGCAAAAACCCTGTTCAACATGCTCGTACCATAAATATTGAAATCCGTCATCATTTCCTTCGTGACAACGTTCAAAAAGGAAATATCTCAATTGAGAAAGTTTCTTCCGAAGACAACATAGCCGACATTCTCACAAAACCCCTTAAACGTGAACCTTTTAACCTTCTTAGGCTAGGCTTAGGACTCATGGAACCTACATTGTAGTTCTGGACATTAGACAAAAATCAGAAAAATCAAAACAAATCCATAACTCTTTTTCTCAGCAGGGTCGGCGGAACCCTCAGACACAACGGGCGGAATCCATTTCAGGGGTCCGCCATATCCGCCGACCTGCAGAACCAAAATCTTTGTTTATATTAAATTAAACACCCATTATCTCATACCACCACTTCCAAACTGCTACTATTCACTTTACCATCCATCCATACCTACGAATTCTTGGTCCTCCATTCATTTACATTGCAAATCAATCATCATTGTAAGTATTCTAAACATGATTACAATCCTGATCTGAGTCTAGGAATTCTATTTTTTGCACAAAAAAACAAAAACTTGGGGTTATGCATTAACTTGAAAAACTCATGCATAAGATTAGGTGTTTAATAAAACTAATCATGTTTCCCATAGTTAGGAATTGCATCCTTAATTAGTATAAACATGTTTGCTAAAACACCATCCTTAATTAGATAAGAATTGCATCCTTATCTATTCGCCTTGATTCTTGATGAGCTATCACGAGGGATCCAAGAGTGCATCCCTTGGAGCATGATATTCGCTGACGATATTGTATTGGTGGCAGAGTCAGCGGACGGGTTGAACAACAGACTTGAGCATTAGAGGGAGGCCCTTGAAGAGAATGGCCTTCGGGTTAGTAGGGAGAAGACTGAATACATGAGATGTGCTTTCGGCAGGAGCGATATCAGCCACAACGAAGAAACGGACGTCAGTATCGGAGACCAGATCCTACCACCTAAGGAGTCTTTTAGATATTTGGGTTCGGTGTTTCACAAATCAGGGATGATAGACGACGACGTAACCCACCGTATCGGAAGAGGCTGGGCGAAATGGAGGGCGGCGTCAGGGGTTCTATGTGATCAGAAAGTACCCGTTAAGCTCAAGGGAAAATTTTATAGGGTGGCTATTAGACCGGCTATGCTGTACGGGTCAGAGTGGTGGCCTATCACAAAAGCTCAAGCAAACAGGGTGGAAGTAGCGGAACTAAGAATGCTCAGATGGACTTGTGGTAAAACTATGTCTGACATGATTCCTAACGGGGTGTTCAGATTGGCACTTGAAGTAGAATCTATTATCTCGAAGATGAGAGAAGGAAGGTTGAGGTGGTTTGGTCATGTCAGGAGAAGACCACAAACAGCGCCAGTAAGGAGAGTTGAAACACTTATTGTCGATGGTCGGAGAAGGAGGGGTAGACCTAAACTTAGATGGGAGGATAGGCTTAAGCTCGACATGGTGGAGCTTCACTTGTCCGAGGACATGACCTCAGATAGGAACGCGTGGAGAGATAGGATTAGTATTCGTGGTTAGTTTTGGGGCTAGGTTAGTAGAGGGTTTGGGGTTTGTTGTGTTTTAGGCTTTTTAGGGTCCTTTGGCTTGCCCCCTTTAGGAGATAGGTGTTTTTGCTTTGCCTCGGCTTGCGCTTTGGCTTTGCCTTTGTTGTGCCTTTAGGCTTTAGGCCCCTTTGCTTGTGCCTTTTACTTGCCCCTTTTGCTTTGCCTTAGCTATAGGCCCTTTGCGTTGCCCTCTTTGGTCTTAGCTGCTTGGTTTGGCCTTGGTTGTGCCCCCTTCGCACCCTTATTTGCTGGCGTTTGTCTAGGTGGTTTTGTTTTAGTTGTTTTGTCTTGGTTGTCTTGTCGTTTTGCTTTGCTTGCTCTTTTACTTGTTGTGTCGGTTTGCTGTTTTGTTTGCTTATATGCTTGTTGTGTCGTTTTGCCTTTATGTTCGTTTTGCTCTGTTTGCTTGTATACTTTTATGCTTTTCTTTGTTTTGCATTCTATTTCTCGTTTTCTTTACTTCGAGCACACTTTGCACACACTTGCCGGAGGTATTTCTGGAAGCAGTCTCTCTACCTGCAGGGTTCCCTGGGGTAGGGGTAGGATCTGTCTACATCCCACCTCCCCCATACCCCGCATTGGCGGGATTGGGTTTGTTGTTGTTGTTGTTGTTGTTGTTGATGTTTGCTAAAACACCCCATGTCAAATCATTCCAAAAATTTCTCACAAGTAGGACAAATATTTTTTTGTCTCACATTGAGAATACAAAATCAAAATGTTATGTTTAAAACATCACTTGCATAAGGTCTCTTGAATGCTAAAGGGAATACATAACCAATATGTATTTTCGGGTACATTCAAACGAAGCTACATTGAACTAGGAGCGTTTGGGTTATCTTTTGTTTTATAACAAAACTTGCATAAAACGATTTTGAAGCATCAAAATGAGTCAAGATAACCGCACCTCCACATTGTTTTCATATAGGCACACACTAGAACTTCTACATTATAATAGTGGTTTACGTAAACTAAAATGTGAAATTTTGTTGTTCTAGGAATCATCATGCCTCCTCTAACCCATTACGACCACAAGGATACCATTAAGTACCTACCAAAACATCACAGAACCAAAGGCCTTACCCCAAACCAAGTAAACGTTTTCAAAGCCCTAGAAAAACACTATGTCCATGAGGGTAGAACCATTGACCCGTATTTCCTAGAAGGCACAAACCTTTACGCCGAATTTGCCACAATCAACTTTGAGTGTCTTTTGAATATCAACAAGCCTATTTGTCCTAGGTTCATTCTAGAGTTCTATGCATCCTCCGTCCTCTCCACGGATGACTATGGACATATGTCTATCAACTTTAGGGTTAGTAGTCATCAATACTCCTTCACTCTTGAGGAGTTTGCTCAAATCTTAGGTGTCTCAAACCGTGGTACTTGTCTCTATTCCGACTTACACTCTCTCTCAACTCTTGACAACCTCCAAGACCGTATCCATCCTTATGACACACCCCTTGTCTCAAAAGATGTACTCCGTGACCACCTCTTTATTAGGACCACCAACACTAGGAGAACCCGTTCGGGAAATGAGGTCGAAAAAGACCCATATGGAATGGAAATGAATGAACTTAAGCCCCAATTCAAGAAATGGGAGGAAGTCCTTAGAGCCAATGTCATTAGCACAATAGGAAACCGAGATCATATCAACCTTTGCCTTTGCTACATGCTCTACTCCTTGTCCGTTAGGCAACCCTTCAACCTTGCCTACTACATGGCCAAGAGAATGGCCGACATTCCCGTGTATGGCACAACGGCTATGCCGTATGGAATGCTCTTGAACCGTCTCTTTAGGTTCATCTCACCCATTCCACCAACTCCAAATGGTCTTCGTCTTGACTACACTCTCATTCCACACACCTTTGTCCCACTTAGTGATAAGAGAGTGTACAAAGTCCAAGGAAAACGTCCTCATCCTCCTACCTCATCATCATCTTCCTCAATGAGTGAAGATGACAATTTTCCAAACTCTAGGCTCCCACCTCTCGAATACCTATCCCAACTTCCGGATATTCCAAATGAGTCGGCGGAGTTCAAGCAAACAAAAGGGATGTTCAAGAATCTTGGAAGATTCCTTGGAAAGCTCAAGAACAAGATTGACCATCAATGAGAGCGGGTGTGTAGGAGTGTTTGGCACTAGGTGCTATTTGAACTAATTTGGTTATTTTAACAATGCTTACGATGTACTTGTATGTTGGTACAATGTTTGATACTATTTGGAACATGTTTCATCTAACTTTGATGCAGGAAGACAACTTTTAGCAAGTCGTCAAATTTTCAAACTTACAATATTTTCACTAAGTTTAGTGAATATCGCTAGCCCCCGGTCAAAGTCATATGATTTGAGTGTTTACATGTTCATTTTTTGCATTTCCTAACAAGATATGCATTATATTTTTGATTTTAGGAGTTTTCAAAAATTTTGAAAATTGTCTCGCGGGTCAAAAATGCGGACTGCCATTTTCTGAAGCTCTGGCGGTACCCAAAATTGGGTTCCGCCAGTGCAATTTCTGGGAATTCCAGAAATGGCCCAACGGACCAGGCGGCACCCTCAAATGGGTTCCGCCTGTGTATTCTGAGGGTGCCGCCAACATCCTGCAGAATTTTTGTTTTCATTTTCACCAATTCAACATCCAAACACCAAAATCCAATCCTTTTAGGTAGAAACCCATTTCTTGCAATGTGTTTAGCATAATAGGGTACTCCTTCTTCCATAAACTTAAACCAAACCAATTCCCGCCAAAATTCAAAATTTGCCATAACAACCTCAGGGACCCCTCACACATAAAGGAAGGAACCCTTTTAAGGGATCCTTGAAATCCCTGAGATTTATACTACCACAAATCCACCAAAACCAATAAGCAATTAGTGCAAAACTTGTCTTCTCACTTCACCATTTTCATTGGATTGACTTCCATGATATGACAACCCACAATTAGTTTTCCAAATCATTAGAAACCTCCATTTTTGTATGGACTAACATCAAATCCAAACACTCCTTTCCATAATCCTTCAATACTATAAATTAAGTCATCCTAAACACTATCAAATCACACCTTCTTCACCACAATTTCTGAAACTTCTAAACCATTTTTCACCATGACTAAGTCAACAATCACCTCTCAACCATCAAGACCCATCCGGAAAACCGCCCGGATAAGTGTTAAACCACTATGGTCTAATCAACCCATTAACCTAAGCTCCTCATCTTCGGATGAATTCACATCACCTATAAAAAATGAACACTTTTTGAACCTTGCATCTCCATCACCATCACCCAATGAACCAAATGAGCTCACTCCACCACCAACTAAATCACCCATTGACCCAACTCCACCAAGTGCTCCAACTTAACCATCCAAAACTTCATCACCATCACCATTACCCAAAATTGAACCAATGGAGCTATTTGGGTCTCCTCCCACATCACCACACCCTTTTGTCCAAGATCTAAATGATCTTCCACTAAGACCTACACAACCACCACCTTTTGCAAATGAATCACCAAGGTCAATTCTTGACCAAAATGAGCTTTTTAACCACATTCAACCACCACAACAAGTATACCATCAACCCAAACTATTGTTGTTTCACCCCATCTACAATGACATCCATGGTCCTCTTTATGGAGAACCAAACTTTGAAAACCATGATCACCAAATTCCACCGCATTCTCAAGCCCAAACCTTTGAATCCTTCTTTCCTTCATATGAGGATATACAAAGCATGGTTGAGATCCACCTCCATCAAGCAATGGAATTTAAAACCACCTTGCTTGACTCAATACCAAACCCATCATCCACCCAAGAACCACAAACCAACCAACCCTCAAACCAAGAAACCAAAACCAACCCATTTCTACCCACTCATCCTCATGTTTGCTCAAATTGTGAGCAAATGGGTGCAAGCATCAAAATGTTGCTTCACCAACTCCAAGATGAAACCCGGTTTGCATTCCAACACGTCATAGAACGTTTGGATGCTCTCTCCCACCCAAACAAATCCTAGACAACCTTTGGAGGCCGTTTGCCCCAATTTAGGAAACTAGGCTTTTATTCTTTTTCTTTCTTGGTTATTTTTTTTTTTGTTTTTAGAAGTAGAAGAATCTTACCCATTTCATGTCCTTTGACTTTTATAAGTCAAAATTTTACTTGGAATGCTATTTCTCTCTACTTACTTTAATGCATTGTTGGTTGATCATTTTTATGTTGTCTGTGGTTGCAACGTGTGTGGTAACTACAAGCTTATATATATCACCAACAAACATTTTTTTTGTAGGATCCAAAATCCATGTTTCCCATCTTGGCACTCCTTTTAGGGGGAGTAACAAGCAAGGGGGAGCAAGTGCATTTTTCCGCTTCGCTACTCTACTTTTTGTTTCGACAAAAAGGGGGAGAAATATATTAAACTTTCAAAACTTAATATGATTTTCATAACTTAAGTAAAACAAGTTTAATATTAATGTTTTTTTAAGTCTTAAAAACCAAGATTTTGTGAGTTACTTAAAAACAAAGTTTATGTTTTGTCATCAACAAAAAGGGGGAGATTGTTAATACAAATATCGCCTGAAAATGTTATTTATATTTTACGATCTTCGCTAAGTTTTGTTAATGACAAATGTAAACTTTAGTTTCTAAGTAAAACATAAATCTTAATTTTAAAGAGTTGCATAAACTAGACTTTTGCTACATTTTACATTTCATAAAACACAACACTTTTTATTTTCTAAAAATAGAATTGTCACATCACATTTATGGCAAGTTTTGTCATTATACATTTATGGAAAGAAATGTGTTTGACTTACTTAGATGTTGCTTGCAAGTTTAATGTTTTACTTGATATTATGTGATGTGACATTGTTTGGTTTGCAAGAGTAATGAGATGTGACTTTGTTTGGTTTGCAAGATTTATTGCAAAACCAACTGCAAGTGCGGCGGTACCCTGGAGGTATACGGGCGGAACCCTTTTGAGGGGTCCGCCTGATCCGCCAGACCTGCAGAAGGTTTGGCTATAAATATTGAGCCACAAGTTGAATTTTGGCTCATCACTTTACATCATATTTTACACACACATTCACTCTTTCATCTAACCTCTTAACATTTTATATGTGAAGTTTCTTTTTGTAGCAAAGAGATTCACGAGCTTACTAAAAGTAACAAGTATTCAACACAACGTTGCAAGACTTGTTAGCTTAGCATTGTGTAGACTTGTGTAGTTTACACTTCATTTGATTGTGTATTTTCAGTAGTGATCGGTTAGTATTTTAGTCCTCAAAATACAAAGTGTATCGGGAGTAGTTGTACCCTTGTAAAAGAACTAACGGGAGTGGTTGTACCCTTGGTAAAGAACTCGACATATAGCTTTGTGTCGGTAAAAGTATAAGCGACGTGTAAGGTTTTCTCCGCCGGTGAAAGGAGCTTGTTGACTAGTGAAAGTAACTCTCGAGTTGGATACTCGGGGCGTGGACGTAGGGCAAGGAAAAAGAGTCCTTGTAGCCGAACCATGATAAATACTCGTGTTGTGGTTTGATCGTTTCTTTCATTTACTTGCATGTTATATATTGTGTTTGTGTATATATCTTTGATCAAACGGAAAGTTTCAAAGCTAACTTAACAAGTTAAAAAGATTTTAATCGGTAAACTATTCAACCCCCTTCTAGTTTTCCACACAGTGTGTGTTTGTAGTTGTGTGTGGTAGAATCGTGATCGGGGTGGCCCGATCTACAAGTTGAGTTGATAAAAGGTGGTGGCCAGAAAAAGATTCCGGCGGCCGGAATCTGCTAGTGTCGCCGGAAAACAGAAACTGTTATATATATATATATATATATATATATATATATATATATATATATATATATATATATATATATAGTGAGATGAGTGTGTGTGTGAGATGATATGGGTTAGATGAGTGTGTGTGAGTTTATATAGTGAGGATAAGTTGTTAGGTGGGAATACTACATCATCTCGACTCGTTCGTTTAACATCTCGTGTAATACCAGATCATCTCAACTCGTTCGTTTAACATCTCGTGTAATACCACATCATCTCGACTCGTTCGTTTAACATCTCGTGTAATACCACATCATCTCGAGTCGTTCGTTTAACATCTCGTGTAATATCACATCATCTCGACTCGTTCGTTTAACATCTCGTGTAATACCACATCATCTCGACTCGTTCATTTAACAGCTCGTGTATAACAATAGCATCTCGACTCGTTCGTTTAACATCTCGTGTAATACCACATCATCTCGACTCGTTCGTTTAACATCTCGTGTAATACCACATCATCTCGACTCGTTCGTTTAACATCTCGTGTAATACCACATCATCTCGACTAGTTCGTTTAACATCTCGTGTAATATCACATCATCTCAACACGTTCGTTTAACATCTCGTGTAATACCACATCATCTCGACTCGTTCGTTTAACATCTCGTGTATAAATGATTTAACTTAATTAAAGTGATTTAAAAATAATTTAAATTAATTATAAATGATTGAATATAATAAAAATGAATTAAAAACAATTTTAAATGATTTAATTATAATTATAAATGATTTAACTTAATTAAAATGATTTAAATAATTTTAAGTGATTTAAATTAATTATAAATGATTTAACATAATAAAAATGAATTAAAAACAATTTTAAATGATTTAATTATAATTATAAATGATTTAACTTAATTAAAATGATTTAAAAATAATTTTAAATGATTTAATTATAATTATAAATAAATCATAAAATTAATTAATTATGAATGATTTATATATAATTTTAAATAATTTAAATAAATCATAAATGATTTAAATTAATTATAAATAATTAAATTTAAATGGTTTAATTAATATTGATTTAAGCTAATTAAAATGTGCACACTTTCGGCGGGGACATGTCCCCCACTAAAAGGTGTCACCAATAATTTTGGTTTTCCCTCTAAGCATTTACTTTATCCCGCCAAAGTTTTTGACGAGTTGTAAAAACTTTTAGCGGGGACATGCACTAAAAGACAAGACCAACTTTTAGCGGGGACTTGTCCCCGCTGAAAGTAAATCCCACTGTTACATCTATTATTAACAGATCTGGCAAACACTTGTAAAAAAAAAAAAAAAAAAAAAAAAAAAAAAAAAAAAAAAAAAACCATTCCACCACCATCTTCTTCGCCTCTCGTTTTGCAGCAACCACCAACACCATCTCCACCACCACCACTACTTCACCACCAGCACCACACTTGCACCACTGTGCACATTCATTCCTCAAACCCTCAAATGTTTAATTATATCCTCAAACCCTCCTTTGTTTTATTCTTTCTCTTCTCATCTCCTTTCTTATCCTCAAACCCTCAATTTTGTTAATTCTATCAGGTGGGCTTTATTCAATTTTGTTAATTTTGTTAATTTTGTTGTTTGTTAATTTTCTTAATAGTTTTGTGTTAATTATTTTTATTTTTTATTAATTTTTTTGTTAATTTTTTTTTACAGTTGAAGCCGATACCCGAAGCCAAGAATCGAAGCCGAGACCACAGTGCAGCTGCTCTAGGGACCCCACAACTGAGGTTTATTTATTATTATTTTTTTTTGTGTTTATGTTTGTACCGGGGACATGTCGCCGCCAAAAGTTTGGGACCGCATTTTTACACTAAGGGGTGTTTGGAATTGTAATTTCATTGGACTGCATTTTAGTGTTCAAATTACTGATAAAAAGCTCAAAGAGACCCATGGGCCTGCCCACCCCAAGAATGCTTATGTGTACATAGGAAAAATGTGGCGAAACAGGCTGCGTTGTTGGTTGAGCTTAATAAACACAGCTTCTTGTTGTTGTTGTTTTATAAAGTTTGGATTTTTATTTGTTGTGGCGAAACAGGCTGCATTTTTTGTTTATTGTTTTTTCATTTCAAATCACAGCAAACTTAATAGTAAACTAATAAACACTGAGGTTTTGCATTTTGTAGCTCGTTTAACTGTTTATATATAAGCTTGAATAAGACCCATTGGCCTGCTAGTTGCCCTGCTCCATCAGTTAGCGTAGTTTGGCTTAGAAGCTTGTTTAGTTTAATTTGGCTCTCAATAAGCCACATTAGTACAGTCGAGACAAAGCCGTTTAACTGTTTACTATTAAGTTTGCTAGTTTTCTAATATTTGTTAATTTTTTTGGTACAGTCGAGACAAAGCCGAAGACCGAGCCGAGACAAAGCCGAAGACCAAGCCGAGACCACAGCCGAGTCCAACTGTGAACCACAGCTGCGACCACAGCCGATTCCATCCGCGACCACAGTATGTTTTTACAGTTTGCTAGGATTAGAGTTAGTGAATTGGGTGGGGGGGGGACTGTTGGAAGTTCATTTTATTTACTAAATGCTTCTAGGTTGGTTTGTTTTGTTTTTGAAATGGCAAATGGTCTAGCTCTCTTAAGATATGACAATTGTATATTACGTCTTCGTATAACATAATCATTATCAAATATAAAGATTAGCTAGAAGCAAATGGTTTTCTTGTTCCAAGCTTTAACTTGCATTAATCTCATCAACAAACCAATGAAGAGCTTCAGCTAGAAAATAGATTAGCGATTAGGGTTTTTAATATTGTATGCCGTAGTTGTACAATGATAGGAATCATAACCTTGTATCTGAAAATGGAGAATCTGATAGAATCGGACAAATCTGTTATCAGACAAAGCTTTAAGATCATAAACAACTAATGTGGGTAATATTTTAGTGCGGGTTGAGACGGGTCAAATCAGGCTGAACTGATTTATTTTGCTCAAACTTTGAATTTTTTTTGTTATAATTAGTGTGTTAAATTTCATCATAAAGCTATATTATCTCATACTAATATGTTAATAAAACAGATGACTTTTTGTATCTGAAAAAGAGGACTGTGGGGAGTGGGGGTGCATAACAGTTGGATTTGGGGGGGGGGGGGGGGGGAGGAGGGGGTTTAGCTTCATGGTATTGGGCTACGAGTGGAGTAGCTTCATGGTATTGGGCTACAAGTCCATTTTATTTACTAAACCATTTTCGACAAGCATACATTTGTTGATTTTTATTAATAATTTTGATTTTTTTCATGTCTAGATCAGCCGAGAGCCAAGACTAGCCGAAAGCCGAGTGCCGAGACCAGCTAGCCAACTGCCAAGACCATAAAAGGTACGTTTGGTTTATGCTGTATCAGCAGGGGTGTTTGGTTTATGCTGCTAGGGTGTTTAGTTTCGGCTTATATCAGCAGGGGTGTTTGTTTAGGCTTATATCAGCAGGGGTGTTTGGTTTATGCTGCTAGGGTGTTTGGTTTATGCTGTATCAGCAGGGGTGTTTGATTTATGCTGCTAGGGTGTTTAGTTTCGGGTTATATCAGCAGGGGTGTTTGTTTATGAAACATAAGCCCAAAACGACATAATTTGTTAATTTTTTATTTTTGTTATTCTTTTAATTTATTAATTTTTTGTTAACTTTTGCAATGTGTTTTATGATTGTTATTTTGTTTTACAATTTGATAATTATGAGCTTATAAAAGCTTATACGTGGGCTTATGAGCTTATTTGATTTCGGCTTATATTTCATAAGCTTCAATTTTCCGACTTATTTGGAGATTTGTGGGCCTATATAAGTATATTATGATATAATAAACTTATATAAGCCGGAAAATTAAGTCTTGTGATATATAAGCCGAAAATCAAATAAGCTCATAAGCTACAAATAAGATTAAACAAATAAGCTCATATTATTGTATGGTATTTGATTGTGTTAGACTATTGTAAATGATTTTAGGACTTTAGTGATTAATTTCGGAAAGTCCCCGTCCGAAGTTAATCATCCCATAGAAAACCCGTCCGAAATTAATTTATTAGAAATTAATTTCGGAAAGTCCCCTGTTTGGGACTGCTTTTTGAATGTTTTGTCTCATTTAGGATATGAATGCGTATAATTGATTTACTATTTGTGAAAATTTCGACAGTGTTTCCCCTTTACTCCTACGAATATGTCTTTAATGCACATATTTGGGGAGTTGAGGGGAAATGCTGCCGAAATTTTCTCAAATAGTAAATTCAGTTATATGCATTCATATATGAGACGAAACATTCAAAGAGTGGGTTAGGATTGCCTTCCATAGTTGGATTAGGTGAACAAAACGCACAACTCGTAATTGCATCATTAAAACGCACAACTTGTGAACATGTTTAATTCTATATAATTATTTGTTGCATCATTAAAACGCAGTTATGCCAATTGATAAGAGTTGGGTCTCATTATCTCGTACTAGCCTCGATTTTTTAAAAGATCTTAAAGCTTTTTGCGCGTATGCCAAGGACTTTGTGAATATTGATGGGAATGTACATTGTCCATGTGCTCGTTGTTATAACAATGGTTGGATAAAGTACGAAGACTTGTTTGATCACATACACTCAAATGGTTGGGACCAAAGTTATACGAAATGGTATAATCACGGTGAACCGGATACCCGAACATTAGTACCCAACACAAATCATCCCGGGACGAGTGACATGGCTGATTTCCTTCATGATATGTATCCGAATGAGCTAACTCAAGAAAATATTGGCGAGACAAGTAGCGAGCCAACTAAAGCAACAACACTTCCTCAACGTAACGAGTTTGAAGCGTTACTTGCCACTGCTAACGACCCACTATACCCGGGCTGTACATGGATGTCTTCATTGGACTTTATGGCAAAGTTTACGAACATTAAGGTCAAAGGTAAAATGAGTGACACCACGTTTAACGAAACACTAAAATTTCTACGTGAATGCTTCCCGCCCGTTCTAGGATACAAAATCCCACCGTCATACTATGAAATAAAGAAGACATATAAAATGATCGGGTTAGGATACGAATCCATACATGCTTGTGTAAATGATTGTTTTTTATATCGGGGGGTGGGTAACGAAGATTTGCAGAATTGTCCCATCTGCGATGCTAGTAGAAGGAAAGACAAGAACACACTGGGGAAGAAAGTTCCTAAGAAGGTGTTGCGTTACTTTCCTATCATTCCTAGACTACAACGTTTGTACAAGTCTAAACACACTGCAAAACATATGACTTGGCATGCTTCTGGGCAGTCTACGGAGAACGGTAAGATGCAACACCCGGTTGATGGTGAAGCATGGAAGAAATTTGATATCGAGTATAAGAAAGAATTTGCTTATGAAAAAAGAAACGTCCGATTAGGGTTGGCTGTTGATGGTTTCAATCCGTACGGCAACCTTAGTCAGTCTTACAGTATGTGGCCGGTAATATTAACAACATACAATATGCCTCCTTGGATATGTATGAGAGAGACTTCTCTTATGTTGACGTTGTTAATTTCGGGCCCTAAATCACCTGGGAAGGACATAGATATTTACTTGAGGCCTTTGATTGAAGACCTTAAGACTTTATGGAAAGATGGGGTTATGACTACGGACGCTGTTACAGGCGAAGAATTCTGTATGAAAGCAGCGCTTTTATGGACTATCAATGACTTTCCCGCTCGAAGTAGTTTGTCTGGGTAGAGTGGGCAAGGTTACAAGGCATGTCCGACCTGTAATATAGAGACTCCATCTATGCGCGTGTTAAGTAAAATTGCTTATGTTGGTCATAGAAGATTCTTAAAAGCCAACAATAGATGGCGGAAGAACAGAAAGGCATTCTATACTCAGCTCGATGCTAGACCACCTCCTAAAAAATATACCAGTCATGACATATTGACTCAACTTGGGAGATTACCTATACGTATCCCGGGGAAACATCCAAGTTTTGGGGGTGGGAAGAAAAAACGTGATCCTGACCGCGAATTGAATTGGACCAAAGTATCTATTTTCTACGAGCTAAAGTATTGGTCTTTCCTTACACTAAAACACAATTTAGATGTCATGCATATCGAAAAAAATGTGTGTGAAAGTGTGTTGGGTACTTTGTTAAAGAATGACAAATCAAAAGACACCAACAAGGCAAGACAAGACTTACAAAATTTGAATATTCGTAATGCTTTGTGGCTCATCAACAAAGGCGGCGGGAAGTGCTCTAAGCCTCATCCCACGTACTCTTTCACAACTGAAGAAAGAAAACTTTTTTGTCAATTCACCAAAGGTACGCGTTTTATTTCAGAATTTATTTGTTCCAATTCAATTCGCGTATTCATTTTGACAACTTATTCTGTTAATACAAATATCGCCTAAAAACGTTATTTATATTTTACGATCTTTGCTAAGTTTTGTTAATGACAAAGTATGAACTTTAGCTAAGAGTAAATCATCACTTTAAGTGTTTAAGTCTTGTTTAACTAAGATTTACATTTCCATTTAAACAAAACATTGTTTTTATTTCTTAAATTAGAAAGTGTCTTGTCACATCACATATATTTCTTTAAATAGAAATATCACATCACATTTATGGTAGGTTTGTCATTATACATTTATGGAAAGAAAGTGTGTTTGACTAACCATAAGTTTTCTTGTGCAAGTTGTGTTTGACTAGTGTTTATGTGATGTGACCTTGTTTGGTTTGGAAGATTTATTGCAAAACCAACTGCAGCCCTGACGGATCCCTAGGGGTACACGGGCGGAACCCATCTGAGGGTTCCGCCGTATCCGCCAGGCCTGCAGAAGGCTTTGCTATAAATACCAAGCCACAAGTTGATTTTTGGCTTATCACTTAGAGTCATATTTTACACATATTCTCTCATTATACTCAGTAGCTACTAACTTGTGTGATTCTCTTATGTAGCAAAGGAGTTCACAAATTCATCTAAGAAGTTACAAGTTTCAACTCTAAGTTGCAAGACTTGTTAGCTTTGTTGTGTATAGACTTTGGTAGTTTATACTTCATGTGTATCTTGTATAGAAGTGATCGGTTAGTATTTTAGGCCTCAAAATACGTAGTGTGTCGGGAGTTGTTGTACCCTTGTAAAAGAACTAACGGGAGTGGTTGTACCCTTGGTAAAGAACTCGACATCTAGCTTAGTGTCGGTAAAAGTGTAAGCGACGATGGGAGTGGTTGTACCCGTGTAAAAGAACTCGACATCTAGCTTAGTGTCGGTAAAAGTATAAGCGACGTTGTAAAGGTTTTCTCCGTCGGTGAAAGGAGCTTGTTGATTAGTGCTTATAACTCTCGAGTTGGAAACTCGGGGCGTGGATGTAGGGCAAGGAAAAAGAGTCCTTGTAGCCGAACCACGATAAACAATTATGTTGTGGTTTGATCGTTTCTTTCTTTATCTTTGCTTATTACATGTGGTCTTTTAGTTAGAATTGCTAGTCACATATAAAGCTTTTCAAAGAATTAAACAAGTAAAGTTGTGTTTATATCTTCAAACAAAAGTAAAGCTTTTCAAAGAACTAAACAAGCAAAGTTAGGATCATCACAAGCAAAGCTTTTCAAAGTATGAAACAAGTAAAGTTAGAATTGTTATTCACATGAAAAGCTTTTCAAAGAATCAAACATATAACATTGTGTTTATATCTTTAAGCAAACGTAAAGTTTTTAAAGGATATTCAAGCTAAAAAGGATTTAAAAAGCGGTAAATTATTCAACCCCCCCCCTTCTAGTTTTCCACAATTGGCATCAGGAGCTTCGTTACTCAAGATCTTTAAAATAGAATGTATTTTAAAACTTGGATCGATCCATGGATTTTGAAAATCTCAAAGAAGGGCAACCTATTCAAAACTCACCGCTATTTGAAAAAGAAAACTTACTTAAATGGAAAAGTAATTTTGAAAACTATGTGAAATCAATTGATCAAGATCTTTGGCACATTATTTCTTTTGGTGATTTCAAATCAAAGAAAACAAGTTTTTGAAAATCAAGATAACTATCTTAAACTTGATAAAAATACTAAAGCTAAAACAATGATTTATAAAGCTTTAGTACCGAATATGAAAGAATGTATTTTTGTCAAATGGCTAATGACATTTGGAAAAATATGTTAAACTTTCATCAAGAAATATGTCAAGCCAAAGATGATCATTTTGATCTCACATATGAATTAGAAGTCTTAGAAATATTAATAGATAGACATTTAGTTGTGATGAATACATGTGCTACTAGTTTAAATGTTTTAAATGAAGGTGTAAGTGAAGATGATTACTCATGTCGAGCTCTTTGTGGTCTTGCTTACGATTCATGGAATAACACGGATGAAGATGAAGCCAACCATCCGGTTTATGATTCTCAACTAGATAAAACATCAAGCAAGGTACATTTTATAACCAAACACTTTTGCTTTGACAAATTTATCCTAGAGTTTTCTAAACTTGAAAATGAGTCTAAACGTTTATGCAACATGGACCTGAAAACTATCTTTAACAATGAGTCTTCAAAATCTTTTAAGAATATTTTTGAAAAGGAAATCTTGTTAGAAGATAAAATGTCTAGAATTGTGAGTAATGTTGAAATTGATCTAGAATGTTAATTATGTCTAAATTACAAACATGAGATTAAAAAGCAATATGAGAAAGGAAAAATATTAGTTAAATTTGATGAAAGTTCAAAATCTCTTGAAAGATTGTTGAGGAGTCAAAGGTTGTTTAAAGATAAAACCGGATTAGGATTTAACTCAAAAGCACCATTAACTAATAAAACAAAGCAAGTAAAACTTGTCAAACCTAGAAGAGAGATTTAGAGATAATTTAATCTCTAATAGAAACTCATGATAAAAGAATTAAGATTATCATGATCTATGCTTTTATATGATTGTCTAACCTTCTTGGATATATGAGTAATTGAGTTTCAAAGCGTGTCGTCAAACCAAGATTTTACGCGTTGTGTTTATCCTCTTGATAGCATCTCTATGCAATTTAAAAGGTACGCATTACTTCAACTTGACTTTGATTGTCTCTTGTTTCTAGCATTATGTGTTGGAATATGTGTTATTAGTAATACTCTAAAAGTGTTTACTTGCTATTAGTAAAAACTAAGATTAGATTCTATGCAACAAGGAATTTCGTCATTAGTACTAGTAGGAGATATAAGGTGCTTTGGTTCTTTAACCATCAAGAGATAAACACGAGAAACTCTTGAGTGAGTCTCACTCAACTCTTGGTTACAAGTAAGCTAACTAAGAATTTCCTAAGTGTTAAAATGTCTAACACTTTTGAGATGCTTGCAAAACAAACCTTTGTTAAACAACATTCTCAAACACCATACTTTGAGTCTTAAATTGTGTTTTTTTTCGATCACTCCTTTATGATAATCTCACATAAAACACACAAGGTGAAATAAATCACATTAGCATACATTAGAATGTGTGGAAGAAAATGAGTTTTCAACATCTAGAATTTACACATCAAATGTGACACTTAGTCTTATGATGTTGTACCACTTGGACTTTTTCAAAACAAGTAGAGTTCATAGTGTCTTAAGTAAGAAAACCCAAAGAGTCGAGGAGTCGTTGAATATAACATTTAACGAGTAATCTCCTGCTTCTAAGATATCATCTTTGGTAGATGATGACTTAGTCGAAAGTCCAATGATGACAAGACAAGAATGTTGTGTAAAACATTAAGAATAAAAGTACAAAATAACATCTTCTCACCTTGAGTCAAATATTGAATCAAGTAAAATTGACATAAGTTATAAAACTTGATTTATAGGTCATAGTTGTGTCTAAACAAATTCAACAAAAACAGATTTTGGATTTAGAGTAAAACAACTAGGGAAACGAAATAGATGTTTCGAAGTAATCATGTGATTATAAGTGTCAATATTTGAAAGTCGTTTTGATAATAAAAGCAAGCTCCAAAAGCAAGGGATTTTAACTTAAAGACATTCCTAGTTACTCTCTTGTTCTCAATGGTTAAGTTATTGATGACTTATCAAGAATGAGATTAGTAAATCCGTAGGTAAAACTAAACGTAGAGAAATGTTCGGAAGACTACTTATTCTCATAACAATTAGATCCAACATTATGTTTAGTGTTTATCTATGTGCTCGTTTTAAAGAAGGGCCTTAAACAACTCTTTAGTTAAGCTTGTTTGGATACATCGTAAGGTACTACACAACTAAGATTATGGTATCCCAAAAGAACGGGAATAGAAACCATAGTGTATGCCAAATGGAATTATGGCGGTAATAAGTTGATAAGAAAAGCACAAGTGGTACTTGCACTTTTATACTTACTTACCCAATGATTCTCCAAAACACGTAAGGTTCTCAAATTAGTTTCGAATGGAGAATCACATCAACAAGCTCTGCTTGAACAAGTAAATACGTATCAACAACGGAATTCTTTTATCAACATTGTTATCTCTTCAACAAAGGAAGCATCGACTTCAGCGACATTTCAATCCATTATGTTCTTAATTGACATATTGTGATCCATCATCATCGTCTTGGTAAAAATGTTCATTGAGGAACATCTTAACTAAGAAAGTCGTATACGTTAACCATTCTATCAACGTTTTCACAAAACCTCTTGAATGAGAAGCATTCATCATCCCTAGGCTTAGTCAAGGACTCATAAGACCTAAAACCTTAGTTTTGAACATTAGGATAAAACCACAAAAATCAAGACAATCCCTTTTGAATTTCTCCCTGCAGTTCCCACGGAACCCTCAGACCATACGGGCGGAACCCTCCCTTTGGTTTCGCCTGGTCCGCCAAATCTGCAGGATATTTTATTTTTAATTTCAAAACCAAACACCTCTTTACTCACAACTCCAACTTACCATCAGCCCATAAGATTCATAAAATGAGTAAAACTTCAAGCATCTTCCTCATAACCTTTCATCACTCAAACCTCAAACAACCAATGTGAAATGAGAAACCGAGTTATCCTTTGTCCTATCAATATCGAGTCATCCACCATTTCCATGCCCTCAAAGAAACCAAGAGTCAATATCATCTTCACCAATAACTCCACCTAGTCATCTTCACAAGAAGATTCCACAATGTAACCAAACAAGTGTGTCATCCCCACTATAATCTAACCTATTAAGATTAAACCACCTTTCATGATACATAAACCTATGTTCACCTTTGTGTCGCTCTTTGAAACAAAGGGCAATTGTCATATCCATACTCTCATTAACATATTTGTCTATGTCGTCAAAACTCAAGTGAATTTCATTATGAAATGCGTCTCTTCCACTTTCTAGCAAGTGAAGAACACAAAGAAGATATCCAAGCTTTAAGTGTTGTCAAGCAATCACCACCTCATTTCACATATCCACTCTAGGTCGTCAACCATACTTTACCACCGTTCACCACATTGTTAAAACAAATGAAAAACGTCATTAAAACATCACTTGCATTATAAAACGTTTTTTTTTTTTTTTTTTTTTTTTTTTTTTTTTAGCATCAAAATGAGTCAAGATTAACCGCACCTCCACATTGTTTCCATATAGGCACACACTAGAACATACACATTACAATAGTCATTTACTTAGACTAAAATGAGAAATTTTGATTTTCTAGGAATCATCATGCCTCCTCTAACTCACTACGACCACAAGGACACCATCAAGTACCTACCCAAACACCACAAAACCAAAGGTCTTACTCAAACTTAAATCGTTGTTTTCAAAGCCTTAGAAAAACGATATGTCCATAAGGGTAGAACCATTGATTCATCCTTCTTAGAAGGTACAAACCTCTACACGGAATTTGCCACAATTAACTTTGAGTGTCTCTTAGAAATCGACGAGCCTATTTGTTCTAGGTTCATTTTAGAATTCTATGCATCCGTCACCCTCTCCAAGGATGAGTATGGTCGCATGTCTATAAACTTTAGGGCTAGTAGTCATCAATACTCATTCACTCTCGAGGAGTTTGCTCAAATCCTAGGTGTCTCAAACCATGGTACTTGCATCTACTCTGACTTGCACTCCCTCTCAACTCTTAACACACTCTTTGACCACATCTATCCCTATGATACCCCTCTTGTGTCCAAAGATGAACTTCGTGACCACCTCTTCATTAGGACCACCAACACTAGGAGAACTAGAACCGGAAATGAGGTCATTAAGGACCCATATGGAATGGAATTCAATGAACACAAACCCCAATTCAAGAAATGGGAAGAACTCTTTAGAGCCAACATAATTAGCACCATAGGAAACCGGGATCACATCAATATTTGCCTTTGCTACATGCTCTGCTCCTTGTCCGTTAGGCAACCCTTCAACCTTGCCTACTACATGACCAAGAGAATGACCGACATTCCCGTGCAAGGCACAACATCTATGCCGTATGGAATGCTCTTGACCCGTCTCTTTAGGTTCATCTCTCCCATTCCATCAACTCCTAGAGGTCTTCACCTAGACTACTCTCTCATTCCACACGCTTTTGTCCCACTAAGTGATAGGAGAATCTACAAAGCTCAAGGTAAACATTTTCCAACTTTAGCCTTTGGCCAACTCTAGGCTCCCACCTCTAGAATACATTTCCCAACTTTTGGATATTCCAAATGAGTCAGCGGAGTTCAAGCAAACAAAGGGGATGTTCAAAAACATCGAGAGATTTCTTGGAAAGTTCAAGAAGAAGATTGACCGTCTATGAGAGCGGGTGTGTAGGAGTGTTTGGCACTAGGTGCTATTTGAACAATTTGGTCGTTTAAACATTACGTGTTATGTATTTGTGTGTTGGTAAGATATTTGGTACTATTTGGAACTTGTAGGAACTAACAATGATGCTGGAAGACAACATTTGGCAAGTTGTCAAATTTTCATGTTTATGAAATTTTCACTAAGTATAGTGAAATTCTCAACCCCCCGGTCAAAGTCCTATGGTATGTGTGTTTACATGTCCAATTTTTGCATTACCTAACCAGATATGCATTGCTTTTTGATTTTAGGAGTTTTCAAAAAATTTGAAAAACGTCTCGCGGGTCAAAAATACGGACTGCCAAGTTTTTCAGGACTGGCAGATCTGGCGGCACCCTAGATTGGGTTCCGCCAGTGAAATTTCTGGGCAACCCAGAAATGGCCCAACGGAACCCAAAACAGGGTTCCGCCTGTGTATCGCGAGGGTTCTGCTAGTCACCTGCAGAAAATTTTTGTCATTTTTCTTAAGTTCAAAACTTGTAAAGTGTCAAACCATTTTCTTTAGTCAGAAACATCTTCCCTTACCTCCAATAACCATATTAGGACAACTCTCACTCACTAAAATAATTAGGAAGTCACTTCCCGCCAAAAGTTCAAATTCAAACATAACTAACCCAAGGAACCCTTTTAAAGGGTCCTTCAAACCATTGGAACATTTTCAACCAAATCACATCCCATGATCACAAAGCATTGAGTGCATATGTTGGTCTTTCACTCCACCCTATTCCATTGGATTGACATCAAATGATGTGACAAGTTCATGAAAATCATTTGATACCTCAATCTTTGAATGGTAGAAAATCAAATCCAAACACCCCTTCCCACAATTCTCTTTAAGTTTGATCACTTTAGAATACCCCAAAACTCACACCAACACCATTACTTCTCTCAATCTCAAAATTCTTGCAAACCAAAGATTTGAGATGACTTAATCAAACACCTCATCCGAATCATCAAGCTAAAACCACTAGGATTAGTGTTAAACCTTGTTGCTTCAACAAAACCATCAAATCAAGCCCATCACTTGACATTTCTTCACCTATCCAAAACTTCCTTAACCTTACTACCTCAACATCATATTCAATACCTTGCAACATCAACATGACCACTATTCAAGATTTCTTCAATCTTGCTACTCTAACATCCTCTCCCAAACATGGCAATACAAACATATACACTTTTCAACCATCAAAAACTTTTTCAACCATCGATCACCAACACTTACACCAATGGAACTTTTCCATACACCACCAACATCACCACATCCACTATTGGAAACTTTTGAAAACCTATCACCTAAACCATCAAGCCCTCCATCATTTGTCACTTTTTGACACCATTGCCGAAACGGAAACCCAACAACAACCAATATTTCAACCAAATGAGTCATTGGATGATGCACCTCATCCACCGTCATTGCTTGAGAGTTTGGCTTACCATTATGCTAGACCCTAAACTTTTTTTTGATCAAGGTCATACACACCTACAATCATTTGTATTTCACCCCATTTACAAATACCTTCATGGTAATCCTTCCGGAGAACCAAGCTTCCATCACTTTGTTCAACGACAACAACCACAAGAACCTTCCCAACACTTTGAATCTCTATTTTCTTCGTATAAGAAAATAGAAGCATCTCAATGATCTTTCACCAAGATCAACAAAACCACCACCTTTCATAAATGAATAACCAAGGTCATTGCTTGACCAAAATGAGTCTTTTGACCACAACCAAACACCACAACAAGAATATCACCACCCAAAACCATTGTTGTCTCACTTTATCTACAAAGACATCCATGATCCTCTAAACAATGAAATGAGGTTTATCCTAAACCACATTGTGGAACGTCTCAAGTTTAGAGTTTCCAAAATGAAATAAAACCGTTTCTTTTGGAAAATGTTGCTCATTAAAACCAACAAACCAAGTTTAGAGCACCAACACCACCTCAAGTTTAGAGTCTCCAAAATGAAACTAAACCGTTTCTTTTGGGAAATGTTTCACCATTTAAAGCAACAAACCAAAACCGTGTCACCTCCACAACATTCAAAACAAAACCCGCTACACCCTCCAACACACATTTTCATCCTTAAACAACCTTAGCCTTGTTTTTGGAAAATGTTTCTCATTAAGGAAAATGATGATTTCCTTGTAGCTTTTTATGTTCTTATTTTATTTTTAGTTTTCCTTTATTTTTAGAAGTAGAATGGTGTCATCCAAATTTCTTGTCTTTGACTCTTTAAAAGTCAAAATTTTACATGGAATGAATTTCATTCTACTACAAGGTGTGCATTGTTTGTTGACCATTTAGGTATAATAAGTGAACTATACCTTGCTATGGTAGCATACATATATCTTGTGTTTTAGAAACTAACCTTTCTTTTTGTAGGATCTTTATCCATGTTTTCCTTCCTTGATACTCCATTTAGGGGAGTAATATTCAAGGGGGAGCATGAGTGTTGCATTATTCCACTTCACAACTCTTAGTTGTGTTCTAGACATGAAATGCTTTCATGACTTGTCTTGTGCGGCAACTAACCTTTTTCTTGTAGGTTCAAAATCCATGTCTCCTCTCTTGGCACTCCATTTAGGGGGAGTATTATCCAAGGGGGAGCAAGTTCTTACTTCCGCTTCGCTACTCTTCTTTTTGTTTCGACTAAAAGGGGGAGAATTTATATGTAAACTTGTTTCAAAAAATTTTTTTGCATATCACATCATCTTAGCAAAAACAAGTTTTTATACTAACTTTATAAGACTTAACACTAAAACTAGTGACTTACTTATAAATAAAGTTTATGTTTTGTCATCAACAAAAAGGGGGAGATTGTTAATACAAATATCGCCTAAAAACGTTATTTATATTTTACGATCTTTGCTAAGTTTTGTTAATGACAAAGTATGAACTTTAGCTAGGAGTAAATCATCACTTTAAGTGTTTAAGTCTTGTTTAACTAAGATTTACATTTTCTTTTAAACAAAACATTGTTTTTATTTCTTAAATTAGAAAGTGTCTTGTCACATCACATTTATTTCTTTAAATAGAAATATCACATCACATTTATGGTAAGTTTGTCATTATACATTTATGGAATAACCATAAGTTTTCTTGTGCAAGTTGTGTTTGACTAGTGTTTATGTGATGTGACTTTGTTTGGTTTGGAAGATTTATTGCAAAACCAACTGCAGCCCTGACGGATCCCTGGGGGTACACGGGCGGAACCCATCTGAGGGTTCCGCCGTATCCGCCAGGCCTGCAGAAGGCTTTGCTATAAATACCAAGCCACAAGTTGATTTTTGGCTTATCACTTAGAGTCATATTTTACACATATTCTCTCATTATACTCAGTAGCTACTAACTTGTGTGATTCTCTTATGTAGCAAAGGAGTTCACATATTCATCTAAGAAGTTACAAGTTTCAACTCTAAGTTGCAAGACTTGTTAGCTTTGTTGTGTATAGACTTTGGTAGTTTATACTTCATGTGTATCTTGTATAGAAGTGATCGGTTAGTATTTTAGGCCTCAAAATACGTAGTGTGTCGGGAGTTGTTGTACCCTTGTAAAAGAACTAACGGGAGTGGTTGTACCCTTGGTAAAGAACTCGACATCTAGCTTAGTGTCGGTAAAAGTGTAAGCGACGATGGGAGTGGTTGTACCCGTGTAAAAGAACTCGACATCTAGCTTAGTGTCGGTAAAAGTATAAGCAACGTTGTAAAGGTTTTCTCCGCCGGTGAAAGGAGCTTGTTGATTAGTGCTTATAACTCTCGAGTTGGAAACTCGGGGCGTGGATGTAGGGCAAGGAAAAAGAGTCCTTGTAGCCGAACCACGATAAACAATCGTGTTGTGGTTTGATCGTTTCTTTCTTTATCTTTGCTTATTACATGTTGTCTTTTAGTTAGAATTGCTAGTCACATATAAAGCTTTTCAAAGAATTAAACAAGTAAAGTTGTGTTTATATCTTCAAACAAAAGTAAAGCTTTTCAAAGAACTAAATAAGAAAAGTTAGGATCATCACAAGCAAAGCTTTTCAAAATATGAAACAAGTAAAGTTAGAATTGTTATTCACATGAAAAGCTTTTCAAAGAATCAAACATATAACGTTGTGTTTATATCTTTAAGCAAACGTAAAGTTTTTAAAGGATATTCAAGCTAAAAAGGATTTAAAAAGCGGTAAACTATTCAACCCCCCTTCTAGTTTTCCACATATTCTAATATCATGATTTTTTTTTCCCAATTGATCAAAGGTGTTAAACTACCCGATGGGTTCGGATCTAACTTCAAGCATAAAGTGACAGACAGTGATAACAACATAACAGGCTTGAAGGCTCATGACTGCTATATAATGTTGATATAAATAATTGTCTAAAAACGTTATTCATATCTTTCGATATCTCTATGTTTTGATAATCACAAAACGAAAACTCATCAAACCAAAGATCATGACATAAACAAGTATTTAGTAGTAAATACTCACCTTTACCATCTAATCACTTAAGGTATGAATAAACAAAGTGTCTAATGCATTATAAGATCAAAGGAACACTTTTGCTAATCACTAGATATTTATAAAATGTCACAAAACATTTTATATCTTTTATAAAAAAAAATGGTATTAAAAGAATATGTTTAATTCATTACAAATTTATGAATTCAAATTTTCAACCAAAAATGGCAAATCTAATCCAGAAAAATTTCCCTCACAAAAGGACAAGAAAATCCAACGTTCAGGAGGGCGGCCCCCTTAATTATACTAGGCGGCCCCCTTAATCATTAAGGGTACCGCCCCCTAATTAAGAGGACCGGCACGCTCCAGAACAGTATTTTCTGGCCCTATAAATATTGGATCATTCTACATATTTTTCTCACCTTTTTGCACTAAAAACTTTCTGATCTAAACATCCTTCTCCATCCTCTAAAAATCCTTTGATCATATATACATTAATCTTTGTTTCAAAGTGATTCAAGCCTCAACACTCAAAGTGCAAAGAGAAGAATACTTCTATTAGAAGTATTACAACTTAGTATCATCTTGCTATCTAAGTTGCTTGTTTATCTCCTCTTGTAAATCTCTCATATTTTGGGGAATAAGGTGTATGTATTAGTTAGCTAGATTTAGTTATAGAATCTATAATTGTTGTAAGTGTGAAGTGGAACTTGAAGTGAAGAAGTAGTGTTGGATAGTAGTGGTGATAGGAGATAGTAGCAATAGTGACTAGTAGTGAAGAAATTGAAGCTTCTAAGTGGAGAAGACTAGAAGACATTAGTAGATTAAAGTTGTGAAGACATTAGTGGTTTGAAGGTGTAAAGCCATTAGTGACTTGAAGTTGTGAAGACGCTAGTGCCTTGAAGTTGTTAAGTTGCAAGACATTGAAGTTGTGAAGTATTTGTGAAGGCGTGAAGATATTCGTGGTGTGAAGAAGTATAGAAGAAGTGAAAAGGTGTGAAGAAGGTGTGGTGTGATATTTGGTGTGAGATTGGTTCTAGCTACGATTAGAACTCGACATTTTGCTTTGTGTCGTAAATTGGTGTAAGCTTTTGGTGTGTACGGTTTTCTCCGTCCTAAGGGAGGTTATTGACTTAGTGAAGAAAACTCTCGAGTTCGGTGCTTGGGGAGTGGAGTAGGGCAAGGAAGGTGTCCTTGTAGCCGAACCACTATAAATCCTTTGTCTCTCGGTTTGATCTTTCCATCTCTCACTCTTTGCTTGATTACTTACTAGCTTTTCGTACATTGTTATTATTGTGTGTTGTGCATATATTGATTTCATATAAAGATCAAACTAGGTTCCATTTAAAACATTAATTATACATTAGTAAAATATAAGTATATACAAATATTAAAACACATATACATATATAAATACAAACTTATAATTAAGTGAGATATATGAAATTATAATTTCTATTCAATACTTTAAATAAGTAGTGTCTATGTGATATATGTGAATTAATTTGTATCTATACTTTAGCTTCAAAGGTTTTTACAATTACCATCAATTCTTTGAAAGTGAACTTTTATTAAACGAAAAAGGCACAAAACTATTCAAACCCCCCCCCCCCTTCTAGTTTTCCACAATTGGTATCAGGAGCCACGTCTAACAAGATTTTTAAAATAGACTGTATTTTAAAACTTGTAACGATCTATGGAATTTGAAAAATATTTAGAAGGGGAATTTACGCAACAACCACCATTATTTGAAAATGATCATTTTCTTGAATGGAAAAACAAATTTGAAAATTATGTGAAATCAATAGATCTTGATCTTTGGCATATCATTTCAATTGGTGATCTTAAACCAACCAAAATGGATTTTGAAAATCAATATAATAATCTTCAAACCAAAATTGATAAAAACACTAAAGCCAAATTACTTATTTTCAAAACTCTACCAAGAGTTGAATATGAAAGATTATTTCGTTGTAAAATGGCAAATGATATTTGGAAATGTCTTTTAAAGTTTCACCAAGAGAAATGTAAAACCAAAGATGATAAACTTGATATTGCACAAGAAATAGTTAATCTAGAAAATTTAATAAATAAATATTTAGTTGAAATAAACACATGTACTACTAGTTCAAATGTGACCATTGAAGGTATCTATAACGAAGAATACATGAGCTAAATCCGAAGAAAGAGCGTTAATAAATCATGGTGCAACAAGTACGAAGAAGACGATGATAATACGGCTTGTGAGAATATTCAAACAAATGTGAACACAAGTATTGATGGCAAGGACTACATGCTTCTAGATCTAAGCGAAACTACAAACAAAACATGGAGTGACATGTGGAATTGATCACCGTATAGCATGTGAAGAATGTACAACTACAAATAAGTCAAGAAAGTCATTGTTTGTTAATTAAAACAAACTATTGATAAATTCTTGTACTTCTCGACGACATCCTCATCATGTGCATTTAAATGCAATGGATGTTCTCAACTAACCAACTCGGACCCATGAGAATCTGGGTACCAAGCTTTTTATCATGTTTAGGTAATTTACGAACGAAGAGTCTATTACGTGTTGAGTTGCTCATTTCGCTCTTTTACCTTTGACGGCTATTGGTTCCTATCACTATGTTTCACATTCTGCAAATGTTTTGCCTATGACGTCGTTGCGGTCATTTTTTGTCTCGGCATTTTATTCTTCACTCTTGGAGTATTGGTATCATGGTGTGTCCGTTACTATTTCAAGATGAAGGCTCCAAAGCACAATTATTCTTAGTCTTCACGACTTGTGATGATTGGTGTGATCGATTAAGCATTTCGGATCAAGCTTCCTTGATTTCTATTGCGTTGGAATGCCACTTTGCTACTTCGACATATTTTGGACAAACTTTTAAGATGTCTTCCATTTCTCTTATGCCCACTCTTAAAGGAAAGCTGGACCTGAGATAAGTTTTCTTTTCAAAAACTTGCCAATATTACATTATATTTAAGAATGCTTTAATTAGTATGTGAATATGATTAACTTATAAGTTGCCATACTTTTAGATCATCAATACTAATATATGCATATATGATATTAGGATTATTAACCTTCTTGTTGTTTAGTCTATTATCATTTTTCTTGGTCTTCATCTATATTGAAGATCCTCTATGATCTATAGTAGAATACTTTCCACTTAAGATATATGATCTTACTAGTTGCATTAATAGATGTATTATAATTGAGACTTGTTAGTAACTTGATATTATGATGTTCTTTGTATACATACATACATATATATATATATATATATATATATATATATATATATATATATATATATATATATATATATATATATATATATATAACAGGAGGCGTTACACGTGTAATGACACCTCATTGCCCAGTCATTGCCATGTAATTATTATAGCATCCATGTCATCGCATTCTATCCATGTAAGCAATATTTATAAATTTTATTTTTTTATATGTCCATGTCATCATAATTAATGTCCACGTAGGAAATAATTTAGCTGTATATTTTTTTTTTCAAAAAATGACATACATGGATTCGAACTTGGGACGTCTGAAACATTTGGAATCATGCCAACCATTAGAGCAACACAATTTTTTGATTACATTTTGAAAAGCCGAATCTATAAACTCAAGAAAAGAAAAAAAGAAAACCCTTCTATAATACATATCATTCCATATCGATATCATTGTTACGTATCCTTTTGCAACCCTAAATCAAAAAATAGAAGCACGAGCAGCTTCTTCTTGAAGATCGACATGTTGTGATTGCCTTTTCTCAAAACCCTTCTATATTACATATAAACTCTAACCCTAAAACATTTATAAACTATCCATAAATCAGTGTCTATATTCATCTTTATTCTGTAAGTATGATATCAATCGACTATATATTATTATTTTTGTTACAATGGCAGCAGATTATTCTACATCAATAATGGTACATGTAAGTCTATTATCATTTGTGTTTTTTATGTGTAGGTCTATTATCATGTCACATGCATAGTTATATTGTCTTCACTGGAAATCCGCAACAGGTTGCAATTTCATCACCCAAAACCCTAATTTTTCCGCTCTTCGTTTATCCTCAGATCTTCATATTCATCACACATATAATTGTTATTTTATTTTTATTTTATTTTTGTGTCTGTGTTTTTGACAGATTAAGACCGCATATGATGCACCAAACGAAATTCATCATCACTTTCGATTAACCAGGTTTGTGAATATGTAGTTTTAATTTTAGTTTTTGCAGGTGAAACTATGGATGATTATGGTTCTATTAGGTATTTTTGATCGTGGGTTATTTGTATTGTAGGGTATGGATGTTTCAGAATGATAAAAATGTGGATGAAGGTCGAGATAACTCAAATTTATAAGATCAGTTGCAATAGAAGCGTGGTAGATTGTTTTGCATTGTGTTTTGAAGCACTTCATAAAAACGATGGGTTGTGAAGGAAAAGCAAAGAGAAAAGCAGGGGAATTTGATGGAAAGGGAGATGCTGATATTGTCCCTAAGAAGCCATACCAGGTAACTGTCAAACGAAACTTTTGCAGTTAGTTAATTTAATTTATTGGGAAGCTCTGTATTTTATAGATGATTAGCTTTTTTGTTTTTGTTAATCAGGTGTTTATGTTTGATTGCATGTCAGTCTAACAATATCGAAGGGAGGCTCTGTATTCTATAGATGATTAGCTTTTTTGTTTTTGTTAATCAGGTGTTTATGTTTGATTGCATGTCAGTTTAACAATATTGAGTTATCTTTTTGAGTACCAGACCTCAAGTACAATGTCAACAAGAGTAGCATAGTATGTTCCATCATATATCAACACCACTTAATAATATAATTTGTTTAGTGCTCTTATTTGTTAATTTAATGTATTCTCCTATAATATGATTTTAGTGTCACATTTGTTTGTTTGTTTGTTTAGTGTCTATGATTTTAGTAATTGGGATTTTCCAATTGGGATTATGGTTTATTTGATGCAGTGAATTAAAAGGTACGCCTCCTTTTTCTCAATACCCTAATGATAAATCTGTTAATGTTAGAGTGCCCAAAGAAAATGTGGCCATAATAGAGAATAAAGCAATCCCCAACAGTTCAATGCAGTGTATCTTTAAGCGAAAGGGTGTCTTCTTGCGGCATCCTGTATCTACGAACAACGTGAAGAGGGTTAAGAGAACCACCAACGAAAGTCAGTTGTTGGCGATTGGATCTGATTCTGATAGCCTCCGTGCAGGGGTTGCCGTTGTTGATCGTGCCCATTCTGTTACTACTGAGTGAATGGCGCATGACAACACTCAAAATAGTTCCTGTTGTCAACCAATGGTGCCTTCTCAGATTTACAGCGACCCGGCACCCGCAAACAACAATCTTGCAGGTTTTGCTCCCATACTATCTTTTACTTTGTGCTTTCCATTTTCATTCATTTAAATTTGTGCATAATCATTTTCTCAATATTAAATTATTTTGTCATTGGTTGCAGGCCTACCGAACATACCACTGATCTTAGATTTTCAGTCAAGAGACTTCCATAGTACTGAAGGTTGTCCTACCTCTCTAAATGCCCGTGAATGTTCTGAAAGTTCTTCGTCACATGCGTGGGGGGCTGGATTTAAGTTTTCAGATGAAATTATGTGCAGACGTGCGTAGATGGGAGTGTTTTGCTATTAGCCTAACTTGATATCTCATTTTTGTTGTTATCCTAACGTGATGTCTCATGTTAGACTAACATAAGTTCTTATTCCTGTGTCATTCGATCTAACCAACACTTCATAAAAGGAAGTGAACCAGATTCCACTCAACTTAAGGATGATAAATCTCGATCTGATCTAGAGACTGCGGTTGACCTATTCATGTAATTATTAATTTGTGATAGCAGAATTATGATTTTTATGTAATTCTGATGTTTCAGCTGGTTAATGCAACTATTTGATGTCCACATCGTGTTTAGGTGTGATAAGACGGCTCCTGAAGATTCTTTTTGCACGCGTGTGATTATAACTCGTGGTGAAAGTATCAAAAAGCTCAAACAATCACAAGATATTCAGTGGCTTCCTTATAACGACACAAATGAAAATAAGTAAGAAGTGCACTTCATCTCATTGAGCTTGATTGTGAATGTGGCTGTGAAATGACGTAAGGCTGCAAGGGGGTGGTTCACGTCCCCTTGTCTGCATGCCAGAAAAAGACAAAAGGCGAAGGTATGTGCTGACGAGGTTAAACTCTTCTACACTACTCTTCATTCTTCATTTGTAAGTCCCTATTTTATTGGTGGTAAAGGGCCATTATCACATATATCACGGCCCTCCTGAAACACTTAAAAATTGTATGGCTGTTTTTGTGTGATGCAGATTTGCAGGTTCTGAGCAGCATTTGTGGGAGGGGCTATACTCTATTATTGGCCCTAATGATCTTTCAAACGTTCTTTGGATTTTAACATTGGTAGAAATCATTTTAGAATTGAGCTTCTTATAGTTTCTCAAGTCTCACCTAGAAATGAAACTCGATACCTCATATTGGTTCCAACTGATGATTGTTTATGTTTCAACTAATAAACAATAATAAAACTTTAGCCTGTTGGCAGGCTCAACAAAGCCCAGTCTTATAGTCCAAAGTTAATTCTCAGCTCATATTGTTGCCTATTACTAACTACTTCTCGGTTTAACGTTAGTACTCTTATAGTTACGATTTGCTTCCAGATAACTACCGACTTTCAGTGTAGGTTTTCTGGATCTGAATTGCGTCCACTCTTTTTGGTTCAAGTATTATGTATTTTAGTTTGTTGGTATTTTGTTAGGTTGCTTTGTTGTTGGTGGTTTGCCTTGCTTGTGGTTTTAGTGGTTGTCTTTTACACAAAATTTTTTTTGGGCCTATTGGATTCACAGTAATGTTATTGCATGTACTTCCTTAGTTGTATGCTTTGTATAGGAATGATCTTCCTTTGGTTTCAATGTCTGTTTGTAGTGGCTGTACATATTTACTTTTTTACTTTATAGCTATCAGTTACTAACATTCCTGTTTTGCCTGCGCATTACTAATCATAAGTTGTTTGTCCAAATACTTTTTACCTGTTAGTATCTACCTTCTTTTAGCTACCTTTTGCCCTCCTATATGTGTTTGAAGTTTGAACTGCATTAAATATGAGAACCAAAGGAAAAGCTAGAATGAGAATTCAGTCAGTGGCAACGCCTGCGCTTGCTAACGTGCCCGATGCACATGATGGTGATGCATCTTTGCACGCTAGCCGGGCGCTGCAGAATACCCATGTTGTCCACAGCTTTGCACATAAACACTCCTTAGATGGGTGTAGTACACTCTTACGACATCCCACGGATATTGCTTCACATGATTTTCATGTGCTTGATCATTGTCCATTAACATTACTGAATGACTGTCGGGACATGCATTCAAAGAGAAAGGTTAATGTGAATAACGACTCACTTGGAGGACCTTCTCATAAAAGGTTGAATTCCACAGTTCGCTCAGGTAACCGGCGTTCTGCTAACATGTTGCATATTTATTACAATACAGTTTTTATCGTAAATTGTTTCTCATCATTTTCTCTCTTCGTATGCAACCACATATAGCCACGGCCACGGAGTCACGAGCTAAACTTCTCCCACAATGAAGCGTCTCCACACATTGCCAACGACAAAGGGAAAGAACATGCTACACATATGGATGTCGATTATGATGTACCTATGAATGTCCCTTTTGAACAACCACCGGCCATTAGACTGGACGGTAACCATACACTTCTTTTTATTATATTGTATGGCTGTAATACGTGTGTACTTTGCAGAATGCTTATTAACTTTTTTTAAAAATTAATGTGTGCAGCCGCATATCGTGGGCCTGTTGTATTGGACTTTCTGACAGGGAGTATTTCTCGGGAACGGTGGATGCCTCTTTTGCAGTACATATGTCTGAAGGAAGTGTCCAACGGCCTGCTAACGTTATAGTCGACACCAACCATATGTATCGTCTTATTTATCAGCACAATTACTGAACCTATTGTTAAATATTTGTGTGTTACATTTTCTAGCCATGCGTCATGGACCAATTGTGTTGGACGTTGTCACCAGGACTGTTTTTCAGCAAGTAGTTGACAACTTTAGTGGAACAACTTATGTTAGTAGAGACAAGGGGAAAAGACCAATTGATGGTGAGTTAGAAAACTTGCCTGATCAAAATGTGCAACCGAAAAGGCTATGCCAACAACTGTCCATACGTATGTTGCCTTCGCAAACATGTCTATTAAGGAAATTCGTGATGGGTTTGCATCTTTCAACCCACCTCAAACAAGTAGCATCAAACAATCTCATCCAACACCTCAAAAAGGTTCAATTCTTCGATTAAGGAAAAAAAATACACTTGAAGAAGGAAAAAATATAGTCCTCTAAAGCACTTAAATTGCTTCGGAAATCGGCGTCTTAATTTGTTTGTTTTAAGGAGTCTTTTATGGAGTTTTCACTTTGTGGTGTCTTTATTTACGTTAGGTTTTATTGAGGGTTTGTTTAGGTTTGGAGTATTTTATGTGTCTTCGATGTGGTTGTAATAGGGTGTCTTTTTAGGTAGTTTGGTTGGTGTTTCTTTCACGTTTGCATGGTTTGTAACTTTAGCTCCTTGCTATCTTTTAATTCAAAATTGTCGTTCAAAAAAAATGTTTCCTTCGCAATAGCTATAACTTAAAATGACCTCATGTGTTTTCCCCTGTGCTGTACACATTTTGCTACTATTCATAAATCACTAATATGATATGATGTTTGTAATCATTGCTGCTCACACAGGGTCCCAGCCTACGGGTGACGTCAACATAAGTGCTCAGATGTTTTCAGGTAGTGTATAGCTGACATTTCAATTTTGGCATATGCTATTTTTCATTACACTTACAATTTTCTGTTGTTGAAAGTTCAGACGTTGGTTCCTCTCAAATTCCATCAGCCAGCAGCATAGATTCACAAGGTTTGCCTGACGGTGGATTCAATGCTTTACCGACAACCACACTAATCGGCCAAAGTTTGCAGGCTGCAGGCGTAGGTAAGCATAACGTGATGCCATTTCTGCATCTCAGTTAAAACAAAAAACAAGTGTTTTATTTTGTTTGTTGACTTATTTGGACATTGTTAACGGTCTAGGGACGTCATGTCCGACGCTTGGAATTGAAGCTGGTGCGATTGCAATGGGGTGTAGAACATCGTCTCCCTGTCATGGTAGCGGGCATTTACACAGCGACCATGTGTCACCACCTGCCACACATGCGCCGCAGGTACGAGCGCCTGCACACTCTACTAGCCGTCCACCACCAGCAACACGCAACCAACCAGCACATGGTGTCCGTTTAGGTAAACATAATATAGTAACATTATATTATTCACAAAGCTTATTATTCACTGTGACCTCAGAGGTGATGTTGATTATTGTAAGCATATCCGATATGTGTACAACTAACTGGAAAAGCGAGTTACCTTTACTTCAATTTACAAAGGTAACCTTTTTCCATAACGTAACTACCAGTAGTATCCGTTAGAATGTATGTACAATAACTAGAAGCATATCCGATATGTGTACCACTAACTGGAAAAGTAGGTTGCCAGAACCTGCAATTATTTATATATATATATATATATATATATATATATATATATATATATATATATATATATATATATATATATATACATATATATATCCAATGGGAAGATATATATATTTCAGTTTTACATACGAATGATACAAAGTTAATTGCTGACTTATAGTTTTTTAGTATAGATCATGTTTTTGCATTGGGGAAAAAGCAGTGGGTTGCTTATGATTTGATTGTTATTGCGGAGTCGAGGAAGGTGGTTGCTAATTTGGATAATGGACATATCATTACCTTTTTTTTTTTTTTTTTTTTTTTTTAATGTTTTGATCGAAGAGCTGATTTGATTGTTATTGCGGAGTCGAGAGAGGTGGCTGCTAATTTGGTTAATGAGGTTGTGTTTGATCAGGTTAATGATTATGCTTCAGAGCTATTGCCTTTTTTTACTTAGTTTGCTATTATTAGTTGATATCTAGAACGATAGATAATATAAGACAAAATAATAATTTTTAAAGCAAAGATCACTAATAGCGCGATTTGTGTTTTAGTTCATGATGTCTAACTTATAATATATTTTTTTTATTATGTTGTTTAACTGAAGTTGTAAATGTAAATGTTGCATATCAAAGTCAATCGCTTCAATGAAATGTGCGTCTGTCAGGTTCTGGAATGAAGGTGTCAATCAGGAATATTGGCCCATTCATGATTTAGCAAATGCAACATTCATGTAAATAAGTTTGTAAACACAATGTTTGTCAAGCTTTATATTTTTCTCTAATATTCAATAAACATACATTTCTTTTGGTTTTTAATCTATTCAATATATATAATTTAGTATTTTTATATCTTTTTTTTGTTAACTTACTTTTTCATCGATAATTATAAGTCATGCCCGCCCTTCAGGGCGGACTTATATGCCCGAGAGGGCTTATAAGTCAAGCCCGCCCATCGGGTGGGCCATGCCAACTAATATTTTAATTAATTAAGTTAACTTTCTAAAAAAAATTAACGTAAACCAATACCATCAAAAAATTTAGATAAGCTCCCTGTCCTAAAAAAAACCAACACCTTAAAACATAATTTTATGTTAACTAAAACCATCCAACTTATAATTATAAGTCATGCCCGCCCATCAGGCGGGCTTTGAAGTCTAGTGTGTGTGTGTGTGTGTATATATATATATATATATACACATGTCTATCTTGTATTCATAAATAATTTACTTTCTCCCTCTCTATCTCATTGCATTTAGATCATAAATATCTACCATCTCTCTTTCATATCTTTAGTTGTCATTAGAGATGATTATGTGTGACAATGGGCTTAATTGATTCTCTTGAGCATGATAAGTTTCCATTTCAAATCCTTCACTTTCAATTTCTTGTTATCATGATCAAAACATCATGTTTAAAACGTCTCTCTCTTTGAATAAAAATCTTTCAAATATCTATATTATTTTTCTTCAAACAATTTGCTTAACTATAATTTTTCATAACCTTATTTTAATCAAAAACAAGATTGAGATTTTTTTATTACATGTTATGAAACAATATTCAATTTATTTTATTGTAATGCACACTTGAATTTATTTCAAAACATTGTTGAATAAAACTAAAAACGTTTTGCTTAAAACACATTTGATTATCTCACATGTGTCATACACTTCTATGGAAATGACATTCACAATTCAATCAAATCATTTCATGAGAATCATGGCTTGCCCATATGGATCTTGTTGGTAACAAGTATTGAAGTCCATATAATCATATCCTCCTACTTGTTACTTGTTAACAAGCATCAATATGTTTGCACTAGACTACATGTTATCATCTTCATATAGTTACACATTTAACAAATTTGCCTTATTGCCTCCTTAGTTGCATATCTTAATTGATAAATTAATAGATAGCATGATTATTAGAAATTAATTGTCTAATTTAATTATTTCTGTATCACTCTCTACATTCATGAATAGTATGCCCTATATTGCCTCAAAGAGTTAAACTTACTTGAATCCAAATCCAAAAACACAACCTTTTTGAAAATTTTCTGCCAAAAACCCATTTCTGGCATTATGGGAATCACCAGATGGGTGACCCCCTTAATTATATAAGGCGGCCCCCTTAATTATAAGGGGACCGGCCCCTAATTAAGGGGACCGGCCATCTGATGGTCGGGGATACTGTTTTCTTTATCACTTTTTGACCCATTTCACCCTATACTTCCCAAAATTCACAAACATATTTTGTCCCATACTATCCCTCAAAATTCACCTTCCTAAACCACATTTCTCATACACTATAAATACCCTCTTCCCATCATTAATGCCATCACACCCAAACATGTCATCTCCCAACAACCAAAAACCAAAGATTTCAAGAACCGCAAGGATCTCCGTCAAACCCGTTTGGAGGAGGAAATTTGATTCTTGTCATAACTCAAGTGATGTTGTTCCAAGTCAACCAACTACTAAACCTCAAACCCACATTAATGACTCATCTCACAACCTATCACCCACTCATTCCCCCATTAATGCTTATTCTTATGATGAGCATGCTCAATCCCAAAACAACAATCCCAAACTCTCAATCTATACTTCACATGTTGCTCATTCAACAAAAACACCACTCACTCATGGAGAACCTCTTCCACCCATTTCATGTTTTCATGACTACCCAAGCTCAACCATGTCTCCACCACCAAGAGTACCACCACCACATCCTACAACTTCACATGCCATTCCTATGTTGCATGTTCAAACCTTCACCCAAGACAACCATCATGTTCCACCATCATCACCTTCCTCCGAACACTTGAAGTTCGTTGAGGAGCTAAAAGAGGCTCATGAGCTTAGTGCTCTTTTAGCATTACATCTTGCTCAACGCAATTTGGATCCACCCCAATCAAGCTCACCATCATCACCACACAACATCAACCAAATTGAGAAGCATGTTAACAATTGCCCTTGTTGCATCTTCCTTCAACAACAAACCATTGCTTTGAATGAGCACTTCACTTGGATTGAGTATCTTCTTACAAGATCTCAACAAACACCATCACTTGAACAACATCAAAACCCTCAATCAACAAACCCTACTTCAAATCCACCACCTACAATTTCCACATCTCCAAACTTACCAACATCCATGCAACCAAAAGTTTATCTCCACTAAACAACCAAGCATTTTATATGCTTATGTTTCTCATTTTCAAATAAAACTCTTCAACCATTTTGGGATTCAAGAAAGTTTGGTGACACTCCTTGTTAGCACAATAGGATGCTATACTTAGTTTAGTATTCTATATTTATGGCCTTTGTAACAATGATTATGGGTTGACATAATCATTCTCTATTAATGAATGACTTAATATGTGTTTCTAATTATCTTTTGCCATGCTTATTATTTGTTGGTATTATGATATATGTGTTTGCTTGTGCCATGCTTGTGCTTCTAATATTTTTCTAGCAAGAATTCCAATACTCGAACCCTTGGTGCCCTCAAACGAGGGGGAGCATACATCAAGGGGGAGCTTCCTTCTTATTGGCTTAAACCTTTTTTATTCTACAAAAAGGGGGAGAAGTGAATATAAACTCACTAAATACTTTGTCTAAAAATTAATTTTTGGATTTAATGAGTTTAGGTTTTGTAATCATCAAAAAGAGGGAGATTGTTGATATAAATAATTGTCTAAAAACGTTATTCATATCTTTCGATATCTCTATGTTTTGATAATCACAAAACAAAAACTCATCAAACCAAAGATCATGACATAAACAAGTATTTAGTAGTAAATACTCACCTTTACCATCTAATCACTTAAGGTATAAATAAACAAAGTGTCTAATGCATTATAAGACCAAAGGAACACTTTTGCTAATCACTAGATATTTATAAAATGTCACAAAACATTTTATATCTTTTATAAAATATTTTGGTATTAAAAGAATATGTTTAATTCATTACAAATTTATGAATTCAAATTTTCAACCAAAAATGGCAAATCTAATCCACAAAAATTTCCCTCACAAAAGGACAAGAAAATCCAACGTTCAGGAGGGTGGCCCCCTTAATTATACTAGGCGGCCCCCTTAATCATTAAGGGTACGACCCCCTAATTAAGGGGACCGGCACGCTCCAGAACAGTATTTTCTGGCCCTATAAATATTGGATCATTCCACATATTTTTCTCACCTTTTTGCACTAAAAACTTTCTGATCTAAACATCCTTCTCCATCCTCTAAAAATCCTTTGATCATATATACATTAATCTTTGTTTCAAAGTGATTCAAGCCTCAACACTCAAAGTGCAAAGAGAATAATACTTCTATTAGAAGTATTACAACTTAGTATCATCTTGCTATCTAAGTTGCTTGTTTATCTCCTCTTGTAAATCTCTCATATTTTGGTGAATAAGGTGTATGTAATAGTTAGCTAGATTTAGTTGTAGAATCTAGAATTGTTGTAAGTGTGAAGTGGAACTTGAAGTGAAGAAGTAGTGTTGGATAGTAGTGGTGATAGGAGATAGTAGCAATAGTGACTAGTAGTGAAGAAATTGAAGCTTCCAAGTGGAGAAGACTAGAAGACATTAGTAGATTAAAGTTTTGAAGACATTAGTGGTTTGAAGGTGTGAAGACATTAGTGACTTGAAGTTGTGAAGACGCTAGTGCCTTGAAGTTGTTAAGTTGCAAGACATTGAAGTTGTGAAGTATTTGTGAAGGCGTGAAGATATTTGTGGTGTGAAGAAGTATAGAAGAAGTGAAAAGGTGTGAAGAAGGTGTGGTGTGATATTTGGTGTGAGATTGGTTCTAGCTACGATTAGAACTTGACATTTTGCTTTGTGTCGTAAATTGGTGTAAGCTTTTGGTGTGTACGGTTTTCTCCGCCATAAGGGAGGTTATTGACTTAGTGAAGAAAACTCTCGAGTTCGGTGCTCGGGGAGTGGAGTAGGGCAAGGAAGGTGTCCTTGTAGCCGAACCACTATAAATCCTTTGTCTCTCGGTTTGATCTTTCCATCTCTCACTCTTTGCTTGATTACTTACTAGCTTTTCGTACATTGTTATTATTGTGTGTTGTGCATATATTGATTTCATATAAAGATCAAACTAGGTTCCATTTAAAACATTAATTATACATTAGTAAAATATAAGTATATACAAATATTAAAACACATATACATATATAAATACAAACTTATAATTAAGTGAGATATATGAAATTATAATTTCTATTCAACACTTTAAATAAGTAGTGTCTATGTGATATATGTGAATTAATTTGTATCTATACTTTAGCTTCAAAGGTTTTTACAATTACCATCAATTCTTTGAAAGTGAACTTTTATTAAACGAAAAAGGCGCAAAACTATTCAACCCCCCTTCTAGTTTTCCACATATAATGATGCAGCGGTTACTTCCTGCTGGACTTCAAAATTACTTGAAGGACCAAACCACCGCAACACCAATAATCGAGCTTTGTTCATTCTTCAAACAAATATGCGCTCGAACTTTGATGGTGGATGACATGTTGAAAGCTGAAGAACAGCTCATCAATATTTTGTGCAGTTTCGAGCAAATCTATCCTCCAGCTTTTTTTGACATTATGATTCACTTGGTTATTCATCTACCCGAAGAGGCTATTCAAGGCGGGCTTGTTTACATGAGGTGGATGTATCCATTTGAAAGGTACATGAAAAAGCTCAAAAATTATGTCAGAAATAAAGCTAAGCCTGAAGGATCAATAGCGGAGGGTTATATTGCTGATGAAGCATTAACTTTCTGTTCGCATTATTTTCGGGGTGTTGAGACGAGATTTAATCGTCCTGACCGGAATGAGGACGGTCCAAGCCCAACAAGTCGATTTCAAGTGTTTCGATCAGCCTGTAAACTGAATGGTAAACAATCATTAATTCGGCTTGAACCGGACACAATGCAGAAAGTAGTATGGTATGTACTACACAACAGTCATGAAATCGACCCGTACATGAACAAGTACAAGAGGTACATGTTTTATTTCAAAATTTTGTTTTACGTAAGTTATTATTCGACGACTTATTCTAATATCATGAACATTTATAGGGAATTTCCTGGCAATGACATACAAGAAGGATTTCCTCGCTGGTTTGGGAACAAGGTAGACTTGTTGTATGTAAAACCCTGTAAAAATAACGACTATTACTCATCTATATCTATTCTTAACTTTTTTTCTTAGATTCGTGAATTGAAAGTAAAGGACGACCCAAGTTGTACTTCCGAGTTGTTCGCTTTGGCTTGTGGACCATCATGTGCTGCATTCTCAGCAGACTCTTGCACAGTGAACGGTGTGAAGTTTATCGTACACGACCGTGATTTACGTCGTTCAACCCAAAACAGCGAAATTTCAACTCCTAATCCTAGCGGAGGAATGTATTATGGCCAGCTTGAAGAAATTATCGAGCTTGAATATATTCCGTTCAAGGTTGTGTTGTTCAAAGTTAAATGGTTCGACACTAATAACAATGGTCGCATAAAACGTTGTACCTATAGAAACAACATTACACAAATTATGACAGACCGTGTATCGTTTGAAAGTGAACCATACATTCTTGCAACACAAGTCTTTTACCTTGATTTCCCGGGTAAACGTGGTAATGTCAAGGCCGTCCAAGATTCTTATCATCGAAAGATTTGGAACCCGGATATCATCGTGGTAGAAGACAATCAGGATGTTGTACATGACAACACGTCATCACATGTCACACTCTCTGCTGAGTTGGATACGTTGAATTATGACACCATAAATAGAGATGTTGAGCCAGCGGAAGTTGAGGCACCACCACAACCAATTATCACTTATGTCGACGACGACGTAGATAATATTGATTATGATGACCACGTTCCTCATGATTTAGCATCTGATGGTGAAGATTACGTCGATCGTGAAGATGAAGCTGACACTAATAATGAGGGTTTTTATGTTAGTGATGAGGGAGATTGATCTCAAATTGTAATTTGTTAAATGACACTTATTTGAATGAAATTGTTATCGAGTGGTTAAATGTGTTTATTTATTTATTTAATTATTTATTATTATTTTGTATAAATTGTTATTTATTTCAATGTGTGTATATGCGTATATGTGTATATGTGTTTCTTCACTAATTATATTTTCTTGTACTAGTACGTTTACAGATGGCAGATGTTGTTGCTAGGAGCCACGGTGGCGATGGAGGCAATGAGCCACCCCGTGGTCCGACGAGGATAGGCAGTGATTGTCAGAGTAAGAATTTCTAGATTATTTTAATTAAACTTGATTATTATTTGAAATTGATAACTTGTTATTTTATGTCATCATCACTTGAATTTGATTACTTGTAGGATCTAAATCCAGACCTCCCAAGCCCAATGCCAAAATTGGGAAATGCGGGAAGTCGGTGCGTGGTCCCACAAAGAACACGCGTGATGCGTGGGAATCGCAACAGGCTTTACCTCTCGAGGGATCTTGAGAAGCTTACAACCCCCACCAGGCAGTGTACCTGATCGTTGTAGTATAGTATAGTGACAAGTACCGGGGGATTGATCGTTCAGCTTAGGAATAGTGTCGCTAGGATTAGAAAGCCTAAATACTAGTTCTAAAGGTGAGAGATGATTATTTTTGTATTTTTATATTTTATGAAAGCAATTAAAATCTCGGGTTTGAAGGATTTGGGCGGAATTAGTTGCTAATCAACTAACCCAATACTAAGATGCAAATAAAATAAAATACTAGAAAAGAAAATAAACTAATTAAACTAAGGTTGTGAGCAGTAATTGGAGAAAATGTGTTTACTTAGATTTCACTATTCCCTAGACATCTTTTACACGTTAATTACTTGTTATAATTGCATGGATGACGGATCGTATTCCTTAATACCATTCATGGGGTGGCACACATAACTCCCCAATTCTATGAGCTCTTATCTCCTCCTACACCATGCCCAGCACAACTATAGGGATTGTAAACAGTGGCTCATGCATTAAATACAACCAATAAAGACCTAGTGCGCCTCGGTTCATGTTTCTTAAGACGTTCAAGCATGTTACCAATTGAAGATCTGCCAATTTTCTTAAGCCTAACATATAAATCATTCATCCAAGACAAGAATAAACAAGTAATCAACACATAATTAACATCTAGGTTTCATTAGATCTAAGCAAACACAAGATAGATCTAGCCTAGCATAATGGAATTGAGACAAGAACAAGATATAGACAACCAACACATAGACATATTGATTGAATTAAAAGAACACTTATCTCAATTACAATGCAAGGTATCAAGGGTTTGGAACCCTTGAAAAACCTGTAAAAGTTGCACCAAAATCGTACTTAGGGTTTCTCCAAAACTTCTCTCCCTTTAATGTAAAAATTAGAAAACTATATATAGGAAATAGGGTCTGACGGCGTCAAGAACAAACTTGTGACGCCGTCATCTCGCCGCCAAAATCTTCCTCGGACGGCCTTGATCTACATCTGACGCCGTCAGGTCCTAGGCCGTCATGCAATTAAGTCTTGACGCTCTACATGGTGACGCCTTCATGAACTCTCGGATTTTAATTCTTTCACGTCTGACGCCGTCAGGAAATTATTCTTGACGCCGTCAGGTACTGTTCTCAGCATGGAAAATTGAGACTTTGCCGTTTTCTTCACTTTTATGCTCCAAAAACGTCCAAAATAGCTTCTTTTTCAGAATTCACTCTCCAAGTACCTAAAATCACAAAAGGAACGATTTAGGGCAATATTTGATCAAATAAATTCAATTCCGGGCTTAAATGACCCCCTAAAAGTGGTTCATTTTTCGCCTCATCATATACCCTTACACTTGAGATTTGCTTGTCCTCAAGCAAATGCGCTTTTATTCTACTCAAAATACAAGTTAGGGGTCATTTAACACTAATATAAAAGTAATTACAACAAATAATCGTTCCAGTAAAGACCAATAGACAAGCACGGAGGTCATACACAAGCACCTCACAAATAGTATTTAGATACTCACATCTCTCGGGTGTAATAAAGTGTAAATTACAATATGGAAACGGAAGATATCTCTCACTACCTGTCATAGCAAAATAGATTACCATAGGCTTGGGAAAGGATCAAACCTCCACCACATGGCGTAAGCACCTAGGATAAACTATCAAAGAGGTCTTTTAAAGGGTTGTAACGTTAGGTATAGGGATATGAATTACACGGTTTTGTTGGATAAAGGAAGTTTTTACTGGTGGCGAGTTAACAATCTTGGTTAATTACATGTACAATATGGCGTTGCTAAGCCAAGACTAGACTCGACTTATGCTAATAAATGAAAAATAACAAAAACATAAAATAAACATAGAATGAAACGGGATGGTAGTCCGTATGTTTTTTTCTATTTTTCATTTTTTTTTCTTTTTCTTGATTTTTCGATTTTTTTTTTTTTTTTTTTTTTTTTTTTTTTTTTTTTTGCATACACTTTTACCCTACCATCCAAAATAATACATCATAGGGAATGAACATTCCCCTTACACTTGAATCTTTACATACTTTACAATAAACTAATCTAATGACTCGAATTAAAAAAATAAAAACACTTGGAGCACTTTTAAGATTAACGTACATATGTGGGTAATAAATGATGTTCTTCCCCATTACTCCATAAAATAAGTACTTACCCATGAGCCCCAATCGTCCCAAAACAATATGTACAAGGATATGACTCGACTTAGCAACCATGTAATCAATTAGAAAGTTAACTTAGGGTTTAACAAATAACAATAATGCACTAAAAATGAGCGCATACACGGAAGGCTAAGGCGATTTGGGTGTACATTTAAGTGGGGTGTAACAAATTCTTCCTTTAAGTAAGATGCTTAAAGTTAGAAACGAAAAGATAGGCTCGGAGGGGTGTACTAGGGGTTTCGTGTACTAAAAATGAGTACAACGCTAAGGGTGTGGGAAAATTAGTTGACTTAACTAGCCAAATAATATGACTTAAATGGTCAAGTAATTACGATACGGGTTTAACACAAGGGTGATCCTAATGCCTCTTATCATGTAGTAAATCCTACTACACGAATGTAGTCTCACTAGCGGTCTTGGGATGCATCACTAACGCAAGTTCTAGAATCTAAATGCTACCGGTACACTCATAAGCACTAATAGTAAATGATTTTCCTATCAAATCTAAAGGCGAACCTCACATATTTGGGTGGAAAATTTTTCTGAATATACGGTTATGTGCTAGTCATACAATCTCCTATCCATGAGACGCTTGCTATGGCTAAAGTTTCACTCCTAAATGTTGTAAAAAATTTTAAATTTGGCGCTAAAATTGCACTAACAAGTATTTCTCATAGTTTTATTACACATCTACCATTAAACAAAACAAACTCAAGCGAAAGTGCATATGTAAGGTATCATCTTTTTACCCTCCCCTTACACTTAAGATGAACATTGTCCCCAATATTCAAGTAAAGAATGTAAAAGTGAAAAAGTAAAGAGAATGAAATCAAATACTCCCCTGATTCGTTCGGTATGGATTATAGGTTGGCCAGGTTAAATCTTCCTCCAAGAAAATGAACAATCAAAGCTTCCCTTCCAGAATATAAATCATCTTCTTGTCATACATAACCTGTAAAACCTGACAAAATAGACAAGACAACCTCGCGTAAAATCGGCGGCATTCTATATAAGTTACTAAATCCTAGAAAACAAGATGAGATATAATGCTTGTGGAATGAAGTTTGCAGATTTCCTGGAGATTATAAAACTTAATAATTCACAAAAACCATAAGACTCCGTTAGAAAAACAAAACCGGTAAAATTTCCAGATTTTTACACCTGACGCCGTCAAGAGTAAACTCCTGACGCCGTCAGAATTGACCTGCAGAAATTCTTACGTTAAGTTTCCGGAAAATTTCTGGAAAAACTTGGTCCTACTTCCTGGAAAATCCTGCAAAACTTCATTATGACTCAATACAAGCATTTGACTCTAACAAATACGAATATACATGTTCATTTAATATTGTGGAGAATCATGATCGGTTTATTTCTTAAAAACATATTTGGGGTTTCCCTTTACACTTATCTTTTGCAAAAATACTTTTAGGTGGAGTTAAGACTAAGCCAAAACAACAAAGTAAAGTATTTCCACTATTTAGTTTAGAAACATGATCAACCAACAATAAAAATTAAGCATGCATACGGAAGCAAATAACAAACAAACAAATAAAATCACACAAAACATGGGTTGCCTCCCAAGAAGCGCTTTTCTTTATTTACGAGTCTTGTAGCTAGACTCAAGGTCATGGGTTACTACGTGATCTCATCATCAAACGTCACATCCTCCTCACTAATCATTTCATTGTTATTCTCTTGGTAGTGTTTTACACGTTGTATGTTAACAGTGAACTCCCTACCTTCATCATCAATTAACACTACCGCTCCAAATTTAGAAGAATTCTTTACCGTGAACGGTCCATACCATCTAGACTTAAGTTTTCCCGGAAATAATCTCAACCGAGAATTGTATAATAGGACCTTGTCTCCCTCTGAAAATTCTTTGGGTTTCTTAATTCTCTGGTCATGCCATCTTTTAGCTCTCTCTTTATATGTGATGGAGGATTCGTAGGCTTCTAGTCTAAGCTCATCAAACTCGTGTAATTGCAAAAACCTATTATTTCCAGCAGTTGCGTAATCTAAGTTGCATGTCTTAAGCGCCCAATAAGCCTTGTGTTCTAATTCTACTGGTAAGTGACATGCCTTACCATACACCATGCGGAATGGGGTCGTTCCAATAGGTGTTTTATAGGCGGTTCGGAATGCCCATAAGGCTTCGTCGAGTTTAAATGACCAGTCCTTTCTGTTTTGACTAACCGTTTTTTCAAGTATTCTTTTAATAGCTCTATTGGTGTTTTCGACTTGGCCATTGGTCTGTGGATGATAGGCGGTGGAGAATCGATGGGGCACTCCATACCTCTTCATGACCTTTTCCATTTGTGCATTGCAAAAATGGGTTCCCCTATCACTGATGAGAGCTTTCGGAATCCCGAATCTCGTGAAAAGCTTTTTCAGGAAATGAATGACTACTCTTGCGTCATTGGTCCTAAGGGCTTATGCCTCAACCCATTTTGACACATAGTCAATGGCGACTAATATGTACTCGTTTCCCCCTGAAGATGAAAAGGGTCCCATGAAGTCAATCCCCCAAACATCGAATACCTCACAAACTTGTATAAAGTTCTGAGGTGCTTCATCCCTATGTGATATATTCCCGGCTCGTTGACATGCATCGCACGCCTGCACCATTTCTTTTACATCACGGAAAATTGTGGGCCAATAGAATCCCGTATTGAGAATCTTTCGGGCGGTAACGTTTATTCCATGATGCCCGCCAGAGGGACCCGAGTGACATTCCCTCACAATCTTTACTGCCTCACTTTCCGAAACACAGCGTCTTATAATTTGGTCTGGACACCTTCGGAATAAAAATTGTTCATCCCAAAAGTAGTATTTAAGCTGAGAAAAGAACCTTTTTCTTTCGTATCTAGTCAGGTGTTCAGGAACAAGTCTACATCTACTTGTGAAGTAATTAGCAAAATCGGCGTACCATGGCTCCGAATCAATCATTAACATCAGTTGTTCGTCAGGAAACGAATCCCTAATCGCACTTCTATCGTGCTTATCCAAGGGGTTTTCGAGACGAGATAGATGATCTGCGGCCAGATTTTCTGCCCCCCTCTTATCGCGAATCTCAACATCGAATTCTTGTAACAACAAGATCCACCGAATTAGTCGTGGCTTGGCATCCTGCTTCGCAAACAGATATCAAAGAGCCGAGTGATCAGTGAAGACGACTGTCTTTGAAAGGACAAGATATTGTCGGAATTTGTCGAATGCAAACACTACGGCTAATAATTCTTTTTCGGTGGTGGAGTAATTCTCTTGAGCGGGATTCATGGTTTTGCTAGCGTAGTAAATAGGTTGGAAAAGCTTGTCATGACGTTGGCCCAATACAGCCCCGATAGCGAAATCGCTAGCGTCACACATGATTTCAAACGGTAACTCCCAGTTGGGTGTGATCATGATTGGAGCTTGTGTGAGCTCCTTTTTTAAGAGATCGAAAGCATCTTTGCATTCTTGGGAGAAATCGAACGGAGCATCCTTCACAAGCAATTGAGTCATTGGCCGGGCAATTTTGGAGAAGTCTTTGATGAATCTCCGATAAAATCCGGCGTGCCCCAAAAAGCTGCGTATTGCCTTAACAGTCGTGGGGTATGGTAACTTAGATATAGCTTCAACTTTAGCTTGGTCCACCTCTATTCCGTTCCCTGAGATCTTATGCCCTAACACAATCCCTTCTTTTACCATGAAATGACACTTTTCCCAGTTTAACACCAAGTTGGTTTCCTCACAACGTTTAAGCATCTTTTCTAGATTAGCAAGACAGCGGTCGAAGGAGTTTCCGAAGACTGAAAAGTCATCCATGAACACCTCCATGCTGTCTTCCATGAGTTCGTGAAAGATTGCGGTCATGCAACGTTGGAAAGTGGCAGGGGCATTACATAGCCCAAAAGGCATCCTTTTGTAGGCAAATGTTCCATAGGGGCAAGTAAACGTGGTCTTTTCTTGGTCCTCGGGTGCTATGGGAATTTGAAAATACCCAGAGAACCCATCCAAGAAGCAGTAGTACTCGTGTCCAGACAATCTTTCTAACATTTGATCAATGAATGGTAAGGGAAAGTGATCTTTCCTTGTGGCATCATTGAGCTTCCGATAGTCAATGCACACCCGCCATCCAGTGACCGTTCTCTGGGGCACCATCTCCCCCTTGTCATTCTTGACTACAGTCATTCCTCCTTTCTTAGGTACAACCTGCACAGGACTGACCCATGGGCTATCCGAGATTGGGTAAATCAATCATGCATCCAGAAGTTTGATAACTTCTTTCTTTACTACTTCCTTAATGTTAGGGTTCACTCGCCTCTGGGGTTGCACAGTAGGTTTAGAATCTTCTTCCATGAGAATCTTATGTGTGCAAAAAGTTGAGTCGATCCCCTTTATGTCGGCTACACTCCATGCAAGTACTCCCTTATATTTCTTTAAAACCTCTAAGAGTTTACCTTTTTGTTCATGCTCGAGGGACGAGTTTATGATTACCAGCAATTGGTCCCCCCCCCCCTGAAGGAAGGCATACTCCAGATGGTTAGGAAGTTCCTTAAGATCTAATTCAGGAGGTTCGATAATAGAAGGCTTAAGCTTGTTTTCGGGCTTTCGGAGCTCGAGATGCTCCGTTGCCTCTTGTCTGGGGTAGAAGGATACTGCACTAACATCCTCCGTCTTTTCTACCTCTAGCAAAGGCAGAAAACTCTCGTCCCGTAGCCAGCCTTCATCGATCTGTTCATCGACACAACTATCAATGACATCTGTGAGTTCATCTACTTCCCCGATAAAATAGAGCCGGTTGGCTGCTTCGAGGGAGAGGTCCATAGAATCCTTAATGTCGAAGGTTGTGCTATCGTCTCCCACTCGTAAGGTTAATTTTCCATCGTAGACATCGATGATTGCACGAGCGGTAGCAAGAAATGGTCTACCTAAGATGATAGGTACCAAGTCATCCTCCTCCATATCCAGGATTACGAAGTCGACCGGGAATTTGAATTTCCCAACTTTGACTAGCACATTTTCGCATATCCCTACGGGGTACTTGACCGATCTATCGGCTAGTTGGATGTTCATACGGGTAGACTTCAATCCAGAATATCCTAGTTTACGGAACATAGAGTGAGGCATGAGATTGATACTTGCTCCCAAATCGGCAAGAGCATTCTTGATTGATAGAGGTCCTATTGAGCAAGGTAGGGTGAAGCTGCCCGGATCGTCTACCTTCTTTGGTAGCCCTCGATGGGTCACCACTGAGCATTCTTCCCCCAGGGTCACAAGACCCTCGAGTTTCTTCCTGTTAGCAAGTAGCTTTTTGAAGTATGTGCTATACTTTGGCATATGATAGCAAGCATCAAGGAGAGGTATGGTGACAACTGAGTCTTTTAGGTTTAACAAGAACCTCTTGTTATCATTCTCAGTTTTCTGGTTCCTTAATCGGGACGGGAATGGGATTCTCACAGGTTGGTTAGGCAGGGCTGATGGGGAAGGGGTCGTCACAGGCGGTTGGTCAGGGGCACCACCGCCGACATCCTCCTCCTCCTCCTCCCCAAGTTTGTTTGGATCGAGGGTGATGGGGGACGAGTTTGGGTAAGGAGGGTCCTTGGTTGTCATTCCAGCTCGCGTGGTTATTGCGAGCATGGGGTCTTTTTTGCTTACTGGTGGCGTTTGAAGATTATCTAGGGCTGAGTTAAGCTTGTTGAAAAATTCTCCAATACCCTCCTGCTGCTCGTCAAAAAGCTCATTAAGGCCTTTCATTTGCAAGTCTTTTTCTTGAGTGAAGTGACCAAGGCCATCTTCGAAATTGCTCCTGATTTTGAATTCAGGGCCTTCCTCCCCTTCTCTTCTCTTTACCAGATTTCCCCAAAGGGTGTAATCGTCATTTTGGTAAAAAGGCAAAAGGGAGGGATCAGCATAAATGTCCCCTCCTGACAAGCACGCATGTTCAGTTGTGGCTACTCATTCGCATTCTTCTACCTCATGCGGGCCTCCACAGTAATCGCAGATCAAGTAAGGATTCGACAGCTGTTTAGGTAATTGCGATCCAACTAGGTATTCCACTCTTTTGTGAATTTTGCTCAACCGATCCGAGGTGATCTCAAAAATGCTGACAGTCGACTCAGGTTCATCCCAAGTGTCATCCTGGTCTTGAGCATATTCTTCAATCCTATCCCATCCTTCCTCGGCACTAAGATTGGTCAATCTTCATTTCCTAGATTGGTTAATTCCGTTTCGGTCATTAGAGGAGATATTTTCGTAGAAGATTTGGACCAAGAGCCAAAGCTCAATGCCATGATGGGGAACTTGTCTTATTAAATCTTTGAATCTAGTCCACGATTTATGGAAGGGTTCGTCCCTCCCCTTCTGGAAACGGAGGATCCTATCTCTAAATGCTGAGGTTTTTACAGGTGGAAAGAACTTCTCATAGAACTTGGATATGAGTTGCTCCCATGTGAAGATAGATTCAGAAGGGAGTTTGTCATACCATTCTTGGGCTTTTTCATATAAGGTGAAAGGAAAGACTCGCAATCGGGATGTGTCTCTAGTAGCCCCATCCGTATGGAGGGTGTCTACTATTTTCAGGAAGTCCTTGATGTGTTGGATTGGGTCTTCCTCATCTGTTCCGCGAAACTTACACACATTTTTGACAAGCCAAACATCGTTTGCATGCAAGACCTCATTGGTGTGTTCGTTTGGGTAGAAAATGGCGTTTGAGAAGCCACGAGAGGTTGGGGAGGAGTAGTCCTTAAGGCGCTTAGGAATGGGGGTTGGGGGAGTACTCATCTCGTCGTTGGGTTGGGAGCTAGGGGTTGTGACATGATTTTCTGAATTTTCTTCAGAAAGAGGTGCATCAAAATCGATGGCGACGCTAGATGGTTTAGAAGTTGAGCGATACTGTCTCAATCTATGCATTTCTCTTTCGGGTTCCGCATAAGGCAAGACAAGGTTTCGAGTGGAACTACGACTCCTAGTGATCCTAAGGTTAAGGGATTCGTCATTTGCCATGATGGCAGGTGGTGAAGAGTTACGAACAAAGGCACAAAGAAATAGATAGACTAAAGAAAACCTAAAAATAAAATACTAGAAAGGAATCTAGCAAGTAGACCTAATAAAAAGAAATTCTAACCTAGACAATAACTATTCCCCGGCAGCGGCGCCAAAAACTTGATGCGTGGGAATCGCAACAGGCTTTACCTCTCGAGGGATCTCGAGAAGCTTACAACCCCCACCAGGCAGTGTACCTGATCGTTGTAGTATAGTATAGTGACAAGTACCGGGGGATTGATCGTTCAGCTTAGGAATAGTGTCGCTAGGATTAGAAAGCCTAAATACTAGTTCTAAAGGTGAGGGATGATTATTTTTGTATTTTTATATTTTATGAAAGCAATTAAAATCTCGGGTTTGAAGGATTTGGGCGGAATTAGTTGCTAATCAACTAACCCAATACTAAGATGCAAATAAAATAAAATACTAGAAAAGAAAATAAACTAATTAAACTAAGGTTGTGAGCAGTAATTGGAGAAAATGTGTTTACTTAGATTTCACTACTCTCTAGACATCTTTTACACGTTAATTACTTGTTATAATTGCATGGATGACGGATCGTATTCCTTAATACCATTCATGGGGTGGCACACATAACTCCCCAATTCTATGAGCTCTTATCTCCTCCTACACCATGCCCAGCACAACTATAGGGATTGTAAACAGTGGCTCATGCATTAAATACAACCAATAAAGACCTAGTGCGCCTCAGTTCATGTTTCTTAAGACGTTCAAGCATGTTACCAATTGAAGATCTGCCAGATTTCTTAAGCCTAACATATAAATCATTCATCCAAGACAAGAATAAACAAGTAATCAACACATAATTAACATCTAGGTTTCATTAAATCTAAGCAAACACAAGATAGATCTAGCCTAGCATAATGAATTGAGACAAGAACAAGATATAGACAACCAACACATAGACATATTGATTGAATTAAAAGAACACTTATCTCAATTACAATGCAAGGTATCAAGGGTTTGGAACCCTTGAAAAACCTGTAAAAGTTGCACCAAAATCGTACTTAGGGTTTCTCCAAAACTTCTCTCCCTTTAATGTAAAAATTAGAAAACTATATATAGGAAATAGGGTCTGACGACGTCAAGAACAAACTTGTGACGCCGTCATCTCGCCGCCAAAATCTTCCTCGGACGGCCTTGATCTACATCTGATGCCGTCAGGTCCTAGGCCGTCATGCAATTAAGTCTTGACGCTCTACATGGTGATGCCTTCATGAACTCTCGGATTTTAATTCTTTCACGTCTGACGCCGTCAGGAAATTATTCTTGACGCCGTCAGGTACTGTTCTCAGCATGAAAAATTGAGACTTTGCCGTTTTCTTCACTTTTATGCTCCAAAAACGTCCAAAATAGCTTCTTTTCCAGAATTCACTCTCCAAGTACCTAAAATCACAAAAGGAACGATTTAGGGCAATATTTGATCAAATAAATTCAATTCCGGGCTTAAATGACCCCCTAAAAGTGGTTCATTTTTCGCCTCATCAACGCGGCTCTGCAATAAGAGGAAAGAGACTGGTCATCCGGTATCGATCAAATTCCGGAAGAACGACAAAGGGATGTGGGAGCATGTGGGCGACCACGCGAAGTGGTTCTCCAACTTGGTCGGGGAATTGTTACGGCAATCAATTCCTATGCATTACAAATCCTGGTCGGCTGTTCCTGCTACCGCGAAGGCCCACATCGACGACCAGCTACACGTAAGTTTTTTTTTATCTTTTATTTTTTTAATTATTGTGTTTGTTTATTTTAAGTTTGCTATTTATTTAAATTTGATTGTTTATTTAAATTTGAATATTTATTTTAATTATATTTTATTGCAGCATTATTTTAATCTCGGCGAGCACCTTGCCAGTGCTGATGGAGAGGATATTGTCAAGAGTATCGAATATTATCTCCAAAAGCAATACGACGACAACAAGTGGCGGCACAAAAAGATAAATTTTACTGAGCACAAAAAGCAATACCATGTCTGACCTCGATATTATGCGCCACGTGATCGGTGGCAAGCAGCGAGGTCATATTCCTGGCATAGGTCCAGTCTTACCCGGCGGTGGTCGTCAGACGACCCTCAGCGCCGCACGAGCTCGTGATCAAGCCTCCGCGTCCTCCCTGCACGAAACAGTCCAAAAGGAAACCCAGGAGATGTCCCAGCCAAGGACACTGATTGATATGTTGTTGGGGTGGGCTAAGACACAGCCGGGTTTCCCCGCTGAGCTAGCGACTCAGGCGACGACATCGGGATCCCAGGAGGCTTCACCAGGTGAGTCTACAGGTACCCCGGAGGAGGGGAGTGGGGCTAGTGGGGGGACTCAGGAGTAGCGTATGGGTTGTTTGGGTTGATTTATATTTGTTTTGGGGTTTATGGACAAATGTTTGGATAGTTTCATGGATTATTATGTCTTTATGTAGTTTATGTGTTAGGATTCCCGCTACATTGTTCCCACGTATAGTTTTGTAGCGGATAGCTAGCTTATGTAGTGATCATATCATAACGGTTTTTGAACCGTATTTTGCGAATTTTGATACAAACATGTGATTTTGTTAATTTTTAACAAATTTGGATATGTATGATATTATGTTTGGCGAATTTGTGATTTGAGTGTCTTGTGGTGTTGTAATTAGATGATATACAGGTTGTGAATTTGTAGTGATCATGTAGTTTTTTTCCGAAAAAATTCCGGAAAAAATCTGAAAATTACCCATTTTGCAGCAATTTGCTGCAAAATGGGTCAGTCACTTTTAGCGGGGATATGTCCCCGCCAAAAGGTTTCTACAATATATGTGGGCACAGCTTTCAGCGGGGACGTGTCCCCGCCAAAATTGTGAACCATTTACTATGTAAAATACTTTCGGCGGAGACCTGTCCTCGCCAAAAGTGTGAACCATTTACTATGTAAAATACTTTCAGCGGGGACGTGTCCCCGCCGAAAGTTTGAACAATTTACTATCTAAAATACTTTCAGCGAGGACGTGTCCCCGCCAAAAGTGCTGCCACGCTGGCAAGTTTGACCTGACCAAAAATGTCCACGCTGGCAGTGTGGGTCCCATGTGTCACCGCCAAAAGAGACGTCTGTCGCCGCCGAAAGTTTACAGTGAAGGGCTTTAGCCGAGGTACTTTCAGCGGGGACATGTCCCCGCCGAAAAGTTTGTATGGGGAGAAGTCCCCGCTGAAAGCGAGGAATTGTCGCCGCTAAAAGCGGTGTATGTTGTAGTGAGAGTTGGAGCCCAGTTAGTATCTCGGCTTCCCACTAACTTCTTGTAAATCCTATAAATTTCTAATAAAGTGATAATAATAATAATAATAATAATAATAATAATAATAATAATAATAATAATAATAGTAATGGTAATGGTAATGGTAATGGTAATGGTAAAGTGAAAAATACATTCCTTTACAAGCAAAAAGACAAAAATGTTTGCATCGTTCGTCCTCAAAGATGTATAATATCTAATGTTTATTGACGAAATGATGTATATGTATCAACTTTTCTAACAATGATGTATGGTGTAAAATTAGACAAACCACATGAATGTATTTTAAAGTTTAGAGCATTCATCCACAATATATTGGTTTACATAGGACTTTTTACTATTTGGAAATGCTATTAGTATAATTTGAAGAAGTGGAATAAAAACTTTGCAAATAACTTTTTGGAGAATGACTTGTAAAGCAAATTTCGTTTGATAGAAAAAGCAATAAGATATTTTCATTAAATGGTTATGCATTAATTGTGAAACAAAGAAACTGATTAAAAAATTATATGTTAACTGCATTAATTCTTTAAAGATTTGATATATTGTAAATGATATACTTTTTGTTTTATTATTTACAATTTATTGTTTATTTAAATTGTAATATGGGTTTATACAAAATGAATTTATGAAACTCAAATTATTGACAACTATATAGAAAACGCGCTATAAGCCTATAACATCATTTAGTGCTACGACTACGACTACGACTACCCTCGTCACTTACTTCTGGAGTATTACTGAAGGGTGAAATTGGCATTTCACTAAAACCTTAGGGCACCAGATGCGTTAAGATATAGGGTTAAATAAGTAAATCAAGCACGTTGAAAAAAAAAGATATTTATGGCCAGTTGTCAGCCAAGTATAAAAGTTCCGAAATAAATATCTTACAACACACTGTATAAATTTTAAAACACATACTGTATAAAGTTTAAAAACACAGAGTTAAGATACAAAAAATTGAAATAATACTTCAGCCAATCTCTACATACTGGTAAACTTAAGACATGTGGCACTCCGTTAACTTGTTCGTACCAAATACATATACACGGTGTCTGTGCTATCCAGTATCCAATCAATTTACGGTACACTTACGAAACCCTAACATCGTCGATCAGGTTCTGCTGTCTTCGGTAGAAAAAAACTAAAAGCGCCGGCATGGGGCGAGGTAAGGTGGAAATGAAGCGGATCGAAGATAAGAATAGTCGTCAAGTGTCGTTTTCAAAAAGGCGTAACGGATTGAAGAAGAAAGCGTATGAGCTGGCTGAGCTGTGTGATGTTGATGTTGCTCTTTTTATTTTCTCTGAAAGAGGCAAACTTCAGGAGTTTTCTACTGGTGAAAGGTATTCACAGTCAATTATCAGTTTCTAAAATAAGCCGTAAAATACCGGGTTTTCGGTAACGATATTTCGGTGATGAAGTTATAGTTTCATGTAGATTATTGTATTGTTGTTGTTTAACTGATTATATACTTTTGAAAACGGAAAACTGAATTGTGGCTATTTATTTGCGAGCTTTCGTTATATCTTCCTATATTTTGTGTTTACTATACAAACATAAAAAGTATATCATGTTTTTTCGACCAATTATCTATGTCCATCTAAATAATCAGTTTTTTTCAGATGTCAGACTATGTAAGTATAAGGATATAATATCCTTTCTCTCCATGTCTTATATGTCGACAGACTTTGATATGATATCGTCTAAAACATGTTAAATCATGGTGTACTTTATTGTTTTGTTTTTTGTTTATTGCAATTTGCCTAGAAACTGAGCATATACTTATTCTTCGTGAATCATCGGTATTTTATCACCTTTGAGCAGTGGCGGAGCAAAAAAATCTAGTTAGAGGGGGCATTCGAGTACAAAAAGTTTTGTTAGCAGTTAAAATTTGAAATTGTTCAAGTGAGGTATTGCTTAAAACAATATCCACTATTAAGGCAATGCATAGTGTGTGCTTGTTTTGATAAATGAAATCAATTCAAAGATAAATTTGATGCTGTCAAAATTAAAGATGTATATTCAACAAGTTAATTTGTACATTGTTATTCTATGTTAGTTTGTTGTACTAATTAAGAGTAAATATACTCGTAAATTCAAATTAACTCAGCTTATTTATACGTACTAGTACGAGACTACGAGAGTACACTTGTAAATTCAGCTTATGTCTAATACTCTTAACCATGTGGCTCTACCCCTGACTTTGAGATTTGCAGACAGTTTAATAAGCCAGGAATGAAAATTGTAATATGATTTAGGAAGATGTTTTGAATAGCTTTTTTTTTACCTCTTTAGTCTCATGCATATATACATACGCATGGTTGTAGGCCATCATGCAAAGAATGCCTTTGTCCCACAAATATATATTCTATTTGACATGCAACTAGCTATATCTGTGCGTCTCACCTCTTTACACGTGCATTATTGTGATTTTATATAGTCCATGAAAGCATTGGTAGAATGGTATTGGAGCATAAATAGCTTTGTGTATCCTATATTTGGTAACAGCCATGAATACAATAATGTATTGTGCCCCATAGCCGACGCCACATTGGCCAACCATGCACTCCATTATTTTGTTTCTTGTAAAATTGTTTGTGTGCTTGGAAGTCTGATATAAATTTTGAGGGACATGTTTATGTGGAGATTTCAGGTTATTTTATATTATTGTCCTGTCCTTATTGGAGTATTAAGTTGCATTTGAGCAATAACATCATAATTTATTACCCAATTACATCAGGAGTCGTTTTAAAACATGAGAAATGCAACTTAAGCAAATGCTGGAAATATTGTGTCCCCCTTGTGTTTTTTTTTTTGCATTCGAAAATGAAGTTTTTAGAATATGTCAATATATTTTAAAAGGTGTTACCACGTTGCCAAAGTTCACGGTTTAATTACAATCACAGGGGACATGATTTGGATTCGGCTATCTAGTTCACCAGCCGGCCATACTAGTTAGGATTCAGAATCTTGCCTTAGCAAGCTTATAATTTGATAATATGCCTCTCCGAAATTGTCCAAGTATTCTATCTCACAATTCAACAACGTTCTCGCTATATTGTTGCAGGTCTTTGCGTCGGGGCTGTGGCAGTATAAATTACTGATCTTTTGTGTCATGGATATGGCTATTTCTGTGGTAAAGCTGCAGACATGAATCAAGGACACGCTCATTTATCTAAAATTTTGGTTTTGAGGGAGTCAATAACTCAATATATTCTCTCACGACAAGGTTTCCCTAGTACACTTGCGACTTTACACACATGATATGCTCATTTAAAAACAACTTCACAATGACAACAAAAATTAACATGGGTATTGCAATTTGGAATCAAACAACATGGTCTTCTCATCTAAAATCCACTCCACTATTGAAACCGACAATTACGATCAAAGCACATTTAATCAAATATGAAAGATTTGTATTCAAAGATTGTTGTTGACTTGAGAAGAGATTGTGGGCTGGCCCGTGACTTTAAAGACAACCCAAATGGAGACTCTCCTGATAAACTAGACATTAACTTTTTACTATCTCTTGCTAACAACAAGAAAATGTTTGTAACCATAATGGGCATGTTTGTAACTTTGCCATTAGCTTTTTACTATGCTACGTCTGTGCTGTAACAGAAGCATATATTCTGTTGGAGCTTGGTTTCCATTGCTAGATCACAGAGCGGCTTGTTTTTGCATATATTGTCCATAGGCAAAAAGCAATCTTAATTTGCTCATTCTTGAAAAAAATAAAAAGTAACACTTTTTTTAAAGCTTTCATGATACTGTATACTTTCTCAAATCCAAAATGACACCATTTAAGATGACCCATAAAAAGCTTTCATGATACTGCATGCTTTTTTAATTTTATTTTCTTTCTAAAGTAACTTCTGTTGTTACTGACTTACAAAATGACTATTTTCCAATTTCAAAGGTGATTAGATTCGAAGCTTTATCAAAGAATGATACCTTCTTTTGGGTCACAAATTCTAAGTGTGTTCTCGATTTTATTTATTGCTTGTTTACAAACAAAAGATTTTGATATAGATATAGTACTATGGTGTACACAAAGAGTAGAGTCAATAGGTGCAAATATTGAGAGTATGCATTTGTTAATGGGAAAAAAATATTTAGGGCCAGCATTAAATATATATTTTTAGGGTTTGTATATTTTAGAAAATATTAAGATCCTGATACGAATCAAACCAGATTATTAATATTTTTGTAATTACTATTTAAGTATTATATATGAGATCATTTGAGGATTAAACTTTTTTTACATACCAAGAGACTAATCTCCACCCTCCATCTTTATTTGATCTAATGGATGAGATTAATTCCAACAATTTAAAAAACCCACTTTCATCTTTTTTTTTCAACTATTAATATCTTTCAAACCGTTAATCGTTAAGCGAAAAGAAATATACCGTTACGACGAGCATTTAATTATCTTTCTATAGATAGGCTAATTGATATATTTTCGACACATTTTTTTTTCGTTTTTTTTCGTGACCGAAAAAATCATATATGATATTACATATCATATATGATATTATATGTAATATCATATATGATATTACATATCATATATGATATGCAATATCATATATGATTTTTTTTCGGCCACGGAAAAAAAACGTAAAAAAAAAGTTTTTTTTTTTCTTTTCGAAAGTATATCAAAGTGCTCGTCTATAGAAAGATAATTAAATGCCCGTCGCGATGGTGTAATTATTTTCGCTTAACGATTAACGGTTTAAGAGATATTTAAATTATAAAAAATTGGTGAAATAATAAAATGCTTTTAATCTCAACCATTGATTTCCTTTTTAGATGGATGGTGTGGATGAATCCCTTGGTATGTGAGGAATGTTTGGTTTGTAGAATAACTCGACTCTAAGTATTATTAGTATTTTAATTATTAATTAGATATGGTTTATTTTTAGATAATATTAGTAGGTGACTTGTTTTACAAGTATAAGATTATTATATATAGATGTTTAGGGCTGTAATATGTGGGTGTGGAATAATAATATGAACCGGTAATTTGAAGCCATTGGGAGAGCCCGATCGATCTCTTGAAAGTTGGTCAATCTATCTTTATTTTTTTGTCTTTGTTATTATTTATCTTTAACACCTTAAGATCGAATCAGGTTCGTATCGAATTGGTATCAGAGCCATTCGATTCTAGGGTTAAAAAAAAGAAAAGTTTACCGTTCACCGCCAGAATTACTGTTCATTCTGAATTTACTGTTTGCGAAAAAAGAAATCAAAGTTTAGAAACAACTATGATGAGCAAGAAAATGGCCGAACTTGAACATGATTTTGGTGAATTTAAGGTACACACGGAAAGAAGGTTCGTCTCCTTGGACATAAGTATTAGAGCTTACCGATGGGAACTAAACTACATTGGAGAAAAAGAACATATTCTTAAGTTTGATGAATTGAAGAGTTTACTTCTCTCTTTAATTCAGAAACAAGCATCGCCGGTTAAACCGCCTCCACCGGAAACCACTGAGGTACCCATAGAAACAACTCAATATGCACCAGCAAATGATGATACGGGTTGTTTGTTGCTGCTGCATAATTGTTGAGTCAAGCATGACAGAGGAGAAAAAGAAAAATATAGAATATCTCAACGTGGGATCAAGCACATTCGAGGCGGGAATAGAAGTCGAGACTTATGATGATAATAGTAAAAAGAAGAATGGGCCGGTGATTGATGTTGAATACAACAATAACAATGGGGATATCCACCCACTTGTCTAGTCATGGGGGCTGCAGAGAGGAATTGATCACAAAACTAGCGTCGACACTAAGGTGGAACCGTCAGATGGTGGGATACTTGTGACCAAGAACGATGATGGTATCTTAGAGCTACAGGAGGAAGTATTGAGATCACAAATAACCTTACAAAGGGAAGGACTGATCTGTTTTTTCAAGAGGAGTTGGAGCCTAAGATGGACCTGGAAACAAACCTCATAGTTGAACCATATAACTCTAGTTTAAAAGAAAGTCACAATATTATAGCAAAAGAGCAAAAGACTTTCAATATACAAATTTCAGTCAGCATATTGAGCATTCTTTTGTGCATATTATGGCTAAGTTAACATGTGATCCACAAGGAACTAAACTACAAGTCAAATTTTGGGATCCTCGAATTACAAGAAGGGGCATTTTGAGGACAACGTGTTTTTGGGGGCTGGAGTAATGATACGAACCAGATTATTAATTTTTTTATAATTACTAGATAATATTATTAGTATTTTAGTTATTAAATAGATATGGTTTATTTATAGATAATATTAGTAGGTGACTTGTTTTACAAGAATAGGATTATTATATATAGATGTTTAGGGCTGTAATATGTGGGTGTGGAATAATAATATGAACTCGTAATTTGAAGCAATTGGGAGAGCCTCATCGACCTCTCGAAAGTTGGTCAATCTATCTTTATTTTCTTGTCTTTGTTATTATTTATCTTTAACACATCAAGATCGAATCAGGTTCATATCACATCCGTTCATGTAGAAATCGATAATATGACTAGACATGGTCTCGCATAAGAAAACTAGAAATCGATAATATGACCAAACATGGTCTAACATAAGAAAACGTGACTGCGTAAGATGACTCACTTTCTATTTAAAATTTTAGAGCAAATCATTCTTACATGAAACAACATGACCTACTTGATTAGTCATGTTGATCTCAACATAGGAGGATCATAATCCATTCTAAAAGGATTTGCATATGTCACCTATGCATAACTAGAGACACCTATCAATAAGTAAGAAATTTAAGATTGCAACTAGGAGTGAGATAACAAACAAAAGCTTGGATCAAAACATTATACAATTTGGTAGATCGGGCAACGTGCTTTCTAAATAGCTTAAGTTGGACTAGATTTAGACAAGTAACCTGGTTTAGACTACAAAAACATGTTCGCCGTTTAATTCTGGTGAAGTAATACGTACTTTGCCTTGTATGTCTCAAAATGTCGTTATTCATTTTAAATTTAACTTGTATTTTGGAAGACAATCCGTAAATCTTTGCTAAATATACGTATACTGGAGACCTAAACGTCCGGTAAACATGGCTGTTTAACCTATGCGAAGGCTTGGTAACATATAGAACCACTGGAAAGAGTATAGGTAAATTCTTGGTAGTAACAAGAACCACTTAGAAGGGTAAATTTATCCAATTCAAGGTTTAACAATAACTACCAGTTTGGAAGAACAAATAAATATGCAATGGTACAATATAAAGTGTGAAACTGGTTACGTGTTAGCATTATAGTGATGACATTTGTAATCGAGACTTAGTGGCTTTAAGTAGAATTGGAAGAACTCCCGTATCTCTTCCGTGACAGTTGTACCATAATTCGAAAATACCCTAAGAGGATGTTTGGAGTTGCTTAGATTTATAGCTTATTTGAAAAAGAACATTTTGGAGTTTTTTTAATCCAAACACCTGGAGTTGCTTAGTTTTTTTTAACTTATTTGGAAAAGAACTTTTTGGAGTTTCTTTAATCCAAACACCATTTACTTTTAAACACATAAGCAATTTTGTATAAGCAAGTAAAAATTTGCATACTTCATACTGCTTATTTAATTGTATTAAAATGAGTTTTTACTTTTATATTTAACCTAAACTTTCTATGGTTCCTACTCAACTTTTAATCAAATTATTATCTTTCAGATATTATTGGATTAAAAAAAAGAAAAGGAACAACTCTGAACAACATATTCGAAAGTACATAACTTTAAGCAACTTATATATTTTTTAGCAAAAGCATAAGTAGGATAAATGACAATCCCAAACACCCTTTAAAGTGAAAGTGATTAACTCTTGAGCTATTTAAACTCCACTCGTAAATACCTTAAATTCATTTGATCTAAGTTGAATCAAGCTTGATCTTCTTGAGTTTTTATATGCTTGACTCGTTAATCCCCCGGTCCTTATAGAAGAGAGATTAAAGTTTTATGGTTGTTGTCAATATATTTGTATGGTTATTTGAAATTATAATCATGTCAAGTCAAGCTTCAGAATTTGTGTAGCACTATATCAAATCAAATTTGCTCGGCTACTCCTAAATCGAAATGTAGTTCCCTAATCCATGAAAGTTTAAGTAAAAACAATGTATAAAATATTTAAGACAAAGACTTAAGGATAAACTCTTCAACATATAATTCTTATTTGAATAAATCAAATAATTACAAAGTGGTGTTGCTCTTTGATGAAATAAACTCAAACAAAGCTAAGAGTTTACATGTGAACCATGTGTCTCTGATTGGATCGGATTATAACGAGTTCAAATATGAGAGTAAATGTTCTTCTTAAATGTTAGATAAATGTTCTTCTTAAACGAAGATGTCACGCAAGGGTTGTTGAGACTTGTCAAACATTTTATCTTCCATTAAATGCTTTATTCTTAGAAACACAACAACCTTGCTTTTGAGGGACGATGATGATAATTGTTCTTTCCTTTTCACCAACTCGTACGTGTCTTTGACTTTCTTGAAGATACACTTTATCCCGCTCATTTGATATCTTGAAAAGTCTCGCCTATATATCTAAGAGATATTTTTATGCTAAGCTCTGTTGGTTGAATCAGAGAGCTGAAAGGATCATGAGAGCATTGTCGATGCATGGTGAACCTTTGTCCTTGAGCTTCTAATTCTTATACATACTAGCTAACTCCTCATCGGCTAGATGATTTCTTTATCAACAAGTCTTCTTATACCTAGACTAAGCGGCTGTTTGATAAAAATTATGATTTAGCACCGAAAGAATCAAAAGTGCTGAATGATTCAATGTCGCTGAATGACTATGATTCTGAATGAAACTGATCGTTTGATAACCATTTTGAAATAAATAATAATAATAATAAAAAGACTACCGTGTGACTTTTTTATGATTTAGAACTACATAAAATATGTAATTGGATAAATGTTTTGACGTGATAGAAAAATTTAATTTAACAAAAGGTAACTAGATGAAATAATTTTTAAATGAGCATATACGATACTAGTCTACTAACCTTAAATTACATGAAAGATGTATTCTAATAATTTTTAACTAATTTCACATTCTTATTTGTTAGATTAATAATAATTCATGTAAATGGGTAAAAAGAAAAAAGACACTCATTAATTGTCACGTGGGTATAGTACAACATGAAGAAAAAGTGATTGCAAAGCTACTGAATGGGAGGACTATCCCTTCTACCCTGGCCCACTCAGTAATGAATTAAACCACCCAGCGCGTACTTTTTTGGTACCAAACAATCTTGTCACTGACCGACTAAGAGACAAACGCTTAATCATTCTATTAAGTGGTTATCAAACACCCCCTAATATATGTTTAAATCTAGACAGAGACCATTGGACACTGAATTGGCCCAAACAAAGGCTAAGAATTCTTAATGGAGGAGGCGTTGATTCAAATCTTGGAACCGGTAGTTGTTGGTGTGTTTGCAACATAGAACCCCTGAGTTTTTCTTGTTAAGTTAACATAGTGAGATTTCTGGAGGATACTCCAATTTGGTGCTCAACATATAAGCGCCAAAAAAAATAAGTAAACAAAAAATAAATAAATAAATAAATAAATGGTGAAAATTAAACAACACATTAACATTATTATTATTTTTTTGTTTTTATTTTTTATTATTATTTTTTTTTGTTCATAACTAAATGACCGCACTAAGGTGATTTTTAGTTGATTTTGATATATGGTATACACATACATGGTAGTTTTGGTTATATGTACAAAATACCACACGCCATCCTCTGGTTTCATTTTTATCTACCTAGAGTTGCATAAAAGATCTTAAAACGCCAGCTTATCCTAATATTCTTTTTTGGACTCCATCGAAGCACTCATAGTCTCGGGGATACCATTTTCAACTATTAAACTTGCATCTACTTAAATTAATTTGACTACAATTTCAAGTTATATGCTTATTGTCTATGAAAAGGACTTATAAAGCATGATCCAATATGGATTTTCATGTCAATTTTTAAATCAAATCTAAGTATTTGTCACTAACCCTCATGTCATGCAATATTCGCTCAATTGCCTTTCTGGTATCTTAACTAACTTCACATGTAAAGAGGCTTCCATGGTGTCTTCTATGGAAAACTTTGGCAATCACGACGTAGACGGTGAAAGTCAATGATATTCCTTGATCAACACTCCTAGTATATAATCACATATCATAATGCGATCAACAAAATAGGCTCTTACGGATTGAATCCCGAACTCCAAATCAAGACAGAGGAAATTCTTTATTTCGCATGCAAGAAGTTCCTCAAGTTATGCAAAATGTATGCCTTTATTCCTTAGATTCATCTCGATTGATCACCATGACGTGAAAATTCATGCCTCACAAACACTCACATTCTTGTTAGGGTGCCGCTTAACCTTACTAGTAACAGCGTTAAACTAGTATCTACCAAGACATCTCATGTTAGAAATCGTGATCCATGTCTCCATCTCTCTCAAATTAGTGACTAATTTGACATGTTAAGCCATAAAAGAACTAGTAATCGATTTGACATGGTAAGCCATAAAAAAACTACATGGAAGAGATGATGACACTATTCAACGTATTACATCAATGATTGTCAACTCTTCTGGCTTTGGCTAAGTAGCCTCATCATCCCTTATTATCAAATTTCAAATTTTACTACTAGTTTTTTTACCCAGTTTTTTTTTTTTTTTTTTTTTTTTTTTTTTTTTTTTTTTTACTACTAATATCGCTTTTATATTGTTATCCATTCATCTTTGTTTACCTTCTGATTTTTTAATATATTTTATCCCCTTCATCTTTGCTTACCTTTAATTTAATGCCTAAATGTATACTATGGGTGTGTTTGTTTTCCTACTTTGGGATGGGTTTGTTTTTTTTACTTGACATTAATTCTTTGTTTGTTTAAAAAGATAGGGTTTGAAAGACTCAAGCTAACAATCGAGGGAATACTCGATGCCTGGCCATGTCCCTCAATGCCGGCCATGAAACATAGTTTACTGAATAATAGTACACTTTAACTATTTCATTTTTTTATTTATTTCATTTACTTAATTATGTACTTTGTAGTGGGTCCATTTGTTATTTTATATTATTTTAATCTTAAAATAAATATAAATCTCAACCCCAATTTATATTTTAATATACAAAATAAACAACTTTTAATATAATTTAAATCTAAATCCAAATTCAAATTCAAATCATAATCTAAATCATAATCCTAAACCCAACTACAAACCAAATTGGCCCTATAAATATAGTTGTTATTTTCTCTTTTGATACTTTGCTTATATAAGTTTTACTTTGTAGTTGAAAGTTACATAAATAAGATTTTCCTCATAGTATTAATATATTCTCTCTATGATGAGGCGGCAACAAAATTCCGTTTATTATCAAATAAATTCGCCCTCAAGCTTAAACTATCATCTAATTAGACTACATTTGTACTTTTTTAGTTTTACTCTGCGAAACAAAATTCTTGTTATTATCAAATAAATTGACCCTTAAGCTTCGATGGTCATCTAATTAGACTACATTTGTACTTCTTTTATTTTCTTTTCTATGACGGGCCGTCTATTTTACTATTTGAGATACCAACCACTATGCTACGTCCTTTTGCATGGTTGATTAAAGAGCTATTCGTCCCTCCTTAATGCAACCTAATCTTGATAATTTGATAGGAGATTCTGGACGTTCTTCGGTTTGATTTATGCCACCCAATATGAACTTTTCCATCTTTAAACATAAAAAGTTTGGTCATAGCATGATTGCAACCTAGTCTCGGTATGAGAGTTGTGAGAATTTTCTTATAAGAGTTTTGCATCAAATTATTCATTACATATTTAAAGGTTAGCTTGGTTAATTATCTTGCAAGTGGACAATTTGATTTGGAACAAACTAAAGCAAGGCCATCCTTTTTGTTATTGGGAGGGAGGCGGTGTAGATGATGTAAGTAGAACATTACATACACCCCTCTAATCTTATCTAAAATTCTTGACCTTAGGTATTACATGTCTTATATGGTTCATGTACATGTGTATCTCGTGTATGTTGTATGTGGTAGCAATACTTAGGTGACTTATACATTAATAAGGTAAGGGGTTTAATTATATTTAAAAGTTTAGGATCATACTTAGATTGTGAAACTAGTTGCTTGGTATGTAATCTTCTTATGGAATTCTGATTCCATAGAGATTGTACTACCCTCATCTCTATAAAAAGAAGTGAGGGAGACACTAGTTTTAACATCTTTCTTTCTCATTCGTTAATTAATACAAAGTAACATTTGAGGTCACATGTGTGCTTACTTTGAGTCAATATTCTGCACTAGCTTTAGAGGGTTGTTGATTTTTTTAATCCTAACAATTGGTATCAGAGCTAAGATGACGTTGGTTTCTTGAAGATAGGTCGAATCAATGGTGTACATTTCAAGGTTTGTTGGTTTTTTATCATACCACATATAATTACATTTTTTGATTCTTAAGTGAGCTTACATCTTTACCATGTGGACATTAATGGTAATAGTGTATGGTTTTAGTCTAATACCTAAAAATCCACTTTTGTGATAGGGTAACTTATGGCTTAAATTATGGTGCTAAAGGCTATGGAGATCTAAAAAGAGCATAGGTAAGCACATACATTGACGTTGCTCAAGACGACTTGAACATTCTCACAATATGTCGGTGTCAGGTTGATATTATTGTTGGCAAGTGCTTAGCGTCTCATCTTGTTAATATTCTATAAAAGACAACTTTGGTGAAAGCTACCTTGTAAAAAAAAAAAAAAAAAAAAAAAAAAAATCACTTTAAGACCGGAAGTAATAGGCGTGAGATTGAGGACGTGAGCCCTAACCTCACACGTCACTCCCATAACACAAACACCACATCACCTTTGAATGAACCAAAAAAAAAAATGAAAGGTGACCGGCTCACCTTTGGTGAGTTTGAAAAAATGCGGGCCCTCTTTTTGTTTTAATGTTTTTTATTTAATTTATGAGTGTGTGTGGGGTATATAGTCAAATATATTTGTATAAAATGAGGTATTTTAGTGAAAGGTGAGAGAAAGGTGATCATTACGGGTGAAAGGTGAGAGGGAGTGAGGGGAAATGAGTGGAGAGTGAAAGCTGAGGTGACGCTGACTTTGAAGGTGAAGTGGTGTGACGATTACCTTTTGTTTAAGGAATAATGTGAAGAAAAAGCTAGAAAAGATTCTCAACTCTATTGTTTCACAAGACGTACGTAAACAACACATGGATCGCATATTATCCCTTCTTATGTCCTAAATCTCGCTTTTTAAATCGAATTCGATCTTCTGTCAACTGATTCATATCTGTAGCCTCATTCTACATCCTAAGTTACTTCAATCATGCACAACTATAGAATTCTTGTACATTTTCCATTACTTTAGTTTTAAGTTAATCTAATGCTTGAATCCAAGGTGTAGATATACAATATGTGACCAATAGAGTAGCTGTTCCTGCTTTGTGCACTGAATGATGTATGATTTCCGTAACTCCTTCTCAAGCTACTTTACTTAATGCATTAGTCACATTTCATCCTGTACATTACTTAGCAAAAAGATATACGGTCAATTGGTTTTCTGGTTGAAAGAAACACTTGTATTTATTTATCTTGTTCTGGTTGATGTCTTTGATATTTACCTTTTACAAGGAACCTCTACAATACCAAGTGAATTTTACTTACACTCAGGTTCATGTCATCAAGTTGCTAACCCTTGTTTTTGTAACTTCTAAAACAGGATGGCTGAGATTCTCACCGGCTACCAAAGCTTTAAGAAGATGGAGGAGTCAGCCCGCGCAATGGTACAGGAGGTGTGTAAATCCAGTCAGCAACCAATTTCTATGCATCCCTATTATGTGAATGCTACTATAAATTTAAATCTGTAGCTTTCTCCTGTTAGTATCCATTCTAATAAAATCTTTGTATCTCTAATCCTAACAGGCTAACATGTACATCAGTGCTCAAAACTGATCTTAATTTTTAATTGTATTACCAATCACTAGGAAATTGTGTAACTTTGAAGAGAATTAACTAGTTACCTTGCACACATTTATCATATATGTAGTTGGACACAGTGTCTCACCATATTTAAGGAGACAGGAGACATTATCAGATGTCTGGTTAACTATTAAGATGAGATGCCTGATTCCTTTTGCTTATTATCTTAGATGATCTACTTACCCAGTTATTACTTCAATATGAAAATGGTACGCAAATAATCTTATCTTCCTATCTGTTGGACTTCTGGCAGAGGCTTGCTCCAGAATACAGGGACATGTTTACTGCCAATGAGCTGACAGAAATGATCCAAAGGTAATCATACTACACCTACCACAAATCCAACATTACATACTTCCCCATCGAATTGGTATATTTTAATTGATGGTAATCAATTATGCAGGCACCTTGAAGAGAACAATATTAAACAGCTTGACATAACCGGTCTAGATCAGCTGGTGCAGCAGTTGAATAGCTTCCTCCAACAAGTCAAAATCAGGAAGGTTAGTCTTCCTCAGCAGTCTAATAACATAGTTGCATGCATTACATCAGATCCATTATATAATAAAATGATCAACATTGACAAATAATGTACATCACTAAGACATCCATGAAGAGAAAAAGAGGAAATTCAAAATGTTATATCTGTTTGAGATGCCTGAATTCATTATTATTCCTTTCGTATACTTTTGATGATAATATATCGGAGGGTTGATAATAAAATGTGTGTAATGACTCTAAATGGGTTTTTTTTTTTTTTTTTTTAATGCAGATGGAGCTAAAGATGGGAGTTTTGAAGGCCCTGCAAGATGAGGTATGTCTGCAATCTAGGTGATAGTGTATTAGTGGAAATAATCTCCTATTGTACACTAAGTTGTTTTTTTAAGGCCGCAACTGTTCTTTATAACGGATCATATACATATTAATCACTATCTGCAGTAATATGGTCAATTTGTCAATACTGACTGGAACTACTAGACCTGGTCTTTCAGGGTATTTCTCCCTGAAATGAGTAGCTTAGTGCTTCTGAAAAGTCTTTGTATATATCCTTTTAGTCTTCTCTGTTAGCAGACAGTTGTAACTGTAAATTAAAATGTGTCACACCAACAATGTGTATTATGTGCCCTTCCCACGTGCCTTTATTACACAATATTCTCTGGGTTGTCACTGGGTTGCCTATGCGTCTTGGATTGTGAATCCAGCGTAGTTCCTTTTACATTGTAGTTACTAGTGACTGACAAGGAATGTAACTGTTAGTAGCCTATACTATTCGGTACCTCCATCATTTAGTGTTTGTGGTAATAAAACGGCTCTATCTTGCTAAACCTGTTAAAATATTCGGTTTGTAAAACATTTTTGTTACTCAGGTCGTCTTTGATCTATCTTGAGGTCTTTTTTTGCTTGTTTGGCTTTAATCTTAAATTCATACTCATAAGTCATAAAAGACCCTGTATTAAAAGGCCACATATAATGCACTTCCTCTTCTAGTTATACGAGCGATCTTGTAAACTGTTACTGATTTACTAGCATGTTTGAACAGGAAATGCAACTGAAGAAACAAAGAAAATTTATGATGGACGAGGTAAAACTAACTTTAAAGATAAAACTTCTTTTTGCGCACTTTGACTTATTATCTTACCAACTTTTTCTTGAAAACTGTTTTATATGCATTTTTCTATTGAGTGGCTACAGATTATGGCAGCAGGGATGGACGGGATCAACAATGACTCTGATGCCGCTGAGCCACAACCTCCTCTGACGGGTGTTCAGGTCACCAGATGGTTGCTAATATAAGGCAATACCTTTCAACATATATATGTGTCAGAAGTGCCAGTGTTCCGCCAAGACTTACGCCGCTTCATTCATGCTAATGAAGGAGAAAGTTGAATCATTCCTGCCAGCAAGGAACAATAACCCTACTAGACATATTAAACCTCTATATTGTAGTTGTTAATAATGTAATCAATCACTATATGTCATATAATGCATCAGTTTCCGTAAAACTGATAAACTAGTAGCCTTGTAAAATATCCATCTGAACCATGACGAGCTTTCCTTTGAATCTGTATATAATGGTATGTAGCATATAATATATTTTGTTCCAGCCGTATCATCATTAGCGCACCAATGGAACAGGGTTCACAAAAGATATAAACATCATCATAATTATTGATGCTTTTATTCTTGACACAAACGAATCTCATCTAAATGTTGCTACAGTTGTCAGGTTAAAAGTCCAATATTAGTTATAACATCATTTTATTAACATTTGGAACTCTTCCTATTATTTTATCAAATAAAGCCATGGCTCAATAGAACTAGATGAGTACTAGTATAATTGGGAATGGAATTTCCATTAGCTAGAAAATTAATTACAACTAGATGTATATATATATAATACACAAGCATGGTGTTCTTGAATCGCCACACACATTTGCACTAGGAGATATTTCCCTTACGGAATTACACGGTTCACACATGGAGTGATGGCACAAGAAAGCTCACAAATGAGATTTTTGCATGTGAATTACCAACTTGGCCACTCAGGCCTCAGACTCTCAGGGGACTGGATAAATGTTAAACAAATAAGATGGACATACACAAAAGGACTAATGGGCCTAGCCTGCACAACTCTCTTTTTGGGCTTTTTTTAGCTGCTATACTTATTATTAATCTTACAGTTTCTTTGTTGGGCTTATATTCTCTAGTGTATAGTCTAGTGTTTGGTTTTTGGTTCCTACTTGCTGTTAGTTTTTGACATTTTGTTGCATGGGAAAATATAAGAAACGACATACATGCTTTGGGATGGAGTCCTCAGATTAATTTGGAATTACAGGGGTATTTAATAATTTATGCTAAGCATGTGTAATATAGAGGTATAATCGACATGATATATTTGACATAGGGTCAACGGGTCCAAGGATCCAAAGGAAATGGCCAGAGATTATAGGCTCATTATAATACTTTTTTATTGAGATTCTGGAAAAGGACAGAGTTACATAAATCTCAAAGTAATGAATATTCTAAATAGATAATCAATATGCGAAAGAAACACTGCAGATATACCGGCCAAAAAGCTCTACGTCGAACTTCATCCACTCCAACTTATGAAGGAATTGCTTTTTGTTTGTCGCTTATTTGCCTTTAGCAGTCTACTAACGAAGAGCCACTTGCATTGCTATGACCAAGTATCTTCCTTTTGCTTCCGTAGAGGCTACCATATTTGAAGCGGATCAATTAAATCCACTCCAACTAGAGGTGGACATCGAACCCGGTTCCTGAACCGGAACCGAAAAATTATCCGAATCCGGTCAACACCGGTTCCGGCAAGATCCGGTCCCGTTTCCAAGAGTATCCGGCGAATCCTGTCCGGTTCCACATTTTTCTCGCAAGAACCGGTTCTGAACCGGATAATTCATCACTGGTTCGCGATCCGATTCTTGGGAACCGGTTTCGAACCGGATCCAACGGCTCCTTCTCTTTTTCTGCAATTTCTTCACAGTAGCAGCAGCCCAACGGCAATATAGCCGTTTTTCTGGTTTTTTGACCGTTTTCCAACGGGTTTGTCCCTCCTTTTGTCCCATTTTGACCTCCTAAACATTCTTATAAATCCAATCCATGATTTTGGTTGAATCACAACAATCAAACACACTAAAAACAATCAAAAATTGCTCACAAACTTGCAAAAATGTCTAGAAGAAACCAAGGTTCTCAATCTCAACCAACATCATCAAACAATACCGCTTCTCAAGCTCAAGGTTCTACAAACCAACCGTTTGAAGTTGGGATTGAACCAACAACCCGAAACCAAGAAATTTGGTGTCATTTCGACTTGGTTAGGTTTTCGGATGGTTCAAAAAAGGCTCGTTGTAAAGCTTGTAACACTTTTATCAATTCCGATGGGAATTCTACGTTGAAGAAGCATAGGAAAAACCATTGTAAAGCAACAAAAGGCGTTTCAGGATCGGGACAAAGTGTTATGGGACAAGATGGGAGTATTTTTGTATATGACGAGAGGGCGCTTCGTCAAGATTTAGCTCACTTTGTGATTCAAGAGGGTTTTCCGTTCAACCACTTCGACAACTCTCGGTTAACGAGGTTGATTCAAAAAAGGCTTCAACCACGCTACACTCATGTAAGTCGTCAAACTCTTAAACGTGATTGTATTAAATCTTGGGTAAAGGTTAAAAAGGAATTAATAATTGGTTTTGATGCTTTAAAAACTAGTGTAAACTTAACAACCGATGTTTGGTCGGCGGTTCATGGTTTGCCTGGTTCATACATTTGTGTTACCGCACATTGGGTTGACCCCAATACTTGGCAAATGATGAAACGTACTATTGGTTTTGAAATCTTTCCAAATCCGCACACGGGTGAAAATTTAAGTTTAATGTTGAGATATGCTATGAAAATGTTTAATATAGAAGAAAAGGTTTTTTCAATATCATTCGATAACGCTTCTAATAATACAAATGCGGTGGGATTACTAAAACTAATATACCGACCGATTGTTGATGGCATTTTTTTTATCATAGTCGATGTGTTGCACACATCATTAACTTGGTTGTGCATAGCGGACTAGAGACCGAGCAAATGTTTAATTTAAGATAATCTTTTAGAAAAATGTTACAAGATATTTTTCAAATGGGACCGGCAAGATATTTGGAGTATATAAAATTGTGTCATGAATCGAATTCCATTTTTTTATCACCAAATTGGGACGTTCCTACAAGATGGAATTCGACTTATAACATGTTTGTTTGTGCTTTACGTCAAAGAAACACGTTACAACATTTTCATGATGACCTTTGTGCTAGACAAAGGCGTGGGGAAAATATGATAGAAAACAAACTCTAATTGAGTTGTTTTAAAAGATTTATCATTCAAATTGTATAAATATCAGAGATTACAAAATGAGGTCCCAGATGGTTCCATGTTTACAATTTATATTAAATAAGTTTTTTGAATGATAATAAAATTTATAGCCCTCTTGAGTATCCGTGCCCTTCTGTGCCATCCTTGATCATCATGAACCTGAAATACATGCTTTAGAGGTCAACACAAAGGTTGAGTGATATTCATACAGTTTATTTAATGTTTGAACATAATATGTTGGTAGTGTGAGTTACAGGCTCACACCAATGGTTGGAAAACAAAACAGTTAGGCTACGTTGTTATACGCCTAGAACGGTTATTAATTCACTAAGCTTATGACACCAAAACGTTAACGGGTACCAATATCAATCGGCGGAGTTATCCCGATAGGTACTTTGCCGTCATACCCAGGTCTCAAATATTAATGCATTTGTTTGAACTAAGTCAATACAAATGGGATTTGTCAATCCCAATAGGCCTATTCATAGTATTCGCGCTCACTATTACTAGTGATTAAATGGTTCATAATAAGGGATCTTGCTTTGGCAAGGATGGTACTTAGTGATAATAAAACATAGTCGGGTAGCATACAGTAGAAAGCATTGTGTTCGAGTAGAAAAATAATAGCATGTATTCCCCCCAAGGGTTTGTAAAACGATTAAGTAATGGAAAGTGGGGCTATGAACTCACCTTAAGTTATATAGCAAGTAGTGAATGTGATGGTCGAATCGCGAAGGTTTCTACGAGCAACCTATAATAGAATGTTGCGACTTAGGATTGGAGTAAAGAATATGAAGAATTGCCTATATATATGTCTTGCATTTAGTCCATGATGTGGTACAAAGTGTAGTGTAAGTCTTTGAAAAGAAATGGTTCATAAAACATGTATAGTGTGGAAAACTAGAAGGGGGGTTGAATAGTTTACCGCTTTTTACTATCATATTTAACTTGAATATCTTTTACGTTTGCTTAAAGATATAAACACAACGTTATATGTTTGATTCTTTGAAAAGCTTTTTATGTAAATAACAATTCTAACTTTACTAGTTTCATACATTGAAAAGCTTTGCTTGTGATGATCCTAACTTTGCTTGTTTAGTTATTTGAAAAGCTTTACTTTTGTTTGAAGATATAAACACATCTTTACTTGTTTAGTTCTTTGAAAAGCTTTATATGTAACTAGCAATTCTAACTCAAGAACAACATGTAATAAGCAAAGATAAAAGAAAGAAACGATCAAACCACAACACGATTGTTTATCGTGTTTCGGCTACAAGGACTCTTTTTCCTTGCCCTGCATCCACGCCCCGAGTTTCCAACTCGAGAGTTATAAGCACAAATCAACAAGCTCCTTTCACCGGCGGAGAAAACCTTTACAACGTCGCTTACACTTTTACCGACACTAAGCTAGATGTCGAGTTATTTTACACGGGTACAACCACTCCCATCGTTGCTTACACTTTTACCGACACTAAGCTAGATGTCGAGTTCTTTACCAAGGGTACAACCACTCCCGTTAGTTCTTTTACAAGGGTACAACAACTCCCTATACACTACGTATTTTGAGGCCTAAAATACTAACCACTTACTTCTATATACATGACCCACATGAAGTATAAACTTCCAAAGCTTATACATGACCAAGCTACCAAGACTTGCAACTTTAGAGTTGAAGCTTGTAACTTCTTGAATGATCTTGTGAAGTCCCTTGCTACATAAGAGAATCACACAAATCAAAAGGTTACTGAGTTAGTTGAGAGAGTATGTGAAAATATGTCCTAAAGGGGTGACTCAAAACTAACAAATGGTTTGGTATTTATAGCAAACCATTCTGCAGGTCTGGCGGATATGGCGGACCCCTTAGGAGGGTTCCGCCCGTGTATCCCCAGGGTACCGCCAGGGCTGCAGTTGGTTTTGCAATAAATCTTGCAAACCAAACAAAGTCACATCTCATTACTCTTGCAAACCAAACAATGTCACATCACATAATATCAAGTCAAACACTAAACTTGCAAGCAACATCTAAGTAAGTCAAACATATTTCTTACCATAAATGTATATTGACAAAGCTTGCCCTAAATGTGATGTGACCTTACTATATTAAGAAATAAATGTGATGTGACAAGACACTTGCTAGTTTAAGAAATAAAAACAATGTTTTGTTTAAAAGGAAATTCAAACCTTGGTTAAACAAGACTTAAACACTTAAAGTGATGATTTACTTATAGCTAAACTTCATACTTTGTCATTAACAAAACTTAGCAAAGATCGTAAAATATAAATAACGTTTTTAGGCGATATTTGTATTAACAATCTCCCCCTTTTTGTTGATGACAAAATATAAACTTTATTTATAAGTAAGTCACTAGTTTTAGTGTTAAGTCTTATAAAGTTAGGTATAAAAACTTGTTTTTGCTAAAATGATGTGATATACAAAAAGAATTTTTGAAACAAGTTTATATCTTAAATTCTCTCCCTTTTTGTCGAAACAAAAAGAAGAGTAGCGAAGCGGAAGTAAGCACTTGCTCCCCCTTGGACGATACTCCCCCTAAATGGAGTGCCAAGAGAGGAGACATGGATTTTGAGCCTACAAGAAAAAGGTTAGTTGTTGCACAAGATAAGTCATGAAAGTATTTCATGTTAAAACACAACTAAGAGTTGTGAAGTGAAATAGTACAACACTCATGCTCCCCCTTAAATATTACTCCCCTAAATAGAGTATCAAGGAAGGAAAACATGGAAAATGGTCCTACAAAAAGAAAGGTTAGTTTAAACATCACAAGATATATGTATGGTACCATAGCAAGGTATATTTAACTTATTATACCTAAATGGTCAACAAACAATGAAAACCTTGTAGTGTAATGAAATGCATTTCATGTAAAATTTTGACTCTTAAAAAGTCAAAGACAAGAAATTTGGATTACACCATCCTACTTCTAAAAATAGAGAAAAACTACAAATAAGCTAAGACCATAAAAAGCTACAAGGAAATCATCATTTTCCTTTGTGAGAAACATTTTCCAAAAACAAAGTTAAGGTTGTTTAAGGATGAAAATGTGGGTTATGGTTGTAGCGGGTTTTATTTTGAAGGTTGAAAGGATGACACGGTTTTGGTTTGTTGGTTTAAATGGGAAACATTTTCCAAAAGAAACGGTTTTGTTTCATTTTGGAGATTTTAGGGTTGAGGTGTGTGAGACGAGGATTGTAGAAGATCCAAAATGTGGTTTAGTATAAACCTCATTTCTTCGGATAGCTCACGGATAGAGGTGGCAAAACGGGCGGGCACGGGCTACGGGCTAAACGGGCAACGGGCTAAACGGGCACGGGCCAAACGGGTGCAGGCCAAATGGGCACATGGTATACGAAAAGCTTTAGAAATGACCTAATAACAAAAAAAATTCCTCAAACGTAACACCTCATTTAAATTTAATTAACTAAATATACTATATTCATAAGTTTTTCAATTTAATGATCTATAATTGAGAGAAAAATATGTGCCCATTATGCCCATTTAACTTCTAAATGGGCAATATATGTCCATTTCAAAAAAAAGATGGGGCCCAAATGTACCCAAATCTTTTAAAATTTTGCCCATTTAGCCCATTTTTTTTTATTTTGGGCACAAATTGCCACCTCTACTCACGGATTTCCCTTCGACACCCTGCACTAATGTGAGCAGTTCTTTCGCAATGATTGCAATCATGGCAGGGAAAGTTTGGTGGAAGAGTGTTTTGATATGTTGGTGGATGGTTTGAGCTTGAAGGAGCAACGGTGGAAGGTTGAGTAGTGTTTTTGCTTCCTTCATTTGTTGATTGAAGTGTTGTTTGTAAAACCATGATATGGTTGATTTGAGAGTCAACCATACGTTTGAAGGCATGAAGGTGGTTTAAATGAGTGTCAATCTCATTATGAAGGTTTGGAGATTTTTCCCATATGGATGCTTCTATTTTCTTATAAGAAGAAAGTAGAGATTCAAAATGTTGGGAAGGTTCTTGTGGTGATGGTTGTTGTTGTGGTGGTGGTTGTTGGTTTTGAACAAAATGGCGGAAGCTTGGTTCGCCGGAAGGATTGCCATGAAGGTCTTTGTAAATTGGGTGAAACACAAATGATTGTGAGTGGGTATGACCTTGATCATTTGGAAAAATGGATGGTCTAGCATAACGGTAAGCCAACCGTTCTACTAATGATGGTTGATGGGGTTCATTATCTAGTTGCTCACTAGGTTGTTGTTGGGTTTCCATTTGAGCAATGGTGTCAAAGAGTGACAAGGATGGTTGACTTGATGATTTGGGTGATAGGTCTTCTAATGTTTCCAAATAGGGTAGTGGTGATGTTGGAGGTGTATGGAAAAGTTCCATTGGTGTAGGTGTTGGTGATTGAGGTGATGGAGTTTTTGATGGTTGAGCTTGTTGAGAAGGTGATGATGAATCACTTGAAGGTCTAGTTGTTGGAGGAATGGTGGCCATGTTTATGTAGCAATGTGTTGGAGAGGGTGTTGGAGTATCAAGATTGAGCAATTCTTGAAAGGTAATTTCATTGGTATTACAATGTGTTAGGGATTGTGTTGAGGTAGTGAGATTTAGGAAATCTTGGATAGGTGAAGAAATGTTAAGCGAAGCATCACTTGAAGAAGATGAGCTTGACTTGACGGTTTTGTTAAAGCAACAAGGTTTAAAACTAATCCTAGTGATTTTTGAAAGGGATTTTGATGACTCGGATGATGTGTTGGATTTGGTCATTTTCAAATGTGTGGTTTTGATGTTTTGAGAGAAGAAGTTTTAATGGTGATGGTGTGATTTGAATTGTTGCAAAACTTTCAAATTTATAGGATGAAGAAGATGTTGAATAGGGTGTTTGGATTTAATGTTCTACCATTCAAAGATTGAGGTTTCAAATGATTAACAAAATTTTCATGAATATGTCAAATCAATGCATGTCATTCCAATAGAATAAGGTGGAGTGAAAGACCAACAAATGCACTCAATGCTTTGTGATCATGGGATGTGATTTGGTTGAAAATGTTTCAATGGTTTTGAAGGATCATTTAAAAGGGTTCCTTGGGTTGGTTATGTTTGAATTTGAATTTTTGGAGGGAAGTGGCTTCCTAATTATTTTAGTGAGTGAAAGTTGTTCTAATATGGTTATTGGAGTTAATGGAAGATGTTTCTCACTTAGGATAATGGTTTGACACTTTACAAGTATTGGACTTAAGAAAAAGAAAAAAAATCTGCAAGCTGTTGGCGGCACCTTCAGAATACACAGGCGGAACCCATATGAGGGTGCCGCCTGGTCCGTTGGGCCATTTCTGGAATTCCCAGAAATTGCACTGGCGGAACCCAATTTTGGGTACCGCCAGATCCGCCAGTGCTTCAAAAAGTGGCAGTCCGCGTTTTTGACCCGCGAGGCGATTTTCAAAATTTTCGAAAACTCTTAAAATAAAAAATATAGTGCATATCTGGTTAGGAAAAGTAAAAATTGAACATGTAAACACGCAAGTCATATGACTTTGACCGGGGGCTAGCGATTTTCACTAAACTTAGTGAAATTAATCATAAGCATAAAAATTGACAAACATCTCAAATATTGTCATTGTGCATAATAGTTCATACAAATGTAATCCAACAATCGTAATAAACCATGAAAGTAAAAAAAAATAATTCACGTAGTTTTAACACAAAGACGATTCTAAAGTATTCATAAGCCAAACACTCCTTAATCTTCTCACAACCGGTCTATCTTCTTGTTGAGCTTGTTTAGGTACCTTCCAAAGCACTTGAACATTCCTTTGGTTTGCTTGAACTCTTCGGAAGCATTTTCAATGATGGGGAGAGCTTGAAGGTATTCTAAAGGGGGTAACTTAGAGTTAGGAAGTTTATCATCCTCGCTCATGCCGGATGATGATGATGATGGTGTAGGTGATCGAGTACGTTTGCCCTTATTTTTGAAAACTCGTTTATCGCTTAAAGGAACGAAGATGTGGGGAACGAGAGAGTAGTCAAGGCGTATTCCATTTTCGTTAGGAGAAATGGGCGAGATTGCTCTAAAGAGGCGGGTAAGAAGCATTACATAGGGAAGAGCGGTTGTTCCGACTAAGGATATGTCGGCCATTCTTTTGGCTAGGTAGTAGGCTAAGTTGAAGGGTTGACCGGTGGAAATGCTATAAAGCATGTAGCATAGGCATGTGTTGATGTGATCTCTATTTCCTATGGTACTTATGATGTTAGCCCTAAGAATTTCTTCCCACTTCTTAAATTGTGGTTTAAGCTCATTGAGCTCCATACCAAAAGGATCCTTATCTACAGTATTCCCCGAACGATTCACCCTAGTGGTAGAGGTTCTAACAAAGAGGTGTTCCTTAATAGTTTCCTTACTAGCAAGAGGTGTATCGTATGGATAAAAACGATCAATAGTATCAAGACTTGAAATGGGCCACTTATCCGTGTAGAGGCAAGTTCCCTCATTTGGTACACCAAGAATTATAGCTAAGTCTTTTAAATCTATGTCATGTGGTATTTGATTGGTTGTGAAGTTTAATGATATCCTACCACCAGCACATGAGGAAAGGTTTACGGTTGCATAAAATTCCAAGATGAACCTAGGACAAATTTGCTCATCTATATCAAGGAGACAATCAAAGTTAATTGCGGCAAAGTTTTGGTGAATAGATGTTCCTTCTAGAAATGATGGATCAATGGTTCTACCTTCATGAACATAGCGTTTTTCTAATGCCTTAAAGGTTTCTACTTGAATCGAGTTGAGACCTTTGGTCATATGGTGTTTGGGCATGTACTTAAGGGTTTCTTTGTGATCGGATTTGTTAGCGGGAGGCATGTTGATTCCTAGAAAACATAAAATTGTATGTTAATGACTTTTGACAACGTGGATGTTCTAATATGTTCCTATATGCAAAACAATGTGAAGACATGGTTATCTTGACTCATTTTGATTCCCAAATTGTTTTGTTATGCAAATTTTGTTGTAAAAACAAAAGATAACCAACATTCTCCTAATTAAATGTGTCTTCGATTGAATGTACCCGAAAATATATATTAGTTATGTATCCCCTTTAGCATTCAAGAGATAGTATGCAAGTGATGTTTAAATGATGTTTTTCATTTGTTTTAACAATGTGGTGATGAATCATGTACTAGTCTTGGATGTGATTTTTGAAAGACAATGCACTTGGTGTGTTTGGCAAATCAAAAAGATACAATTCTTAACTAATGAAATACATAATTGACTAGCCACCAAGTTTTTCATGAATCAAGAAGTTTTATGCAAAAACCCTAAGATTCTAGTTAATGATTGTAAGCAAGAATGTTATAATTGAATCAAAAATGCAATTGTGATTAGAATACTTACAAAGTTAGTTGGATTTGAAGAGATTGGATAACAAGCCCTAAAAATCGTGAGGATATGTGTTTTTGAGAGGGTGATGGCTGTTTGAAAGTGGATGATTAAGTTAAGAGGATGTTTGGCTTTGAAATTAAAAATAAAACAATCTGAGATTTTGGCGGACCAGGCGGAACCAAAAAATGGGTTCCGCCCGTATGGTCTGAGGGTGCCGTGGAATCTGCAGGGAAAAACTCAAAAGGAATTGTCTTGATTTTTGTGGTTTTATCCTAATGTTCAAAACTAAGGTTTTAAGTCTTATGAGTTTTTGACTAAGCCTAGGAATTATTAATGTTTCTCATTTAAGAGATTTTGTGAACGCGTTGATGGAATATTTAACATGGAACACTTTCTTAGTTAAGATGTTCCTCAATGAACAATCTTATCAAGGCGATGATGAGAGATCACAATGTGTCTATTAAGAACATAATGGAATGAATTGTCGCCTAAGTCGATGCTTCCTTTGTTGAAGAGATAACAATGTTTATGAGATGAATTCCGTTGTCGATATGAGTTAGCTTACACAAGTGGAGCTTGTTGATGTGCTTCTCCATCCAAAACTAATTTGAGAACCTTACGTGTTTTGGAGGCTCATTGGGTAAGTAAGTATAAAAGTGCAAGTACCACTTGTGCTTTTCTTATCAACTTATTACCGTCATAATTCCATATTGCATGTACTATGGTTTCTATTCCCGTTCTTTTGGGATACCATAATCCTAGTTGTGTAGTACCTTATGATGTATTCAAACAAGGCTCAACTAAATAGTTGTTCGAGGATCTTCTTTAATACGAGCACATAGACAAAAGCTAAACATAATGTTGGATCTAATTGTTATGATAACAAGTAGTCTTCCGAACATTTCTCTACGTTTAGTTTTACCTACGGATTTGCTAATCTCATTCTTGGTAAGTCATCAATAACTTAACTATTGAAAATGAGAGAGTAACTAGGAATGTCTTTAAGTTAAAATCCCTTGCTTTTGGGGCTTGCTTTTATTATCAAAAGGTCTTTCAAATATTGACACTATAATCACTTGATTACTTTTGTAAAATCTATTTTGTTTCACTAGTTGTTTTACTCTAAATTCCAAAAACTGTTTTTATTGAATTTGTTTAGACACAACTATGACCTATAAATCAAGTTTTATAACTTATGTCAATTTTGCTTTATTCAATGTTTGACTCAAGGTGAGAAGATGTTATTTTGTACTTTTATCCTTAATGTTTTACATAACATACTTGTCTTGCCATCATTGGACTTTCGACTAAGTTATCATCTACCAAAGATAATATCTTAGAAGGAGGAGATCACTCGTTAAATGTTAAATTCAACGACTCCTCGACTCTTTGGGTTTTCTTACTTAAGACACTATGAACTCTATTTGTTTAGAAAAAGTCCAAGAGGTACAACATCATGAGACTATGTGTCACATTTAATGCGTAAATCCTAGATGTTGAAAACTCATTTTCATTCATACATCCTAATATATGCTAATGTGATTTATTTCACTTTGTGTGTTTTGTGTGAGATTATCATAAAGGAGTGATTGAAGAAAAGCACAATTAAAGACTCAAGGTATGGTGTTTGAGAAAATTGTTTAACAAAGGTTTGTTTTGCAAGCATCACAAAAGTGTTAGACATTTTAACACTTAGGAAATTCTTAGTTAGCTCACTTGTAAGCAAGAGTTGAGTGAGACTTACTCAAGAGTTTTTCGTATTTATCTCTTGATGGTTAAAGAACCAAAACACCTTATATCTCCTACTAGTACTAAAGACTCAATTCCTTGTTGCATAGAATCTAATCTTAGTTATTTACAAATAGCAGGTAGACACTCTAGAATATTACAAATAACACATATTCGAACACAAAATGCTATAAACAAGAGACAATCAAAGTCAAGTTGAAGTAATGCGTACCTTTTAAATTGCATAGAGATGCTATCAAGCGGATAAGCATTACACGTAAAATCCTGGTTTGACGACACGCTTTGAAACTCAATAGCTCATGTATCCGAGAAGGTTAGATAATCATATAAAAGCATAGAGAATAATAATCCTAATCCTTTTATCATGAGTTTCTATTAGATATTGAATTATTTCAAAATCTCTCTTCTAGGTTTGAAAATTTTTACTTGCTTTGTTTTATTAGTTGATGGTGCTTTTGAGTTAAGTCCTAATCCGGTTTTATCTTTAAATAACCTTTGACTCCTCAACAATCTTTCAAGAGATTTTGAGCTTTCATCAAATTTTAACTAATAATTTTTCCTTTCTCATTTTGCATTTTAATCTCATGTTTGTAATCTAGACATAATTTACATTCTAGATCAATTTCAACATTACTCTCAATTCTAGACATTTAATTTTCTAATAAGATTTCCTTTTCAAAGATATTCTTAAAATATTTTGAAGACTCATTCTTGAAGATAGTTTTTAGGTCCATGTTGCATAAATGTTTAGACTCATATTCTAGTTTAGAATACTATAGGATAAATTAATCAAAGCAAAAGTGTTTGGTTACAAAGTGTACCTTGCTTGATGTTTTATCAAGTAAAGAATCACAAACCGGATAATTGACTTCATCTTCATCCGTGTAATTCCATGAATCGCAAGCAAGACTACTACGAGCTTGACACGAGTAATCACATTTACTTACACCTTGCTTGTTGTATCAACAAATTGACAATTAACTACCGGATCATTGTCTTCGTCAACATCCATTTCATTCCAAGATATGCAAGCAGGTTCATCAAAACACACGTACTCATCTTCACTTGTACCTTCATTTAAAACATTTAAACTAGTAGCACATGTATTAAATTCTACTAAGTGTCTATCAATTAGTTTTTCTAAAACTTCTAATTCATATGAAAGATCAAATTGATCATCTTTGACTTGACATATTCCTTGATGAAAGTTTATTATATTTTTCCAAATATCAGTAGCCGTTTGACAAAACTACATTCTTTCATATTTGGTACTAAAGCTTTATAAATCATTGCTTTAGCTTTAGTATTTTTATCAAGTTTAAGATAGTTATCTTGGTTTTCAAAAACTTGTTTTTCTTTGGTTTGAAATTAGCAAAAGAAATAATATGCCAAAGATCTTGATCAATTGATTTCACATAGTTTTCAAAATTACTTTTCCATTCAAGTAAGTTTTCTTTTTCAAATAGCGGTGGGTTTTGGATAGGTTGTCCTTATTTGAGATTTTCAAAATCCATGGATCGATCCAAGTTTTAAAATACATTCTATTTTAAAGATCTTGAGTAACTTAGCTCCTGATGCCAATTGTGGAAAACTAGAAGGGGGGTTGAATAGTTTACCGCTTTTTACTATCATATTTAACTTGAATATCTTTTACGTTTGCTTAAAGATATAAACACAACGTTATATGTTTGATTCTTTGAAAAGCTTTTTATGTAAATAACAATTCTAACTTTACTAGTTTCATACATTGAAAAGCTTTGCTTGTGATGATCCTAACTTTGCTTGTTTAGTTATTTGAAAAGCTTTACTTTTGTTTGAAGATATAAACACATCTTTACTTGTTTAGTTCTTTGAAAAGCTTTATATGTAACTAGCAATTCTAACTCAAGAACAACATGTAATAAGCAAAGATAAAGAAAGAAACGATCAAACCACAACACGATTGTTTATCGTGGTTCGGCTACAAGGACTCTTTTTCCTTGCCCTACATCCACGCCCCGAGTTTCCAACTCGAGAGTTATAAGTACTAAAACAAGCTCCTTTCACCGGCGGAGAAAACCTTTACAACGTCGCTTACACTTTTACCGACACTAAGCTAGATGTCGAGTTCTTTTACATGGGTACAACCACTCCCATCGCCGCTTACACTTTTACCGACACTAAGCTAGATGTCGAGTTCTTTACCAAGGGTACAACCACTCCCGTTAGTTCTTTTACAAGGGTACAACAACTCCCTACACACTACGTATTTTGAGGCCTAAAATACTAACCACTTACTTCTATATACATGACCCACATGAAGTATAAACTTCCAAAGCTTATACATGACCAAGCTACCAAGACTTGCAACTTTAGAGTTGAAGCTTGTAACTTCTTGAATGATCTTGTGAAGTCCCTTGCTACATAAGAGAATCACACAAATCAAAAGGTTACTGAGTTAGTTGAGAGAGTATGTGAAAATATGTCCTAAAGGGGTGACTCAAAACTAACAAATGGTTTGGTATTTATAGCAAACCATTCTGCAGGTCTGGCGGATACGGCGGACCCCTTAGGAGGGTTCCGCCCGTGTATCCCCAGGGTACCGCCAGGGCTGCAGTTGGTTTTGCAATAAATCTTGCAAACCAAACAAAGTCACATCTCATTACTCTTGCAAACCAAACAATGTCACATCACATAATATCAAGTCAAACACTAAACTTGCAAGCAACATCTAAGTAAGTCAAACACATTTCTTACCATAAATGTATATTGACAAAGCTTGCCCTAAATGTGATGTGACCTTACTATATTAAGAAATAAATACGATGTGACAAGACACTTGCTAGTTTAAGAAATAAAAACAATGTTTTGTTTAAAAGGAAATTCAAACCTTGGTTAAACAAGACTTAAACACTTAAAGTGATGATTTACTTATAGCTAAACTTCATACTTTGTCATTAACAAAACTTAGCAAAGATCGTAAAATATAAATAACGTTTTTAGGCGATATTTGTATTAACATATAGTTTATATATCGTTTACTACCGTTCGGGCCGACATAATTCAGAAGTCATGTAGTAAACGTTCGAGGAGCCAGGACACTTTAATTCGTAAATCCACAACTCATCTCGACGGCTTACTTAATGAACTCCTCACATGAGGCTCCCTACTATTGTAGTAGTTGATAAAATATATATATATAAGTTTTGATCCGAAAAGTTACATGTCCAATATTTGAATAAACTTAGGAAAGTTTATCTTTACATGAAGATTGTTATTAGGGTAAGTTTCTTATAACTTGTATAACAATTTCTTGTAATATCTCATGGTTCTTTTAGATGAAGTAGATCCAAATTGTATGTTCAAGTTATCGCCAACTTTTAGGTCATGTTTTCGTCTAAGTAAGTTTATATGGTCATTTAGTCATGGCCTTGCCATGACCTTTGGTCATTGTTCCATGGTCTTGAGACTCAACCTTGGCTCTAGCCATGGTTGTGGTCTTGATTCTAGGTCATAAGACCTCTTTGGTCTTTTTAAACCATAACCATTATATAGTGACATATATATGTAAAATAACTGTTAATAAACTGAGAAAAATCTCATCCGTTATTGGTTTTCTGGAGTCGTGCTCCTGAGTTTTTGAAGAAAACGTGATTCCGGACAACTTTTGTGCTTTAACGTTTTCATGAAACGGACCAGAAAGGCCTCTTTTTGCGTGTTTTATGTTCTGTCACAGAAACTATTTTGGCAGTTTTGCCGCAAAGTTTTGGTAACTTCAAATGGTCATAACTTTTGACTCGTATACTCGTTTTAGGTGGTTCAAATTGCTATGGTTTCCTTGTTAGGTCCTCTACTACAATATGTAATGATCCAATATCATAATTTTACCATTTTGATCAGGTTTTACTAAGAAAGTCACTAGTTTACTTGTTTAAATAACTTAACTTAACAATCATTTACAATAACTTGTTTTACCCATTTTTATACATCATGGACATGATCACAAGACATAATATAGCATGAATGATATGTAAATAACATGATTATGATATTTAACAATAAGTATGTTAGAGTTTTGCTTACAACTTTTGGCTTTCAACAAAGAAAGGAAGTTAACATGTAAGGTAAGGACTATGATAGACTTTAGCTTCAACCTACTTCTCTTCATGCAATCTTTCTACTCTTGTATTCTTGAAAGAGAGATGATGAAAGTTGAGGTGACTTGAGTGGATTCAAACCCAAGAGAAATCACCAAAGTTTCTAGGGTTTGGAAGTAGTTTGATGAATCAAAACCAAACTAGAGTTTATATGTTGTTGTAGAACTTGATTCTTGCATAAAATTGGAAGTAAACTAGCTAAAGCAAGGGTGTTTGTGTGTGTTATGTGTGGCGTACAAGAAGAGGAGGAGGGGGTATTTATATGCCAATGACGAGGTTACAAACCTTGACTTGTCAAACCTTGGAGAGCAAGGTGAACACATGTAATGATCTAGGAGCACTTAGCATGAGATCAAGCCACATGGTGATGACTCCCCCCCCACCCTATGGCGGTTTGGAAAACTTGGGGAGGAAGAGTTGGTTTTTGATGATATTATCCAAGCTTATATTGATAGTTTTGACTCCGTAAAATGCTAACCGTAAACGATTAAGCCATAATACGTAAAACCGGGTATCGTAAAAATACGAAACTTGGAAGAATGATTAAACTTGTCAAAATACTCCATAATAAAATATAAAATGAGTGGTAGGTTCCATTGGGGTGCTAAAACCCTGCTAAAACTGGAAACACGTGTCTAAAACGCGTAATACGTAAAACGTACGAATATTGTGTAGAATTGAGAAAAGTAAAATGTTACTTTTCTAATGTGATAATAATGATTTAAAATGACTTATAATGTCTAGACTGGGCTCAGTCTAGTGTCGGTTGGTATTTAATGTCTTTTAAACATAAAACCGTAAGCCTAAAAATCAAGGAATGATTTATAAAATCAAGGAATAATTTTTGGTCAAAGGAGGAGGGAAAAATATGTTGACTTTTTTCAAAAATGTGAAAACTCAAATCGTCTTAGAAACGCGGTGCAAGTATAGGCTAAGGTTACGGCTGAGTAAAAATGCTTAAAAACGAAAATTCCTGTTTTTCACGACCGAGGTTTATTTGGTCATATTTTTCTCAGTCATGATTAATTCTCAAATAAATCATGAGTGTATCAAACATTTTTCTGATACGGGAAAAATTAACGCGGTCGAGTTTCGTTGTACGTAGAATTTTTGAATGACATTTTACCCTAAAACGTGTAATTCCTTAATAACTTTCGCGAAAATGATCTGATGAGTGTCAAACTTTTAATTTGCCATGTAAATGATTTATCACTCGAGGCCATGAAACAAAAATCAAATTTCGAGAAAATTTCGGGAAAATGAATAATAAAAGTGAATAGTAAAAGTGAATAGTAAAATTTTCAGGAATAAAAGTTAACCTGAAAATGTGAATTGTTACAGTTGTGCATAGCGGACTAGCGACCGAGCAAATGTTTAATTTAAGATAATCTTTTAGAAAAATGTTACAAGATATTTTTCAAATGGGACCGGCAAGATATTTGGAGTATATAAAATTGTGTCATGAATCGAATTCCATTTTTTTATCACCAAATTGGGACGTTCCTACAAGATGGAATTCGACTTCTAACATGTTTGTTTGTGCTTTACGTCAAAGAAACACGTTACAACATTTTCATGATGACCTTTGTGCTAGACAAAGGCGTGGGGAAAATATGGTACCATTTTCGGTTGAAAATTGGAGTCTTATTCAAAAAATAACCGATTTACTCAAAGTTTTTTAAAACCGCAACAACTATGTTATCGGGTGTTTATTATCCCACGAGTCATTTGGTCCTCAACCAACTTTATGTGATGTGCATAAAATTAGGAGCATACGAATATGATGGTCCACTTTTTGCTAATATGGTTGTATCGATGAAAGAAAAGCTTAAAAAATATTTTCAAGAAATTCCATCGGTAATTACTTGCGCCGCCGCAATAAACCCATGTTTTAACATTAGCGGGGTGGAATATCTTATCGATAAGATTGGTTTAGACTTGGATTTGAACCAAATAGACACTTTTTATGTTACAAATGCACAAGAATCGTTTAAACAAAATTTCAAACGTTTATATGATGTTTATTTTGAGAAATATGGTGCAACAAATGTGGGAACGAGTTCGGTGCCAAGTATGTGTTCTTCGGCTTCAACCGTGGATCCGGATTTGGACTTATTTTCAAATTTAAGAAAAGAAAGCGGTAAACGGGCTAGGAGTGAGAATTTATCGAGTAACGAATATGGGAGATATACGGGAACCGATTGGTTAAACACTATCACACCTGAAGAGTTCAAGAAATTTGATGTTTTGAATTGGTGGAAACAAAGGGAATCTCAATTTCCCGTTCTAGCCGCAATGGCTCGGGATTTACTAAGCGTACAAGCTTCAACCGTTGCTTCGGAATCCGCTTTTTTTACTAGTGGAAGGGTATTGTCGGGAAGAAGAACAAGACTCACACCTTTATCGTTGGAGATGTGTATTTGCTTGAAGGATTATTTAGATGGGAATGAACATATACAAGACGTTTCAATACTTGAAGAACCGATGGACTACGAAAAACAATTACAAGAGGTCGAGGTGGAAGAAGGTTATGTAATCAATCTTACCAAAGAAGAAATCGCTTACGATGAAGCTACAAGCGCCGCAAGGTCCGCCATTCAAGTTGAAGATGAAAATGAAGATGAAACCAAATATGAATAAATAGTCGAAATGTATTAAATTTGTGTTACAAGTTCTTTATGTGTGACGTTTATTAGTTTTTTTTAATAAAAGTTAAGTTTATTAAGTTTATTGTGTGAAAAAAAAACGGGAAACGAAAGTTTTGCTAGCCCACTGTTAACAAAATGTCGACCGGTTCTTTGGAACCGGTTTGACCGGATCTTGCACAGGAACCGGTTTTGGAACCGAACCGGAACCGGGTATACCGGTCCCGGATTGTTACCCTCCGGATCCGAAAAGAACCGAACCGGATTGGAACCGGATCCGGTTCTTTGACTATGACTGTTGAACCGGACCGGATTGGAACCGGTTCTGGTTTTTGCCCGAACCGAGAAACGGCCACGGCTAACTCCAACCACGAAAGCGTGTGTCTCAATGGTACCTCTTGTTGTATGAGAAGCTTTTCAACCAAATAGTTGTTGGTTCAAGTTCTGCTTAGGACATGTAAGATAATCTGTTATTTGTATATTATGAGATTGTTAGCTGCCGTTCTTAATAATAATAATAATAATAATAATAATAATAATAATAATAATAATAATAATAATAATAATAATAATAATAATAATAATAATAATAATAATTATTATTATTATTATTATTATTATTATTATTATTATTATTATTATTATTATTATTATTATTATTATTATTATTATTATTATTATTATTATTATTATTATTATTGTATAAACATCATTTTATTAGAAATCCATATGATTTACATGAAATTAATGGGATGCTGAGATACGATCTGAGCCCCCACTTCTCTAGCTATAGCAAAACAAATCCTACTAAAAATATGAGAAGCACCACGCGCCCCAATGTATTGAGTCACAGAGTACTTTCGGATCCGCTTTAGTAAGGGTACTGCATCATTCTCAAGTTCCCCAAAAGAAGATAATGAGAATGGGAGAAACCCATATCCAATATCCACGTATTTAGCCTCATACTTGTCCCGTTTACGTTGTGCAACCTCAATCACTGCACTACCAGGAACAAAATCAACCATACCAGTTTGCGTCAAGGGTGATGACCCTGTCAAATCGACACATACATCAAGCCCTCCATCCCATGAATAGAGCAACATATCAGTTGGGTGTAAAGGTTGATCCCTTTCTCTAATAAGCCCGATGTCAACTTCTTTACGAGCTGAAATACCCCGACCGAGAACATATGTCAACAAGAGTATCGCGCACCACGTTATGCCGGTGTGTTAGGAATATAAATATTCATATGAAAGACTCGGTCACCCCGAGTATTTATTAGCATTAATTAGCTCGTAGGCTAATAGTTTTAGTTTAGATGTCGAATCAACCATGGAGTCGGGTCGGGTCTTTACCCACTGTCAGCTCGCTCCATAGCCCGGTTTAGGGGCGTTTTTGTAAGACACAATATAAGCCCTTCCCTACCCATGGGAAGGGTTGGAACTTCATTTGCTACAAGCTAATACATATTACTTTCTCTCACTAGAAGTCTTTCATCTCTTTCTCTCTCTCTCTAACTTTCGGCCTAACATCAATCCAAGGGTGTGTTATGTTCGTGAATATGTTACACGATGTTCAATACCAATAATACCAGCCCCATGATACAGCATGGTCCCCATAAATGTCCCCTGTAAAGACCCTGGAACAAGCTGAGCACGACATTTGAACAGAAAATAGGGGAACACCTAGCCGATAGCATAGCCACACCGGTAGGTCCTAGTATTCATAGTCTGCCCTAACCCAGAGATCGGTACCATCCTAATCCCCATTTGAGATTTCCATAAAGCAATTTGCCGAGTAGATAGAGAAAAAGAGGATTCATCCGTTTGAGTAACACGTGTGAAATATATATCTTCCGATTTCTTCATGAGTTTGGGGGCAGCGATCTCACTCGGATTGCTCAAAAGGTCAATCTCTATTTTCATATTAAAAGCACACAAGGCGTCATCAAAGGAAGGCCTAGAAGTTACAATACCAGAATGTCGGAGCAACTTAGTCTGTAACCTAGCAGATTGGAGTCTATATGCAAGGAATGCATAGTTCAAGACATCACCTGCAGAGTAAACAGCAAGCCCCCCAAACACAAAGGGTAAAGCAAGCCTATATTGCCAATCACACAAAACCATGTCCAAAAGCAGTGATAATACGCTCCAGAGAAGAACGAAGTGCTACATTAAATGAAACTTGAGCACACTTAAAGACCCAGGGAGAGCATGTGCGCATAGCAAAATATAATTTGGATATACCCGCACAAGCACGAATGAGCAACAACTCACACTTATTATTATTATTATTATTATTATTATTATTATTATTATTATTATTATTATTATTATTATTATTATTATTATTATTATTATTATAACATCACTTCATTAGAAAATCATACGGTTTACAAGAAATTAGTGGGGAGCCGAGATACTAACTGGGGCCCCACTTTATTATTATTATTATCATCATCATCATCATTATTACGCGTAAATGTGAAATGACGCTTATGCCCTACTGCTAAAAACAAAAGATGACGGAGAGGAACGGCGTTGACCAGCGGATTACGGGTCAAAGGACGGAATCGGCCTCAAAAACTTGTAAGAGGGACGCACGGCGATGATTTTTTCTTGTTTGAGTCCCCTGCGATGTTTTTGGGAAAGTTCAGGGACCAACGGTGTATTTTTGTATTATTATTATTATTATTATTATTATTATTATTATTATTATTATTATTATTATTATTAAGGTTGAATGAGTATTTTGAAACTTCAAAGTTAATCATCATCTTCATTAATGAGGTAGAAAGGTTGTTTTTGTGGTGAGTATGTGGTCCTTCTTTGATGGGCAATGAGTATTATAGACAATAATATTTGAACTGTATTTAGGTTTGAGTAGTTTATAATAATAATAATAAGCTTTGTTTGACTTTTTAGGGGACTTGATCTTTAAAATAAGCAAGATTATAGAATTAGCTTTGTTTGTTATACAGGCTTGTGGAAGCTTTTATAAGCCACAAGCCTTCACAGGTTCAAGCCAGTTGAAGGCTTGTGAGGGCTTATAGTTAGTCAAATTACTTAAATATCTTTCAAATATAGTGAATTATCACGCAAAAACAGAAAATATATTTAAATTTAATTTGATGTATTTTTATGAGATTTTACATTAATAAGTTTTTACTCCAACTAATTAATCAAACAACTTTATAAAAATATAAACTCCAGATACTGCCCAACTATAACCCATTTCGCCTAACATACCCGATATCATTTGGTTATACGAGACTACAGGTACCTTAATTAAAGGAGTGTTTCTTTTTTTTGTTAACTAAGAGGATAAGTCCACAAACCCATTTAATATTATTTCTTTTATAAGTGAAACACACTATTTCCCTTAGTTGATATATATCCACAAGACATGAATTGTAATACTTTTCCCAATAGGTGGCTTGTATAGATGTGGATCCACACACTCTATTAGCTAACAAAAAAAGAAACACTCACTAAGTCACCTACTTATACAATTACTGAAGGGTGAAATTGGCATTTCACTAAAACCTTAGAGCACCAGATGCGTTAAGATATAGGGGTTAAATACGTAAATCATGCACGTTGAAGAAAAAAGATATTTATTGGCCAGTTGTCACTTGTCAGCCAAGTATAAACCCCCAAATTCCATAATAAATATCTTTCTTACCACAAACACTTACGAAATTGAGTTGCTAAAAACACACAGAGTCGGTTAAGGTAAAAATATAAATTGAAATAATACTTGAACCAACCTCTAGGCTCTAGTCCTCTACATACCGGTAATCTTAAGACATGTGGCACTCCGTCAACACATGCTTGCTCATATATACAATCAAATCACCGTACACTTACGAAACCCTAACACCGTCGATCAGGTTCTGCTGTTTTCGGTAGAAAGAAACTAAAAGCGCCGACATGGGGCGAGGTAAGGTGGAACTGAAGCGGATCGAAGATAAGACTTGTCGTCAAGTGTCGTTCTCGAAAAGGCGTAACGGATTGATGAAGAAAGCGTATGAGCTGGCTGCGCTGTGTGATGTTGATGTTGCTCTTTTTGTTTTCTCAGAAAGAGGCAAACTTCAGGAGTTTTCTACTGGTGAAAGGTATTCGCAGTCAATTATCAGTTTCTAAAATAAGCCGTAAAATACGGGTTTCGCTTAAGGTGATGAAGTTATGGTTTCATGTATATATTATTGTACTGTTATTTATACTTTTGAAAATGGAAAACTGAATTGTCACTATTTATTTCCGAGCTTGTTATATCGTCCTAGCTATATTTTGTGCCTATATTTTATGATAAAAGTATATATATCATGTTTTCAGATATGTCCAATTTCTCTCTATTTCCTATATGTCGACAGACATTGGTTGATATCGTCTAAAACATGTTAAATCGTGGTGCTCTTTATTGTTTTGCTTTTTGTTTATTGCAATTTGCCTAACAACTTAGCATATACTTATTTCTCGTGAATCATCCGTATCTAATCACCTTTGAGCAGTAAAATCTAGTTAGAGGGGGCAATCGAGTACATTTTTTTTTTTTTTTTTTTTTTTTTTTGTAAGAAGTAAAATTTTGAAATTGTTCTGGTCGGGTATTTTAGCTGTTAAGGCAGTGCACACCAAGTACAGGTCTGTGTTTGTTTTGATAATAGAAATCAAATCAAAGACAAATTTGATACCGTCAAAATTAAAGATGTAAATTCAACAAGTTAATTTGTACATTGTTATTTTATGTTAGTCAGTTGTACTAAGAGCAAGTATATTTGTATGTGAGTTTGGTTTAAGAAAAATATGGACTTGAAAAAAGAAAAAAGTACAAAACATTTTTCAAAGTCAAGGTCCATCTTATTTGATTTGTGTACGAGTGCACACTTGTAAACTCAGCTTATTTTTGATGCTTTTCAACTAAAATTACATACGAAAATACCATCTGACAGCCCCCCATATCTAAGCTCCGCCCCTGCCGTTGAGATTTGCATAGACAATTTAATAAGCCAGGAATGAAAATTGTTTTATGATTTAGGAAAGATGTTTTGAACAGATATTTTTTTTACCTCTTTAGTCTCATGCATATATATATACACATGGTTGTAGGCCATCATGCAAAGAATGCCTTTGTCCCACAAATATATATTCTCTTTGACATGCAACTATATCTGTAAGTCTTACCTCTTTACACGTGCATTATTTTGCTTAACTTTTAGTCCATGAAATCATTGGTAGTGGTGTATCTATAGCTTTGTGTATCCTATATTTGGTAACATTCATGAATACAATAATGGATTGTGCCCATAGTCGACGCCACATTGGCCAACCATGCACTCCTTTATTTTGTTTCTTGTAAACTTGTTTGTGTGCTTGGAAGTCTGATATAAATTTTGAGGGACATGTTTATGTGGAGATTTCAGGTTATTTATATTATTGTCCTGATCCTTATTGGAGTATTAAGTTGCACTGTGCAATAACATCTTAATTTATTACCCAATTACAACCGGAGCCGTTTTAAAACATTAGAAATGCAACTTAAGCAAATGCTGGATTTTTTTTTTTTTTTTTTTTTTTTTTTTTTTTTTTTTTTTTTTTAGCTTTCGAAAATGAAGTTTTTAGAATATGTCAATTTATTTTAAAAGGTGTTACCACGTTGCCAAAGTTCGCGGTTTAATTTAATCACAGAGCACATGATTTGGAATCGGCTATTTAGTTCACCAGTAGAAAACCAGCTAGTTAGGATTAAGAATCTTGCCTTAGCAAGCCTTTAATTTGATAATACGCCTCTCCAAAATTGTCCAAGTATTCTATCTCACAATTCAACAACGTTCTTGCTATATTGTTGTGGGTCTTTGCGTCGGGGCTGTGGCAGTATAAATTACTGATCTTTTGTGTCATGGATTATGGATATGGCTACTTCTGTGGTAAAGATGCAAACGTGAATCACGGTCGCGCTCATTTATCTAATATTTTTGTTTTTAGTGAGTCGATATATTCTCTCACGACAAGGTTTCCCTAGTACACTTGCGAGTTACATACATGATCTGCTCATTTAAAAACAACTTCACAATGACAACAAAAATTAATATGGGTATTGCAATTTTGAATCAAACAACATGGTCTTCTCATCTAAAATCCACTCCACTATTGAAACCGATACTTATCATCAAAACACATTTAATCAAATATGAAAGACTTGTATTCAAAGATTGTTGTTGACTTGAGAAGAGATTGCTGGTAGACATTAGCTTTTTACTATCTCTTGCTAACATTGAATTATCCAACAAGAAAATGTTTGTAACCAAAATGGGCATGTTTGTAACTTTGCCATTAGCTTTTTACTATGCTACATTTGTGCTGTAACAGAAGCATATATTCAGTTGGAGCTTGGTTTCCACTGCAAGATAACGGAGCGGCTTGCTTTTGCATATATTGTCCATAGGCAAAGAGCAATCTTAGTTTGCTCATTCTTGAAAAATAAAATAAAAAAGAAAGAAAGAAAGAAAGAAAAATTAACACTTTTTTTTTAAAGCTTTCACGATACTGTACACTTTCTGATATCCAAAAATTATGTAAACAACAACAACAACAAACCCAATCCCGCTTGAGGAGGGTATGGGGGAGTTAGAATAAAAAAACTATGTCTAAAAGCAAAAATGACACCATTTAAGATGACCCATAAAAGCTTTCATGATACTGTATGTTTTTTTAATTTTTATTTTATTTCTAAAGTAACTTCTGTTGTTACTGACTTACAAAATGACTATTTTCCAATTTCAATGGTGATTTGATTCGAAGCTTTAATTTATCAAAGAATGATACCTTCTTTTGGGTCACAAGTTCGAAGCTTGTTCTCGATTTTATTTATTGCTTGTTTACATTAAACTAGCAAAAGATTTGGATATAGATGTAGTACTATTGTGTACACAGAATTGAAGAGTAGAGTCAATAGGTGCAAATATTGAGAATATGTATTTGTTAATGGAAAAAAAAATCAGGGCATGCCTTAAAAACAAACAAATATTTGGGGTTCATATATTTTAGAAAATATGAAGATCCATTCATGTAGAAATCGATAATATGACTAGACATGGTCTCGCATAAGAAAACTAGAAATCGATAATATGACAAAACATGGTCTCACATAAGAAAATGCGAATGCATAAGATGACTCACTTTCTATTTGAAGCTTTAGAGCAAATCATTCTTACATGAAACGACATGACCCACATGTCATGTTGATCTCAACATAAGAGGATCATAATCCATTCTAAAAGGATTTGCATATGTCAACTATGCATAACTAGAGACAAACCTCAATAAGTAAGAAATTTGAGATTGCAACTAGGAGTGAGATAACAAACAAAAGCTTGGATAAAAAACATTATACAATTTGGTAGATTGGGCGACGTGCCTTCTAAATAGCTTAAGTTGGACTAGATTTAGACAAGTAACCCGATTTAGACAACAAACATGTTTGTCGCTTATACCGGGTGAAGTAATATGTATTTTGCCTTGTATGTCTCAAAATGTCGTTAGTCCTATTAAATTTAACTTGTATTTCGGAAGACAACTATGCGTAGATCTTTGCTATATATGTATAATGGAGACCCAAATCGCCAGGTAAAAATGGTTGTTTGACCTATGCGAAGGCTTGGTAACATGTAGAACCACTGAAGGAGTAATTTAGTATAGGTATAATAGGAATCATTAAAATTAGTTTTTACTTTTACATTTAACCTAAACTTTCTATAAATGATTCCTACTCAACTTTTAATCAAATTATTATCTTTCGTGTATTATTGCATTTTTAATAAATAAAAAAATTGAGCAAATCTAAACAACATATTAGAAAGTACATAATTTTAAGCAACTTATATATTTTTTAAGCGAAAGCATAAGTAGGATAAATGACAATCCCAAACATGCTTTAAAGTGAAAGTAGTGAAAGTGATGAACTCTTGAGCTATTTAAACTCGACTCTAAATACTTTAATCAAGCTTGATCTTCTCAAGTATTTAGATACTTGACTCGCTAATCCCACTGTCCTTATAGAAAATTAGACATATTAAATTTCTACTGTTGTTGTCAATATATTTGTATGGTTATTTGAAAATATAATCATGTCAAGTCAAGCTTCAAAATTTGTGTAGCACTATATGGAATCAATTTTGCTCTACTACACTATGTAGTTCCCTAATCCATGGAAGTTTAAGTAAAAACGGTGAATAAAATATTTAAGACAAATTAAGATATAAGGATAAACTCATCAACGTATAATTTTTACGGCTAATGGCACCAAAATGTATCATAGTCGTCACTTATTCCTTCTATATGTATCGAACAATTTTTTTTGCTATTCTGTTTACTAAACTTTATTTTTGGGCTTTTTTGTATACTTTATGACCGTTTTACCCCTCACTTTATTAACTCGGGATGGGCTAAATGGTCATAAAGTACACAAAAATGCTAAAAAAATAAAGTTTAATACACACAATAGCAAAAAAAATTGTTCGATACATATAGAAGGAAATGATGACAACTATGATATATTTAGAGGCCATTAGCCCTAATTTTTATTTAAATATATCAAAGAATTACAAAGTGTCTTGCGGATAAACACTTAATTGAATGAGAGTAAGGTGTTGCTCTCAAATGAAGTAAACTCAAACAAAGTTAATAGTTTAAAAGTGAACCATGGGCCTCTTATTGGATCATGGATTATAACGAGTTCAAATATGAGAGTAAATGTTCTTCTTAAATGTCAAAATAAATATGGTAGAGATGACGTTTACTCCGACCAACATTCTCTTTATATAGGAGACAAATGAGGATGTCACGTGAGGGTTGTTGAGATATGTCAAAACATTTACCGGTGAAATACATCTTCCATTAAATGCTTCTATTCTTGGAAACACAACAACTTTGCTTTCGAGGGACAATGATGACAATTGTTCTTCCCTTTTCACTAATTCGTACTTGTCTTTGACTTTCTCGAGGATACACTTTATCATGCTCATTTGCTATCTTGAAAAATCCCACCTATAGATCGAAGAGATATGTTTGAGCTAAGCTTTGTTGGTTGAATCAGAGAGCTAAAAGGATCATGAGGGCATTGTCGATCCATGGTGAACCTTTGTCCTTCAGCTTCTAGTTCTTATACATACTAGTTGACTTCGCATTAGCTAGAGAGCATATCTTCAAGTTGTTTTTGACTCGTTAACGATGTCTCTGACGTGAACCTTGTTAAGAATGCTCGGTGATTTCTTTATCAACGAGTATTCTTATACTTAGACTAATATATGTTTAAATCTAGATAGAGACCATTCGACACTGAATTATCCAAACACGAAGGCTAAGAATTCTTAATGGAGGAGGCGTTGATTCAAATCTTGGAGCTGGTAGTTGTTGTTATGTTTGCACGTAGAACCATCGAGTTTGTCTTGAACCCCCCGAGTTTGTCTTGTTAAATCAACATAGTGAGATTTCTCATGGCTACTCCAATTTGGTGCTCAACATATGATTGCCAAAAAGAAAACCAAAAAAATAAAAATAAATAAATAAATAAATAAGTTATTGGTTGATATTAAACAACACATTAACATTACTTACGTTTTTCCTCATAACTGGACGACCGCACTAGGGAGACTTTAGTTGATTTTGGAATATGGTATACACGTACATGGTATTTTTGGTTATAGGTACAAAATACCACATGCCATCCTATGGTTTCATTTTTATCTACCTAGAGTTGAATTAAAAGATCTCAAAACGCCGGCTCCACCTAACCTCTTTTTTTCGACTCCATCAAAGTACTCAAAGTCTCACTCCCTCGGGGTACCATTTTCAACTATTAAAATTGCATCTACTTCCATTAATTTTGACTCCAATTTCAAGTTATATGCTTATTGTCTACAGAAAGGCCTTATAAAGCATGATCCAGTGTGGATTTTTATGTCAGATATAAATATTTGTCACTAACCCTCATGTCATGCAACATTCGCTCCATTGCCTTTCTGATATCTTAACTAACTTCGCATGTAAAAAGGATTCCATGGTGTCTTCTATGGAAAACTTTGGCAATAACAACTTAGATTGTGAAAGTCAATGTTGTTCTTTGATCAACACCCCTAGTATATAATCACATATCATAATGCGATCAACAAAATAGGCTCTTAAGGATTGAATCCCAAACTCCTAGTCTAGATAGAGGAAATTCTTTATTTGGCTTGCAAAAAGTTCCCTGAGTTATGTAAAATGTATGCATTTATTCCTTAGATTCATTTGGATTGATCACCATGACGTGAAAATGCATGCCTCACAAACACTCACTTTCTTGGTAGGGTGCCGCTTAACTTTACTAGTAACAACGTTAAACTAGTATCTACCAAGTCATCCCATGTAAGAAATCGTGTTCCATGTCGCCATCTCTCTCAAATTAGTAACCAATATGACTTGGTAGGCCATAAAAGAACTAGTAATCAATTTGACATAGTAAGCCATAAAAGAACTACACGCAGTGACGGACCTAGAATCTTAGAGGACGAGGGCAATTTTTTTTTTTTTTTTAATTTGTGATACACTTTAATATAAAGGTCATAAAATTTTTTAACACTAAAAACTGATATATTTTTTTAAGATTAAGATAGAGAACTAAGGTTTTTACATTGTTTGACTTTAAGGTGGGGGGGGGGGGGGGGATTTGATTTTGTGGTGGGGTGCACTTTAATAAAATAGTACTAAAAGAAAATTTTTTACACTAAAAATTGATACTTTTTGACGAAACATGGAGGGCACCGCCACCCAACAACATGTAGTTTCACCCCTCACTACACGGAAGAGATGATAATACTATTTAACATGTTACATCAATGATTGTCAACTCTTGTGTCTTTGACTAAGTAGCCTCATCATCCCTTATTATCAAATTTAAAATTCTACTACTTATTCCGCTTTTTTATTGTTATCCTTTCATCTTTGTTTACCTTCAAATTTGTTAAAAGATATTTTATCCCCTTCATCTTTGCTTTCCTTTAATTTGATGTCTAAATATATACAATGAATATAGTTGTTATTTTCTCATTTGACACTTTCCTTATATAAGTTTTACTTTGCACTTGAAAGTTACATAAATAAGATTTTCCTCATAGTATTAATATAGTCTCTCTATGATGTGGCGGCAACAAAATTCTTGTTATCAAATAAATTCGCCCTCAAGCTTTAAACTATCATCTAATTAGAATACATTTGTACTTTTTTAGTTTTTCTCTACGGAACAAAATTCTTGCTACTATCAAATAAATTGACCCGTAAGCTTCGATGGTCATCTAATTTGACTACATTTGTAATTCTTTTACTTTTTCTCTACAACGGACCGTCTATTTTACTCTTTGAGTTACCAACCACTATGCTACGTCCTTTTGCGTGGTTGGTTAAAGAGATAGTCGTCCCTCTTGAATGCAACCCATTCTTGATCATTTGATAGGAGATTCTGGCCGTTCTTCAATTTGATTTCTGGCACCCGAGTTGGACATTTCCATCTTTAAACATAAAATGTTTGGTCATAGCATGATTGCAACCTAGTCTCGGTATGAGAATTGTGAGTTTTCTTATCAGAGTTTTGCATCAAATTATTCTTTACATATTTAAAGTTTAGCTTGGTTAATTGTCTTGCAAGTGGACAATTTGATTTGGAACAAATTAAAACAAGGCAGCCCTTTTTGTTATTTGTAGGGAGGCGGTGTAGATGATGTAAGTGGAACGTTACATACATGCTTCTTATCTTATCTAAAATTCTTGTAGAGGTATTAGTGTATGCCGAGTGTGTTCTCTACATGTCTTATATGGTTCTTGTACATGTGTATCTCGGGTATGTTTTATGTAGTTGCGATACTTAGGAGGGTTTAAATGTGACTTATACATTAATAAGAGGTTTAATTATATATAGTTTAGATAAAGTTTAGGATTGTACTTAGATTATGAAACTAGTTGCTTGGTATGTAACCTTCTTATGGAATTCTATGCGAGTTTGTACATTCTTTCTTGCTCATTCGTTAATTAATTCAAAGTAACGATTGGCGTCACGTGTGTGGTTACTTTGAGTCAATATTCCGCACTAACTTTAAAGGTTTGTTGTTTTTTTAATCCTAACAAATGGTATCAGAGCCAAGATGACGTTGGTTTCTTGAGGCTAGGTCTAATCAATGGTGTACATTTCCAACTAGTAATCTATTCTCCTGTTGGTTCGTCGGTTTCTAGGCAATGATGGGAGATTTGACATTGGAGGTTTGTTAACCAACAGATCTTCTGGTAAATTCGAATCGTAGGTCGAAGACACATAGGTCTAGGATCTCACCGGAGGCATCCTAAATTAGAGGTTATCAGAAAGAGTGATACATGTGGTCGAAGATATCTGCAGGTTCTATTCAATGTAGATTTAGATCAAAGGTTAGAAATCTTAAGATTGTCAAAGTTATTGCAGGAGTCTTGGGGTTTATCAAGGTTGGTATTCCAAAGGTTTAGTTCGACAAGGTTCGAGCTTCAAAAGGGTTTGTACAAGATGAATCTTTAAGCTTGAGGGTGTAGTATTTTTTTTTATTCTAGATGTGATCAAGTTTGAAGAGTATAAATACTTCAAGGTTTAGTTGATTATGTAGGATCTTGAACCGTTGAAGTTTGAAGGTATCCACGATTTCTTGGAATTCAACTCTTGGTGATTTTTCAAAGATAAGTAAGGTTTAGCTTGGTATTGGGATTCAAGAAATGTGATTACTTGGAGTACAAGTTATATCAAGATTGTAGACTTGATGTGGAAAGCGGGTTTAGCACACAACATGTGAGACTTGTTAAAAAAAACTTGAGATTTTAAGGTTTCTAAAGGGTTAAATCAACTTGACTAGGTTAAAGAAAGGTTTGAAGAAGAATGGCTAGTACAAGTAAGGTTCCTAAAGGGTTAAATCAACTTGACGATGGAACGGTGTACAAAATGGAGGTTCAAAATAAGTTGGGTTTAAACAACTTGGTCTCAGTTTTAAAACAAGAGTCCATGGAGTACATGTTCAGAAGCGTGTTTAGTTTGAGGTGAAACTGCATGTAACTCATGTAAATCGTAAAGGTGAGGTTATTCGATATAGTAACGATGATGTTGCAGTAGCTCAAAGATAGTTGGAGGTTAGACAACTCGAGGAAAGGACAAACACAGACTAAGCTTGTTAAAAGAGCATGATCAATTGCAAATTGATCCAAACATGGCAGAATGGCTAGTACAAGTAAGGTTCCTAAAGGGTTAAATCAACTTGACGATGGAACGGTGTACAAAATGGAGGTTCAAAACAAGTTGGGTTTAAACAACTTGGTCTCAATTTTAAAACAGGAGTCCATGGAGTACATGTTCAGAACGTGTTTAGTTTGAGGTGAAACTACATGGAACTCATGTAAATCGTAAAGGTGAGGTTATTCAATATAGTAACGATGATGTTGCAGTAGCTCAAAGATAGTTGGAGGTTAGACAACTCGAGGAAAGGACAAACACAGACTAAGCTCAATAGGGTGCATAAGGTAATGTTGGTGGAATAAAGAAAAGGAGTTCTAAGGAAGCTAAACTCGGGAATATACTAAAGTATAAGGCTTCATTAACAAAACCCTCGGTTCGAGGTTTCACGCTTGGATGAAGATGCTCAGTATCATTAATGCCTTATTTTACTCATAAGATTGTGGAGATTTTTATATGTGGTAACAATACTTAAGAGGGTTTAAATGTGACTTAGACATTGATAAGGGGTTTAAATAGAGTTTAAGATTGTACGTAGATTTGAAAACTAGTTGCTTGGCTTGCAAGCCAAGCATGTAAGCTTCTTATGGAATTCTAATTACATAGGGATTGTATCTCCTCATCTCTATAAAAGGAGGTGGATGCTAGTTTGTACCTTCTTTTTGCTCATTCATTAAGTAATACAATGTAACGTTTGAGGGCACGTGTATAGTTACTTTGAGTCAATATTTTGCACTAACTTTTAAGGTTTGTTGGTTTCTTATCAAACATCATATAAGTACATTTTTTTTTATGTTGGCATGAGTTTACATCTTTACCTTGTAGACATTAATGGTAATAGTGTATGGTTTTAGTCTAATACCTAGAAATCCACTATTGCGATAGGGTAACATGTGACTTAAAGGCTATGGAGATCTAAAAAAAGCATAGGTAGGTGCATACATTGTTGTTGCTCAAGACGACTTGAACATTCTCTCAATGTGTCGGTGTCAAGTTGATATTATCGTTGACAAGTGCTTTAAGTGTCTCCTCTTGTTAATATGCTAGAAAAGACAACTTTAGTGAAACTTACCTTGAAAGAAAAATAATCTTCACTTTAAGGAATAATGTGAACAAAAAGCTAGAAAAAATTCTCAGCACTATGGTTTCACAAGACGTAAACAGCACATGGATCACATATTGTTCCTTTTATGTCCTAAATCTTCGCTCTTTAAATCGAATTCGATCTTCGGTCAACCAATTCATATCGGTATCCTCATTCTACATCCTAAGATACTTCTATCATGCACAACTATAGAATTCTTGTACATTTTCCATTACTTTAGTTTTAAGTTAATCTAATGCTTGAATCCAAGGTGTAGATATACAATATGAGACCAATAGAGTAGCCGTTCCTGCTTTGTGCACTGAATGATGTATGATTTCCCTAACTCCTTCTCAAGCTACTTTACTTAATGCTTTAGTCACATTTCATCCTGTACATTACTTAGCAAAAAGATCTACGGTCAATTGGTTTTTCTGGTTGAACGAAACATTTGCATGATATATCAGATGGAATGAAATAACAAAAAAATTTCCTTATGATTTTTGCAGTAAATTAGCCTAGTGCTTTGCTAGCCACACTTGTATTTATTTATCCTGTTCTGGTTGATGTCTTTGATAGTTACCTTTTACAAGGAACCTCTACAATACCATGTGAATTTTACTTACGCTCATGTTCATGTCAAGTTGCTAACCCTTGTTGTTGTAAATTCTAAAATAGGATGGCTGAGATTCTCACCCGCTACCAAAGCTTTAAGAAGATGGAGGAGTCAACCCGCGCAATGGTACAGGAGGTGTGTAAATCCAGCTCAGCAACCAATTTCTATACATCCCTGTTTATGTGAATGCTGCTATAAATTTAAATCTGTAGCTTTCTCCTGTTAGTATCCATTCTAATAAAATCTTTGTATCTCTAATCCTAACAGGCAAACATGTACACCAGTGCTCAAACTGATCATAAATTTTAATTATATTACCGATCACAATGAAATTGTGTAACTTTGAAGAGGATTAACTAGTTACCTTGCACACATTTATCATATATGTAGTTAGTGTTTCACCATATTTAGCGAGACAGGAGACACTATCAGATGTCTGGTTAACTATTAATATGAGATGCTCTAGTTCTAGATGATCGATCTAGTTACCCAGTTATTACTTCAATATGACAGAAATGATCCACAGGTAATCATACAACACCTACCACAAATCCCACATTACATACTTCCCCATCGAATTGGTATATTTTAATTGATGGTAATCAATTATGCAGGCACCTCGAAGAGAACAATATTAAACAGCTTGACATAACCGGTCTAGATCAGCTGGTGCAGCAGTTGAATAGCTTCCTCCAACAAGTCAAAAACAGGAAGGTTAGTCTTCCTCAGCAGTCTAATACTAACTTAGTTGCATGCATTACATCAGATCCAATATATAGTAAAATGATCAACATTGACAAATACTGTGTACATCACTAAGACATCCTTGAAGAGAAAAAGAGGAAATTCAAAATGTTATATTTGTTTGAGATGCCTGAATTTATTATATTCCTTTCGTATACGTTTGATGATAACATATCAGAGGGTTGATGATAATATCTGAGACTAGAGTGTTGTAACTTACAAAGTTAGGAAATGTTAAACATGAACGCACGTGTGTGTGCAATGACTCAAATTTTTTTTTTTTTTTTTTTTTTTTTTTTTTTTTTTTTTTTTTTTTGTTGTTGCAGATGGAGCTAAAGATGGGAGTTGTGAAGGCCCTGCAAGATCAGGTATGTCTACAATCTAGGTGTGATAGTGTATTAATGGAAATAATCTCGTATTGCACTCCGAGTTGTTTTTTAAAGGCCGCAAATGCTCATTATAACGGATTGTATACATATTAATCAGTATCTGCAGTAATATGGTCAATTTGTCCATATTGACTGGAACTACTAGACCTGGTCTTTCATGGTATTTCTCCCTGAAATGAGTAGCTTAGTGCTTCTGAAAAGTCTTTGTATATACCCTTTTATTGTGAGAAACTGCCTAGCATCACTTGCTTCTCTGTTAGCAGAAAGTTGTAACTGTATGTTAAAATGTGTCACACCAACAATGTTTTATGTGCCCTTCCCACGTGCCTTTATTACACGATATTCTCTGGGTTGTCACTGGGTTGCCTATGCGTCTTGGATTGTGAATCCAGCGTAGTTCCTTTTACATTGTAGTTACAAGTGACTGACAAGGAATGTAACTGTTAGAAACCTATACTATTCGGTACCTCCATCATTTAGTGTTTGTGGTAATAAAACGGCTCTATCTTGCTAAACCTGTTAAATATTCGGTTTCTAAAACATTTTTGTTACTCAGGTCGTCTTTGATCTATCTTGAGGTCTTTTTTTGCTTGTTTGGCTTTAATCTTAAATTCATAATCATAAGTCATAAAAGACCCTGTATTAAAAGGCCACATATAATGCCCTTCCTCTTCTAGTTATACGAGCGATCTTGTAAACTGTTACTGATTTACTAGCATGTTTGAACAGGAAATGCAACTGAAGAAACAAAGAAAATTTATGATGGACGAGGTAAAACTAACTTTAAAGATAAAACTTCTTTTTGCGCACTTTGACTTATTATCTTACCAACTTTTTCTTGAAAACTGTTTTATATGCATTTTTTTATTGAGTGGCTACAGATTATGGCAGCAGGGATGGACGGGATCAACAATGACTCTGATGCCGCAGAGCCACAACCTCCTCTGACGGGTGTTCAGGTCACCAGATGGTTGCTAATATAAGGCAATACCTTTCAACATATATATGTGTCAGAAGTGCCAGTGTTCCGCCAAGACTTACGCCGCTTCATTCATGCTAATGAAGGAGAAAGTTGAATCATTCCTGCCAGCAAGTAACAATAACCCTACTAGACATATTAAACCTCTATATTGTAGTTGTTAATAATGTAATCAATCACTATATGTCATATAATGCATCAGTTTCCGTAAAACTGATAAACTAGTAGCCTTGTAAAATATCCATCTGAACCATGACGAGCTTTCCTTTGAATTTGTATATAATGGTATGTAGCATATAAGATATTTTGTTCCCAGCCGTATCATCATTAGCGCACCAATGGAACACGGTTCACAAAAGATATAAACATTATCATAATTATTGATGCTTTTATTCTTGACACAAACGAATCTCATCTAAATGTTGCTACAGTTGTCAGGTTAAAAGTCCAATATTAGTTATAACATCATTTTATTAACATTTGGAACTCTTCCTATTATTTTATCAAATAAAGCCATGGCTCAATAGAACTAGATGAGTACTAGTATAATTGGGAATGGAATTTCCATTAGCTAGAAAATTAATTACAACTAGATGTATATATATATAATACACAAGCATGGTGTTCTTGAATCGCCACACACATTTGCACTAGGAGATATTTCCCTTACGGAATTACACGGTTCACACATGGAGTGATGGCACAAGAAAGCTCACAAATGAGATTTTTGCATGTGAATTACCAACTTGGCCACTCAGGCCTCAGACTCTCAGGGGACTGGATAAATGTTAAACAAATAAGATGGACATACACAAAAGGACTAATGGGCCTAGCCTGCACAACTCTCTTTTTGGGCTTTTTTTAGCTGCTATACTTATTATTAATCTTACAGTTTCTTTGTTGGGCTTATATTCTCTAGTGTATAGTCTAGTGTTTGGTTTTTGGTTCCTACTTGCTGTTAGTTTTTGACATTTTGTTGCATGGGAAAATATAAGAAACGACATACATGCTTTGGGATGGAGTCCTCAGATTAATTTGGAATTACAGGGGTATTTAATAATTTATGCTAAGCATGTGTAATATAGAGGTATAATCGACATGATATATTTGACATAGGGTCAACGGGTCCAAGGATCCAAAGGAAATGGCCAGAGATTATAGGCTCATTATAATACTTTTTTATTGAGATTCTGGAAAAGGACAGAGTTACATAAATCTCAAAGTAATGAATATTCTAAATAGATAATCAATATGCGAAAGAAACACTGCAGATATACCGGCCAAAAAGCTCTACGTCGAACTTCATCCACTCCAACTTATGAAGGAATTGCTTTTTGTTTGTCGCTTATTTGCCTTTAGCAGTCTACTAACGAAGAGCCACTTGCATTGCTATGACCAAGTATCTTCCTTTTGCTTCCGTAGAGGCTACCATATTTGAAGCGGATCAATTAAATCCACTCCAACTAGAGGTGGACATCGAACCCGGTTCCTGAACCGGAACCGAAAAATTATCCGAATCCGGTCAACACCGGTTCCGGCAAGATCCGGTCCCGTTTCCAAGAGTATCCGGCGAATCCTGTCCGGTTCCACATTTTTCTCGCAAGAACCGGTTCTGAACCGGATAATTCATCACTGGTTCGCGATCCGATTCTTGGGAACCGGTTTCGAACCGGATCCAACGGCTCCTTCTCTTTTTCTGCAATTTCTTCACAGTAGCAGCAGCCCAACGGCAATATAGCCGTTTTTCTGGTTTTTTGACCGTTTTCCAACGGGTTTGTCCCTCCTTTTGTCCCATTTTGACCTCCTAAACATTCTTATAAATCCAATCCATGATTTTGGTTGAATCACAACAATCAAACACACTAAAAACAATCAAAAATTGCTCACAAACTTGCAAAAATGTCTAGAAGAAACCAAGGTTCTCAATCTCAACCAACATCATCAAACAATACCGCTTCTCAAGCTCAAGGTTCTACAAACCAACCGTTTGAAGTTGGGATTGAACCAACAACCCGAAACCAAGAAATTTGGTGTCATTTCGACTTGGTTAGGTTTTCGGATGGTTCAAAAAAGGCTCGTTGTAAAGCTTGTAACACTTTTATCAATTCCGATGGGAATTCTACGTTGAAGAAGCATAGGAAAAACCATTGTAAAGCAACAAAAGGCGTTTCAGGATCGGGACAAAGTGTTATGGGACAAGATGGGAGTATTTTTGTATATGACGAGAGGGCGCTTCGTCAAGATTTAGCTCACTTTGTGATTCAAGAGGGTTTTCCGTTCAACCACTTCGACAACTCTCGGTTAACGAGGTTGATTCAAAAAAGGCTTCAACCACGCTACACTCATGTAAGTCGTCAAACTCTTAAACGTGATTGTATTAAATCTTGGGTAAAGGTTAAAAAGGAATTAATAATTGGTTTTGATGCTTTAAAAACTAGTGTAAACTTAACAACCGATGTTTGGTCGGCGGTTCATGGTTTGCCTGGTTCATACATTTGTGTTACCGCACATTGGGTTGACCCCAATACTTGGCAAATGATGAAACGTACTATTGGTTTTGAAATCTTTCCAAATCCGCACACGGGTGAAAATTTAAGTTTAATGTTGAGATATGCTATGAAAATGTTTAATATAGAAGAAAAGGTTTTTTCAATATCATTCGATAACGCTTCTAATAATACAAATGCGGTGGGATTACTAAAACTAATATACCGACCGATTGTTGATGGCATTTTTTTTATCATAGTCGATGTGTTGCACACATCATTAACTTGGTTGTGCATAGCGGACTAGAGACCGAGCAAATGTTTAATTTAAGATAATCTTTTAGAAAAATGTTACAAGATATTTTTCAAATGGGACCGGCAAGATATTTGGAGTATATAAAATTGTGTCATGAATCGAATTCCATTTTTTTATCACCAAATTGGGACGTTCCTACAAGATGGAATTCGACTTATAACATGTTTGTTTGTGCTTTACGTCAAAGAAACACGTTACAACATTTTCATGATGACCTTTGTGCTAGACAAAGGCGTGGGGAAAATATGATAGAAAACAAACTCTAATTGAGTTGTTTTAAAAGATTTATCATTCAAATTGTATAAATATCAGAGATTACAAAATGAGGTCCCAGATGGTTCCATGTTTACAATTTATATTAAATAAGTTTTTTGAATGATAATAAAATTTATAGCCCTCTTGAGTATCCGTGCCCTTCTGTGCCATCCTTGATCATCATGAACCTGAAATACATGCTTTAGAGGTCAACACAAAGGTTGAGTGATATTCATACAGTTTATTTAATGTTTGAACATAATATGTTGGTAGTGTGAGTTACAGGCTCACACCAATGGTTGGAAAACAAAACAGTTAGGCTACGTTGTTATACGCCTAGAACGGTTATTAATTCACTAAGCTTATGACACCAAAACGTTAACGGGTACCAATATCAATCGGCGGAGTTATCCCGATAGGTACTTTGCCGTCATACCCAGGTCTCAAATATTAATGCATTTGTTTGAACTAAGTCAATACAAATGGGATTTGTCAATCCCAATAGGCCTATTCATAGTATTCGCGCTCACTATTACTAGTGATTAAATGGTTCATAATAAGGGATCTTGCTTTGGCAAGGATGGTACTTAGTGATAATAAAACATAGTCGGGTAGCATACAGTAGAAAGCATTGTGTTCGAGTAGAAAAATAATAGCATGTATTCCCCCCAAGGGTTTGTAAAACGATTAAGTAATGGAAAGTGGGGCTATGAACTCACCTTAAGTTATATAGCAAGTAGTGAATGTGATGGTCGAATCGCGAAGGTTTCTACGAGCAACCTATAATAGAATGTTGCGACTTAGGATTGGAGTAAAGAATATGAAGAATTGCCTATATATATGTCTTGCATTTAGTCCATGATGTGGTACAAAGTGTAGTGTAAGTCTTTGAAAAGAAATGGTTCATAAAACATGTATAGTGTGGAAAACTAGAAGGGGGGTTGAATAGTTTACCGCTTTTTACTATCATATTTAACTTGAATATCTTTTACGTTTGCTTAAAGATATAAACACAACGTTATATGTTTGATTCTTTGAAAAGCTTTTTATGTAAATAACAATTCTAACTTTACTAGTTTCATACATTGAAAAGCTTTGCTTGTGATGATCCTAACTTTGCTTGTTTAGTTATTTGAAAAGCTTTACTTTTGTTTGAAGATATAAACACATCTTTACTTGTTTAGTTCTTTGAAAAGCTTTATATGTAACTAGCAATTCTAACTCAAGAACAACATGTAATAAGCAAAGATAAAAGAAAGAAACGATCAAACCACAACACGATTGTTTATCGTGTTTCGGCTACAAGGACTCTTTTTCCTTGCCCTGCATCCACGCCCCGAGTTTCCAACTCGAGAGTTATAAGCACAAATCAACAAGCTCCTTTCACCGGCGGAGAAAACCTTTACAACGTCGCTTACACTTTTACCGACACTAAGCTAGATGTCGAGTTATTTTACACGGGTACAACCACTCCCATCGTTGCTTACACTTTTACCGACACTAAGCTAGATGTCGAGTTCTTTACCAAGGGTACAACCACTCCCGTTAGTTCTTTTACAAGGGTACAACAACTCCCTATACACTACGTATTTTGAGGCCTAAAATACTAACCACTTACTTCTATATACATGACCCACATGAAGTATAAACTTCCAAAGCTTATACATGACCAAGCTACCAAGACTTGCAACTTTAGAGTTGAAGCTTGTAACTTCTTGAATGATCTTGTGAAGTCCCTTGCTACATAAGAGAATCACACAAATCAAAAGGTTACTGAGTTAGTTGAGAGAGTATGTGAAAATATGTCCTAAAGGGGTGACTCAAAACTAACAAATGGTTTGGTATTTATAGCAAACCATTCTGCAGGTCTGGCGGATATGGCGGACCCCTTAGGAGGGTTCCGCCCGTGTATCCCCAGGGTACCGCCAGGGCTGCAGTTGGTTTTGCAATAAATCTTGCAAACCAAACAAAGTCACATCTCATTACTCTTGCAAACCAAACAATGTCACATCACATAATATCAAGTCAAACACTAAACTTGCAAGCAACATCTAAGTAAGTCAAACATATTTCTTACCATAAATGTATATTGACAAAGCTTGCCCTAAATGTGATGTGACCTTACTATATTAAGAAATAAATGTGATGTGACAAGACACTTGCTAGTTTAAGAAATAAAAACAATGTTTTGTTTAAAAGGAAATTCAAACCTTGGTTAAACAAGACTTAAACACTTAAAGTGATGATTTACTTATAGCTAAACTTCATACTTTGTCATTAACAAAACTTAGCAAAGATCGTAAAATATAAATAACGTTTTTAGGCGATATTTGTATTAACAATCTCCCCCTTTTTGTTGATGACAAAATATAAACTTTATTTATAAGTAAGTCACTAGTTTTAGTGTTAAGTCTTATAAAGTTAGGTATAAAAACTTGTTTTTGCTAAAATGATGTGATATACAAAAAGAATTTTTGAAACAAGTTTATATCTTAAATTCTCTCCCTTTTTGTCGAAACAAAAAGAAGAGTAGCGAAGCGGAAGTAAGCACTTGCTCCCCCTTGGACGATACTCCCCCTAAATGGAGTGCCAAGAGAGGAGACATGGATTTTGAGCCTACAAGAAAAAGGTTAGTTGTTGCACAAGATAAGTCATGAAAGTATTTCATGTTAAAACACAACTAAGAGTTGTGAAGTGAAATAGTACAACACTCATGCTCCCCCTTAAATATTACTCCCCTAAATGGAGTATCAAGGAAGGAAAACATGGAAAATGGTCCTACAAAAAGAAAGGTTAGTTTAAACATCACAAGATATATGTATGGTACCATAGCAAGGTATATTTAACTTATTATACCTAAATGGTCAACAAACAATGAAAACCTTGTAGTGTAATGAAATGCATTTCATGTAAAATTTTGACTCTTAAAAAGTCAAAGACAAGAAATTTGGATTACACCATCCTACTTCTAAAAATAGAGAAAAACTACAAATAAGCTAAGACCATAAAAAGCTACAAGGAAATCATCATTTTCCTTTGTGAGAAACATTTTCCAAAAACAAAGTTAAGGTTGTTTAAGGATGAAAATGTGGGTTATGGTTGTAGCGGGTTTTATTTTGAAGGTTGAAAGGATGACACGGTTTTGGTTTGTTGGTTTAAATGGGAAACATTTTCCAAAAGAAACGGTTTTGTTTCATTTTGGAGATTTTAGGGTTGAGGTGTGTGAGACGAGGATTGTAGAAGATCCAAAATGTGGTTTAGTATAAACCTCATTTCTTCGGATAGCTCACGGATAGAGGTGGCAAAACGGGCGGGCACGGGCTACGGGCTAAACGGGCAACGGGCTAAACGGGCACGGGCCAAACGGGTGCAGGCCAAATGGGCACATGGTATACGAAAAGCTTTAGAAATGACCTAATAACAAAAAAAATTCCTCAAACGTAACACCTCATTTAAATTTAATTAACTAAATATACTATATTCATAAGTTTTTCAATTTAATGATCTATAATTGAGAGAAAAATATGTGCCCATTATGCCCATTTAACTTCTAAATGGGCAATATATGTCCATTTCAAAAAAAAGATGGGGCCCAAATGTACCCAAATCTTTTAAAATTTTGCCCATTTAGCCCATTTTTTTTTATTTTGGGCACAAATTGCCACCTCTACTCACGGATTTCCCTTCGACACCCTGCACTAATGTGAGCAGTTCTTTCGCAATGATTGCAATCATGGCAGGGAAAGTTTGGTGGAAGAGTGTTTTGATATGTTGGTGGATGGTTTGAGCTTGAAGGAGCAACGGTGGAAGGTTGAGTAGTGTTTTTGCTTCCTTCATTTGTTGATTGAAGTGTTGTTTGTAAAACCATGATATGGTTGATTTGAGAGTCAACCATACGTTTGAAGGCATGAAGGTGGTTTAAATGAGTGTCAATCTCATTATGAAGGTTTGGAGATTTTTCCCATATGGATGCTTCTATTTTCTTATAAGAAGAAAGTAGAGATTCAAAATGTTGGGAAGGTTCTTGTGGTGATGGTTGTTGTTGTGGTGGTGGTTGTTGGTTTTGAACAAAATGGCGGAAGCTTGGTTCGCCGGAAGGATTGCCATGAAGGTCTTTGTAAATTGGGTGAAACACAAATGATTGTGAGTGGGTATGACCTTGATCATTTGGAAAAATGGATGGTCTAGCATAACGGTAAGCCAACCGTTCTACTAATGATGGTTGATGGGGTTCATTATCTAGTTGCTCACTAGGTTGTTGTTGGGTTTCCATTTGAGCAATGGTGTCAAAGAGTGACAAGGATGGTTGACTTGATGATTTGGGTGATAGGTCTTCTAATGTTTCCAAATAGGGTAGTGGTGATGTTGGAGGTGTATGGAAAAGTTCCATTGGTGTAGGTGTTGGTGATTGAGGTGATGGAGTTTTTGATGGTTGAGCTTGTTGAGAAGGTGATGATGAATCACTTGAAGGTCTAGTTGTTGGAGGAATGGTGGCCATGTTTATGTAGCAATGTGTTGGAGAGGGTGTTGGAGTATCAAGATTGAGCAATTCTTGAAAGGTAATTTCATTGGTATTACAATGTGTTAGGGATTGTGTTGAGGTAGTGAGATTTAGGAAATCTTGGATAGGTGAAGAAATGTTAAGCGAAGCATCACTTGAAGAAGATGAGCTTGACTTGACGGTTTTGTTAAAGCAACAAGGTTTAAAACTAATCCTAGTGATTTTTGAAAGGGATTTTGATGACTCGGATGATGTGTTGGATTTGGTCATTTTCAAATGTGTGGTTTTGATGTTTTGAGAGAAGAAGTTTTAATGGTGATGGTGTGATTTGAATTGTTGCAAAACTTTCAAATTTATAGGATGAAGAAGATGTTGAATAGGGTGTTTGGATTTAATGTTCTACCATTCAAAGATTGAGGTTTCAAATGATTAACAAAATTTTCATGAATATGTCAAATCAATGCATGTCATTCCAATAGAATAAGGTGGAGTGAAAGACCAACAAATGCACTCAATGCTTTGTGATCATGGGATGTGATTTGGTTGAAAATGTTTCAATGGTTTTGAAGGATCATTTAAAAGGGTTCCTTGGGTTGGTTATGTTTGAATTTGAATTTTTGGAGGGAAGTGGCTTCCTAATTATTTTAGTGAGTGAAAGTTGTTCTAATATGGTTATTGGAGTTAATGGAAGATGTTTCTCACTTAGGATAATGGTTTGACACTTTACAAGTATTGGACTTAAGAAAAAGAAAAAAAATCTGCAAGCTGTTGGCGGCACCTTCAGAATACACAGGCGGAACCCATATGAGGGTGCCGCCTGGTCCGTTGGGCCATTTCTGGAATTCCCAGAAATTGCACTGGCGGAACCCAATTTTGGGTACCGCCAGATCCGCCAGTGCTTCAAAAAGTGGCAGTCCGCGTTTTTGACCCGCGAGGCGATTTTCAAAATTTTCGAAAACTCTTAAAATAAAAAATATAGTGCATATCTGGTTAGGAAAAGTAAAAATTGAACATGTAAACACGCAAGTCATATGACTTTGACCGGGGGCTAGCGATTTTCACTAAACTTAGTGAAATTAATCATAAGCATAAAAATTGACAAACATCTCAAATATTGTCATTGTGCATAATAGTTCATACAAATGTAATCCAACAATCGTAATAAACCATGAAAGTAAAAAAAAATAATTCACGTAGTTTTAACACAAAGACGATTCTAAAGTATTCATAAGCCAAACACTCCTTAATCTTCTCACAACCGGTCTATCTTCTTGTTGAGCTTGTTTAGGTACCTTCCAAAGCACTTGAACATTCCTTTGGTTTGCTTGAACTCTTCGGAAGCATTTTCAATGATGGGGAGAGCTTGAAGGTATTCTAAAGGGGGTAACTTAGAGTTAGGAAGTTTATCATCCTCGCTCATGCCGGATGATGATGATGATGGTGTAGGTGATCGAGTACGTTTGCCCTTATTTTTGAAAACTCGTTTATCGCTTAAAGGAACGAAGATGTGGGGAACGAGAGAGTAGTCAAGGCGTATTCCATTTTCGTTAGGAGAAATGGGCGAGATTGCTCTAAAGAGGCGGGTAAGAAGCATTACATAGGGAAGAGCGGTTGTTCCGACTAAGGATATGTCGGCCATTCTTTTGGCTAGGTAGTAGGCTAAGTTGAAGGGTTGACCGGTGGAAATGCTATAAAGCATGTAGCATAGGCATGTGTTGATGTGATCTCTATTTCCTATGGTACTTATGATGTTAGCCCTAAGAATTTCTTCCCACTTCTTAAATTGTGGTTTAAGCTCATTGAGCTCCATACCAAAAGGATCCTTATCTACAGTATTCCCCGAACGATTCACCCTAGTGGTAGAGGTTCTAACAAAGAGGTGTTCCTTAATAGTTTCCTTACTAGCAAGAGGTGTATCGTATGGATAAAAACGATCAATAGTATCAAGACTTGAAATGGGCCACTTATCCGTGTAGAGGCAAGTTCCCTCATTTGGTACACCAAGAATTATAGCTAAGTCTTTTAAATCTATGTCATGTGGTATTTGATTGGTTGTGAAGTTTAATGATATCCTACCACCAGCACATGAGGAAAGGTTTACGGTTGCATAAAATTCCAAGATGAACCTAGGACAAATTTGCTCATCTATATCAAGGAGACAATCAAAGTTAATTGCGGCAAAGTTTTGGTGAATAGATGTTCCTTCTAGAAATGATGGATCAATGGTTCTACCTTCATGAACATAGCGTTTTTCTAATGCCTTAAAGGTTTCTACTTGAATCGAGTTGAGACCTTTGGTCATATGGTGTTTGGGCATGTACTTAAGGGTTTCTTTGTGATCGGATTTGTTAGCGGGAGGCATGTTGATTCCTAGAAAACATAAAATTGTATGTTAATGACTTTTGACAACGTGGATGTTCTAATATGTTCCTATATGCAAAACAATGTGAAGACATGGTTATCTTGACTCATTTTGATTCCCAAATTGTTTTGTTATGCAAATTTTGTTGTAAAAACAAAAGATAACCAACATTCTCCTAATTAAATGTGTCTTCGATTGAATGTACCCGAAAATATATATTAGTTATGTATCCCCTTTAGCATTCAAGAGATAGTATGCAAGTGATGTTTAAATGATGTTTTTCATTTGTTTTAACAATGTGGTGATGAATCATGTACTAGTCTTGGATGTGATTTTTGAAAGACAATGCACTTGGTGTGTTTGGCAAATCAAAAAGATACAATTCTTAACTAATGAAATACATAATTGACTAGCCACCAAGTTTTTCATGAATCAAGAAGTTTTATGCAAAAACCCTAAGATTCTAGTTAATGATTGTAAGCAAGAATGTTATAATTGAATCAAAAATGCAATTGTGATTAGAATACTTACAAAGTTAGTTGGATTTGAAGAGATTGGATAACAAGCCCTAAAAATCGTGAGGATATGTGTTTTTGAGAGGGTGATGGCTGTTTGAAAGTGGATGATTAAGTTAAGAGGATGTTTGGCTTTGAAATTAAAAATAAAACAATCTGAGATTTTGGCGGACCAGGCGGAACCAAAAAATGGGTTCCGCCCGTATGGTCTGAGGGTGCCGTGGAATCTGCAGGGAAAAACTCAAAAGGAATTGTCTTGATTTTTGTGGTTTTATCCTAATGTTCAAAACTAAGGTTTTAAGTCTTATGAGTTTTTGACTAAGCCTAGGAATTATTAATGTTTCTCATTTAAGAGATTTTGTGAACGCGTTGATGGAATATTTAACATGGAACACTTTCTTAGTTAAGATGTTCCTCAATGAACAATCTTATCAAGGCGATGATGAGAGATCACAATGTGTCTATTAAGAACATAATGGAATGAATTGTCGCCTAAGTCGATGCTTCCTTTGTTGAAGAGATAACAATGTTTATGAGATGAATTCCGTTGTCGATATGAGTTAGCTTACACAAGTGGAGCTTGTTGATGTGCTTCTCCATCCAAAACTAATTTGAGAACCTTACGTGTTTTGGAGGCTCATTGGGTAAGTAAGTATAAAAGTGCAAGTACCACTTGTGCTTTTCTTATCAACTTATTACCGTCATAATTCCATATTGCATGTACTATGGTTTCTATTCCCGTTCTTTTGGGATACCATAATCCTAGTTGTGTAGTACCTTATGATGTATTCAAACAAGGCTCAACTAAATAGTTGTTCGAGGATCTTCTTTAATACGAGCACATAGACAAAAGCTAAACATAATGTTGGATCTAATTGTTATGATAACAAGTAGTCTTCCGAACATTTCTCTACGTTTAGTTTTACCTACGGATTTGCTAATCTCATTCTTGGTAAGTCATCAATAACTTAACTATTGAAAATGAGAGAGTAACTAGGAATGTCTTTAAGTTAAAATCCCTTGCTTTTGGGGCTTGCTTTTATTATCAAAAGGTCTTTCAAATATTGACACTATAATCACTTGATTACTTTTGTAAAATCTATTTTGTTTCACTAGTTGTTTTACTCTAAATTCCAAAAACTGTTTTTATTGAATTTGTTTAGACACAACTATGACCTATAAATCAAGTTTTATAACTTATGTCAATTTTGCTTTATTCAATGTTTGACTCAAGGTGAGAAGATGTTATTTTGTACTTTTATCCTTAATGTTTTACATAACATACTTGTCTTGCCATCATTGGACTTTCGACTAAGTTATCATCTACCAAAGATAATATCTTAGAAGGAGGAGATCACTCGTTAAATGTTAAATTCAACGACTCCTCGACTCTTTGGGTTTTCTTACTTAAGACACTATGAACTCTATTTGTTTAGAAAAAGTCCAAGAGGTACAACATCATGAGACTATGTGTCACATTTAATGCGTAAATCCTAGATGTTGAAAACTCATTTTCATTCATACATCCTAATATATGCTAATGTGATTTATTTCACTTTGTGTGTTTTGTGTGAGATTATCATAAAGGAGTGATTGAAGAAAAGCACAATTAAAGACTCAAGGTATGGTGTTTGAGAAAATTGTTTAACAAAGGTTTGTTTTGCAAGCATCACAAAAGTGTTAGACATTTTAACACTTAGGAAATTCTTAGTTAGCTCACTTGTAAGCAAGAGTTGAGTGAGACTTACTCAAGAGTTTTTCGTATTTATCTCTTGATGGTTAAAGAACCAAAACACCTTATATCTCCTACTAGTACTAAAGACTCAATTCCTTGTTGCATAGAATCTAATCTTAGTTATTTACAAATAGCAGGTAGACACTCTAGAATATTACAAATAACACATATTCGAACACAAAATGCTATAAACAAGAGACAATCAAAGTCAAGTTGAAGTAATGCGTACCTTTTAAATTGCATAGAGATGCTATCAAGCGGATAAGCATTACACGTAAAATCCTGGTTTGACGACACGCTTTGAAACTCAATAGCTCATGTATCCGAGAAGGTTAGATAATCATATAAAAGCATAGAGAATAATAATCCTAATCCTTTTATCATGAGTTTCTATTAGATATTGAATTATTTCAAAATCTCTCTTCTAGGTTTGAAAATTTTTACTTGCTTTGTTTTATTAGTTGATGGTGCTTTTGAGTTAAGTCCTAATCCGGTTTTATCTTTAAATAACCTTTGACTCCTCAACAATCTTTCAAGAGATTTTGAGCTTTCATCAAATTTTAACTAATAATTTTTCCTTTCTCATTTTGCATTTTAATCTCATGTTTGTAATCTAGACATAATTTACATTCTAGATCAATTTCAACATTACTCTCAATTCTAGACATTTAATTTTCTAATAAGATTTCCTTTTCAAAGATATTCTTAAAATATTTTGAAGACTCATTCTTGAAGATAGTTTTTAGGTCCATGTTGCATAAATGTTTAGACTCATATTCTAGTTTAGAATACTATAGGATAAATTAATCAAAGCAAAAGTGTTTGGTTACAAAGTGTACCTTGCTTGATGTTTTATCAAGTAAAGAATCACAAACCGGATAATTGACTTCATCTTCATCCGTGTAATTCCATGAATCGCAAGCAAGACTACTACGAGCTTGACACGAGTAATCACATTTACTTACACCTTGCTTGTTGTATCAACAAATTGACAATTAACTACCGGATCATTGTCTTCGTCAACATCCATTTCATTCCAAGATATGCAAGCAGGTTCATCAAAACACACGTACTCATCTTCACTTGTACCTTCATTTAAAACATTTAAACTAGTAGCACATGTATTAAATTCTACTAAGTGTCTATCAATTAGTTTTTCTAAAACTTCTAATTCATATGAAAGATCAAATTGATCATCTTTGACTTGACATATTCCTTGATGAAAGTTTATTATATTTTTCCAAATATCAGTAGCCGTTTGACAAAACTACATTCTTTCATATTTGGTACTAAAGCTTTATAAATCATTGCTTTAGCTTTAGTATTTTTATCAAGTTTAAGATAGTTATCTTGGTTTTCAAAAACTTGTTTTTCTTTGGTTTGAAATTAGCAAAAGAAATAATATGCCAAAGATCTTGATCAATTGATTTCACATAGTTTTCAAAATTACTTTTCCATTCAAGTAAGTTTTCTTTTTCAAATAGCGGTGGGTTTTGGATAGGTTGTCCTTATTTGAGATTTTCAAAATCCATGGATCGATCCAAGTTTTAAAATACATTCTATTTTAAAGATCTTGAGTAACTTAGCTCCTGATGCCAATTGTGGAAAACTAGAAGGGGGGTTGAATAGTTTACCGCTTTTTACTATCATATTTAACTTGAATATCTTTTACGTTTGCTTAAAGATATAAACACAACGTTATATGTTTGATTCTTTGAAAAGCTTTTTATGTAAATAACAATTCTAACTTTACTAGTTTCATACATTGAAAAGCTTTGCTTGTGATGATCCTAACTTTGCTTGTTTAGTTATTTGAAAAGCTTTACTTTTGTTTGAAGATATAAACACATCTTTACTTGTTTAGTTCTTTGAAAAGCTTTATATGTAACTAGCAATTCTAACTCAAGAACAACATGTAATAAGCAAAGATAAAGAAAGAAACGATCAAACCACAACACGATTGTTTATCGTGGTTCGGCTACAAGGACTCTTTTTCCTTGCCCTACATCCACGCCCCGAGTTTCCAACTCGAGAGTTATAAGTACTAAAACAAGCTCCTTTCACCGGCGGAGAAAACCTTTACAACGTCGCTTACACTTTTACCGACACTAAGCTAGATGTCGAGTTCTTTTACATGGGTACAACCACTCCCATCGCCGCTTACACTTTTACCGACACTAAGCTAGATGTCGAGTTCTTTACCAAGGGTACAACCACTCCCGTTAGTTCTTTTACAAGGGTACAACAACTCCCTACACACTACGTATTTTGAGGCCTAAAATACTAACCACTTACTTCTATATACATGACCCACATGAAGTATAAACTTCCAAAGCTTATACATGACCAAGCTACCAAGACTTGCAACTTTAGAGTTGAAGCTTGTAACTTCTTGAATGATCTTGTGAAGTCCCTTGCTACATAAGAGAATCACACAAATCAAAAGGTTACTGAGTTAGTTGAGAGAGTATGTGAAAATATGTCCTAAAGGGGTGACTCAAAACTAACAAATGGTTTGGTATTTATAGCAAACCATTCTGCAGGTCTGGCGGATACGGCGGACCCCTTAGGAGGGTTCCGCCCGTGTATCCCCAGGGTACCGCCAGGGCTGCAGTTGGTTTTGCAATAAATCTTGCAAACCAAACAAAGTCACATCTCATTACTCTTGCAAACCAAACAATGTCACATCACATAATATCAAGTCAAACACTAAACTTGCAAGCAACATCTAAGTAAGTCAAACACATTTCTTACCATAAATGTATATTGACAAAGCTTGCCCTAAATGTGATGTGACCTTACTATATTAAGAAATAAATACGATGTGACAAGACACTTGCTAGTTTAAGAAATAAAAACAATGTTTTGTTTAAAAGGAAATTCAAACCTTGGTTAAACAAGACTTAAACACTTAAAGTGATGATTTACTTATAGCTAAACTTCATACTTTGTCATTAACAAAACTTAGCAAAGATCGTAAAATATAAATAACGTTTTTAGGCGATATTTGTATTAACATATAGTTTATATATCGTTTACTACCGTTCGGGCCGACATAATTCAGAAGTCATGTAGTAAACGTTCGAGGAGCCAGGACACTTTAATTCGTAAATCCACAACTCATCTCGACGGCTTACTTAATGAACTCCTCACATGAGGCTCCCTACTATTGTAGTAGTTGATAAAATATATATATATAAGTTTTGATCCGAAAAGTTACATGTCCAATATTTGAATAAACTTAGGAAAGTTTATCTTTACATGAAGATTGTTATTAGGGTAAGTTTCTTATAACTTGTATAACAATTTCTTGTAATATCTCATGGTTCTTTTAGATGAAGTAGATCCAAATTGTATGTTCAAGTTATCGCCAACTTTTAGGTCATGTTTTCGTCTAAGTAAGTTTATATGGTCATTTAGTCATGGCCTTGCCATGACCTTTGGTCATTGTTCCATGGTCTTGAGACTCAACCTTGGCTCTAGCCATGGTTGTGGTCTTGATTCTAGGTCATAAGACCTCTTTGGTCTTTTTAAACCATAACCATTATATAGTGACATATATATGTAAAATAACTGTTAATAAACTGAGAAAAATCTCATCCGTTATTGGTTTTCTGGAGTCGTGCTCCTGAGTTTTTGAAGAAAACGTGATTCCGGACAACTTTTGTGCTTTAACGTTTTCATGAAACGGACCAGAAAGGCCTCTTTTTGCGTGTTTTATGTTCTGTCACAGAAACTATTTTGGCAGTTTTGCCGCAAAGTTTTGGTAACTTCAAATGGTCATAACTTTTGACTCGTATACTCGTTTTAGGTGGTTCAAATTGCTATGGTTTCCTTGTTAGGTCCTCTACTACAATATGTAATGATCCAATATCATAATTTTACCATTTTGATCAGGTTTTACTAAGAAAGTCACTAGTTTACTTGTTTAAATAACTTAACTTAACAATCATTTACAATAACTTGTTTTACCCATTTTTATACATCATGGACATGATCACAAGACATAATATAGCATGAATGATATGTAAATAACATGATTATGATATTTAACAATAAGTATGTTAGAGTTTTGCTTACAACTTTTGGCTTTCAACAAAGAAAGGAAGTTAACATGTAAGGTAAGGACTATGATAGACTTTAGCTTCAACCTACTTCTCTTCATGCAATCTTTCTACTCTTGTATTCTTGAAAGAGAGATGATGAAAGTTGAGGTGACTTGAGTGGATTCAAACCCAAGAGAAATCACCAAAGTTTCTAGGGTTTGGAAGTAGTTTGATGAATCAAAACCAAACTAGAGTTTATATGTTGTTGTAGAACTTGATTCTTGCATAAAATTGGAAGTAAACTAGCTAAAGCAAGGGTGTTTGTGTGTGTTATGTGTGGCGTACAAGAAGAGGAGGAGGGGGTATTTATATGCCAATGACGAGGTTACAAACCTTGACTTGTCAAACCTTGGAGAGCAAGGTGAACACATGTAATGATCTAGGAGCACTTAGCATGAGATCAAGCCACATGGTGATGACTCCCCCCCCACCCTATGGCGGTTTGGAAAACTTGGGGAGGAAGAGTTGGTTTTTGATGATATTATCCAAGCTTATATTGATAGTTTTGACTCCGTAAAATGCTAACCGTAAACGATTAAGCCATAATACGTAAAACCGGGTATCGTAAAAATACGAAACTTGGAAGAATGATTAAACTTGTCAAAATACTCCATAATAAAATATAAAATGAGTGGTAGGTTCCATTGGGGTGCTAAAACCCTGCTAAAACTGGAAACACGTGTCTAAAACGCGTAATACGTAAAACGTACGAATATTGTGTAGAATTGAGAAAAGTAAAATGTTACTTTTCTAATGTGATAATAATGATTTAAAATGACTTATAATGTCTAGACTGGGCTCAGTCTAGTGTCGGTTGGTATTTAATGTCTTTTAAACATAAAACCGTAAGCCTAAAAATCAAGGAATGATTTATAAAATCAAGGAATAATTTTTGGTCAAAGGAGGAGGGAAAAATATGTTGACTTTTTTCAAAAATGTGAAAACTCAAATCGTCTTAGAAACGCGGTGCAAGTATAGGCTAAGGTTACGGCTGAGTAAAAATGCTTAAAAACGAAAATTCCTGTTTTTCACGACCGAGGTTTATTTGGTCATATTTTTCTCAGTCATGATTAATTCTCAAATAAATCATGAGTGTATCAAACATTTTTCTGATACGGGAAAAATTAACGCGGTCGAGTTTCGTTGTACGTAGAATTTTTGAATGACATTTTACCCTAAAACGTGTAATTCCTTAATAACTTTCGCGAAAATGATCTGATGAGTGTCAAACTTTTAATTTGCCATGTAAATGATTTATCACTCGAGGCCATGAAACAAAAATCAAATTTCGAGAAAATTTCGGGAAAATGAATAATAAAAGTGAATAGTAAAAGTGAATAGTAAAATTTTCAGGAATAAAAGTTAACCTGAAAATGTGAATTGTTACAGTTGTGCATAGCGGACTAGCGACCGAGCAAATGTTTAATTTAAGATAATCTTTTAGAAAAATGTTACAAGATATTTTTCAAATGGGACCGGCAAGATATTTGGAGTATATAAAATTGTGTCATGAATCGAATTCCATTTTTTTATCACCAAATTGGGACGTTCCTACAAGATGGAATTCGACTTCTAACATGTTTGTTTGTGCTTTACGTCAAAGAAACACGTTACAACATTTTCATGATGACCTTTGTGCTAGACAAAGGCGTGGGGAAAATATGGTACCATTTTCGGTTGAAAATTGGAGTCTTATTCAAAAAATAACCGATTTACTCAAAGTTTTTTAAAACCGCAACAACTATGTTATCGGGTGTTTATTATCCCACGAGTCATTTGGTCCTCAACCAACTTTATGTGATGTGCATAAAATTAGGAGCATACGAATATGATGGTCCACTTTTTGCTAATATGGTTGTATCGATGAAAGAAAAGCTTAAAAAATATTTTCAAGAAATTCCATCGGTAATTACTTGCGCCGCCGCAATAAACCCATGTTTTAACATTAGCGGGGTGGAATATCTTATCGATAAGATTGGTTTAGACTTGGATTTGAACCAAATAGACACTTTTTATGTTACAAATGCACAAGAATCGTTTAAACAAAATTTCAAACGTTTATATGATGTTTATTTTGAGAAATATGGTGCAACAAATGTGGGAACGAGTTCGGTGCCAAGTATGTGTTCTTCGGCTTCAACCGTGGATCCGGATTTGGACTTATTTTCAAATTTAAGAAAAGAAAGCGGTAAACGGGCTAGGAGTGAGAATTTATCGAGTAACGAATATGGGAGATATACGGGAACCGATTGGTTAAACACTATCACACCTGAAGAGTTCAAGAAATTTGATGTTTTGAATTGGTGGAAACAAAGGGAATCTCAATTTCCCGTTCTAGCCGCAATGGCTCGGGATTTACTAAGCGTACAAGCTTCAACCGTTGCTTCGGAATCCGCTTTTTTTACTAGTGGAAGGGTATTGTCGGGAAGAAGAACAAGACTCACACCTTTATCGTTGGAGATGTGTATTTGCTTGAAGGATTATTTAGATGGGAATGAACATATACAAGACGTTTCAATACTTGAAGAACCGATGGACTACGAAAAACAATTACAAGAGGTCGAGGTGGAAGAAGGTTATGTAATCAATCTTACCAAAGAAGAAATCGCTTACGATGAAGCTACAAGCGCCGCAAGGTCCGCCATTCAAGTTGAAGATGAAAATGAAGATGAAACCAAATATGAATAAATAGTCGAAATGTATTAAATTTGTGTTACAAGTTCTTTATGTGTGACGTTTATTAGTTTTTTTTAATAAAAGTTAAGTTTATTAAGTTTATTGTGTGAAAAAAAAACGGGAAACGAAAGTTTTGCTAGCCCACTGTTAACAAAATGTCGACCGGTTCTTTGGAACCGGTTTGACCGGATCTTGCACAGGAACCGGTTTTGGAACCGAACCGGAACCGGGTATACCGGTCCCGGATTGTTACCCTCCGGATCCGAAAAGAACCGAACCGGATTGGAACCGGATCCGGTTCTTTGACTATGACTGTTGAACCGGACCGGATTGGAACCGGTTCTGGTTTTTGCCCGAACCGAGAAACGGCCACGGCTAACTCCAACCACGAAAGCGTGTGTCTCAATGGTACCTCTTGTTGTATGAGAAGCTTTTCAACCAAATAGTTGTTGGTTCAAGTTCTGCTTAGGACATGTAAGATAATCTGTTATTTGTATATTATGAGATTGTTAGCTGCCGTTCTTAATAATAATAATAATAATAATAATAATAATAATAATAATAATAATAATAATAATAATAATAATAATTATTATTATTATTATTATTATTATTATTATTATTATTATTATTATTATTATTATTATTATTATTATTATTATTATTATTATTATTATTATTGTATAAACATCATTTTATTAGAAATCCATATGATTTACATGAAATTAATGGGATGCTGAGATACGATCTGAGCCCCCACTTCTCTAGCTATAGCAAAACAAATCCTACTAAAAATATGAGAAGCACCACGCGCCCCAATGTATTGAGTCACAGAGTACTTTCGGATCCGCTTTAGTAAGGGTATTGCATCATTCTCAAGTTCCCCAAAAGAAGATAATGAGAATGGGAGAAACCCATATCCAATATCCACGTATTTAGCCTCATACTTGTCCCGTTTACGTTGTGCAACCTCAATCACTGCACTACCAGGAACAAAATCAACCATACCAGTTTGCGTCAAGGGTGATGACCCTGTCAAATCGACACATACATCAAGCCCTCCATCCCATGAATAGAGCAACATATCAGTTGGGTGTAAAGGTTGATCCCTTTCTCTAATAAGCCCGATGTCAACTTCTTTACGAGCTGAAATACCCCGACCGAGAACATATGTCAACAAGAGTATCGCGCACCACGTTATGCCGGTGTGTTAGGAATATAAATATTCATATGAAAGACTCGGTCACCCCGAGTATTTATTAGCATTAATTAGCTCGTAGGCTAATAGTTTTAGTTTAGATGTCGAATCAACCATGGAGTCGGGTCGGGTCTTTACCCACTGTCAGCTCGCTCCATAGCCCGGTTTAGGGGCGTTTTTGTAAGACACAATATAAGCCCTTCCCTACCCATGGGAAGGGTTGGAACTTCATTTGCTACAAGCTAATACATATTACTTTCTCTCACTAGAAGTCTTTCATCTCTTTCTCTCTCTCTCTAACTTTCGGCCTAACATCAATCCAAGGGTGTGTTATGTTCGTGAATATGTTACACGATGTTCAATACCAATAATACCAGCCCCATGATACAGCATGGTCCCCATAAATGTCCCCTGTAAAGACCCTGGAACAAGCTGAGCACGACATTTGAACAGAAAATAGGGGAACACCTAGCCGATAGCATAGCCACACCGGTAGGTCCTAGTATTCATAGTCTGCCCTAACCCAGAGATCGGTACCATCCTAATCCCCATTTGAGATTTCCATAAAGCAATTTGCCGAGTAGATAGAGAAAAAGAGGATTCATCCGTTTGAGTAACACGTGTGAAATATATATCTTCCGATTTCTTCATGAGTTTGGGGGCAGCGATCTCACTCGGATTGCTCAAAAGGTCAATCTCTATTTTCATATTAAAAGCACACAAGGCGTCATCAAAGGAAGGCCTAGAAGTTACAATACCAGAATGTCGGAGCAACTTAGTCTGTAACCTAGCAGATTGGAGTCTATATGCAAGGAATGCATAGTTCAAGACATCACCTGCAGAGTAAACAGCAAGCCCCCCAAACACAAAGGGTAAAGCAAGCCTATATTGCCAATCACACAAAACCATGTCCAAAAGCAGTGATAATACGCTCCAGAGAAGAACGAAGTGCTACATTAAATGAAACTTGAGCACACTTAAAGACCCAGGGAGAGCATGTGCGCATAGCAAAATATAATTTGGATATACCCGCACAAGCACGAATGAGCAACAACTCACACTTATTATTATTATTATTATTATTATTATTATTATTATTATTATTATTATTATTATTATTATTATTATTATTATTATTATTATTATAACATCACTTCATTAGAAAATCATACGGTTTACAAGAAATTAGTGGGGAGCCGAGATACTAACTGGGGCCCCACTTTATTATTATTATTATCATCATCATCATCATTATTACGCGTAAATGTGAAATGACGCTTATGCCCTACTGCTAAAAACAAAAGATGACGGAGAGGAACGGCGTTGACCAGCGGATTACGGGTCAAAGGACGGAATCGGCCTCAAAAACTTGTAAGAGGGACGCACGGCGATGATTTTTTCTTGTTTGAGTCCCCTGCGATGTTTTTGGGAAAGTTCAGGGACCAACGGTGTATTTTTGTATTATTATTATTATTATTATTATTATTATTATTATTAAGGTTGAATGAGTATTTTGAAACTTCAAAGTTAATCATCATCTTCATTAATGAGGTAGAAAGGTTGTTTTTGTGGTGAGTATGTGGTCCTTCTTTGATGGGCAATGAGTATTATAGACAATAATATTTGAACTGTATTTAGGTTTGAGTAGTTTATAATAATAATAATAAGCTTTGTTTGACTTTTTAGGGGACTTGATCTTTAAAATAAGCAAGATTATAGAATTAGCTTTGTTTGTTATACAGGCTTGTGGAAGCTTTTATAAGCCACAAGCCTTCACAGGTTCAAGCCAGTTGAAGGCTTGTGAGGGCTTATAGTTAGTCAAATTACTTAAATATCTTTCAAATATAGTGAATTATCACGCAAAAACAGAAAATATATTTAAATTTAATTTGATGTATTTTTATGAGATTTTACATTAATAAGTTTTTACTCCAACTAATTAATCAAACAACTTTATAAAAATATAAACTCCAGATACTGCCCAACTATAACCCATTTCGCCTAACATACCCGATATCATTTGGTTATACGAGACTACAGGTACCTTAATTAAAGGAGTGTTTCTTTTTTTTGTTAACTAAGAGGATAAGTCCACAAACCCATTTAATATTATTTCTTTTATAAGTGAAACACACTATTTCCCTTAGTTGATATATATCCACAAGACATGAATTGTAATACTTTTCCCAATAGGTGGCTTGTATAGATGTGGATCCACACACTCTATTAGCTAACAAAAAAAGAAACACTCACTAAGTCACCTACTTATACAATTACTGAAGGGTGAAATTGGCATTTCACTAAAACCTTAGAGCACCAGATGCGTTAAGATATAGGGGTTAAATACGTAAATCATGCACGTTGAAGAAAAAAGATATTTATTGGCCAGTTGTCACTTGTCAGCCAAGTATAAACCCCCAAATTCCATAATAAATATCTTTCTTACCACAAACACTTACGAAATTGAGTTGCTAAAAACACACAGAGTCGGTTAAGGTAAAAATATAAATTGAAATAATACTTGAACCAACCTCTAGGCTCTAGTCCTCTACATACCGGTAATCTTAAGACATGTGGCACTCCGTCAACACATGCTTGCTCATATATACAATCAAATCACCGTACACTTACGAAACCCTAACACCGTCGATCAGGTTCTGCTGTTTTCGGTAGAAAGAAACTAAAAGCGCCGACATGGGGCGAGGTAAGGTGGAACTGAAGCGGATCGAAGATAAGACTTGTCGTCAAGTGTCGTTCTCGAAAAGGCGTAACGGATTGATGAAGAAAGCGTATGAGCTGGCTGCGCTGTGTGATGTTGATGTTGCTCTTTTTGTTTTCTCAGAAAGAGGCAAACTTCAGGAGTTTTCTACTGGTGAAAGGTATTCGCAGTCAATTATCAGTTTCTAAAATAAGCCGTAAAATACGGGTTTCGCTTAAGGTGATGAAGTTATGGTTTCATGTATATATTATTGTACTGTTATTTATACTTTTGAAAATGGAAAACTGAATTGTCACTATTTATTTCCGAGCTTGTTATATCGTCCTAGCTATATTTTGTGCCTATATTTTATGATAAAAGTATATATATCATGTTTTCAGATATGTCCAATTTCTCTCTATTTCCTATATGTCGACAGACATTGGTTGATATCGTCTAAAACATGTTAAATCGTGGTGCTCTTTATTGTTTTGCTTTTTGTTTATTGCAATTTGCCTAACAACTTAGCATATACTTATTTCTCGTGAATCATCCGTATCTAATCACCTTTGAGCAGTAAAATCTAGTTAGAGGGGGCAATCGAGTACATTTTTTTTTTTTTTTTTTTTTTTTTTTGTAAGAAGTAAAATTTTGAAATTGTTCTGGTCGGGTATTTTAGCTGTTAAGGCAGTGCACACCAAGTACAGGTCTGTGTTTGTTTTGATAATAGAAATCAAATCAAAGACAAATTTGATACCGTCAAAATTAAAGATGTAAATTCAACAAGTTAATTTGTACATTGTTATTTTATGTTAGTCAGTTGTACTAAGAGCAAGTATATTTGTATGTGAGTTTGGTTTAAGAAAAATATGGACTTGAAAAAAGAAAAAAGTACAAAACATTTTTCAAAGTCAAGGTCCATCTTATTTGATTTGTGTACGAGTGCACACTTGTAAACTCAGCTTATTTTTGATGCTTTTCAACTAAAATTACATACGAAAATACCATCTGACAGCCCCCCATATCTAAGCTCCGCCCCTGCCGTTGAGATTTGCATAGACAATTTAATAAGCCAGGAATGAAAATTGTTTTATGATTTAGGAAAGATGTTTTGAACAGATATTTTTTTTACCTCTTTAGTCTCATGCATATATATATACACATGGTTGTAGGCCATCATGCAAAGAATGCCTTTGTCCCACAAATATATATTCTCTTTGACATGCAACTATATCTGTAAGTCTTACCTCTTTACACGTGCATTATTTTGCTTAACTTTTAGTCCATGAAATCATTGGTAGTGGTGTATCTATAGCTTTGTGTATCCTATATTTGGTAACATTCATGAATACAATAATGGATTGTGCCCATAGTCGACGCCACATTGGCCAACCATGCACTCCTTTATTTTGTTTCTTGTAAACTTGTTTGTGTGCTTGGAAGTCTGATATAAATTTTGAGGGACATGTTTATGTGGAGATTTCAGGTTATTTATATTATTGTCCTGATCCTTATTGGAGTATTAAGTTGCACTGTGCAATAACATCTTAATTTATTACCCAATTACAACCGGAGCCGTTTTAAAACATTAGAAATGCAACTTAAGCAAATGCTGGATTTTTTTTTTTTTTTTTTTTTTTTTTTTTTTTTTTTTTTTTTTTAGCTTTCGAAAATGAAGTTTTTAGAATATGTCAATTTATTTTAAAAGGTGTTACCACGTTGCCAAAGTTCGCGGTTTAATTTAATCACAGAGCACATGATTTGGAATCGGCTATTTAGTTCACCAGTAGAAAACCAGCTAGTTAGGATTAAGAATCTTGCCTTAGCAAGCCTTTAATTTGATAATACGCCTCTCCAAAATTGTCCAAGTATTCTATCTCACAATTCAACAACGTTCTTGCTATATTGTTGTGGGTCTTTGCGTCGGGGCTGTGGCAGTATAAATTACTGATCTTTTGTGTCATGGATTATGGATATGGCTACTTCTGTGGTAAAGATGCAAACGTGAATCACGGTCGCGCTCATTTATCTAATATTTTTGTTTTTAGTGAGTCGATATATTCTCTCACGACAAGGTTTCCCTAGTACACTTGCGAGTTACATACATGATCTGCTCATTTAAAAACAACTTCACAATGACAACAAAAATTAATATGGGTATTGCAATTTTGAATCAAACAACATGGTCTTCTCATCTAAAATCCACTCCACTATTGAAACCGATACTTATCATCAAAACACATTTAATCAAATATGAAAGACTTGTATTCAAAGATTGTTGTTGACTTGAGAAGAGATTGCTGGTAGACATTAGCTTTTTACTATCTCTTGCTAACATTGAATTATCCAACAAGAAAATGTTTGTAACCAAAATGGGCATGTTTGTAACTTTGCCATTAGCTTTTTACTATGCTACATTTGTGCTGTAACAGAAGCATATATTCAGTTGGAGCTTGGTTTCCACTGCAAGATAACGGAGCGGCTTGCTTTTGCATATATTGTCCATAGGCAAAGAGCAATCTTAGTTTGCTCATTCTTGAAAAATAAAATAAAAAAGAAAGAAAGAAAGAAAGAAAAATTAACACTTTTTTTTTAAAGCTTTCACGATACTGTACACTTTCTGATATCCAAAAATTATGTAAACAACAACAACAACAAACCCAATCCCGCTTGAGGAGGGTATGGGGGAGTTAGAATAAAAAAACTATGTCTAAAAGCAAAAATGACACCATTTAAGATGACCCATAAAAGCTTTCATGATACTGTATGTTTTTTTAATTTTTATTTTATTTCTAAAGTAACTTCTGTTGTTACTGACTTACAAAATGACTATTTTCCAATTTCAATGGTGATTTGATTCGAAGCTTTAATTTATCAAAGAATGATACCTTCTTTTGGGTCACAAGTTCGAAGCTTGTTCTCGATTTTATTTATTGCTTGTTTACATTAAACTAGCAAAAGATTTGGATATAGATGTAGTACTATTGTGTACACAGAATTGAAGAGTAGAGTCAATAGGTGCAAATATTGAGAATATGTATTTGTTAATGGAAAAAAAAATCAGGGCATGCCTTAAAAACAAACAAATATTTGGGGTTCATATATTTTAGAAAATATGAAGATCCATTCATGTAGAAATCGATAATATGACTAGACATGGTCTCGCATAAGAAAACTAGAAATCGATAATATGACAAAACATGGTCTCACATAAGAAAATGCGAATGCATAAGATGACTCACTTTCTATTTGAAGCTTTAGAGCAAATCATTCTTACATGAAACGACATGACCCACATGTCATGTTGATCTCAACATAAGAGGATCATAATCCATTCTAAAAGGATTTGCATATGTCAACTATGCATAACTAGAGACAAACCTCAATAAGTAAGAAATTTGAGATTGCAACTAGGAGTGAGATAACAAACAAAAGCTTGGATAAAAAACATTATACAATTTGGTAGATTGGGCGACGTGCCTTCTAAATAGCTTAAGTTGGACTAGATTTAGACAAGTAACCCGATTTAGACAACAAACATGTTTGTCGCTTATACCGGGTGAAGTAATATGTATTTTGCCTTGTATGTCTCAAAATGTCGTTAGTCCTATTAAATTTAACTTGTATTTCGGAAGACAACTATGCGTAGATCTTTGCTATATATGTATAATGGAGACCCAAATCGCCAGGTAAAAATGGTTGTTTGACCTATGCGAAGGCTTGGTAACATGTAGAACCACTGAAGGAGTAATTTAGTATAGGTATAATAGGAATCATTAAAATTAGTTTTTACTTTTACATTTAACCTAAACTTTCTATAAATGATTCCTACTCAACTTTTAATCAAATTATTATCTTTCGTGTATTATTGCATTTTTAATAAATAAAAAAATTGAGCAAATCTAAACAACATATTAGAAAGTACATAATTTTAAGCAACTTATATATTTTTTAAGCGAAAGCATAAGTAGGATAAATGACAATCCCAAACATGCTTTAAAGTGAAAGTAGTGAAAGTGATGAACTCTTGAGCTATTTAAACTCGACTCTAAATACTTTAATCAAGCTTGATCTTCTCAAGTATTTAGATACTTGACTCGCTAATCCCACTGTCCTTATAGAAAATTAGACATATTAAATTTCTACTGTTGTTGTCAATATATTTGTATGGTTATTTGAAAATATAATCATGTCAAGTCAAGCTTCAAAATTTGTGTAGCACTATATGGAATCAATTTTGCTCTACTACACTATGTAGTTCCCTAATCCATGGAAGTTTAAGTAAAAACGGTGAATAAAATATTTAAGACAAATTAAGATATAAGGATAAACTCATCAACGTATAATTTTTACGGCTAATGGCACCAAAATGTATCATAGTCGTCACTTATTCCTTCTATATGTATCGAACAATTTTTTTTGCTATTCTGTTTACTAAACTTTATTTTTGGGCTTTTTTGTATACTTTATGACCGTTTTACCCCTCACTTTATTAACTCGGGATGGGCTAAATGGTCATAAAGTACACAAAAATGCTAAAAAAATAAAGTTTAATACACACAATAGCAAAAAAAATTGTTCGATACATATAGAAGGAAATGATGACAACTATGATATATTTAGAGGCCATTAGCCCTAATTTTTATTTAAATATATCAAAGAATTACAAAGTGTCTTGCGGATAAACACTTAATTGAATGAGAGTAAGGTGTTGCTCTCAAATGAAGTAAACTCAAACAAAGTTAATAGTTTAAAAGTGAACCATGGGCCTCTTATTGGATCATGGATTATAACGAGTTCAAATATGAGAGTAAATGTTCTTCTTAAATGTCAAAATAAATATGGTAGAGATGACGTTTACTCCGACCAACATTCTCTTTATATAGGAGACAAATGAGGATGTCACGTGAGGGTTGTTGAGATATGTCAAAACATTTACCGGTGAAATACATCTTCCATTAAATGCTTCTATTCTTGGAAACACAACAACTTTGCTTTCGAGGGACAATGATGACAATTGTTCTTCCCTTTTCACTAATTCGTACTTGTCTTTGACTTTCTCGAGGATACACTTTATCATGCTCATTTGCTATCTTGAAAAATCCCACCTATAGATCGAAGAGATATGTTTGAGCTAAGCTTTGTTGGTTGAATCAGAGAGCTAAAAGGATCATGAGGGCATTGTCGATCCATGGTGAACCTTTGTCCTTCAGCTTCTAGTTCTTATACATACTAGTTGACTTCGCATTAGCTAGAGAGCATATCTTCAAGTTGTTTTTGACTCGTTAACGATGTCTCTGACGTGAACCTTGTTAAGAATGCTCGGTGATTTCTTTATCAACGAGTATTCTTATACTTAGACTAATATATGTTTAAATCTAGATAGAGACCATTCGACACTGAATTATCCAAACACGAAGGCTAAGAATTCTTAATGGAGGAGGCGTTGATTCAAATCTTGGAGCTGGTAGTTGTTGTTATGTTTGCACGTAGAACCATCGAGTTTGTCTTGAACCCCCCGAGTTTGTCTTGTTAAATCAACATAGTGAGATTTCTCATGGCTACTCCAATTTGGTGCTCAACATATGATTGCCAAAAAGAAAACCAAAAAAATAAAAATAAATAAATAAATAAATAAGTTATTGGTTGATATTAAACAACACATTAACATTACTTACGTTTTTCCTCATAACTGGACGACCGCACTAGGGAGACTTTAGTTGATTTTGGAATATGGTATACACGTACATGGTATTTTTGGTTATAGGTACAAAATACCACATGCCATCCTATGGTTTCATTTTTATCTACCTAGAGTTGAATTAAAAGATCTCAAAACGCCGGCTCCACCTAACCTCTTTTTTTCGACTCCATCAAAGTACTCAAAGTCTCACTCCCTCGGGGTACCATTTTCAACTATTAAAATTGCATCTACTTCCATTAATTTTGACTCCAATTTCAAGTTATATGCTTATTGTCTACAGAAAGGCCTTATAAAGCATGATCCAGTGTGGATTTTTATGTCAGATATAAATATTTGTCACTAACCCTCATGTCATGCAACATTCGCTCCATTGCCTTTCTGATATCTTAACTAACTTCGCATGTAAAAAGGATTCCATGGTGTCTTCTATGGAAAACTTTGGCAATAACAACTTAGATTGTGAAAGTCAATGTTGTTCTTTGATCAACACCCCTAGTATATAATCACATATCATAATGCGATCAACAAAATAGGCTCTTAAGGATTGAATCCCAAACTCCTAGTCTAGATAGAGGAAATTCTTTATTTGGCTTGCAAAAAGTTCCCTGAGTTATGTAAAATGTATGCATTTATTCCTTAGATTCATTTGGATTGATCACCATGACGTGAAAATGCATGCCTCACAAACACTCACTTTCTTGGTAGGGTGCCGCTTAACTTTACTAGTAACAACGTTAAACTAGTATCTACCAAGTCATCCCATGTAAGAAATCGTGTTCCATGTCGCCATCTCTCTCAAATTAGTAACCAATATGACTTGGTAGGCCATAAAAGAACTAGTAATCAATTTGACATAGTAAGCCATAAAAGAACTACACGCAGTGACGGACCTAGAATCTTAGAGGACGAGGGCAATTTTTTTTTTTTTTTTAATTTGTGATACACTTTAATATAAAGGTCATAAAATTTTTTAACACTAAAAACTGATATATTTTTTTAAGATTAAGATAGAGAACTAAGGTTTTTACATTGTTTGACTTTAAGGTGGGGGGGGGGGGGGGGATTTGATTTTGTGGTGGGGTGCACTTTAATAAAATAGTACTAAAAGAAAATTTTTTACACTAAAAATTGATACTTTTTGACGAAACATGGAGGGCACCGCCACCCAACAACATGTAGTTTCACCCCTCACTACACGGAAGAGATGATAATACTATTTAACATGTTACATCAATGATTGTCAACTCTTGTGTCTTTGACTAAGTAGCCTCATCATCCCTTATTATCAAATTTAAAATTCTACTACTTATTCCGCTTTTTTATTGTTATCCTTTCATCTTTGTTTACCTTCAAATTTGTTAAAAGATATTTTATCCCCTTCATCTTTGCTTTCCTTTAATTTGATGTCTAAATATATACAATGAATATAGTTGTTATTTTCTCATTTGACACTTTCCTTATATAAGTTTTACTTTGCACTTGAAAGTTACATAAATAAGATTTTCCTCATAGTATTAATATAGTCTCTCTATGATGTGGCGGCAACAAAATTCTTGTTATCAAATAAATTCGCCCTCAAGCTTTAAACTATCATCTAATTAGAATACATTTGTACTTTTTTAGTTTTTCTCTACGGAACAAAATTCTTGCTACTATCAAATAAATTGACCCGTAAGCTTCGATGGTCATCTAATTTGACTACATTTGTAATTCTTTTACTTTTTCTCTACAACGGACCGTCTATTTTACTCTTTGAGTTACCAACCACTATGCTACGTCCTTTTGCGTGGTTGGTTAAAGAGATAGTCGTCCCTCTTGAATGCAACCCATTCTTGATCATTTGATAGGAGATTCTGGCCGTTCTTCAATTTGATTTCTGGCACCCGAGTTGGACATTTCCATCTTTAAACATAAAATGTTTGGTCATAGCATGATTGCAACCTAGTCTCGGTATGAGAATTGTGAGTTTTCTTATCAGAGTTTTGCATCAAATTATTCTTTACATATTTAAAGTTTAGCTTGGTTAATTGTCTTGCAAGTGGACAATTTGATTTGGAACAAATTAAAACAAGGCAGCCCTTTTTGTTATTTGTAGGGAGGCGGTGTAGATGATGTAAGTGGAACGTTACATACATGCTTCTTATCTTATCTAAAATTCTTGTAGAGGTATTAGTGTATGCCGAGTGTGTTCTCTACATGTCTTATATGGTTCTTGTACATGTGTATCTCGGGTATGTTTTATGTAGTTGCGATACTTAGGAGGGTTTAAATGTGACTTATACATTAATAAGAGGTTTAATTATATATAGTTTAGATAAAGTTTAGGATTGTACTTAGATTATGAAACTAGTTGCTTGGTATGTAACCTTCTTATGGAATTCTATGCGAGTTTGTACATTCTTTCTTGCTCATTCGTTAATTAATTCAAAGTAACGATTGGCGTCACGTGTGTGGTTACTTTGAGTCAATATTCCGCACTAACTTTAAAGGTTTGTTGTTTTTTTAATCCTAACAAATGGTATCAGAGCCAAGATGACGTTGGTTTCTTGAGGCTAGGTCTAATCAATGGTGTACATTTCCAACTAGTAATCTATTCTCCTGTTGGTTCGTCGGTTTCTAGGCAATGATGGGAGATTTGACATTGGAGGTTTGTTAACCAACAGATCTTCTGGTAAATTCGAATCGTAGGTCGAAGACACATAGGTCTAGGATCTCACCGGAGGCATCCTAAATTAGAGGTTATCAGAAAGAGTGATACATGTGGTCGAAGATATCTGCAGGTTCTATTCAATGTAGATTTAGATCAAAGGTTAGAAATCTTAAGATTGTCAAAGTTATTGCAGGAGTCTTGGGGTTTATCAAGGTTGGTATTCCAAAGGTTTAGTTCGACAAGGTTCGAGCTTCAAAAGGGTTTGTACAAGATGAATCTTTAAGCTTGAGGGTGTAGTATTTTTTTTTATTCTAGATGTGATCAAGTTTGAAGAGTATAAATACTTCAAGGTTTAGTTGATTATGTAGGATCTTGAACCGTTGAAGTTTGAAGGTATCCACGATTTCTTGGAATTCAACTCTTGGTGATTTTTCAAAGATAAGTAAGGTTTAGCTTGGTATTGGGATTCAAGAAATGTGATTACTTGGAGTACAAGTTATATCAAGATTGTAGACTTGATGTGGAAAGCGGGTTTAGCACACAACATGTGAGACTTGTTAAAAAAAACTTGAGATTTTAAGGTTTCTAAAGGGTTAAATCAACTTGACTAGGTTAAAGAAAGGTTTGAAGAAGAATGGCTAGTACAAGTAAGGTTCCTAAAGGGTTAAATCAACTTGACGATGGAACGGTGTACAAAATGGAGGTTCAAAATAAGTTGGGTTTAAACAACTTGGTCTCAGTTTTAAAACAAGAGTCCATGGAGTACATGTTCAGAAGCGTGTTTAGTTTGAGGTGAAACTGCATGTAACTCATGTAAATCGTAAAGGTGAGGTTATTCGATATAGTAACGATGATGTTGCAGTAGCTCAAAGATAGTTGGAGGTTAGACAACTCGAGGAAAGGACAAACACAGACTAAGCTTGTTAAAAGAGCATGATCAATTGCAAATTGATCCAAACATGGCAGAATGGCTAGTACAAGTAAGGTTCCTAAAGGGTTAAATCAACTTGACGATGGAACGGTGTACAAAATGGAGGTTCAAAACAAGTTGGGTTTAAACAACTTGGTCTCAATTTTAAAACAGGAGTCCATGGAGTACATGTTCAGAACGTGTTTAGTTTGAGGTGAAACTACATGGAACTCATGTAAATCGTAAAGGTGAGGTTATTCAATATAGTAACGATGATGTTGCAGTAGCTCAAAGATAGTTGGAGGTTAGACAACTCGAGGAAAGGACAAACACAGACTAAGCTCAATAGGGTGCATAAGGTAATGTTGGTGGAATAAAGAAAAGGAGTTCTAAGGAAGCTAAACTCGGGAATATACTAAAGTATAAGGCTTCATTAACAAAACCCTCGGTTCGAGGTTTCACGCTTGGATGAAGATGCTCAGTATCATTAATGCCTTATTTTACTCATAAGATTGTGGAGATTTTTATATGTGGTAACAATACTTAAGAGGGTTTAAATGTGACTTAGACATTGATAAGGGGTTTAAATAGAGTTTAAGATTGTACGTAGATTTGAAAACTAGTTGCTTGGCTTGCAAGCCAAGCATGTAAGCTTCTTATGGAATTCTAATTACATAGGGATTGTATCTCCTCATCTCTATAAAAGGAGGTGGATGCTAGTTTGTACCTTCTTTTTGCTCATTCATTAAGTAATACAATGTAACGTTTGAGGGCACGTGTATAGTTACTTTGAGTCAATATTTTGCACTAACTTTTAAGGTTTGTTGGTTTCTTATCAAACATCATATAAGTACATTTTTTTTTATGTTGGCATGAGTTTACATCTTTACCTTGTAGACATTAATGGTAATAGTGTATGGTTTTAGTCTAATACCTAGAAATCCACTATTGCGATAGGGTAACATGTGACTTAAAGGCTATGGAGATCTAAAAAAAGCATAGGTAGGTGCATACATTGTTGTTGCTCAAGACGACTTGAACATTCTCTCAATGTGTCGGTGTCAAGTTGATATTATCGTTGACAAGTGCTTTAAGTGTCTCCTCTTGTTAATATGCTAGAAAAGACAACTTTAGTGAAACTTACCTTGAAAGAAAAATAATCTTCACTTTAAGGAATAATGTGAACAAAAAGCTAGAAAAAATTCTCAGCACTATGGTTTCACAAGACGTAAACAGCACATGGATCACATATTGTTCCTTTTATGTCCTAAATCTTCGCTCTTTAAATCGAATTCGATCTTCGGTCAACCAATTCATATCGGTATCCTCATTCTACATCCTAAGATACTTCTATCATGCACAACTATAGAATTCTTGTACATTTTCCATTACTTTAGTTTTAAGTTAATCTAATGCTTGAATCCAAGGTGTAGATATACAATATGTGACCAATAGAGTAGCCGTTCCTGCTTTGTGCACTGAATGATGTATGATTTCCCTAACTCCTTCTCAAGCTACTTTACTTAATGCTTTAGTCACATTTCATCCTGTACATTACTTAGCAAAAAGATCTACGGTCAATTGGTTTTTCTGGTTGAACGAAACATTTGCATGATATATCAGATGGAATGAAATAACAAAAAAATTTCCTTATGATTTTTGCAGTAAATTAGCCTAGTGCTTTGCTAGCCACACTTGTATTTATTTATCCTGTTCTGGTTGATGTCTTTGATAGTTACCTTTTACAAGGAACCTCTACAATACCATGTGAATTTTACTTACGCTCATGTTCATGTCAAGTTGCTAACCCTTGTTGTTGTAAATTCTAAAATAGGATGGCTGAGATTCTCACCCGCTACCAAAGCTTTAAGAAGATGGAGGAGTCAACCCGCGCAATGGTACAGGAGGTGTGTAAATCCAGCTCAGCAACCAATTTCTATACATCCCTGTTTATGTGAATGCTGCTATAAATTTAAATCTGTAGCTTTCTCCTGTTAGTATCCATTCTAATAAAATCTTTGTATCTCTAATCCTAACAGGCAAACATGTACACCAGTGCTCAAACTGATCATAAATTTTAATTATATTACCGATCACAATGAAATTGTGTAACTTTGAAGAGGATTAACTAGTTACCTTGCACACATTTATCATATATGTAGTTAGTGTTTCACCATATTTAGCGAGACAGGAGACACTATCAGATGTCTGGTTAACTATTAATATGAGATGCTCTAGTTCTAGATGATCGATCTAGTTACCCAGTTATTACTTCAATATGACAGAAATGATCCACAGGTAATCATACAACACCTACCACAAATCCCACATTACATACTTCCCCATCGAATTGGTATATTTTAATTGATGGTAATCAATTATGCAGGCACCTCGAAGAGAACAATATTAAACAGCTTGACATAACCGGTCTAGATCAGCTGGTGCAGCAGTTGAATAGCTTCCTCCAACAAGTCAAAAACAGGAAGGTTAGTCTTCCTCAGCAGTCTAATACTAACTTAGTTGCATGCATTACATCAGATCCAATATATAGTAAAATGATCAACATTGACAAATACTGTGTACATCACTAAGACATCCTTGAAGAGAAAAAGAGGAAATTCAAAATGTTATATTTGTTTGAGATGCCTGAATTTATTATATTCCTTTCGTATACGTTTGATGATAACATATCAGAGGGTTGATGATAATATCTGAGACTAGAGTGTTGTAACTTACAAAGTTAGGAAATGTTAAACATGAACGCACGTGTGTGTGCAATGACTCAAATTTTTTTTTTTTTTTTTTTTTTTTTTTTTTTTTTTTTTTTTTTTTGTTGTTGCAGATGGAGCTAAAGATGGGAGTTGTGAAGGCCCTGCAAGATCAGGTATGTCTACAATCTAGGTGTGATAGTGTATTAATGGAAATAATCTCGTATTGCACTCCGAGTTGTTTTTTAAAGGCCGCAAATGCTCATTATAACGGATTGTATACATATTAATCAGTATCTGCAGTAATATGGTCAATTTGTCCATATTGACTGGAACTACTAGACCTGGTCTTTCATGGTATTTCTCCCTGAAATGAGTAGCTTAGTGCTTCTGAAAAGTCTTTGTATATACCCTTTTATTGTGAGAAACTGCCTAGCATCACTTGCTTCTCTGTTAGCAGAAAGTTGTAACTGTATGTTAAAATGTGTCACACCAACAATGTTTTATGTGCCCTTCCCACGTGCCTTTATTACACGATATTCTCTGGGTTGTCACTGGGTTGCCTATGCGTCTTGGATTGTGAATCCAGCGTAGTTCCTTTTACATTGTAGTTACAAGTGACTGACAAGGAATGTAACTGTTAGAAACCTATACTATTCGGTACCTCCATCATTTAGTGTTTGTGGTAATAAAACGGCTCTATCTTGCTAAACCTGTTAAATATTCGGTTTCTAAAACATTTTTGTTACTCAGGTCGTCTTTGATCTATCTTGAGGTCTTTTTTTGCTTGTTTGGCTTTAATCTTAAATTCATAATCATAAGTCATAAAAGACCCTGTATTAAAAGGCCACATATAATGCCCTTCCTCTTCTAGTTATACGAGCGATCTTGTAAACTGTTACTGATTTACTAGCATGTTTGAACAGGAAATGCAACTGAAGAAACAAAGAAAATTTATGATGGACGAGGTAAAACTAACTTTAAAGATAAAACTTCTTTTTGCGCACTTTGACTTATTATCTTACCAACTTTTTCTTGAAAACTGTTTTATATGCATTTTTTTATTGAGTGGCTACAGATTATGGCAGCAGGGATGGACGGGATCAACAATGACTCTGATGCCGCAGAGCCACAACCTCCTCTGACGGGTGTTCAGGTCACCAGATGGTTGCTAATATAAGGCAATACCTTTCAACATATATATGTGTCAGAAGTGCCAGTGTTCCGCCAAGACTTACGCCGCTTCATTCATGCTAATGAAGGAGAAAGTTGAATCATTCCTGCCAGCAAGTAACAATAACCCTACTAGACATATTAAACCTCTATATTGTAGTTGTTAATAATGTAATCAATCACTATATGTCATATAATGCATCAGTTTCCGTAAAACTGATAAACTAGTAGCCTTGTAAAATATCCATCTGAACCATGACGAGCTTTCCTTTGAATTTGTATATAATGGTATGTAGCATATAAGATATTTTGTTCCCAGCCGTATCATCATTAGCGCACCAATGGAACACGGTTCACAAAAGATATAAACATTATCATAATTATTGATGCTTTTATTCTTGACACAAACGAATCTCATCTAAATGTTGCTACAGTTGTCAGGTTAAAAGTCCAATATTAGTTATAACATCATTTTATTAACATTTGGAACTCTTCCTATTATTTTATCAAATAAAGCCATGGCTCAATAGAACTAGATGAGTACTAGTATAATTGGGAATGGAATTTCCATTAGCTAGAAAATTAATTACAACTAGATGTATATATATATAATACACAAGCATGGTGTTCTTGAATCGCCACACACATTTGCACTAGGAGATATTTCCCTTACGGAATTACACGGTTCACACATGGAGTGATGGCACAAGAAAGCTCACAAATGAGATTTTTGCATGTGAATTACCAACTTGGCCACTCAGGCCTCAGACTCTCAGGGGACTGGATAAATGTTAAACAAATAAGATGGACATACACAAAAGGACTAATGGGCCTAGCCTGCACAACTCTCTTTTTGGGCTTTTTTTAGCTGCTATACTTATTATTAATCTTACAGTTTCTTTGTTGGGCTTATATTCTCTAGTGTATAGTCTAGTGTTTGGTTTTTGGTTCCTACTTGCTGTTAGTTTTTGACATTTTGTTGCATGGGAAAATATAAGAAACGACATACATGCTTTGGGATGGAGTCCTCAGATTAATTTGGAATTACAGGGGTATTTAATAATTTATGCTAAGCATGTGTAATATAGAGGTATAATCGACATGATATATTTGACATAGGGTCAACGGGTCCAAGGATCCAAAGGAAATGGCCAGAGATTATAGGCTCATTATAATACTTTTTTATTGAGATTCTGGAAAAGGACAGAGTTACATAAATCTCAAAGTAATGAATATTCTAAATAGATAATCAATATGCGAAAGAAACACTGCAGATATACCGGCCAAAAAGCTCTACGTCGAACTTCATCCACTCCAACTTATGAAGGAATTGCTTTTTGTTTGTCGCTTATTTGCCTTTAGCAGTCTACTAACGAAGAGCCACTTGCATTGCTATGACCAAGTATCTTCCTTTTGCTTCCGTAGAGGCTACCATATTTGAAGCGGATCAATTAAATCCACTCCAACTAGAGGTGGACATCGAACCCGGTTCCTGAACCGGAACCGAAAAATTATCCGAATCCGGTCAACACCGGTTCCGGCAAGATCCGGTCCCGTTTCCAAGAGTATCCGGCGAATCCTGTCCGGTTCCACATTTTTCTCGCAAGAACCGGTTCTGAACCGGATAATTCATCACTGGTTCGCGATCCGATTCTTGGGAACCGGTTTCGAACCGGATCCAACGGCTCCTTCTCTTTTTCTGCAATTTCTTCACAGTAGCAGCAGCCCAACGGCAATATAGCCGTTTTTCTGGTTTTTTGACCGTTTTCCAACGGGTTTGTCCCTCCTTTTGTCCCATTTTGACCTCCTAAACATTCTTATAAATCCAATCCATGATTTTGGTTGAATCACAACAATCAAACACACTAAAAACAATCAAAAATTGCTCACAAACTTGCAAAAATGTCTAGAAGAAACCAAGGTTCTCAATCTCAACCAACATCATCAAACAATACCGCTTCTCAAGCTCAAGGTTCTACAAACCAACCGTTTGAAGTTGGGATTGAACCAACAACCCGAAACCAAGAAATTTGGTGTCATTTCGACTTGGTTAGGTTTTCGGATGGTTCAAAAAAGGCTCGTTGTAAAGCTTGTAACACTTTTATCAATTCCGATGGGAATTCTACGTTGAAGAAGCATAGGAAAAACCATTGTAAAGCAACAAAAGGCGTTTCAGGATCGGGACAAAGTGTTATGGGACAAGATGGGAGTATTTTTGTATATGACGAGAGGGCGCTTCGTCAAGATTTAGCTCACTTTGTGATTCAAGAGGGTTTTCCGTTCAACCACTTCGACAACTCTCGGTTAACGAGGTTGATTCAAAAAAGGCTTCAACCACGCTACACTCATGTAAGTCGTCAAACTCTTAAACGTGATTGTATTAAATCTTGGGTAAAGGTTAAAAAGGAATTAATAATTGGTTTTGATGCTTTAAAAACTAGTGTAAACTTAACAACCGATGTTTGGTCGGCGGTTCATGGTTTGCCTGGTTCATACATTTGTGTTACCGCACATTGGGTTGACCCCAATACTTGGCAAATGATGAAACGTACTATTGGTTTTGAAATCTTTCCAAATCCGCACACGGGTGAAAATTTAAGTTTAATGTTGAGATATGCTATGAAAATGTTTAATATAGAAGAAAAGGTTTTTTCAATATCATTCGATAACGCTTCTAATAATACAAATGCGGTGGGATTACTAAAACTAATATACCGACCGATTGTTGATGGCATTTTTTTTATCATAGTCGATGTGTTGCACACATCATTAACTTGGTTGTGCATAGCGGACTAGAGACCGAGCAAATGTTTAATTTAAGATAATCTTTTAGAAAAATGTTACAAGATATTTTTCAAATGGGACCGGCAAGATATTTGGAGTATATAAAATTGTGTCATGAATCGAATTCCATTTTTTTATCACCAAATTGGGACGTTCCTACAAGATGGAATTCGACTTATAACATGTTTGTTTGTGCTTTACGTCAAAGAAACACGTTACAACATTTTCATGATGACCTTTGTGCTAGACAAAGGCGTGGGGAAAATATGATAGAAAACAAACTCTAATTGAGTTGTTTTAAAAGATTTATCATTCAAATTGTATAAATATCAGAGATTACAAAATGAGGTCCCAGATGGTTCCATGTTTACAATTTATATTAAATAAGTTTTTTGAATGATAATAAAATTTATAGCCCTCTTGAGTATCCGTGCCCTTCTGTGCCATCCTTGATCATCATGAACCTGAAATACATGCTTTAGAGGTCAACACAAAGGTTGAGTGATATTCATACAGTTTATTTAATGTTTGAACATAATATGTTGGTAGTGTGAGTTACAGGCTCACACCAATGGTTGGAAAACAAAACAGTTAGGCTACGTTGTTATACGCCTAGAACGGTTATTAATTCACTAAGCTTATGACACCAAAACGTTAACGGGTACCAATATCAATCGGCGGAGTTATCCCGATAGGTACTTTGCCGTCATACCCAGGTCTCAAATATTAATGCATTTGTTTGAACTAAGTCAATACAAATGGGATTTGTCAATCCCAATAGGCCTATTCATAGTATTCGCGCTCACTATTACTAGTGATTAAATGGTTCATAATAAGGGATCTTGCTTTGGCAAGGATGGTACTTAGTGATAATAAAACATAGTCGGGTAGCATACAGTAGAAAGCATTGTGTTCGAGTAGAAAAATAATAGCATGTATTCCCCCCAAGGGTTTGTAAAACGATTAAGTAATGGAAAGTGGGGCTATGAACTCACCTTAAGTTATATAGCAAGTAGTGAATGTGATGGTCGAATCGCGAAGGTTTCTACGAGCAACCTATAATAGAATGTTGCGACTTAGGATTGGAGTAAAGAATATGAAGAATTGCCTATATATATGTCTTGCATTTAGTCCATGATGTGGTACAAAGTGTAGTGTAAGTCTTTGAAAAGAAATGGTTCATAAAACATGTATAGTGTGGAAAACTAGAAGGGGGGTTGAATAGTTTACCGCTTTTTACTATCATATTTAACTTGAATATCTTTTACGTTTGCTTAAAGATATAAACACAACGTTATATGTTTGATTCTTTGAAAAGCTTTTTATGTAAATAACAATTCTAACTTTACTAGTTTCATACATTGAAAAGCTTTGCTTGTGATGATCCTAACTTTGCTTGTTTAGTTATTTGAAAAGCTTTACTTTTGTTTGAAGATATAAACACATCTTTACTTGTTTAGTTCTTTGAAAAGCTTTATATGTAACTAGCAATTCTAACTCAAGAACAACATGTAATAAGCAAAGATAAAAGAAAGAAACGATCAAACCACAACACGATTGTTTATCGTGTTTCGGCTACAAGGACTCTTTTTCCTTGCCCTGCATCCACGCCCCGAGTTTCCAACTCGAGAGTTATAAGCACAAATCAACAAGCTCCTTTCACCGGCGGAGAAAACCTTTACAACGTCGCTTACACTTTTACCGACACTAAGCTAGATGTCGAGTTATTTTACACGGGTACAACCACTCCCATCGTTGCTTACACTTTTACCGACACTAAGCTAGATGTCGAGTTCTTTACCAAGGGTACAACCACTCCCGTTAGTTCTTTTACAAGGGTACAACAACTCCCTATACACTACGTATTTTGAGGCCTAAAATACTAACCACTTACTTCTATATACATGACCCACATGAAGTATAAACTTCCAAAGCTTATACATGACCAAGCTACCAAGACTTGCAACTTTAGAGTTGAAGCTTGTAACTTCTTGAATGATCTTGTGAAGTCCCTTGCTACATAAGAGAATCACACAAATCAAAAGGTTACTGAGTTAGTTGAGAGAGTATGTGAAAATATGTCCTAAAGGGGTGACTCAAAACTAACAAATGGTTTGGTATTTATAGCAAACCATTCTGCAGGTCTGGCGGATATGGCGGACCCCTTAGGAGGGTTCCGCCCGTGTATCCCCAGGGTACCGCCAGGGCTGCAGTTGGTTTTGCAATAAATCTTGCAAACCAAACAAAGTCACATCTCATTACTCTTGCAAACCAAACAATGTCACATCACATAATATCAAGTCAAACACTAAACTTGCAAGCAACATCTAAGTAAGTCAAACATATTTCTTACCATAAATGTATATTGACAAAGCTTGCCCTAAATGTGATGTGACCTTACTATATTAAGAAATAAATGTGATGTGACAAGACACTTGCTAGTTTAAGAAATAAAAACAATGTTTTGTTTAAAAGGAAATTCAAACCTTGGTTAAACAAGACTTAAACACTTAAAGTGATGATTTACTTATAGCTAAACTTCATACTTTGTCATTAACAAAACTTAGCAAAGATCGTAAAATATAAATAACGTTTTTAGGCGATATTTGTATTAACAATCTCCCCCTTTTTGTTGATGACAAAATATAAACTTTATTTATAAGTAAGTCACTAGTTTTAGTGTTAAGTCTTATAAAGTTAGGTATAAAAACTTGTTTTTGCTAAAATGATGTGATATACAAAAAGAATTTTTGAAACAAGTTTATATCTTAAATTCTCTCCCTTTTTGTCGAAACAAAAAGAAGAGTAGCGAAGCGGAAGTAAGCACTTGCTCCCCCTTGGACGATACTCCCCCTAAATGGAGTGCCAAGAGAGGAGACATGGATTTTGAGCCTACAAGAAAAAGGTTAGTTGTTGCACAAGATAAGTCATGAAAGTATTTCATGTTAAAACACAACTAAGAGTTGTGAAGTGAAATAGTACAACACTCATGCTCCCCCTTAAATATTACTCCCCTAAATGGAGTATCAAGGAAGGAAAACATGGAAAATGGTCCTACAAAAAGAAAGGTTAGTTTAAACATCACAAGATATATGTATGGTACCATAGCAAGGTATATTTAACTTATTATACCTAAATGGTCAACAAACAATGAAAACCTTGTAGTGTAATGAAATGCATTTCATGTAAAATTTTGACTCTTAAAAAGTCAAAGACAAGAAATTTGGATTACACCATCCTACTTCTAAAAATAGAGAAAAACTACAAATAAGCTAAGACCATAAAAAGCTACAAGGAAATCATCATTTTCCTTTGTGAGAAACATTTTCCAAAAACAAAGTTAAGGTTGTTTAAGGATGAAAATGTGGGTTATGGTTGTAGCGGGTTTTATTTTGAAGGTTGAAAGGATGACACGGTTTTGGTTTGTTGGTTTAAATGGGAAACATTTTCCAAAAGAAACGGTTTTGTTTCATTTTGGAGATTTTAGGGTTGAGGTGTGTGAGACGAGGATTGTAGAAGATCCAAAATGTGGTTTAGTATAAACCTCATTTCTTCGGATAGCTCACGGATAGAGGTGGCAAAACGGGCGGGCACGGGCTACGGGCTAAACGGGCAACGGGCTAAACGGGCACGGGCCAAACGGGTGCAGGCCAAATGGGCACATGGTATACGAAAAGCTTTAGAAATGACCTAATAACAAAAAAAATTCCTCAAACGTAACACCTCATTTAAATTTAATTAACTAAATATACTATATTCATAAGTTTTTCAATTTAATGATCTATAATTGAGAGAAAAATATGTGCCCATTATGCCCATTTAACTTCTAAATGGGCAATATATGTCCATTTCAAAAAAAAGATGGGGCCCAAATGTACCCAAATCTTTTAAAATTTTGCCCATTTAGCCCATTTTTTTTTATTTTGGGCACAAATTGCCACCTCTACTCACGGATTTCCCTTCGACACCCTGCACTAATGTGAGCAGTTCTTTCGCAATGATTGCAATCATGGCAGGGAAAGTTTGGTGGAAGAGTGTTTTGATATGTTGGTGGATGGTTTGAGCTTGAAGGAGCAACGGTGGAAGGTTGAGTAGTGTTTTTGCTTCCTTCATTTGTTGATTGAAGTGTTGTTTGTAAAACCATGATATGGTTGATTTGAGAGTCAACCATACGTTTGAAGGCATGAAGGTGGTTTAAATGAGTGTCAATCTCATTATGAAGGTTTGGAGATTTTTCCCATATGGATGCTTCTATTTTCTTATAAGAAGAAAGTAGAGATTCAAAATGTTGGGAAGGTTCTTGTGGTGATGGTTGTTGTTGTGGTGGTGGTTGTTGGTTTTGAACAAAATGGCGGAAGCTTGGTTCGCCGGAAGGATTGCCATGAAGGTCTTTGTAAATTGGGTGAAACACAAATGATTGTGAGTGGGTATGACCTTGATCATTTGGAAAAATGGATGGTCTAGCATAACGGTAAGCCAACCGTTCTACTAATGATGGTTGATGGGGTTCATTATCTAGTTGCTCACTAGGTTGTTGTTGGGTTTCCATTTGAGCAATGGTGTCAAAGAGTGACAAGGATGGTTGACTTGATGATTTGGGTGATAGGTCTTCTAATGTTTCCAAATAGGGTAGTGGTGATGTTGGAGGTGTATGGAAAAGTTCCATTGGTGTAGGTGTTGGTGATTGAGGTGATGGAGTTTTTGATGGTTGAGCTTGTTGAGAAGGTGATGATGAATCACTTGAAGGTCTAGTTGTTGGAGGAATGGTGGCCATGTTTATGTAGCAATGTGTTGGAGAGGGTGTTGGAGTATCAAGATTGAGCAATTCTTGAAAGGTAATTTCATTGGTATTACAATGTGTTAGGGATTGTGTTGAGGTAGTGAGATTTAGGAAATCTTGGATAGGTGAAGAAATGTTAAGCGAAGCATCACTTGAAGAAGATGAGCTTGACTTGACGGTTTTGTTAAAGCAACAAGGTTTAAAACTAATCCTAGTGATTTTTGAAAGGGATTTTGATGACTCGGATGATGTGTTGGATTTGGTCATTTTCAAATGTGTGGTTTTGATGTTTTGAGAGAAGAAGTTTTAATGGTGATGGTGTGATTTGAATTGTTGCAAAACTTTCAAATTTATAGGATGAAGAAGATGTTGAATAGGGTGTTTGGATTTAATGTTCTACCATTCAAAGATTGAGGTTTCAAATGATTAACAAAATTTTCATGAATATGTCAAATCAATGCATGTCATTCCAATAGAATAAGGTGGAGTGAAAGACCAACAAATGCACTCAATGCTTTGTGATCATGGGATGTGATTTGGTTGAAAATGTTTCAATGGTTTTGAAGGATCATTTAAAAGGGTTCCTTGGGTTGGTTATGTTTGAATTTGAATTTTTGGAGGGAAGTGGCTTCCTAATTATTTTAGTGAGTGAAAGTTGTTCTAATATGGTTATTGGAGTTAATGGAAGATGTTTCTCACTTAGGATAATGGTTTGACACTTTACAAGTATTGGACTTAAGAAAAAGAAAAAAAATCTGCAAGCTGTTGGCGGCACCTTCAGAATACACAGGCGGAACCCATATGAGGGTGCCGCCTGGTCCGTTGGGCCATTTCTGGAATTCCCAGAAATTGCACTGGCGGAACCCAATTTTGGGTACCGCCAGATCCGCCAGTGCTTCAAAAAGTGGCAGTCCGCGTTTTTGACCCGCGAGGCGATTTTCAAAATTTTCGAAAACTCTTAAAATAAAAAATATAGTGCATATCTGGTTAGGAAAAGTAAAAATTGAACATGTAAACACGCAAGTCATATGACTTTGACCGGGGGCTAGCGATTTTCACTAAACTTAGTGAAATTAATCATAAGCATAAAAATTGACAAACATCTCAAATATTGTCATTGTGCATAATAGTTCATACAAATGTAATCCAACAATCGTAATAAACCATGAAAGTAAAAAAAAATAATTCACGTAGTTTTAACACAAAGACGATTCTAAAGTATTCATAAGCCAAACACTCCTTAATCTTCTCACAACCGGTCTATCTTCTTGTTGAGCTTGTTTAGGTACCTTCCAAAGCACTTGAACATTCCTTTGGTTTGCTTGAACTCTTCGGAAGCATTTTCAATGATGGGGAGAGCTTGAAGGTATTCTAAAGGGGGTAACTTAGAGTTAGGAAGTTTATCATCCTCGCTCATGCCGGATGATGATGATGATGGTGTAGGTGATCGAGTACGTTTGCCCTTATTTTTGAAAACTCGTTTATCGCTTAAAGGAACGAAGATGTGGGGAACGAGAGAGTAGTCAAGGCGTATTCCATTTTCGTTAGGAGAAATGGGCGAGATTGCTCTAAAGAGGCGGGTAAGAAGCATTACATAGGGAAGAGCGGTTGTTCCGACTAAGGATATGTCGGCCATTCTTTTGGCTAGGTAGTAGGCTAAGTTGAAGGGTTGACCGGTGGAAATGCTATAAAGCATGTAGCATAGGCATGTGTTGATGTGATCTCTATTTCCTATGGTACTTATGATGTTAGCCCTAAGAATTTCTTCCCACTTCTTAAATTGTGGTTTAAGCTCATTGAGCTCCATACCAAAAGGATCCTTATCTACAGTATTCCCCGAACGATTCACCCTAGTGGTAGAGGTTCTAACAAAGAGGTGTTCCTTAATAGTTTCCTTACTAGCAAGAGGTGTATCGTATGGATAAAAACGATCAATAGTATCAAGACTTGAAATGGGCCACTTATCCGTGTAGAGGCAAGTTCCCTCATTTGGTACACCAAGAATTATAGCTAAGTCTTTTAAATCTATGTCATGTGGTATTTGATTGGTTGTGAAGTTTAATGATATCCTACCACCAGCACATGAGGAAAGGTTTACGGTTGCATAAAATTCCAAGATGAACCTAGGACAAATTTGCTCATCTATATCAAGGAGACAATCAAAGTTAATTGCGGCAAAGTTTTGGTGAATAGATGTTCCTTCTAGAAATGATGGATCAATGGTTCTACCTTCATGAACATAGCGTTTTTCTAATGCCTTAAAGGTTTCTACTTGAATCGAGTTGAGACCTTTGGTCATATGGTGTTTGGGCATGTACTTAAGGGTTTCTTTGTGATCGGATTTGTTAGCGGGAGGCATGTTGATTCCTAGAAAACATAAAATTGTATGTTAATGACTTTTGACAACGTGGATGTTCTAATATGTTCCTATATGCAAAACAATGTGAAGACATGGTTATCTTGACTCATTTTGATTCCCAAATTGTTTTGTTATGCAAATTTTGTTGTAAAAACAAAAGATAACCAACATTCTCCTAATTAAATGTGTCTTCGATTGAATGTACCCGAAAATATATATTAGTTATGTATCCCCTTTAGCATTCAAGAGATAGTATGCAAGTGATGTTTAAATGATGTTTTTCATTTGTTTTAACAATGTGGTGATGAATCATGTACTAGTCTTGGATGTGATTTTTGAAAGACAATGCACTTGGTGTGTTTGGCAAATCAAAAAGATACAATTCTTAACTAATGAAATACATAATTGACTAGCCACCAAGTTTTTCATGAATCAAGAAGTTTTATGCAAAAACCCTAAGATTCTAGTTAATGATTGTAAGCAAGAATGTTATAATTGAATCAAAAATGCAATTGTGATTAGAATACTTACAAAGTTAGTTGGATTTGAAGAGATTGGATAACAAGCCCTAAAAATCGTGAGGATATGTGTTTTTGAGAGGGTGATGGCTGTTTGAAAGTGGATGATTAAGTTAAGAGGATGTTTGGCTTTGAAATTAAAAATAAAACAATCTGAGATTTTGGCGGACCAGGCGGAACCAAAAAATGGGTTCCGCCCGTATGGTCTGAGGGTGCCGTGGAATCTGCAGGGAAAAACTCAAAAGGAATTGTCTTGATTTTTGTGGTTTTATCCTAATGTTCAAAACTAAGGTTTTAAGTCTTATGAGTTTTTGACTAAGCCTAGGAATTATTAATGTTTCTCATTTAAGAGATTTTGTGAACGCGTTGATGGAATATTTAACATGGAACACTTTCTTAGTTAAGATGTTCCTCAATGAACAATCTTATCAAGGCGATGATGAGAGATCACAATGTGTCTATTAAGAACATAATGGAATGAATTGTCGCCTAAGTCGATGCTTCCTTTGTTGAAGAGATAACAATGTTTATGAGATGAATTCCGTTGTCGATATGAGTTAGCTTACACAAGTGGAGCTTGTTGATGTGCTTCTCCATCCAAAACTAATTTGAGAACCTTACGTGTTTTGGAGGCTCATTGGGTAAGTAAGTATAAAAGTGCAAGTACCACTTGTGCTTTTCTTATCAACTTATTACCGTCATAATTCCATATTGCATGTACTATGGTTTCTATTCCCGTTCTTTTGGGATACCATAATCCTAGTTGTGTAGTACCTTATGATGTATTCAAACAAGGCTCAACTAAATAGTTGTTCGAGGATCTTCTTTAATACGAGCACATAGACAAAAGCTAAACATAATGTTGGATCTAATTGTTATGATAACAAGTAGTCTTCCGAACATTTCTCTACGTTTAGTTTTACCTACGGATTTGCTAATCTCATTCTTGGTAAGTCATCAATAACTTAACTATTGAAAATGAGAGAGTAACTAGGAATGTCTTTAAGTTAAAATCCCTTGCTTTTGGGGCTTGCTTTTATTATCAAAAGGTCTTTCAAATATTGACACTATAATCACTTGATTACTTTTGTAAAATCTATTTTGTTTCACTAGTTGTTTTACTCTAAATTCCAAAAACTGTTTTTATTGAATTTGTTTAGACACAACTATGACCTATAAATCAAGTTTTATAACTTATGTCAATTTTGCTTTATTCAATGTTTGACTCAAGGTGAGAAGATGTTATTTTGTACTTTTATCCTTAATGTTTTACATAACATACTTGTCTTGCCATCATTGGACTTTCGACTAAGTTATCATCTACCAAAGATAATATCTTAGAAGGAGGAGATCACTCGTTAAATGTTAAATTCAACGACTCCTCGACTCTTTGGGTTTTCTTACTTAAGACACTATGAACTCTATTTGTTTAGAAAAAGTCCAAGAGGTACAACATCATGAGACTATGTGTCACATTTAATGCGTAAATCCTAGATGTTGAAAACTCATTTTCATTCATACATCCTAATATATGCTAATGTGATTTATTTCACTTTGTGTGTTTTGTGTGAGATTATCATAAAGGAGTGATTGAAGAAAAGCACAATTAAAGACTCAAGGTATGGTGTTTGAGAAAATTGTTTAACAAAGGTTTGTTTTGCAAGCATCACAAAAGTGTTAGACATTTTAACACTTAGGAAATTCTTAGTTAGCTCACTTGTAAGCAAGAGTTGAGTGAGACTTACTCAAGAGTTTTTCGTATTTATCTCTTGATGGTTAAAGAACCAAAACACCTTATATCTCCTACTAGTACTAAAGACTCAATTCCTTGTTGCATAGAATCTAATCTTAGTTATTTACAAATAGCAGGTAGACACTCTAGAATATTACAAATAACACATATTCGAACACAAAATGCTATAAACAAGAGACAATCAAAGTCAAGTTGAAGTAATGCGTACCTTTTAAATTGCATAGAGATGCTATCAAGCGGATAAGCATTACACGTAAAATCCTGGTTTGACGACACGCTTTGAAACTCAATAGCTCATGTATCCGAGAAGGTTAGATAATCATATAAAAGCATAGAGAATAATAATCCTAATCCTTTTATCATGAGTTTCTATTAGATATTGAATTATTTCAAAATCTCTCTTCTAGGTTTGAAAATTTTTACTTGCTTTGTTTTATTAGTTGATGGTGCTTTTGAGTTAAGTCCTAATCCGGTTTTATCTTTAAATAACCTTTGACTCCTCAACAATCTTTCAAGAGATTTTGAGCTTTCATCAAATTTTAACTAATAATTTTTCCTTTCTCATTTTGCATTTTAATCTCATGTTTGTAATCTAGACATAATTTACATTCTAGATCAATTTCAACATTACTCTCAATTCTAGACATTTAATTTTCTAATAAGATTTCCTTTTCAAAGATATTCTTAAAATATTTTGAAGACTCATTCTTGAAGATAGTTTTTAGGTCCATGTTGCATAAATGTTTAGACTCATATTCTAGTTTAGAATACTATAGGATAAATTAATCAAAGCAAAAGTGTTTGGTTACAAAGTGTACCTTGCTTGATGTTTTATCAAGTAAAGAATCACAAACCGGATAATTGACTTCATCTTCATCCGTGTAATTCCATGAATCGCAAGCAAGACTACTACGAGCTTGACACGAGTAATCACATTTACTTACACCTTGCTTGTTGTATCAACAAATTGACAATTAACTACCGGATCATTGTCTTCGTCAACATCCATTTCATTCCAAGATATGCAAGCAGGTTCATCAAAACACACGTACTCATCTTCACTTGTACCTTCATTTAAAACATTTAAACTAGTAGCACATGTATTAAATTCTACTAAGTGTCTATCAATTAGTTTTTCTAAAACTTCTAATTCATATGAAAGATCAAATTGATCATCTTTGACTTGACATATTCCTTGATGAAAGTTTATTATATTTTTCCAAATATCAGTAGCCGTTTGACAAAACTACATTCTTTCATATTTGGTACTAAAGCTTTATAAATCATTGCTTTAGCTTTAGTATTTTTATCAAGTTTAAGATAGTTATCTTGGTTTTCAAAAACTTGTTTTTCTTTGGTTTGAAATTAGCAAAAGAAATAATATGCCAAAGATCTTGATCAATTGATTTCACATAGTTTTCAAAATTACTTTTCCATTCAAGTAAGTTTTCTTTTTCAAATAGCGGTGGGTTTTGGATAGGTTGTCCTTATTTGAGATTTTCAAAATCCATGGATCGATCCAAGTTTTAAAATACATTCTATTTTAAAGATCTTGAGTAACTTAGCTCCTGATGCCAATTGTGGAAAACTAGAAGGGGGGTTGAATAGTTTACCGCTTTTTACTATCATATTTAACTTGAATATCTTTTACGTTTGCTTAAAGATATAAACACAACGTTATATGTTTGATTCTTTGAAAAGCTTTTTATGTAAATAACAATTCTAACTTTACTAGTTTCATACATTGAAAAGCTTTGCTTGTGATGATCCTAACTTTGCTTGTTTAGTTATTTGAAAAGCTTTACTTTTGTTTGAAGATATAAACACATCTTTACTTGTTTAGTTCTTTGAAAAGCTTTATATGTAACTAGCAATTCTAACTCAAGAACAACATGTAATAAGCAAAGATAAAGAAAGAAACGATCAAACCACAACACGATTGTTTATCGTGGTTCGGCTACAAGGACTCTTTTTCCTTGCCCTACATCCACGCCCCGAGTTTCCAACTCGAGAGTTATAAGTACTAAAACAAGCTCCTTTCACCGGCGGAGAAAACCTTTACAACGTCGCTTACACTTTTACCGACACTAAGCTAGATGTCGAGTTCTTTTACATGGGTACAACCACTCCCATCGCCGCTTACACTTTTACCGACACTAAGCTAGATGTCGAGTTCTTTACCAAGGGTACAACCACTCCCGTTAGTTCTTTTACAAGGGTACAACAACTCCCTACACACTACGTATTTTGAGGCCTAAAATACTAACCACTTACTTCTATATACATGACCCACATGAAGTATAAACTTCCAAAGCTTATACATGACCAAGCTACCAAGACTTGCAACTTTAGAGTTGAAGCTTGTAACTTCTTGAATGATCTTGTGAAGTCCCTTGCTACATAAGAGAATCACACAAATCAAAAGGTTACTGAGTTAGTTGAGAGAGTATGTGAAAATATGTCCTAAAGGGGTGACTCAAAACTAACAAATGGTTTGGTATTTATAGCAAACCATTCTGCAGGTCTGGCGGATACGGCGGACCCCTTAGGAGGGTTCCGCCCGTGTATCCCCAGGGTACCGCCAGGGCTGCAGTTGGTTTTGCAATAAATCTTGCAAACCAAACAAAGTCACATCTCATTACTCTTGCAAACCAAACAATGTCACATCACATAATATCAAGTCAAACACTAAACTTGCAAGCAACATCTAAGTAAGTCAAACACATTTCTTACCATAAATGTATATTGACAAAGCTTGCCCTAAATGTGATGTGACCTTACTATATTAAGAAATAAATACGATGTGACAAGACACTTGCTAGTTTAAGAAATAAAAACAATGTTTTGTTTAAAAGGAAATTCAAACCTTGGTTAAACAAGACTTAAACACTTAAAGTGATGATTTACTTATAGCTAAACTTCATACTTTGTCATTAACAAAACTTAGCAAAGATCGTAAAATATAAATAACGTTTTTAGGCGATATTTGTATTAACATATAGTTTATATATCGTTTACTACCGTTCGGGCCGACATAATTCAGAAGTCATGTAGTAAACGTTCGAGGAGCCAGGACACTTTAATTCGTAAATCCACAACTCATCTCGACGGCTTACTTAATGAACTCCTCACATGAGGCTCCCTACTATTGTAGTAGTTGATAAAATATATATATATAAGTTTTGATCCGAAAAGTTACATGTCCAATATTTGAATAAACTTAGGAAAGTTTATCTTTACATGAAGATTGTTATTAGGGTAAGTTTCTTATAACTTGTATAACAATTTCTTGTAATATCTCATGGTTCTTTTAGATGAAGTAGATCCAAATTGTATGTTCAAGTTATCGCCAACTTTTAGGTCATGTTTTCGTCTAAGTAAGTTTATATGGTCATTTAGTCATGGCCTTGCCATGACCTTTGGTCATTGTTCCATGGTCTTGAGACTCAACCTTGGCTCTAGCCATGGTTGTGGTCTTGATTCTAGGTCATAAGACCTCTTTGGTCTTTTTAAACCATAACCATTATATAGTGACATATATATGTAAAATAACTGTTAATAAACTGAGAAAAATCTCATCCGTTATTGGTTTTCTGGAGTCGTGCTCCTGAGTTTTTGAAGAAAACGTGATTCCGGACAACTTTTGTGCTTTAACGTTTTCATGAAACGGACCAGAAAGGCCTCTTTTTGCGTGTTTTATGTTCTGTCACAGAAACTATTTTGGCAGTTTTGCCGCAAAGTTTTGGTAACTTCAAATGGTCATAACTTTTGACTCGTATACTCGTTTTAGGTGGTTCAAATTGCTATGGTTTCCTTGTTAGGTCCTCTACTACAATATGTAATGATCCAATATCATAATTTTACCATTTTGATCAGGTTTTACTAAGAAAGTCACTAGTTTACTTGTTTAAATAACTTAACTTAACAATCATTTACAATAACTTGTTTTACCCATTTTTATACATCATGGACATGATCACAAGACATAATATAGCATGAATGATATGTAAATAACATGATTATGATATTTAACAATAAGTATGTTAGAGTTTTGCTTACAACTTTTGGCTTTCAACAAAGAAAGGAAGTTAACATGTAAGGTAAGGACTATGATAGACTTTAGCTTCAACCTACTTCTCTTCATGCAATCTTTCTACTCTTGTATTCTTGAAAGAGAGATGATGAAAGTTGAGGTGACTTGAGTGGATTCAAACCCAAGAGAAATCACCAAAGTTTCTAGGGTTTGGAAGTAGTTTGATGAATCAAAACCAAACTAGAGTTTATATGTTGTTGTAGAACTTGATTCTTGCATAAAATTGGAAGTAAACTAGCTAAAGCAAGGGTGTTTGTGTGTGTTATGTGTGGCGTACAAGAAGAGGAGGAGGGGGTATTTATATGCCAATGACGAGGTTACAAACCTTGACTTGTCAAACCTTGGAGAGCAAGGTGAACACATGTAATGATCTAGGAGCACTTAGCATGAGATCAAGCCACATGGTGATGACTCCCCCCCCACCCTATGGCGGTTTGGAAAACTTGGGGAGGAAGAGTTGGTTTTTGATGATATTATCCAAGCTTATATTGATAGTTTTGACTCCGTAAAATGCTAACCGTAAACGATTAAGCCATAATACGTAAAACCGGGTATCGTAAAAATACGAAACTTGGAAGAATGATTAAACTTGTCAAAATACTCCATAATAAAATATAAAATGAGTGGTAGGTTCCATTGGGGTGCTAAAACCCTGCTAAAACTGGAAACACGTGTCTAAAACGCGTAATACGTAAAACGTACGAATATTGTGTAGAATTGAGAAAAGTAAAATGTTACTTTTCTAATGTGATAATAATGATTTAAAATGACTTATAATGTCTAGACTGGGCTCAGTCTAGTGTCGGTTGGTATTTAATGTCTTTTAAACATAAAACCGTAAGCCTAAAAATCAAGGAATGATTTATAAAATCAAGGAATAATTTTTGGTCAAAGGAGGAGGGAAAAATATGTTGACTTTTTTCAAAAATGTGAAAACTCAAATCGTCTTAGAAACGCGGTGCAAGTATAGGCTAAGGTTACGGCTGAGTAAAAATGCTTAAAAACGAAAATTCCTGTTTTTCACGACCGAGGTTTATTTGGTCATATTTTTCTCAGTCATGATTAATTCTCAAATAAATCATGAGTGTATCAAACATTTTTCTGATACGGGAAAAATTAACGCGGTCGAGTTTCGTTGTACGTAGAATTTTTGAATGACATTTTACCCTAAAACGTGTAATTCCTTAATAACTTTCGCGAAAATGATCTGATGAGTGTCAAACTTTTAATTTGCCATGTAAATGATTTATCACTCGAGGCCATGAAACAAAAATCAAATTTCGAGAAAATTTCGGGAAAATGAATAATAAAAGTGAATAGTAAAAGTGAATAGTAAAATTTTCAGGAATAAAAGTTAACCTGAAAATGTGAATTGTTACAGTTGTGCATAGCGGACTAGCGACCGAGCAAATGTTTAATTTAAGATAATCTTTTAGAAAAATGTTACAAGATATTTTTCAAATGGGACCGGCAAGATATTTGGAGTATATAAAATTGTGTCATGAATCGAATTCCATTTTTTTATCACCAAATTGGGACGTTCCTACAAGATGGAATTCGACTTCTAACATGTTTGTTTGTGCTTTACGTCAAAGAAACACGTTACAACATTTTCATGATGACCTTTGTGCTAGACAAAGGCGTGGGGAAAATATGGTACCATTTTCGGTTGAAAATTGGAGTCTTATTCAAAAAATAACCGATTTACTCAAAGTTTTTTAAAACCGCAACAACTATGTTATCGGGTGTTTATTATCCCACGAGTCATTTGGTCCTCAACCAACTTTATGTGATGTGCATAAAATTAGGAGCATACGAATATGATGGTCCACTTTTTGCTAATATGGTTGTATCGATGAAAGAAAAGCTTAAAAAATATTTTCAAGAAATTCCATCGGTAATTACTTGCGCCGCCGCAATAAACCCATGTTTTAACATTAGCGGGGTGGAATATCTTATCGATAAGATTGGTTTAGACTTGGATTTGAACCAAATAGACACTTTTTATGTTACAAATGCACAAGAATCGTTTAAACAAAATTTCAAACGTTTATATGATGTTTATTTTGAGAAATATGGTGCAACAAATGTGGGAACGAGTTCGGTGCCAAGTATGTGTTCTTCGGCTTCAACCGTGGATCCGGATTTGGACTTATTTTCAAATTTAAGAAAAGAAAGCGGTAAACGGGCTAGGAGTGAGAATTTATCGAGTAACGAATATGGGAGATATACGGGAACCGATTGGTTAAACACTATCACACCTGAAGAGTTCAAGAAATTTGATGTTTTGAATTGGTGGAAACAAAGGGAATCTCAATTTCCCGTTCTAGCCGCAATGGCTCGGGATTTACTAAGCGTACAAGCTTCAACCGTTGCTTCGGAATCCGCTTTTTTTACTAGTGGAAGGGTATTGTCGGGAAGAAGAACAAGACTCACACCTTTATCGTTGGAGATGTGTATTTGCTTGAAGGATTATTTAGATGGGAATGAACATATACAAGACGTTTCAATACTTGAAGAACCGATGGACTACGAAAAACAATTACAAGAGGTCGAGGTGGAAGAAGGTTATGTAATCAATCTTACCAAAGAAGAAATCGCTTACGATGAAGCTACAAGCGCCGCAAGGTCCGCCATTCAAGTTGAAGATGAAAATGAAGATGAAACCAAATATGAATAAATAGTCGAAATGTATTAAATTTGTGTTACAAGTTCTTTATGTGTGACGTTTATTAGTTTTTTTTAATAAAAGTTAAGTTTATTAAGTTTATTGTGTGAAAAAAAAACGGGAAACGAAAGTTTTGCTAGCCCACTGTTAACAAAATGTCGACCGGTTCTTTGGAACCGGTTTGACCGGATCTTGCACAGGAACCGGTTTTGGAACCGAACCGGAACCGGGTATACCGGTCCCGGATTGTTACCCTCCGGATCCGAAAAGAACCGAACCGGATTGGAACCGGATCCGGTTCTTTGACTATGACTGTTGAACCGGACCGGATTGGAACCGGTTCTGGTTTTTGCCCGAACCGAGAAACGGCCACGGCTAACTCCAACCACGAAAGCGTGTGTCTCAATGGTACCTCTTGTTGTATGAGAAGCTTTTCAACCAAATAGTTGTTGGTTCAAGTTCTGCTTAGGACATGTAAGATAATCTGTTATTTGTATATTATGAGATTGTTAGCTGCCGTTCTTAATAATAATAATAATAATAATAATAATAATAATAATAATAATAATAATAATAATAATAATAATAATTATTATTATTATTATTATTATTATTATTATTATTATTATTATTATTATTATTATTATTATTATTATTATTATTATTATTATTATTATTATTGTATAAACATCATTTTATTAGAAATCCATATGATTTACATGAAATTAATGGGATGCTGAGATACGATCTGAGCCCCCACTTCTCTAGCTATAGCAAAACAAATCCTACTAAAAATATGAGAAGCACCACGCGCCCCAATGTATTGAGTCACAGAGTACTTTCGGATCCGCTTTAGTAAGGGTATTGCATCATTCTCAAGTTCCCCAAAAGAAGATAATGAGAATGGGAGAAACCCATATCCAATATCCACGTATTTAGCCTCATACTTGTCCCGTTTACGTTGTGCAACCTCAATCACTGCACTACCAGGAACAAAATCAACCATACCAGTTTGCGTCAAGGGTGATGACCCTGTCAAATCGACACATACATCAAGCCCTCCATCCCATGAATAGAGCAACATATCAGTTGGGTGTAAAGGTTGATCCCTTTCTCTAATAAGCCCGATGTCAACTTCTTTACGAGCTGAAATACCCCGACCGAGAACATATGTCAACAAGAGTATCGCGCACCACGTTATGCCGGTGTGTTAGGAATATAAATATTCATATGAAAGACTCGGTCACCCCGAGTATTTATTAGCATTAATTAGCTCGTAGGCTAATAGTTTTAGTTTAGATGTCGAATCAACCATGGAGTCGGGTCGGGTCTTTACCCACTGTCAGCTCGCTCCATAGCCCGGTTTAGGGGCGTTTTTGTAAGACACAATATAAGCCCTTCCCTACCCATGGGAAGGGTTGGAACTTCATTTGCTACAAGCTAATACATATTACTTTCTCTCACTAGAAGTCTTTCATCTCTTTCTCTCTCTCTCTAACTTTCGGCCTAACATCAATCCAAGGGTGTGTTATGTTCGTGAATATGTTACACGATGTTCAATACCAATAATACCAGCCCCATGATACAGCATGGTCCCCATAAATGTCCCCTGTAAAGACCCTGGAACAAGCTGAGCACGACATTTGAACAGAAAATAGGGGAACACCTAGCCGATAGCATAGCCACACCGGTAGGTCCTAGTATTCATAGTCTGCCCTAACCCAGAGATCGGTACCATCCTAATCCCCATTTGAGATTTCCATAAAGCAATTTGCCGAGTAGATAGAGAAAAAGAGGATTCATCCGTTTGAGTAACACGTGTGAAATATATATCTTCCGATTTCTTCATGAGTTTGGGGGCAGCGATCTCACTCGGATTGCTCAAAAGGTCAATCTCTATTTTCATATTAAAAGCACACAAGGCGTCATCAAAGGAAGGCCTAGAAGTTACAATACCAGAATGTCGGAGCAACTTAGTCTGTAACCTAGCAGATTGGAGTCTATATGCAAGGAATGCATAGTTCAAGACATCACCTGCAGAGTAAACAGCAAGCCCCCCAAACACAAAGGGTAAAGCAAGCCTATATTGCCAATCACACAAAACCATGTCCAAAAGCAGTGATAATACGCTCCAGAGAAGAACGAAGTGCTACATTAAATGAAACTTGAGCACACTTAAAGACCCAGGGAGAGCATGTGCGCATAGCAAAATATAATTTGGATATACCCGCACAAGCACGAATGAGCAACAACTCACACTTATTATTATTATTATTATTATTATTATTATTATTATTATTATTATTATTATTATTATTATTATTATTATTATTATTATTATTATAACATCACTTCATTAGAAAATCATACGGTTTACAAGAAATTAGTGGGGAGCCGAGATACTAACTGGGGCCCCACTTTATTATTATTATTATCATCATCATCATCATTATTACGCGTAAATGTGAAATGACGCTTATGCCCTACTGCTAAAAACAAAAGATGACGGAGAGGAACGGCGTTGACCAGCGGATTACGGGTCAAAGGACGGAATCGGCCTCAAAAACTTGTAAGAGGGACGCACGGCGATGATTTTTTCTTGTTTGAGTCCCCTGCGATGTTTTTGGGAAAGTTCAGGGACCAACGGTGTATTTTTGTATTATTATTATTATTATTATTATTATTATTATTATTAAGGTTGAATGAGTATTTTGAAACTTCAAAGTTAATCATCATCTTCATTAATGAGGTAGAAAGGTTGTTTTTGTGGTGAGTATGTGGTCCTTCTTTGATGGGCAATGAGTATTATAGACAATAATATTTGAACTGTATTTAGGTTTGAGTAGTTTATAATAATAATAATAAGCTTTGTTTGACTTTTTAGGGGACTTGATCTTTAAAATAAGCAAGATTATAGAATTAGCTTTGTTTGTTATACAGGCTTGTGGAAGCTTTTATAAGCCACAAGCCTTCACAGGTTCAAGCCAGTTGAAGGCTTGTGAGGGCTTATAGTTAGTCAAATTACTTAAATATCTTTCAAATATAGTGAATTATCACGCAAAAACAGAAAATATATTTAAATTTAATTTGATGTATTTTTATGAGATTTTACATTAATAAGTTTTTACTCCAACTAATTAATCAAACAACTTTATAAAAATATAAACTCCAGATACTGCCCAACTATAACCCATTTCGCCTAACATACCCGATATCATTTGGTTATACGAGACTACAGGTACCTTAATTAAAGGAGTGTTTCTTTTTTTTGTTAACTAAGAGGATAAGTCCACAAACCCATTTAATATTATTTCTTTTATAAGTGAAACACACTATTTCCCTTAGTTGATATATATCCACAAGACATGAATTGTAATACTTTTCCCAATAGGTGGCTTGTATAGATGTGGATCCACACACTCTATTAGCTAACAAAAAAAGAAACACTCACTAAGTCACCTACTTATACAATTACTGAAGGGTGAAATTGGCATTTCACTAAAACCTTAGAGCACCAGATGCGTTAAGATATAGGGGTTAAATACGTAAATCATGCACGTTGAAGAAAAAAGATATTTATTGGCCAGTTGTCACTTGTCAGCCAAGTATAAACCCCCAAATTCCATAATAAATATCTTTCTTACCACAAACACTTACGAAATTGAGTTGCTAAAAACACACAGAGTCGGTTAAGGTAAAAATATAAATTGAAATAATACTTGAACCAACCTCTAGGCTCTAGTCCTCTACATACCGGTAATCTTAAGACATGTGGCACTCCGTCAACACATGCTTGCTCATATATACAATCAAATCACCGTACACTTACGAAACCCTAACACCGTCGATCAGGTTCTGCTGTTTTCGGTAGAAAGAAACTAAAAGCGCCGACATGGGGCGAGGTAAGGTGGAACTGAAGCGGATCGAAGATAAGACTTGTCGTCAAGTGTCGTTCTCGAAAAGGCGTAACGGATTGATGAAGAAAGCGTATGAGCTGGCTGCGCTGTGTGATGTTGATGTTGCTCTTTTTGTTTTCTCAGAAAGAGGCAAACTTCAGGAGTTTTCTACTGGTGAAAGGTATTCGCAGTCAATTATCAGTTTCTAAAATAAGCCGTAAAATACGGGTTTCGCTTAAGGTGATGAAGTTATGGTTTCATGTATATATTATTGTACTGTTATTTATACTTTTGAAAATGGAAAACTGAATTGTCACTATTTATTTCCGAGCTTGTTATATCGTCCTAGCTATATTTTGTGCCTATATTTTATGATAAAAGTATATATATCATGTTTTCAGATATGTCCAATTTCTCTCTATTTCCTATATGTCGACAGACATTGGTTGATATCGTCTAAAACATGTTAAATCGTGGTGCTCTTTATTGTTTTGCTTTTTGTTTATTGCAATTTGCCTAACAACTTAGCATATACTTATTTCTCGTGAATCATCCGTATCTAATCACCTTTGAGCAGTAAAATCTAGTTAGAGGGGGCAATCGAGTACATTTTTTTTTTTTTTTTTTTTTTTTTTTGTAAGAAGTAAAATTTTGAAATTGTTCTGGTCGGGTATTTTAGCTGTTAAGGCAGTGCACACCAAGTACAGGTCTGTGTTTGTTTTGATAATAGAAATCAAATCAAAGACAAATTTGATACCGTCAAAATTAAAGATGTAAATTCAACAAGTTAATTTGTACATTGTTATTTTATGTTAGTCAGTTGTACTAAGAGCAAGTATATTTGTATGTGAGTTTGGTTTAAGAAAAATATGGACTTGAAAAAAGAAAAAAGTACAAAACATTTTTCAAAGTCAAGGTCCATCTTATTTGATTTGTGTACGAGTGCACACTTGTAAACTCAGCTTATTTTTGATGCTTTTCAACTAAAATTACATACGAAAATACCATCTGACAGCCCCCCATATCTAAGCTCCGCCCCTGCCGTTGAGATTTGCATAGACAATTTAATAAGCCAGGAATGAAAATTGTTTTATGATTTAGGAAAGATGTTTTGAACAGATATTTTTTTTACCTCTTTAGTCTCATGCATATATATATACACATGGTTGTAGGCCATCATGCAAAGAATGCCTTTGTCCCACAAATATATATTCTCTTTGACATGCAACTATATCTGTAAGTCTTACCTCTTTACACGTGCATTATTTTGCTTAACTTTTAGTCCATGAAATCATTGGTAGTGGTGTATCTATAGCTTTGTGTATCCTATATTTGGTAACATTCATGAATACAATAATGGATTGTGCCCATAGTCGACGCCACATTGGCCAACCATGCACTCCTTTATTTTGTTTCTTGTAAACTTGTTTGTGTGCTTGGAAGTCTGATATAAATTTTGAGGGACATGTTTATGTGGAGATTTCAGGTTATTTATATTATTGTCCTGATCCTTATTGGAGTATTAAGTTGCACTGTGCAATAACATCTTAATTTATTACCCAATTACAACCGGAGCCGTTTTAAAACATTAGAAATGCAACTTAAGCAAATGCTGGATTTTTTTTTTTTTTTTTTTTTTTTTTTTTTTTTTTTTTTTTTTTAGCTTTCGAAAATGAAGTTTTTAGAATATGTCAATTTATTTTAAAAGGTGTTACCACGTTGCCAAAGTTCGCGGTTTAATTTAATCACAGAGCACATGATTTGGAATCGGCTATTTAGTTCACCAGTAGAAAACCAGCTAGTTAGGATTAAGAATCTTGCCTTAGCAAGCCTTTAATTTGATAATACGCCTCTCCAAAATTGTCCAAGTATTCTATCTCACAATTCAACAACGTTCTTGCTATATTGTTGTGGGTCTTTGCGTCGGGGCTGTGGCAGTATAAATTACTGATCTTTTGTGTCATGGATTATGGATATGGCTACTTCTGTGGTAAAGATGCAAACGTGAATCACGGTCGCGCTCATTTATCTAATATTTTTGTTTTTAGTGAGTCGATATATTCTCTCACGACAAGGTTTCCCTAGTACACTTGCGAGTTACATACATGATCTGCTCATTTAAAAACAACTTCACAATGACAACAAAAATTAATATGGGTATTGCAATTTTGAATCAAACAACATGGTCTTCTCATCTAAAATCCACTCCACTATTGAAACCGATACTTATCATCAAAACACATTTAATCAAATATGAAAGACTTGTATTCAAAGATTGTTGTTGACTTGAGAAGAGATTGCTGGTAGACATTAGCTTTTTACTATCTCTTGCTAACATTGAATTATCCAACAAGAAAATGTTTGTAACCAAAATGGGCATGTTTGTAACTTTGCCATTAGCTTTTTACTATGCTACATTTGTGCTGTAACAGAAGCATATATTCAGTTGGAGCTTGGTTTCCACTGCAAGATAACGGAGCGGCTTGCTTTTGCATATATTGTCCATAGGCAAAGAGCAATCTTAGTTTGCTCATTCTTGAAAAATAAAATAAAAAAGAAAGAAAGAAAGAAAGAAAAATTAACACTTTTTTTTTAAAGCTTTCACGATACTGTACACTTTCTGATATCCAAAAATTATGTAAACAACAACAACAACAAACCCAATCCCGCTTGAGGAGGGTATGGGGGAGTTAGAATAAAAAAACTATGTCTAAAAGCAAAAATGACACCATTTAAGATGACCCATAAAAGCTTTCATGATACTGTATGTTTTTTTAATTTTTATTTTATTTCTAAAGTAACTTCTGTTGTTACTGACTTACAAAATGACTATTTTCCAATTTCAATGGTGATTTGATTCGAAGCTTTAATTTATCAAAGAATGATACCTTCTTTTGGGTCACAAGTTCGAAGCTTGTTCTCGATTTTATTTATTGCTTGTTTACATTAAACTAGCAAAAGATTTGGATATAGATGTAGTACTATTGTGTACACAGAATTGAAGAGTAGAGTCAATAGGTGCAAATATTGAGAATATGTATTTGTTAATGGAAAAAAAAATCAGGGCATGCCTTAAAAACAAACAAATATTTGGGGTTCATATATTTTAGAAAATATGAAGATCCATTCATGTAGAAATCGATAATATGACTAGACATGGTCTCGCATAAGAAAACTAGAAATCGATAATATGACAAAACATGGTCTCACATAAGAAAATGCGAATGCATAAGATGACTCACTTTCTATTTGAAGCTTTAGAGCAAATCATTCTTACATGAAACGACATGACCCACATGTCATGTTGATCTCAACATAAGAGGATCATAATCCATTCTAAAAGGATTTGCATATGTCAACTATGCATAACTAGAGACAAACCTCAATAAGTAAGAAATTTGAGATTGCAACTAGGAGTGAGATAACAAACAAAAGCTTGGATAAAAAACATTATACAATTTGGTAGATTGGGCGACGTGCCTTCTAAATAGCTTAAGTTGGACTAGATTTAGACAAGTAACCCGATTTAGACAACAAACATGTTTGTCGCTTATACCGGGTGAAGTAATATGTATTTTGCCTTGTATGTCTCAAAATGTCGTTAGTCCTATTAAATTTAACTTGTATTTCGGAAGACAACTATGCGTAGATCTTTGCTATATATGTATAATGGAGACCCAAATCGCCAGGTAAAAATGGTTGTTTGACCTATGCGAAGGCTTGGTAACATGTAGAACCACTGAAGGAGTAATTTAGTATAGGTATAATAGGAATCATTAAAATTAGTTTTTACTTTTACATTTAACCTAAACTTTCTATAAATGATTCCTACTCAACTTTTAATCAAATTATTATCTTTCGTGTATTATTGCATTTTTAATAAATAAAAAAATTGAGCAAATCTAAACAACATATTAGAAAGTACATAATTTTAAGCAACTTATATATTTTTTAAGCGAAAGCATAAGTAGGATAAATGACAATCCCAAACATGCTTTAAAGTGAAAGTAGTGAAAGTGATGAACTCTTGAGCTATTTAAACTCGACTCTAAATACTTTAATCAAGCTTGATCTTCTCAAGTATTTAGATACTTGACTCGCTAATCCCACTGTCCTTATAGAAAATTAGACATATTAAATTTCTACTGTTGTTGTCAATATATTTGTATGGTTATTTGAAAATATAATCATGTCAAGTCAAGCTTCAAAATTTGTGTAGCACTATATGGAATCAATTTTGCTCTACTACACTATGTAGTTCCCTAATCCATGGAAGTTTAAGTAAAAACGGTGAATAAAATATTTAAGACAAATTAAGATATAAGGATAAACTCATCAACGTATAATTTTTACGGCTAATGGCACCAAAATGTATCATAGTCGTCACTTATTCCTTCTATATGTATCGAACAATTTTTTTTGCTATTCTGTTTACTAAACTTTATTTTTGGGCTTTTTTGTATACTTTATGACCGTTTTACCCCTCACTTTATTAACTCGGGATGGGCTAAATGGTCATAAAGTACACAAAAATGCTAAAAAAATAAAGTTTAATACACACAATAGCAAAAAAAATTGTTCGATACATATAGAAGGAAATGATGACAACTATGATATATTTAGAGGCCATTAGCCCTAATTTTTATTTAAATATATCAAAGAATTACAAAGTGTCTTGCGGATAAACACTTAATTGAATGAGAGTAAGGTGTTGCTCTCAAATGAAGTAAACTCAAACAAAGTTAATAGTTTAAAAGTGAACCATGGGCCTCTTATTGGATCATGGATTATAACGAGTTCAAATATGAGAGTAAATGTTCTTCTTAAATGTCAAAATAAATATGGTAGAGATGACGTTTACTCCGACCAACATTCTCTTTATATAGGAGACAAATGAGGATGTCACGTGAGGGTTGTTGAGATATGTCAAAACATTTACCGGTGAAATACATCTTCCATTAAATGCTTCTATTCTTGGAAACACAACAACTTTGCTTTCGAGGGACAATGATGACAATTGTTCTTCCCTTTTCACTAATTCGTACTTGTCTTTGACTTTCTCGAGGATACACTTTATCATGCTCATTTGCTATCTTGAAAAATCCCACCTATAGATCGAAGAGATATGTTTGAGCTAAGCTTTGTTGGTTGAATCAGAGAGCTAAAAGGATCATGAGGGCATTGTCGATCCATGGTGAACCTTTGTCCTTCAGCTTCTAGTTCTTATACATACTAGTTGACTTCGCATTAGCTAGAGAGCATATCTTCAAGTTGTTTTTGACTCGTTAACGATGTCTCTGACGTGAACCTTGTTAAGAATGCTCGGTGATTTCTTTATCAACGAGTATTCTTATACTTAGACTAATATATGTTTAAATCTAGATAGAGACCATTCGACACTGAATTATCCAAACACGAAGGCTAAGAATTCTTAATGGAGGAGGCGTTGATTCAAATCTTGGAGCTGGTAGTTGTTGTTATGTTTGCACGTAGAACCATCGAGTTTGTCTTGAACCCCCCGAGTTTGTCTTGTTAAATCAACATAGTGAGATTTCTCATGGCTACTCCAATTTGGTGCTCAACATATGATTGCCAAAAAGAAAACCAAAAAAATAAAAATAAATAAATAAATAAATAAGTTATTGGTTGATATTAAACAACACATTAACATTACTTACGTTTTTCCTCATAACTGGACGACCGCACTAGGGAGACTTTAGTTGATTTTGGAATATGGTATACACGTACATGGTATTTTTGGTTATAGGTACAAAATACCACATGCCATCCTATGGTTTCATTTTTATCTACCTAGAGTTGAATTAAAAGATCTCAAAACGCCGGCTCCACCTAACCTCTTTTTTTCGACTCCATCAAAGTACTCAAAGTCTCACTCCCTCGGGGTACCATTTTCAACTATTAAAATTGCATCTACTTCCATTAATTTTGACTCCAATTTCAAGTTATATGCTTATTGTCTACAGAAAGGCCTTATAAAGCATGATCCAGTGTGGATTTTTATGTCAGATATAAATATTTGTCACTAACCCTCATGTCATGCAACATTCGCTCCATTGCCTTTCTGATATCTTAACTAACTTCGCATGTAAAAAGGATTCCATGGTGTCTTCTATGGAAAACTTTGGCAATAACAACTTAGATTGTGAAAGTCAATGTTGTTCTTTGATCAACACCCCTAGTATATAATCACATATCATAATGCGATCAACAAAATAGGCTCTTAAGGATTGAATCCCAAACTCCTAGTCTAGATAGAGGAAATTCTTTATTTGGCTTGCAAAAAGTTCCCTGAGTTATGTAAAATGTATGCATTTATTCCTTAGATTCATTTGGATTGATCACCATGACGTGAAAATGCATGCCTCACAAACACTCACTTTCTTGGTAGGGTGCCGCTTAACTTTACTAGTAACAACGTTAAACTAGTATCTACCAAGTCATCCCATGTAAGAAATCGTGTTCCATGTCGCCATCTCTCTCAAATTAGTAACCAATATGACTTGGTAGGCCATAAAAGAACTAGTAATCAATTTGACATAGTAAGCCATAAAAGAACTACACGCAGTGACGGACCTAGAATCTTAGAGGACGAGGGCAATTTTTTTTTTTTTTTTAATTTGTGATACACTTTAATATAAAGGTCATAAAATTTTTTAACACTAAAAACTGATATATTTTTTTAAGATTAAGATAGAGAACTAAGGTTTTTACATTGTTTGACTTTAAGGTGGGGGGGGGGGGGGGGATTTGATTTTGTGGTGGGGTGCACTTTAATAAAATAGTACTAAAAGAAAATTTTTTACACTAAAAATTGATACTTTTTGACGAAACATGGAGGGCACCGCCACCCAACAACATGTAGTTTCACCCCTCACTACACGGAAGAGATGATAATACTATTTAACATGTTACATCAATGATTGTCAACTCTTGTGTCTTTGACTAAGTAGCCTCATCATCCCTTATTATCAAATTTAAAATTCTACTACTTATTCCGCTTTTTTATTGTTATCCTTTCATCTTTGTTTACCTTCAAATTTGTTAAAAGATATTTTATCCCCTTCATCTTTGCTTTCCTTTAATTTGATGTCTAAATATATACAATGAATATAGTTGTTATTTTCTCATTTGACACTTTCCTTATATAAGTTTTACTTTGCACTTGAAAGTTACATAAATAAGATTTTCCTCATAGTATTAATATAGTCTCTCTATGATGTGGCGGCAACAAAATTCTTGTTATCAAATAAATTCGCCCTCAAGCTTTAAACTATCATCTAATTAGAATACATTTGTACTTTTTTAGTTTTTCTCTACGGAACAAAATTCTTGCTACTATCAAATAAATTGACCCGTAAGCTTCGATGGTCATCTAATTTGACTACATTTGTAATTCTTTTACTTTTTCTCTACAACGGACCGTCTATTTTACTCTTTGAGTTACCAACCACTATGCTACGTCCTTTTGCGTGGTTGGTTAAAGAGATAGTCGTCCCTCTTGAATGCAACCCATTCTTGATCATTTGATAGGAGATTCTGGCCGTTCTTCAATTTGATTTCTGGCACCCGAGTTGGACATTTCCATCTTTAAACATAAAATGTTTGGTCATAGCATGATTGCAACCTAGTCTCGGTATGAGAATTGTGAGTTTTCTTATCAGAGTTTTGCATCAAATTATTCTTTACATATTTAAAGTTTAGCTTGGTTAATTGTCTTGCAAGTGGACAATTTGATTTGGAACAAATTAAAACAAGGCAGCCCTTTTTGTTATTTGTAGGGAGGCGGTGTAGATGATGTAAGTGGAACGTTACATACATGCTTCTTATCTTATCTAAAATTCTTGTAGAGGTATTAGTGTATGCCGAGTGTGTTCTCTACATGTCTTATATGGTTCTTGTACATGTGTATCTCGGGTATGTTTTATGTAGTTGCGATACTTAGGAGGGTTTAAATGTGACTTATACATTAATAAGAGGTTTAATTATATATAGTTTAGATAAAGTTTAGGATTGTACTTAGATTATGAAACTAGTTGCTTGGTATGTAACCTTCTTATGGAATTCTATGCGAGTTTGTACATTCTTTCTTGCTCATTCGTTAATTAATTCAAAGTAACGATTGGCGTCACGTGTGTGGTTACTTTGAGTCAATATTCCGCACTAACTTTAAAGGTTTGTTGTTTTTTTAATCCTAACAAATGGTATCAGAGCCAAGATGACGTTGGTTTCTTGAGGCTAGGTCTAATCAATGGTGTACATTTCCAACTAGTAATCTATTCTCCTGTTGGTTCGTCGGTTTCTAGGCAATGATGGGAGATTTGACATTGGAGGTTTGTTAACCAACAGATCTTCTGGTAAATTCGAATCGTAGGTCGAAGACACATAGGTCTAGGATCTCACCGGAGGCATCCTAAATTAGAGGTTATCAGAAAGAGTGATACATGTGGTCGAAGATATCTGCAGGTTCTATTCAATGTAGATTTAGATCAAAGGTTAGAAATCTTAAGATTGTCAAAGTTATTGCAGGAGTCTTGGGGTTTATCAAGGTTGGTATTCCAAAGGTTTAGTTCGACAAGGTTCGAGCTTCAAAAGGGTTTGTACAAGATGAATCTTTAAGCTTGAGGGTGTAGTATTTTTTTTTATTCTAGATGTGATCAAGTTTGAAGAGTATAAATACTTCAAGGTTTAGTTGATTATGTAGGATCTTGAACCGTTGAAGTTTGAAGGTATCCACGATTTCTTGGAATTCAACTCTTGGTGATTTTTCAAAGATAAGTAAGGTTTAGCTTGGTATTGGGATTCAAGAAATGTGATTACTTGGAGTACAAGTTATATCAAGATTGTAGACTTGATGTGGAAAGCGGGTTTAGCACACAACATGTGAGACTTGTTAAAAAAAACTTGAGATTTTAAGGTTTCTAAAGGGTTAAATCAACTTGACTAGGTTAAAGAAAGGTTTGAAGAAGAATGGCTAGTACAAGTAAGGTTCCTAAAGGGTTAAATCAACTTGACGATGGAACGGTGTACAAAATGGAGGTTCAAAATAAGTTGGGTTTAAACAACTTGGTCTCAGTTTTAAAACAAGAGTCCATGGAGTACATGTTCAGAAGCGTGTTTAGTTTGAGGTGAAACTGCATGTAACTCATGTAAATCGTAAAGGTGAGGTTATTCGATATAGTAACGATGATGTTGCAGTAGCTCAAAGATAGTTGGAGGTTAGACAACTCGAGGAAAGGACAAACACAGACTAAGCTTGTTAAAAGAGCATGATCAATTGCAAATTGATCCAAACATGGCAGAATGGCTAGTACAAGTAAGGTTCCTAAAGGGTTAAATCAACTTGACGATGGAACGGTGTACAAAATGGAGGTTCAAAACAAGTTGGGTTTAAACAACTTGGTCTCAATTTTAAAACAGGAGTCCATGGAGTACATGTTCAGAACGTGTTTAGTTTGAGGTGAAACTACATGGAACTCATGTAAATCGTAAAGGTGAGGTTATTCAATATAGTAACGATGATGTTGCAGTAGCTCAAAGATAGTTGGAGGTTAGACAACTCGAGGAAAGGACAAACACAGACTAAGCTCAATAGGGTGCATAAGGTAATGTTGGTGGAATAAAGAAAAGGAGTTCTAAGGAAGCTAAACTCGGGAATATACTAAAGTATAAGGCTTCATTAACAAAACCCTCGGTTCGAGGTTTCACGCTTGGATGAAGATGCTCAGTATCATTAATGCCTTATTTTACTCATAAGATTGTGGAGATTTTTATATGTGGTAACAATACTTAAGAGGGTTTAAATGTGACTTAGACATTGATAAGGGGTTTAAATAGAGTTTAAGATTGTACGTAGATTTGAAAACTAGTTGCTTGGCTTGCAAGCCAAGCATGTAAGCTTCTTATGGAATTCTAATTACATAGGGATTGTATCTCCTCATCTCTATAAAAGGAGGTGGATGCTAGTTTGTACCTTCTTTTTGCTCATTCATTAAGTAATACAATGTAACGTTTGAGGGCACGTGTATAGTTACTTTGAGTCAATATTTTGCACTAACTTTTAAGGTTTGTTGGTTTCTTATCAAACATCATATAAGTACATTTTTTTTTATGTTGGCATGAGTTTACATCTTTACCTTGTAGACATTAATGGTAATAGTGTATGGTTTTAGTCTAATACCTAGAAATCCACTATTGCGATAGGGTAACATGTGACTTAAAGGCTATGGAGATCTAAAAAAAGCATAGGTAGGTGCATACATTGTTGTTGCTCAAGACGACTTGAACATTCTCTCAATGTGTCGGTGTCAAGTTGATATTATCGTTGACAAGTGCTTTAAGTGTCTCCTCTTGTTAATATGCTAGAAAAGACAACTTTAGTGAAACTTACCTTGAAAGAAAAATAATCTTCACTTTAAGGAATAATGTGAACAAAAAGCTAGAAAAAATTCTCAGCACTATGGTTTCACAAGACGTAAACAGCACATGGATCACATATTGTTCCTTTTATGTCCTAAATCTTCGCTCTTTAAATCGAATTCGATCTTCGGTCAACCAATTCATATCGGTATCCTCATTCTACATCCTAAGATACTTCTATCATGCACAACTATAGAATTCTTGTACATTTTCCATTACTTTAGTTTTAAGTTAATCTAATGCTTGAATCCAAGGTGTAGATATACAATATGTGACCAATAGAGTAGCCGTTCCTGCTTTGTGCACTGAATGATGTATGATTTCCCTAACTCCTTCTCAAGCTACTTTACTTAATGCTTTAGTCACATTTCATCCTGTACATTACTTAGCAAAAAGATCTACGGTCAATTGGTTTTTCTGGTTGAACGAAACATTTGCATGATATATCAGATGGAATGAAATAACAAAAAAATTTCCTTATGATTTTTGCAGTAAATTAGCCTAGTGCTTTGCTAGCCACACTTGTATTTATTTATCCTGTTCTGGTTGATGTCTTTGATAGTTACCTTTTACAAGGAACCTCTACAATACCATGTGAATTTTACTTACGCTCATGTTCATGTCAAGTTGCTAACCCTTGTTGTTGTAAATTCTAAAATAGGATGGCTGAGATTCTCACCCGCTACCAAAGCTTTAAGAAGATGGAGGAGTCAACCCGCGCAATGGTACAGGAGGTGTGTAAATCCAGCTCAGCAACCAATTTCTATACATCCCTGTTTATGTGAATGCTGCTATAAATTTAAATCTGTAGCTTTCTCCTGTTAGTATCCATTCTAATAAAATCTTTGTATCTCTAATCCTAACAGGCAAACATGTACACCAGTGCTCAAACTGATCATAAATTTTAATTATATTACCGATCACAATGAAATTGTGTAACTTTGAAGAGGATTAACTAGTTACCTTGCACACATTTATCATATATGTAGTTAGTGTTTCACCATATTTAGCGAGACAGGAGACACTATCAGATGTCTGGTTAACTATTAATATGAGATGCTCTAGTTCTAGATGATCGATCTAGTTACCCAGTTATTACTTCAATATGAAAATGGTAAGCAAATAATCTTATCTTCCTATCTGTTGGACTTCTGGCAGAGGCTTGCTCCAGAATACAGGGACATGTTTACTGCCAATGAGCTGACAGAAATGATCCACAGGTAATCATACAACACCTACCACAAATCCCACATTACATACTTCCCCATCGAATTGGTATATTTTAATTGATGGTAATCAATTATGCAGGCACCTCGAAGAGAACAATATTAAACAGCTTGACATAACCGGTCTAGATCAGCTGGTGCAGCAGTTGAATAGCTTCCTCCAACAAGTCAAAAACAGGAAGGTTAGTCTTCCTCAGCAGTCTAATACTAACTTAGTTGCATGCATTACATCAGATCCAATATATAGTAAAATGATCAACATTGACAAATACTGTGTACATCACTAAGACATCCTTGAAGAGAAAAAGAGGAAATTCAAAATGTTATATTTGTTTGAGATGCCTGAATTTATTATATTCCTTTCGTATACGTTTGATGATAACATATCAGAGGGTTGATGATAATATCTGAGACTAGAGTGTTGTAACTTACAAAGTTAGGAAATGTTAAACATGAACGCACGTGTGTGTGCAATGACTCAAATTTTTTTTTTTTTTTTTTTTTTTTTTTTTTTTTTTTTTTTGTTGTTGCAGATGGAGCTAAAGATGGGAGTTGTGAAGGCCCTGCAAGATCAGGTATGTCTACAATCTAGGTGTGATAGTGTATTAATGGAAATAATCTCGTATTGCACTCCGAGTTGTTTTTTAAAGGCCGCAAATGCTCATTATAACGGATTGTATACATATTAATCAGTATCTGCAGTAATATGGTCAATTTGTCCATATTGACTGGAACTACTAGACCTGGTCTTTCATGGTATTTCTCCCTGAAATGAGTAGCTTAGTGCTTCTGAAAAGTCTTTGTATATACCCTTTTATTGTGAGAAACTGCCTAGCATCACTTGCTTCTCTGTTAGCAGAAAGTTGTAACTGTATGTTAAAATGTGTCACACCAACAATGTTTTATGTGCCCTTCCCACGTGCCTTTATTACACGATATTCTCTGGGTTGTCACTGGGTTGCCTATGCGTCTTGGATTGTGAATCCAGCGTAGTTCCTTTTACATTGTAGTTACAAGTGACTGACAAGGAATGTAACTGTTAGAAACCTATACTATTCGGTACCTCCATCATTTAGTGTTTGTGGTAATAAAACGGCTCTATCTTGCTAAACCTGTTAAATATTCGGTTTCTAAAACATTTTTGTTACTCAGGTCGTCTTTGATCTATCTTGAGGTCTTTTTTTGCTTGTTTGGCTTTAATCTTAAATTCATAATCATAAGTCATAAAAGACCCTGTATTAAAAGGCCACATATAATGCCCTTCCTCTTCTAGTTATACGAGCGATCTTGTAAACTGTTACTGATTTACTAGCATGTTTGAACAGGAAATGCAACTGAAGAAACAAAGAAAATTTATGATGGACGAGGTAAAACTAACTTTAAAGATAAAACTTCTTTTTGCGCACTTTGACTTATTATCTTACCAACTTTTTCTTGAAAACTGTTTTATATGCATTTTTTTATTGAGTGGCTACAGATTATGGCAGCAGGGATGGACGGGATCAACAATGACTCTGATGCCGCAGAGCCACAACCTCCTCTGACGGGTGTTCAGGTCACCAGATGGTTGCTAATATAAGGCAATACCTTTCAACATATATATGTGTCAGAAGTGCCAGTGTTCCGCCAAGACTTACGCCGCTTCATTCATGCTAATGAAGGAGAAAGTTGAATCATTCCTGCCAGCAAGTAACAATAACCCTACTAGACATATTAAACCTCTATATTGTAGTTGTTAATAATGTAATCAATCACTATATGTCATATAATGCATCAGTTTCCGTAAAACTGATAAACTAGTAGCCTTGTAAAATATCCATCTGAACCATGACGAGCTTTCCTTTGAATTTGTATATAATGGTATGTAGCATATAAGATATTTTGTTCCCAGCCGTATCATCATTAGCGCACCAATGGAACACGGTTCACAAAAGATATAAACATTATCATAATTATTGATGCTTTTATTCTTGACACAAACGAATCTCATCTAAATGTTGCTACAGTTGTCAGGTTAAAAGTCCAATATTAGTTATAACATCATTTTATTAACATTTGGAACTCTTCCTATTATTTTATCAAATAAAGACATGGCTCAATAGAACTAGATGAGTACTAGTATAATTGGGAATGGAATTTCCATTAGCTAGAAAATTAATTACAACTAGATGTATATATATATAATACACAAGCATGGTGTTCTTGAATCGCCACACACATTTGCACTAGGAGATATTTCCCTTACGGAATTACACGGTTCACACATGGAGTGATGGCACAAGAAAGCTCACAAATGAGATTTTTGCATGTGAATTACCAACTTGGCCACTCAGGCCTCAGACTCTCAGGGGACTGGATAAATGTTAACCAAATAAGATGGACATACACAAAAGGACTAATGGGCCTAGCCCGCACAACTCTCTTTTTGGGCTTTTATTAGCTGCTATACTTATTATTAATCTTACAGTTTCTTTGTTGGGCTTATATTCTCTAGTGTATAGTCTAGTGTTGGGTTTTTGGTTCCTACTTGCTGTTAGTTTTTGACATTTTGTTGCATGGGAAAATATAAGAAACGACATACATGCTTTGGGATGGAGCAGGGCCGGCCCTGGCTATGGGCAGCGCGGACGACGGCCCAGGGCATCAAGCAACTAGTGGGCATCAAATAGCTTGGTGTTCTGAATTGGTTTACATGATGAAGATGATGTTGTGATGATCAAACGAACCAGAAACATGTTGGACTAGTTTAAAAAACGTTTTTGCCTGAAAAAGAAAATGTTGCAGTCACCGGAAAACATGAGTTATCAGAAAAGATAGAAGAGAGGATGATGACTTTTTTGGTCACGTGAGGTGCTGAGTAAAGACTAAAAAGGGGCCTGTACTATTTTGTCAAGTAGTGTGGGTACTAGGGAAAGTAGTACGTAACATACTACTGTAGGAATTATTTCTTTTTACCTTTTTGTTTTCTTTAATTTCAACCTTTTACACATTTTAGTATTACCGTTTTATATTTAGGTAAAGACTTAGAGTGGTGGCAGTCATGCCTCCAGAATCATCCATACCTCCCAAATCCACCAATAATATCATTCCACCTCATTTCACCTCATCCATACTTTTTTCATACCTCCCAACCCTTTTTTAGTGGCAACCATGCCTTTTCCATACCTCCCAACTTTTTTTTTTAATAAATTAAACAATTTAATTAAAACATAAATATTTCATTAATAACTAAAAGAAAATTACATTATACTTAAAAAAAAAAAAAAAAAAAAAAAAACACCAAATGTACTCTGTTTTCTTTCTTCTCCATTCACTATACCTGCAAATTAAAACACACACTAACATGAAAATCAAGTTTAGAAAACAAATACAAGTTTAGTGAAGCAAATAAACGTACACATAAGTTTAGAAAACAAACCAACGGTTATATTTTGGGCTTGCCGTTCACATGCTTCGGAGGCAAAGATTGCCGTTCAAGCCATGCCGTTGGGCATGCCGGTGGGGTGGCGGCGGTGTTCACCGCCGGCATCACCTTGCCGTTGGTGATGCCGCCCACCATTGCCACCACCCTAATAATTGTAGTTCTAAATATTACATGCGTGAAACAGAATTTTTTTTTTTTTTTTTTTTTTTTTTTTTTTTTTAAATCTTTTGTTGACCAAAAAAGAAGATAAAGTAATTTAAAAAGAGAGAGTATATAATGTCCTATCAATAAGTGGAAAAGTTAAAATAAACAAAGAAATAAAAATATACAAATGTTGTTATAATTAAGTTAATATTACGCGTACCCTAGAACTAATGTTATAAATAACGTAAGGCGTGACGCGGAAACATGGCTAAACCTCACGCCTTATAAGTTATGGCGGTGCCATAACGTTTTATAAGACGTGACTGAAAGCGGCAAAAAATATGAAAATATGTATAAATTTGTATATTATATCATATTTCATATATACCGAGTTTAAAAAAAGTGTTATACATAAGGAATTAAGTCAAAGAACAATTATTGCACGTAATCTTCTTCATTCCTTTTAAAAAAATACATTTTCACTGGGTCTTGACCGAATCTAACTGAGTCTTGGCCGGAATAGTCGGGTCTTACCCGAATCTAAATAGGTCTTGGCCGGAATAACCGATTCTTAGCCGTATATAGCCGGGTCTTGATCGGAGATAGCCAGACATGGCTGGGTTTTGGCCCAGGGCATTTATTTAAACAGGGGCATTTTTATAACTTCTCGCCCAGGGCAGCAAAAAACTCAGGACCGACCTTGGGATGGAGTCCTCAGATTAATTTGGAATTACAGGGGTATTTAATAATTTATGCTAAGCATGTGTAATATAGAGGTATAATCGACATGATATATTTGACATAGGGTCAACGGGTCCAAGGATCCAAAGGAAATGGCCAGAGATTATAGGCTCATTATAATACCTTTTTATTGAGATTCTGGAAAAGGACAGAGTTACATAAATCTCAAAGTAATGAATATTCTAAATAGATAATCACATATGTGAAAGAAACACTGCCGATATACCGGCCAAAGGATTTTGCTACATCCACATAAGGATTCCCACTAAAAACCTCCACTCGCTGACGTGTCAGCGGGTGATTGGTTTTTTGTGGGATCCACATTCCACAAAAAACCAATCACCCGCTGACACGTCAGCGAGTGGAGGTTTTTAGTGGGTTTTTTATGTGGATGTAGCATAGCCCCCGGCCAAAAAGCTCTACGTTGAACTTCATCCACTCCAACCTATGAAGGAATTGCTTTTTGTTTGTCGCTTATTTGCCTTTAGCAGTCTACTAACGAAGAGCCACTTGCATTGCTATGACCAAGTATCTTCCTTTTGCTTCCGTAGAGGCTACCATATTTGAAGCGGATCAATTAAATCTACTCCAACTAGAGGTGGACATCGAACTCGGTTCCTGAACCGGAACCGAAAAATTATCCGAATCCGGTCAACACCGGTTCCGGCAAGATCCAGTCCCGGTTCCAAGAGTATCCGGCGAATCCTGTCCGGTTCCACATTTTTCTCGCAAGAACCGGTTCTGAACCGGATAATTCATCACTGGTTCGCGATCCAATTCTTGGGAACCGGTTTCGAACCGGATCCAACGGCTCCTTCTCTTTTTCTGCAATTTCTTCACAGTAGCAGCAGCCCAACGGCAATATAGCCGTTTTTCTGGTTTTTTGACCGTTTTCCAACGGGTTTGTCCCTCCTTTTGTCCTATTTTGACCTCCTAAACATTCTTATAAATACAATCCATGATTTTGGTTGAATCACAACAATCAAACACACTAAAAACAATCAAAAATTGCTCACAAACTTGCAAAAATGTCTAGAAGAAACCAAGGTTCTCAATCTCAACCAACATCATCAAACAATACCGCTTCTCAAGCTCAAGGTTCTACAAACCAACCGTTTGAAGTTGGGATTGAACCAACAACTCGAAACCAAGAAATTTGGTGTCATTTCGACTTAGTTAGGTTTTCGGATGGTTCAAAAAAGGCTCGTTGTAAAGCTTGTAACACTTTTATCAATTCCGATGGGAATTCTACGTTGAAGAAGCACAGGAAAAACCATTGTAAAGCAACAAAAGGCGTTTCAGGATCGGGACAAAGTGTTATGGGACAAGATGGGAGTATTTTTGTATATGACGAGAGGGCACTTCGTCAAGATTTAGCTCACTTTGTGATTCAAGAGGGTTTTCCGTTCAACCACTTTGACAACTCTCGGTTAACGAGGTTGATTCAAAAAAGGCTTCAACCACGCTACACTCATGTAAGTCGTCAAACTCTTAAACGTGATTGTATTAAATCTTGGGTAAAGGTTAAAAAGGAATTAATAATTGGTTTTGATGCTTTAAAAACTAGTGTAAACTTAACAACCGATGTTTGGTCGGCGGTTCATGGTTTGTCGGGTTCATACATTTGTGTTACCGCACATTGGGTTGACCCCAATACTTGGAAAATGATGAAACATACTATTGGTTTTGAAATCTTTCCAAATCCGCACACGGGTGAAAATTTAAGTTTAATGTTGAGATATGTTATGAAAATGTTTAATATAGAAGAAAAGGTTTTTTCAATATCATTCGATAACGCTTCTAATAATACAAATGCGGTGGGATTACTAAAACTAAAATACCGACCGATTGTTGATGGCATTTTTTTTTATCATAGTCGATGTGTTGCACACATCATTAACTTGGTTGTGCATAGCGGACTAGCGACTGAGCAAATGTTTAATTTAAGATAATCTTTTAGAAAAATGTTACAAGATATTTTTCAAATGGGACCGGCAAGATATTTGGAGTATATAAAATTGTGTCATGAATCGAATTCCATTTTTTTATCACCAAATTGGGACGTTCCTACAAGATGGAATTCGACTTATAACATGTTTGTTTGTGCTTTACGTCAAAGAAACACGTTACAACATTTTCATGATGACCTTTGTGCTAGACAAAGGCGTGGGGAAAATATGGTACCATTTTCGGTTGAAAATTGGAGTCTTATTCAAAAAATAACCGATTTACTCAAAGTTTTTTAAAACCGCAACAACTATGTTATCGGGTGTTTATTATCCCACGAGTCATTTGGTCCTCAACCAACTTTATGTGATGTGCATAAAATTAGGAGCATACGAATATGATGGTCCTCTTTTTGCTAATATGGTTGTATCGATGAAAGAAAAGCTTAAAAAATATTTTCAAGAAATTCCACCTGTAATTACTTGCGCCGCCGCAATAAACACATGTTTTAACATTAGCGGGGTGGAATATCTTATCGATAAGATTGTTTTAGACTTAGATTTGAACCAAATAATCACTTTTTATGTTACAAATGCACAAGAATCGTTTAAACAAAATTTCAAACGTTTATATGATGTTTATTTTGAGAAATATGGTGCAACAAATGTGGGAACGTGTTCGGTGCCAAGTATGTGTTCTTCGGCTTCAACCGTGGATCCAGATTTGGACTTATTTTCAAATTTAAGAAAAGAAAGCGGTAAACGGGCTAGGAGTGAGAATTTATCGAGTAACGAATATGGGAGATATACGGGAACCGATTGGTTAAACATTATCACACCCGAAGAGTTCAAGAAATTTGATGTTTTGAATTGGTGGAAACAAAGGGAATCTCAATTTCCCGTTCTAGCCGCAATGGCTCAGGATTTACTAAGCGTACAAGCTTCAACCGTTGCTTCGGAATCCACTTTTTTTACTAGTGGAAGGGTATTGTCCGGAAGAAGAACAAGACTCACACCTTTATCGTTGGAGATGTGTATTTGCTTGAAGGATTATTTAGATGGGAATGAACATATACAAGACGTTTCAATACTTGAAGAACCGATGGACTACAAAAAACAATTACAAGAGGTCGAGGTGGAAGAAGGTTATGTAATCAATCTTACCAAAGAAGAAATCGCTTACAATGAAGCTACAAGCGCCGCAAGGTCCGCCGTTCAAGTTGAAGATGAAAATGAAGATGAAACCAAATATGAATAAATAGTCGAAATGTATTAAATTTGTGTTACAAGTTCTTTATGTGTGACGTTTATTAGTTTTTTTTTAATAAAAGTTAAGTTTATTAAGTTTATTGTGTGAAAAAAAAAAAAAAAAAAAAAAAAAAGAAAAAAAGAAAAAACGGGAAACGAAAGTTTTGCTAGCCCACTGTTAACAAAATGTCGACCGGTTCTTTGGAACCGGTTTGACCGGATCTTGCACAGGAACCGGTTTTGGAACCGAACCGGAACCGGGTATACCGGTCCCGGATTTTTACCCTCCGGATCCGAAAAGAACCGAACCGGATTGGAACCGGATCCGGTTCTTTGACTATGACTGTTGAACCGGACCGGATTGGAACCGGTTTCGGTTTTTGCCTGAACCGAGAAACGGCCACGGCTAACTCCAACCACGAAAGCGTGTGTCTCAATGGTACCTCTTGTTGTATGAGAAGCTTTTCAACCAAATAGTTGTTGGTTCAAGTTCTGCTTAGGACATGTAAGATAGTCTGTTATTTGTATATTATGAGATTGTTAGCTGCTGTTCTTAATAATAATAATAATAATAATAATAATAATAATAATAATAATAATAATAATAATAATAATAATAATAATAATAATAATAATAATAATAATAATTATTATTATTATTGTTATTATTATTATTGTATAAACATCATTTTATTAGAAATCCATATGATTTACATGAAATTAATGGGATGCTGAGATACGATCTGAGCCCCCACTTCTCTAGCTATAGCAAAACAAATCCTACTAAAAATATGAGAAGCAGCACGCGCCCCAATGTATTGAGTCACAGAGTACTTTCGGATCCGCTTTAGTAAGGGTACTGCATCATTCTCAAGTTCCCCAAAAGAAGATAATGAGAATGGGAGAAACCCATATCCAATATCCACGTATTCAGCCTCATACTTGTCCCGTTTACGTTGTGCAACCTCAATCACTGCACTACCAGGAACAAAATCAACCATACCAGTTTGCGTCAAGGGTGATGACCCTGTCAAATCGACACATACATCAAGCCCTCCATCCCATGAATAGAGCAACATATCAGTTGGGTGTAAAGGTTGGTCCCTTTCTCTAATAAGCCCGATGTCAACTTCTTTACGAGCTGAAATACCCCGACCGAGAACATATGTCAACAAGAGTATCGCGCACCACGTTATGCCGGTGTGTTAGGAATATAAATATTCATATGAAAGACTCGGTCACCCCGAGTATTTATTAGCATTAATTAGCTCGTAGGCTAATAGTTTTAGTTTAGATGTCGAATCAACCATGGAGTCGGGTAGGGTCTTTACCCACTGTCAGCTCGCTCCATAGCCCGGGTTAGGGGCGTTTTTGTAAGACACAATATAAGCCCTTCCCTACCCATGGGAAGGGTTGGAACTTCATTTGCTACAAGCTAATACATATTACTTTCTCTCACTAGAAGTCTTTCATATCTTTCTCTCTCTCTCTCTCTCTCTCTCTCTCTCTAACTTTCGGCTTAACTTCAATCCAAGTGTGTGTTATGTTCGTGAATATGTTACACGATGTTCAATACCAATAATACCAGCCCCACGATACAGCATGGTCCCCATAAATGTCCCCTGTAAAGACCCTGGAACAAGCTGAGCACGACATCTGAACATAGAATAGGGGAACACCTAGCCGATAGCATAGCCACACCGGTAGGTCCTAGTATTCATAGTCTGCCCTAACCCAGAGATCGGTACCATCCTAAGCCCCATTTGAGATTTCCATAAAGCAATTTGCCGAGTAGATTGAGAAAAGGAGGATTTATCCGTTTGAGTAACACGTGTGAAATATATATCTTCCGATTTCTTGTTGAGTTTGGGGGCAGCGATCTCACTCGGATTGCTCAAAAGGTCAATCTCTATTTTCATATTAAAAGCACACAAGGCGTCATCAAAGGAAGGCCCAGAAGTTACAATACCAGAATGTCGGAGCAACTTAGTCTGTAACCTAGCAGATTGGAGTCTATATGCAAGGAATGCATAGTTCAAGACATCACCTGCAGAGTAAACAGCAAGCCCCCCAAACACAAAGGGTAAGGTAGCAAGCCTATATTGCCAATCACACAAAACCATGTCCAAAAGCAGTGATAATACGTTCCAGAGAAGAACGAAGTGGTACATTAAATGAAACTTGAGCACACTTAAAGACCCGGGGAGAGCATGTGCGCATAGCAAAATATAATTTGGATATACCCGCACAAGCACGAATGAGCAACAACTCACACTTATTATTATTATTATTATTATTATTATTATTATTATTATTATTATTATTATTATTATTATTATTATTATTATTATTATTATTATTATTATTATTATTATTATTATAACATCACTTAATTAGAAAATCATACGGTTTACAAGAAATTAGTGGGGAGCCGAGATACTAACTGGGGCCCCACTTTATTATTATTATCATCATCATCATCATCATCATTATTACGTGTAAATGCGAAATGACGCTTATGCCCTGCTGCTAAAAACAAACGATGACGGAGAGGAACGGCGTTGACCAGCGGATTACGGGTCAAAGGACGCAATCGGCCTCATAAACTTGTAAGAGGGACGCACGGCGACGATTTTTTCTTGTTTGAGTCCCCTGCGATGTTTTTGGGAAAGTTCAGGGACCAACGGTGTATTTTTGTCTTATTATTATTATTATTATTATTATTATTATTATTATTATTATTATTAAGGTTGAATGAGTATTTTGAAACTTCAAAGTTAATCATCATCTTCATTAATGAGGTAGAAAGGTTGTTTTTGTGGTGAGTATGTGGTCCTTCTTTGATGGGCAATGAGTATTATAGACAATAATATTTGAACTGTATTTAGGTTTGAGTAGTTTATAATAATAATAATAATAAGCTTTGGTTGACTTTTAGGGGACTTGATCTTTAAAATAAGCAAGATTATAGAATTAGCTTTGTTTGTTATACAGGCTTGTGGAAGCTTTTTGTTAGGACCCTTGATCTTATATCTTACACAAGTTATATATAGAAAAATAGAAGAGATTAGTAGAGAGAAAGAGATGGATACTTCTAGAGAGAGAAAGAAAGATGTATTATATTTAGAGAGAAGAATACACCTAGAAACACATAGAAGCACCACCTCCAAATGGGAGCATTTGGAGGTTTATATAGTTAAGATAAAGAGATGGGCCGGGCTTGGGCTTTTGTAATTAGCTAGACCTAAACTAATACAATATTAGATTAAACCAAGCCCGTTTACCCTTAACTAAACTACAAAACTATTACAACATTATTACAAGACTCGGTGATACAATAATGATCGTCACTTCTATTTCTAACAATCTCCCCCTAAGGGGCGATCATTGAGATCTCTCTTTGATTCCATTGATGATCAACACTTCCAATGCTAACAATCTCCCCCTAAGGGTGATCATTGAGATCTCTCTTATGTGACCTCGATCTTTGTTCTTTGAAGCTTGTTCTCTTTGAACTCTGAATCTTGTTGTGTAATAGTTTTGCTAGTTCCTTTGTTCCAATCATGCTTTGTGATCTTTCTTGCCTTTGATCAACATCTTTACTCTGTTGTCTTTACGTCTTTTCCAACATGCTCATACTTTGTTTGACATTGAATCTTTGTGAAGTTATCTTTTCTTTGACTTTAATCTTTGTTTCTTAAGTTTGTAGATTCTTTGACTTTGACTTAGAAACGTTCTGAACTTTGCTTTGCTTTGATCTTTGAAGAGAGCTTTGCAGGGTATGAGCATGTGGATCTTTGAGTGATGGTAACGGTCTTTCTCCAGGGAGCATTCATTAGTACCTGCATAAAACAGTTAGCTATAAATATCCGGTACTTACAGGTTCGGAATTAGAGATTGTCAACAGCATAGTGTGAAGACTCCTTCTAACCCTTACCAAGGCCGTTCCCATTTCGGATACTCCCAAGAGAGCTTACGAGACCTACTAAGTAGATCAATGAATGGGTGAGTCGTTGGGGATTACTCCACGACTGTAGACCGTTTTGGGATATAGTAACCACCATAATATGTAAGGCAAGATCCGTAGATCTCATAAAAGACTCTTACAACTTGTGTCCTTTTTGGCGAACACAAGTGTAATCATAGGAAGTGTATCCTAAGAGATCTTTTGATGAATCTCGGGGCTCTAGACTCGATAAGTGCACATTTGGTTTCCTATGCGGAGATTAGGGATGGGTCTCCTGCTTCAATATCAACCATCTCTAAGAGATAAGTTGATAGATTACACCGGTTCCCCGTGAGAATGAAACAAACTCTTTTAAGAGAACTTGAGTGGCTAGAAGGTTAAGTGCAGTGCGTCACTGGGTCCATGACGTCTTGTCTTCAATACCGGTGTCACCATGGTAACAACCAGTAGCATATGAGTTGAACCCGGTGTCTGCCCTAAGGTTGAACATTTGGAGGGCTATTTCTTTTCACCCTTTTTCATAACTTTTCTTTTTAATTCTTCAACCCCTTCTTTCTCCTTTCTTATTTTCTCCTTTTTTCAATCATACCTAAGGACTTCTAATTCTAATCTATTGGATTTGTCCTTGGGTAGATCCCTCCGGCTCTGGCGGATCATAGGACGGTTTTCCCTAACCTTAGTCACCTTATAACACCATGACTATCCTATCATTGCCATGAAACCATTTATTGAAAATCTCTCAAAGTGTTTATGATAATAAAACACATTGTTGTTACCACTTTGAGAGTTTTGCATTTCATTTGAAGGACTCCCCCTTCACATGTGCTCATAGATATTTAAGAAATTTGCACATGTGGGAGGAGTAAGCAGTTTTTGAATTGATTCACTTTCAGTGAACATGACCGATTCGAGACACGCTTACATCACTAGTTAGACTAGCTTGAAATTATTACCCGTCCAGGACAAGTCTTTTCGATTAATGACATTTAAGCTTCGTCAATTCTTTGGTAATATCTGAGTCGAGCTCTTTTGAGATTCTGCCATAATCTTTAAACATTTTTGATCACATTTTAATCATGTCTTCTTCCCCTCAAAAATAGCATATCGTGATATTTTTGATATCAACTGATTAAGAAAAAGCTTTTTGGAGAGATAGATAGATTTCATTTTGCATGAATTCGGAACATTTTTGTTTTTGAGAAATACTCCCCCTCAAAACTCGCATATGTTTCTAAGAATGTTAAATTTTTAAAGTTTATAGGGAAGGAGTCTTCTTGAAGCAAAATTCTGAAAGAGAAAGAAGTTTCAGATTTGATGAATTTTGCATCAAGGTTTTTCGAAAAACAAAGACTTCTCTTTGTTTGAATAGGAATGTCGCACTGAGGCGTACAACCGTGTCCATTTTTAGGATAAGTGCACTTTGTTGATAAAAATCATTTTGCGTAGCACTTTCCTTTCTTTGAAAACTTGAGTTGTGCACTATAAGGTGTACACAAGTCATTTTGATGATGAGCACCGATTTTGATAGATTTTGAAAATCTTTTAGAAAAATCTTGAAAATGTGGTGCTCATGATGTAAGAGAATTTTTGTTTTTAGGATAAGTGCTCGAAAGATATTTGAAACCTTCATTTTGATTAAGCACTTTCCTTTCTTTGAAGAACGAGTCCTTAGCTGAAATACTAAGAAGTCATCATTGAAGCCCGGGTTTCGTACTGAAGTATACGAAAGCCATTGTGAAGAAATGTTTTGAGGAACGACATGTTTTAGAAAAAACATTTTAGAGAACTCTCGCTCAAGCATCTGTACATATCCGTATCATTGTTGAATGATATTTCTAGAAACGTACAGAATATCGATTATACAAGAGACATGTCGTGAGAAGAATATTTTTGGATTTGTTTTTTGATTTTATATTGTTTTTGTAATTTTTTTTTTTTTTTTTTTTTTTTTGAAAAATTTCTATTTTTGAATTTTGTTTTTGTATTTATAAAAGAAATGGAAAATCAAAAATAGAAGATTGAAAGAATGATTTTATAGAATTTACAGAATTTGAACCCTCTGAAGAACTGGGTTCTGAGATAGTTGAAGCACCTGCAACCAAAGACGAAGAGGTTTCACAAATAACAATGTTAGAAGTACATGAATCATCACTCAGCTGGTGTTGACTATCAACGGTTGTAATGGTTTCTACTTCCTTATCCTGATGATTATCACTATTATTTGTCTTGGTGCAACTATAAAAAATCTTTCCTGTGGGAATCCATCTAAGACCAACTGTTTTAAAGACTTTTCCTGTAGGAATCCACCTAAGGTAAGATCTAGACGTAGTTTTCTTATCAGATGCAGCGGAAGTCTCAGTCTTGGAAAAACTACATCCTGTAGATATCCACCTATTAGGTTTCTTAACCTCTTGCTGCTTATCAACGGGTTTGTTTCGATTTGGTGTCTTAGTGGATTGTGTCTTGACACTTGACTTTCTTTTCTTGATAAATTGTGCAATACATGCATCATGGTTAGCTGAAAAAACACATTTTTGACATGTAGGACAGACAAATTCAACATTCTTGTTTAACACAACAATTTTAATTTTGTCACTACAGTCTTTTGGAAATTGTTTGTTGTTCGATGAGACTTTGGAATTCTTTGTGTTGCATTCTACGTTCCTAGCATTCTCTTTTGTGCCACTACTCTTAGATGCAAGCCAATCCCTAGTAGTTTGAAGATAGTTCCTAGGTAATGGTTTACTGCTATTAGCAGTGCTTTGGAATCTTGTAGAATTCATCACACTAGGTTTTGCGCCTAAAATTCCGTTTTTACGACGTTGTGCCTTTTTCCTAGCTTCTTCTAGATGGTGATTTTGGACCATGTCATTAGAACCAACAGATTCCTTTACAGATTTTGTAGTCACATTAGTTGTATTATTCCTAGAAGAGACTCACATTTGTGTTTCTTTCAACAACCAATTTTCGTTTTTCAACAATCTTTTCCATTTCCTTTTTCTTGAGCAAGGGTTGTGGAGTGACTGGTTTTGACAAATCCTTTTTCTCATCGACTTTTGAAGCAAACCGTGAAATTGACATTTTTGGTTTTTGAACCGTGTTTGAAACATTTGGTTTCTCCGAAGTCGATGGTTTTGCAAACTTAGTTTCCACACCCTTCCCTTTTATACTTACAAGCTAAGCTCTCAAAAGATCATTTTGTTCTTTCATGTCCTTGTAGGCATGCTCATATGACAATTTGTCATACTTGCATTCCTCTGATTTTCGATCAAGTTGTTTGAAAAATGACATGTTTGTTAATACAAATATCGCCTAAAAACGTTATTTATATTTTACGATCTTTGCTAAGTTTTGTTAATGACAAAGTATGAACTTTAGCTAAGAGTAAATCATCACTTTAAGTGTTTAAGTCTTGTTTAACAAAGATTTACATTTCCTTTTAAACAAAACATTGTTTTTATTTCTTAAATTAGAAAGTGTCTTGTCACATCACATTTATTTCTTTAAATAGAAATATCACATCACATTTATGGTAAGTTTGTCATTATACATTTATAGAAAGAAAGTGTGTTTGACTAACCATAAGTTTTCTTGTACAATTTGTGTTTGATTAGTGTTTATGTGATGTGACCTTGTTTGGTTTGGAAGATTTATTGCAAAACCAACTGCAGCCCTGACGGACCCCTGGGGATACACGGGCGGATCCCTTCTGAGGGGTCCACCGTATCCGCCAGGCCTGCAGAAGGCTTTGCTATAAATACCAAGCCACAAGTTGATTTTTGGCTTATCACTTAGAGTCATATTTTACACATATTCTCTCATTATACTCAGTAGCTACTAACTTGTGTGATTCTCTTATGTAGCAAAGGAGTTCACATATTCATTTAAGAAGTTACAAGTTTCAACTCTAAGTTGCAAGACTTGTTAGCTTTGTTGTGTATAGACTTTGGTAGTTTATACTTCATGTGTATCTTGTATAGAAGTGATTGGTTAGTATTTTAGGCCTCAAAATACGTAGTGTGTCGGGAGTTGTTGTACCCTTGTAAAAGAACTAACGGGAGTGGTTGTACCCTTGGTAAAGAACTCGACATCTAGCTTAGTGTCGGTAAAGTGTAAGCGACGATGGGAGTGGTTGTACCCGTGTAAAAGAACTCGACATCTAGCTTAGTGTTGGTAAAAGTGATACGTGGGAATCGCACCAGGCTTTACCTCTCAAGGGATCTTGAGAAGCTTACAACCCCCACCAGGCAGTGTACCTGATCGTTGTAGTATAGTATAGTGACAAGTACCGGGGGATTGATCGTTCAGCTAGGAATAGTGTCGCTAGGATTAGAAAACCTAAATACTAGTTCTAAAGGTGAGAGATGATTCTTTTTGTATTTTTATATTTTTTAGAAAGCAAGTAAAAATCTCGGGTTTGAAGGATTTGGGCGGAATTAGTTGCTAATCAACTAACTCAATACTAAAGATGCAATCAAAATAAAATACTAGAAATGAAAATAAACTAAATTATACTAAGGTTGTGAGCAATAAGTGGAGAAAATGTGTTTACTTAGATTTCACTACTCCCTAGACATCTTTTACATGTTAATTACTTGTTATAGTTGCATGGATGACAGATTGTATTCCTTAATACCATTCATGGGGTGGCGCACTTAACTCCCCAATTCTATGAGCTCTTATCTCCTCCTATGCCATGCCCAGCACAACCATAGGGATTATAAACAGTGGCTCATGCATTAAATACAACCAATAAAGACCTAGTGCACATCGGTTCATGTTTCCTAAGACGTTCAAGCATGTTACCATTTTGGAGATCTGCCAGTTTTCTTAAGCCTAACATCAAATTCATTCATCCAAAACAATTATAAACAAGTAATCAACACATAATTAACATCTAGGTTTCATTAGATCCAAGCAAACACAAGATAGATCTAGCCTAGCATGATGGAATTAAGACAAGAACAAGATATAGACAACCAACACATAGACATATTGATTGAATTAAAAGAATACTTATCTCAATTACACATGAAAGGTATCAAGGGTTTAGAACCCTTGAAAAACCTGTAAAATTCGCACCAAGTTCGTACTTAGGGTTTCTCCAAAACTTCTCTTTTTTTAATGTGAAAATTAGAAAACTATATATAGGAAATAGGGTCTGACGGCGTCAAGACAAAGCTTGTGACACCGTCACCTCGCCGCCAAAACTCTTCTCGGACTGCCTTGATCTACTTCTGACGCCGTCATGTGTTAGCATTTTCCAGGCCGTCATGCATTTTACTCTTGACGCCCTTTCTTGTGACGCCATCAAATCTGTACTGGGTCGTCATGAAAATTACTCCTGACGCCGTCAGAAATTACTTCTTGACGCCGTCACCTACTGTTCCCAGCAAGGAAAATTAAGACTTTGGCGTTTTCTTCACTTTTATGCTCCAAAAACGTCCGAATTGCTTCCTTTTCCAGATTTCACTCCCAAAGTACCTAAAATCACAAAAGGAACGATTTAGGGCAATATTTGATCAAATAAATTCAATTTCGGGCTTAAATGACCCCCTAAAAGTGGTTCATTTTTCACCTCATCATATACCCTTACACTTGAGATTTGCTTGTCCTCAAGCAAATGCGCTTTTATTCTACTCAAAAGACAAGTTAGGGGTCATTTAACACTAATATAAAAGTAATTACAACAAATAATCATTCCACTAAAGACCAATAGACAAGCACGGAGGTCATACACTAGCACCTCACAAATAGTGTTTAGATACTCACATCTCTCGGGTGTAATAAAGTATAAATTACAATATGGAAACGGAAGATATCTCTCACTACCTGTCATAGCAAAATAGATTACCATAGGCTTGGGAAAGGATCAAACCTTCACCACATGGCGTAAGCACCTAGGATAAACTATCAAAGAGGTCTTTTAAAGGGTTGTAACGTTAGATGTAGGGATATGAAATACACGGTTTTGTTGGATAAAGGAAGTTTTACTGGTGGCGAGTTAACAATCTTGGTTAATTACATGTACAATATGGCGTTGATAAGCCAAGACTAGACTCGACTTAAGCTAATAAATGAAAAATAACAAAAACATAAAATAAACATAGAATGAAACGGGATGGTAGTCCGTATGTTTTTTCTCTTTTTCCTTTTTCTATTTTTTTTTCTTTTTCTTGATTTTTTCGATTTTTTCGATTTTTTTTTTTTTTTTTTTTTTTTTTTTTTTTTTTTGTGCATACACTCTTACCCTACCATCCAAAATAATATATCATAGGGAATGAACATTCCCCTTACACTTGAATCTTTACATACTTTACATTAAACTAATCTAATGACTCGAATTAAGAAAATCAAAACACTTGGAGCACTTTTAAGATTAACGTACATATGGGGGTAATAAATGATGTTCTTCCCCATTACTCCATAAAATAAGTACTTACCCATGAGTCCAAATCGTCCCAAAACAATATGTACAAGGATATGACTCGACTTAGCAACCATGTAATCAATTAGATATTTAACTTAGGGTTTAACAAATAACAATAATGCACTAAAGATGAGCGCATACACGGAAGGCTAAGGCGATTTGGGTGTACATTTAAGTGGGGTGTAACAAATTCTTTCTTTAAGTAAAATGCTTAAAGTTAGAAACGAAAAGATAGGCTCGGAGGGGTGTACTAGGGGTTTCGTGTACTAAAAATGAGTACAACGCTAAGGGTGTGGGAAAAATTAGTTGACTTAACTAGCCAAGTAATATGACTTAAATGGTCAAGTAATTATGATACGGGTTTAACACAAGGGTGATCCTAATGCCTCTTATCATGTAGTAAATCCTACCACACGAATGTAGTCTCACTAGCGGTCTCGGGATGCATCACTAACGCAAGTTCTAGAATCTAAATGCTACCGGTACACTCATAAGCACTAATAATGAATGCTTTTCCTATCAAATCTAAAGGTGAACCTCACATATTTGGGTGAAATTTTTTTCTGAAAGTACGGTTATGTGCTAGTCATACAATCTCCTATCCATGAGACGCTTGCTATGGCTAAAGTTTCACTCCTAAATGTTGTAAAAAATTTTAAATTTGGCGCCAAAATTGCACTAACAAGTATTTCTCATAGTTTTATTACACATCTACCATTAAACAAAACAAACTCAAGCGAAAGTGCATATGTAAGGTATCATCTTTTTACCCTCCCCTTACACTTAAGATGAACATTGTCCCCAATGTTCAAGTAAAGAATGTAAAAGTTAAAAAGTAAAAAGAATGAAATCAAATACTCCCCTGATTCGCTCGGTATGGATAATAAGGTGGCCAGGTTAAATCTTCCTCCAAGAAAATGAACAATCAAAGCTTCCCTTCCAGAATATAAATCATCTTCTTATCATACATAACCTGTAAATCCTGAAAAAATAGACAAAACAACCTCGCGTAAAATCGGCGGCATCCTATATAAGTTACTAAATCCTAGAAAACAAGATAAGATATAATGCTTGTGGAATGAAGTTTGCAGATTTCCTGGAGATTATAAAACTTAATAATTCACAAAAACCATAAGACTCCGTTAGAAAAACAAAACCGGTAAAATTTCCAGATTTTTTTACACGTGACGCCGTCAAGAGTTAACTCGTGACGCCGTCAGAAGTGACCTGCAGAAATTCTTATGTTAAGTTTCCGGAAAATTTCTGGAAAAACTTGGTCCTACTTCCTGGAAAATCCTGCAAAACTTCATTATGACTCAATACAAGCATTTGACTCTAACAAATACTAATATACATGTTCATTTAATATTGTGGAGAATCATGATCGGTTTGTTTCTTAAAAACATATTTGGGGTTTCCCCTTACACTTATCTTTTGCAAAAATACTTTTAGGTGGAGTTAAGACTAAGCCAAAACAACAAAGTAAAGTATTTCCACTATTTAGTTTAGAAACATGATCAACCAACAATAAAAACAAAGCATGCATACGGAAGCAAATAACAAACAAACAAAATAAAATCACACAAAGCATGGGTTGCCTCCCAAGAAGCGCTTTTCTTTATTTACGAGTCTTGTAGCTAGACTCAAGGTCATGGGTTACTACGTGATACGGGTGAGTTCCTCATTGAGGACATCTTTGGGGTCAAACTTAGGTTTCAACTTCCTATCGGTTTCCTTAGTATGGTATGACCTTTCAAACTTTTCTCCATCCGGATCATACAAAGTCATCCTCATATGCCATGATCCGTCACCTTCTTTAGGTGGCTTGTCCCACCTCCATTTACACTTGTCTCCCTCTCTTTTCCACTTATTCATCTCTATATTAATAGGCATTACGCTCAAGAACTCAATCATCTTCCTAAAGACTAAGTGGTCCTCAAAGGGGTCTAGCTCTTCATCTCTAGCTATGAGTTGTTCTACCGAATGTGTCTTTTCAACGAAATCTTTCTCTAGATAAAATGGGCATTGAGGTCCCATAAAGTTTCTTTCTATCCAAGGTCCATATCTAGATGGTCTCCTATTCATCTCTACCCAATGCGGTGTCGGTTCATCATCACAATCATAACTATGCTTCTTTACATCGTACACCGACCAAGTATCGCCTTCACCTACCGCTATCTTAGACTCCTTACAATCTATCATTGCGCTAGCGGTTGCTAAAAATCCTCTTCCCACTAATAATGGGCATGTAGTGTCACTAACCATGTCTAGGACGTGAAAATCCGCTAATATAGTTAACTTTCCTACGTGAACAACTACATCCTTAATCATTCCAACCGGGTGGGCAATACTCCCATCCGCTAGCCCTATCAATACCTCCGTTTCTTCTAACTTTCCTAGCTTAAAAGCGGTGAATAAGGATAAGGGAATCAAGTTGAGGCTTGACCCTAAATCGGCTAGTGTGTCGAAAGCTTCGGATCTTCCTATCTTACAAGGCAAAACAAATATACCCGGATCATCAAGCTTTTTAGGCAACTTGTTTTGAACGAAGGCGGTCCCATTTTTACCTAGTTTAAACTTCTCATATTTTTCTAGGAGGGCACTATAGTAAGGAGCACGCGCTAAGACATCAATGACGGGGCGTTCAAGGTGAAGTTCTTTGAATTCATCGTCAAGGTCTTGCGTAGGAGGTGTTTCAACTATACTTTTGACCGGTTCCACATCAGGTGTTTTATTTGATTGGTCCTTTTGAAGAATTAGGTTTTGTTTGAAACACGTGCTCGTTGATTTAACCGAGTAGTATTGTGGACACGAAGTGAGTGACGAAACTGAAGATATTGAATTAACGTTTAGTTTCGGATTCTTGATTGTGTCGCTTGGGAGTGCTCCCATTTCTCGGTCATTGAGAACTTTCAACAATGCGTCAATTCTAGTGGTCATCTCGCTTTGCTTTTGTTTGAAATCGGCTTCAAACTTAGATATGCGAGCTTCTTGAGATGCCATGAACTTAGACATCAACCCTTCAAGATTGTTGGTACTACCATAGTTGTTAGAAGGGTTGTTGTTGAAAGTACAGTTGGATGGTGGACCGTTTGGTTGGTAACGATTAGGCGGATTGGAAGAATTAGGTTGATTTTGTTTCCACCTAAGGTTTGGGTGATTTTTCCAAGAGGGGTTGTATGAATCACCATAATGGTTCGGCTCGGGCTTGAAAGTGTACCACTTATCTCCCGCTTCGTCGGTATGCGTGGATGCGTAGTCCGCAAAAGCTATTCCGGGGAGTTCCACACAATCACGAGTGTCGTGGGGACCACTACATAATTCGCATGAAGAAGTGATTTTGTTCACTTGGCTTGAAGGCTTAGGAGCTTCGTAGGATTTCATGAGAAACTTGACTTGGTCCTCAAGTTCCATGATCCTACGGTCGGGAGTGCTAGAGTTGTTCGAAGGCAAAGATATTGCCTTGACCGTTTTGTTCAAATCACGGGGATCATTCCAACTTTCGTTGTCATAGAGAGCAAGATCTTCTATGAGTTCCCATGATTGTTCCGCACTTAGATCACGTAGCTTACCACCGGCCGATTGGTCAATGGCTCACCTCATGGAGAGATCGATATGGTCATAAAAAATTTGGACTTGGAGCCAAAGATCTATGCCATGATGAGGGACTTTTTGGAGTAAGTCCTTGAAACGAGTCCATGCTTCATAAAGAGATTCATTTTGACGTTGTTGGAACATCAAGATGTCATTTCTAAGCTTAGTAGTTCTCCCCGGTGGGAAAAATTGAGCAAGGAAACGAGTGGTGAGATCATCCCATGTGGTGATGGATCCCGCGGGTAAACGCTCAAGCCATTGACTAGCTTGATCCCGTAGAGAGAATTGGAATAGGCGTAATCGGGTTGTCTCTCTAGTTGCAACATCTAGGTCTATGGAATCTACGATTTTGAGGAAGTCCTTAAGATGTTGGTTTGGATCTTCGGAACGAAGTCCATGGAATGCACATCCGCTTTGCACCAACCGGATGGTGTCGGATCACAAGGGGGTCACATTGGCTCCGGTGAGCTCAATGGTGTTTCGGTAGCCTTGGTGGCTAGGTCGGGAATATTCTCCTAAGGTTCGGGGCCTAAGAGGTTCTAGTGGTGGGTTTTGTTGTGGTGGGATGATGGGTTCAAAGATGTTCCCGTTGTCCATGATGTCGGGTGGTGAAAAGTTACGAACAAAAACACAAAGAAATAAGATAGACTAAAGAAGACCTAAAAATAAAAATAAAATCTTACTAGAACGGAATCTAGCAAGTAGACCTAATAAAAAGAGATTCTAACCTAGACAATAACTATTCCCCGGCAGCGGCGCCAAAAACTTGATACGTGGGAATCGCACCAGGCTTTACCTCTCAAGGGATCATGAGAAGCTTACAACCCCCACCAGGCAGTGTACCTGATCATTGTAGTATAGTATAGTGACAAGTACCGGGGGATTGATCATTCAGCTAGGAATAGTGTCGCTAGGATTAGAAAACCTAAATACTAGTTCTAAATGTGAGAGATGATTCTTTTTGTATTTTTATATTTTTTAGAAAGCAAGTAAAAATCTCGGGTTTGAAGGATTTGGGCGGAATTAGTTGCTAATCAAGTAACCCAATACTAAAGATGCAATCAAAATAAAATACTAGAAATGAAAATAAACTAAATTATACTAAGGTTGTGAGCAATAAGTGGAGAAAATGTGTTTACTTAGATTTCACTACTCCCTAGACATCTTTTACATGTTAATTACTTGTTATAGTTGCATGGATGACGGATTGTATTCCTTAATACCATTCATGGGGTGGCGCACTTAACTCCCCAATTCTATGAGCTCTTATCTCCTCCTATGCCATGCCCAGCACAACCATAGGGATTATAAACAGTGGCTCATGCATTAAATACAACCAATAAAGACCTAGCGCACATCGGTTCATGTTTCCTAAGACGTTCAAGCATGTTACCATTTGGAGATCTGCCAGTTTTCTTAAGCCTAACATCAAATTCATTCATCCAAAACAATTATAAACAAGTAATCAACACATAATTAACATCTAGGTTTCATTAGATCCAAGCAAACACAAGATAGATCTAGCCTAGCATGATGGAATTAAGACAAGAACAAGATATAGACAACCAACACATAGACATATTGATTGAATTAAAAGAATACTTATCTCAATTACACATGAAAGGTATCAAGGGCTTAGAACCCTTGAAAAACCTGTAAAATTCGCACCAAGTTCGTACTTAGGGTTTCTCCAAAACTTCTCTTTTTTTAATGTGAAAATTAGAAAACTATATATAGGAAATAGGGTCTGACGGCGTCAAGACAAAGCTTGTGACGCCGTCACCTCGCCGCCAAAACTCTTCTCGGACTGCCTTGATCTACTTCTGACGCCGTCATGTGTTAGCATTTTCCAGGCCGTCATGCATTTTACTCTTGACGCCCTTTCTTGTGACGCCGTAAAATCTGTACTGTGTCGTCATGGAAATTACTCTTGACGCCGTCAGAAATTACTTCTTGACGCCGTCACCTACTGTTCCCAGCAAGGAAAATTAAGACTTTGGCGTTTTCTTCACTTTTATGCTCCAAAAACGTCCAAATTGCTTCCTTTTCCAGATTTCACTCCCAAAGTACCTAAAATCACAAAAGGAATGATTTAGGGCAATATTTGATCAAATAAATTCAATTCCGGGCTTAAATGACCCCCTAAAAGTGGTTCATTTTTCGCCTCATCAAAAAGTATAAGCGACGTTGTAAAGGTTTTCTCCGCCGGTGAAAGGAGCTTGTTGATTAGTGCTTATAACTCTCGAGTTGGAAACTCGAGGCGTGGATGTAGGGCAAGGAAAAAGAGTCCTTGTAGCCGAACCACGATAAACAATCGTGTTGTGGTTTGATCGTTTCTTTCTTTATCTTTGCTTATTACATGTTGTCTTTTAGTTAGAATTGCTAGTCACATATAAAGCTTTTCAAAGAATTAAAGAAGTAAAATTGTGTTTATATCTTCAAACAAAAGTAAAGCTTTTCAAAGAACTAAACAAGCAAAGTTAGGATCATCACAAGCAAAGCTTTTCAAAGTATGAAACAAGTAAAGTTAGAATTGTTATTCACATGAAAAGCTTTTCAAAGAATCAAACATATAACGTTGTGTTTATATCTTTAAGCAAACGTAAATATTTTAAAGGATATTCAAGCTAAAAAGGATTTAAAAAGCGGTAAACTATTCAACCCCCCTTCTAGTTTTCCACAATTGGCATCAGGAGCTACGTTACTCAAGATCTTTAAAATAGAATGTATTTTAAAACTTGGATCGATCCATGGATTTTGAAAATCTCAAAGAAGGGCAACCTATTCAAAACCCACCGCTATTTGAAAAAGAAAACTTACTTGAATGGAAAAGTAATTTTGAAAACTATGTGAAATCAATTGATCAAGATCTTTGGCATGTTATTTCTTTTGGTGATTTCAAACCAAAGAAAACAAGTTTTTGAAAACCAAGATAACTATCTTAAACTTGATAAAAATACTAAAGCTAAAACAATGATTTATAAAGCTTTAGTACCGAATATGAAAGAATGTATTTTTGCCAAACGGCTAATGACATTTGGAAAAATATGTTAAACTTTCATCAAGAAATATGTCAAGTCAAAGATGATCAATTTGATCTCACATATGAATTAGAAGTCTTAGAAATATTAATAGATAGACATTTAGTTGTGATGAATACATGTGCTACTAGTTTAAATGTTTTAAATGAAGGTGTAAGTGAAGATGATTACTCATGTCGAGCTCTTAGTCGACTTGCTTACGATTCATGGAATAACACGGATGAAGATGAAGCCAACCATCCGGTTTGTGATTCTCAACTAGATAAAACATCAAGCAAGGTACATTTTGAAACCAAACACTTTTGCTTTGACAAATTTATCCTAGAGTTTTCTAAACTAGAAAATGAGTCTAAACGTTTATGCAACATGGACCTAAAAACTATCTTCAAGAACGAGTCTTCAAAATCTTTTAAGAATATCTTTGAAAAGGAAATCTTGTTAGAAGATAAAATGTCTAGAATTGAGAGTAATGTTGTAATTGATCTAGAATGAAAATTGTGTCTAGATTACAAACACAAGATTAAAAAGCAAAATGAGAAAGGAAAAATATTAGTTAAATTTGATGAAAGCTCAAAATCTCTTGAAAGATTGTTGAGGAGTCAAAGGTTGTTTAAAGATAAAACCGGATTAGGATTTAACTCAAAAGCACCATTAACTAATAAAACAAAGCAAGTAAAATTTGTCAAACCTAGAAGAGAGATTTAGAGATAATTCAATCTCTAATAGAAACTCATGATAAAAGAATTAAGATTATCATGATCTATGCTTTTATATGATTGTCTAACCTTCTTGGATATATGAGTAATTGAGTTTCAAAGCGTGTCGTCAAACCAAGATTTTACGCGTTGTGTTTATCCTCTTGATAGCATCTCTATGCAATTTAAAAGGTACGCATTACTTCAACTTGACTTTGAGTGTCTCTTGTTTCTAGCATTATGTGTTGGAATATGTGTTATTAGTAATACTCTAAAAGTGTTTACTTGCTATTAGTAATAACTAAGATTAGATTCTATGCAACAAGGAATTTCGTCATTAGTAGTAGATATAAGGTGCTTTGGTTCTTTAACCATCAAGAGATAAACACGAGAAACTCTTGAGTGAGTCTCACTCAACTCTTGATTACAAGTAAGCTAACTAAGAATTTCCTAAGTGTTAAAATGTCTAACACTTTTGTGATGCTTGCAAAACAAACCTTTGTTAAACAACATTCTCAAACACCATACTCTGAGTCTTAAATTGTGTTTTTCTTCGATCACTCCTTTATGATAATCTCACATAAAACACACAAGGTGAAATAAATCACATTAGCATACATTAGAATGTGTGGAAGAAAATGAGTTTTCAACATCTAGGATTTACACATCAAATGTGACACTTAGTCTTATGATGTTGTACCTCTTGGACTTTTTCAAAACAAGTAGAGTTCACAGTGTCTTAAGTAAGAAAACCCAAAGAGTCGAGGAGTCGTTGAATATAACATTTAACGAGTAATCTCCTGCTTCTAAGATATCATCTTTGGTAGATGATGACTTAGTCGAAAGTCCAATGATGGCAAGACAAGTATGTTGTGTAAAACATTAAGAATAAAAGTACAAAATAACATCTTCTCACCTTGAGTCAAACATTGAATTAAGCAAAATTGACATAAGTTATAAAACTTGATTTATAGGTCATAGTTGTGTCTAAACAAATTCAACAAAAACAGTTTTTGGAATTTAGAGTAAAACAACTAGGGAAACAAAATAGATGTTTCGAAGTAATCATGTGATTATAAGTGTCAATATTTGAAAGTCGTTTTGATAATAAAAGCAAGCTCCAAAAGCAAGGGATTTTAACTTAAAGACATTTCTAGTTACTCTCTTGTTCTCAATGGTTAAGTTATTGATGACTTATCAAGAATGAGATTAGTAAATCCGTAGGTAAAACTAAACATAGAGAAATGTTCGGAAGACTACTTGTTCTCATAACAATTAGATCCAACATTATGTTTAGCATTTATTTATGTGCTCGTGTTAAAGAAGATCCTTAAACAACTCTTTAGTTGAGCTTGTTTGGATACATCATAAGGTACTACACAACTAGGATTATGGTATCCCAAAAGAACGGGAATAGAAACCATAGTGTATGCCAAATGGAATTATGTCGGTAATAAGTTGATAAGAAAAGCACAAGTGGTACTTGCACTTTTATACTTACTTACCCAATGATTCTCCAAAACACGTAAGGTTCTCAAATTAGTTTCGGATGGAGAAGCACATCAACAAGCTCCGCTTGAACAAGCAAATACGCATCTACAACGGAATTCTTTTATCAACATTGTTATCCCTTCAACAAAGGAATCATCGACTTCGGCAACAATTCAATCCATTATGGTCTTAATAGACATATTGTGATCCATCATCATCGCCTTGGTAAGATTGTTCATTGAGGAACGTCTTAACTAAGAAAGTCTTCTACGTTAACCATTCTATCAACTTTTTCACAAAACCTCTTGAATGTGAAGCATTCATCATTCCTAGGCTTAGTCAAAGACTCATAAGACCTAAAACCTTAGTTGTGAACACTAGGATAAAACCACAAAAATCAATACAATCCCTTTTGAATTTTTCCCTGCAGCTCCCACGGTACCCTCAGACCATACGGGCGGAACCCTCCTTTTGGTTCCGCCTGGTCCGCCAAAGCTACAGAATGTTTTATTTTTAATTTCAAAACCAAACACCCTCTTAACTTAATCACTCACTTGTTCTTTCACCATCATCTCATCACATTCACCTTGTGATATATCTCAGCCCATAAGATTCACAAAATGAGCAAAACTTCAAGCATCTTTCTCATAACCTTTCATCACTCAAACCTTAAACAACTAATGTGAAATGAGAAACCGAGTTATCCTTTGTCATATCAATATCGAGTCATCCACCATTTCCATGCCCTCAAAGAAACCAAGAGTCAATATCATCTTCGCCAATAACTCCACCTAGTCATCTTCACAAGAAGATTCCACAATGTAACCAAACAAATGTGTCATCCCCACTATAACCTAACCTATTAAGATTAAACCACCGTTCATGATTGATGAGGTGAAAAATGAACCACTTTTAGGGGGTCATTTAAGCCCGGAATTGAATTTATTTGATCAAATATTGCCCTAAATCGTTCCTTTTGTGATTTTAGGTACTTTGGGAGTGAAATCTAGAAAAGGAAGCAATTCGGACGTTTTTGGAGCATAAAAGTGAAGAAAACGCTAAAGACTTGATTTTCCAAGCTGAGAACAGTAGGTGACGGCATCAAGAGCAACAATTTGACGGCGTCAAGAGTAATTTTCATGACGGCCCAGTACAGAAATGAAGGCGTCACAAGGAAGAGCGTCAAGAGTAAAATATGTGACGGCCTGGAAAAACTTAATACATGACGGCGTCAGATGTAGATCAAGGCAGTCCGAGAATTCTTTTGGCGGCGAGATGACGGCGTCACCCATTTGGTCTTGATGCCGTCAGCCTCAATTTCCTATATATAGTTTTCTAATTTTCATTCATTAAAGAGGAACAAGTTTGGAGAAACCCTAAGGCCGAACCATATACGATTTTTACAGGTTTTTCAAGGGTTTTGAGCCCTTGAACCCTTACATGTGTAATTGAGATAAGTGTTCTTCTAATTCAATCAATATGTCTATGTGTTGGTTGTCTATATCTTGTGCTTGTCTTGATTCCACCATGCTAGGCTAGATTTATCTTGTGTTTGCTTAGATCTAATGAAACCTAGATGTTGATTATGTGTTGATTACTTGTTTATGGTTGTATTGGATGAATGATTTCGATGTTAGGCTTAAGAAAACTGGCAGATCTCCAAATGGTAACATGCTTGAACGTCTTAGGAAACATGAACCGATGTGCACTAGGTTTTATTGGTTGTATTTAATGCATGAGTAAATTCTAATGATCCCATGTTAGGAGCTTCTTAGCCGGCTCGACATAGGAGTAAAGTAGGCACTCATAGGATTGGGGAGTTAAGTGCGCCACCCCATGAATGGTATTAAGGAATACAATCCGTCATCCACGCAACTATAACAAGTAATTAACGTGTAAAAGATATCTAAGGAGTAGTGAAATCTAAGTAAACACAATTTCTCCACTTATTGCTCACAACCTTAGTTAATTTAGTTTATTTTCATTTCTAGTATTTTATTTTGATTGCATATTTAGTATTGGGTTAGTTGACTAGCAACTAATTCCGCCCAAATCCTTCAAACCCGAGATTTTTACTTGCTTTCTAAAAAATATAAAAATACAAAAAATAATCATCCCTCATCTCTAGAACTAGTATTTAGGTTTTCTAATCCTAGCGACACTATTCCTAGCTGAACGATCAATCCCCCGGTACTTGTCACTATACTATACTACAATGATCAGGTACACTGCCTGGTGGGGGTTGTAAGCTTCTCAAGATCCCTTGAGAGGTAAAGCCTGGTGCAATCCCTACGCATCAATGATACATAAACCTATGTTCACCCTTGTGTCGCTCTTTGAAACAAAGGGCAATTGTCATATCCATACTCTCATTAACATATTTGTCTATGTCGTCAATAGTCAAGTGAATTTCATTATGAAATGCGTCTCTTTCACTTTCTAGCAAGTGAAGAACACAAAGAAGATATCCAAGCTTTAAGTATTGTCAAGCAATCACCACCTCATTTCACATATCCACTCTCGGTCGTCAACCATTCTTTACCACCGTTCACCACATTGTTAAAACAAATGAAAAACGTCATTGAAACATCACTTGCATTATAAAACGTTTTTAAGCATCAAAATGAGTCAAGTTAACCGCACCTCCACATTGTTTTCATATAGGCACACACTAGAACATACACATTACAATAGTCGTTCACTTAGACTAAAATGTGAAAATTTGATTTTCTAGGAATCATAATGCCTCCTCTAACTCTCTACGACTACAAGGACACCATCAAGTACCTACCTAAACATCACAAAACCAAAGGTCTTACTCAAACTCAAATCGTTGTTTTCAAAGCCTTAGAAAAACGATATGTCCATAAGGGTAGAACCATTGATCCATCCTTCTTAGAAGGTACAAACCTCTACACGGAATTTGCCACAATCAACTTTGAGTGTCTCTTAGAAATCAACGAGCCTATTTGTTCTAGGTTCATTTTAGAATTCTATGCATCTGTCACCCTCTCCAAGGATGAGTATGGTCGCATGTCTATAAACTTTAGGGCTAGTAGTCATCAATACTCATTCACTCTCGAGGAGTTTGCTCAAATCCTAGGTGTCCCAAACCATGGTACTTGCATCTACTTCAACTTGCACTCCCTCTCAACTCTTAACACACTCTTTGACCACATCTATCCCTATGATACCCCTCTTGTGTCCAAAGATGAACTTCGTGACCACCTCTTCATTAGGACCACCAACACTAGGAGAACTAGAACCGGAAATGAGGTCATTAAGGACCCATATGGAATGAAATTCAATGAACACAAGCCCCAATTCAAGAAATGGGAAGAACTCTTTAGAGCCAACATAATTAGCACCATAGGAAACCGGGATCACATCAATATTTGCCTTTGCTACATGCTCTGCTCCTTGTCCGTTAGGCAACCCTTCAACCTTGCCTACTACATGACCAAGAGAATGACCGACATTCCCGTGCAAGGCACAACGTATATGCCGTATGGAATGCTCTTGACCCGTCTCTTTAGGTTCATCTCTCCCATTCCATCAACTCCTAGAGGTCTTCACCTAGACTACTCTCTCATTCCACACGCTTTTGTCCCACTAAGTGATAGGAGAATCTACAAAGCCCAAGGTAAACATTTTCCAACTTTAGGCTTTGGCCAACTCTAGGCTCCCACCTCTAGAATACATTTCCCAACTTTCGGATATTCCAAATGAGTCGGCGGAGTTCAAGCAAACAAAGGGGATGTTCAAAAACATCGAGAGATTTCTTGGAAAGCTCAAGAAGAAGATTTACCGTCTATGAGAGCGGGTGTGTAGGAGTGTTTGGCACTAGGTGCTCTTTGAACAATTTGGTCGTTTAAACATTACGTGTTATGTATTTGTGTGTTGGTAAGATATTTGGTACTATTTAGAACTTGTAGGAACTAACAATGATGCAGGAAGACAACATTTGGCAAGTTGTCAAATTTTCATGTTTATGAAATTTTCACTAAGTATAGTGAAATTCTCAACCCTCTGGTCAAAGTCCTATGGTATGTGTGTTTACATGTCCAATTTTTGCATTACCTAACCAGATATGCATTGTCTTTTTGATTTTAGGAGTTTTCGAAAAATTTGAAAAACGTCTCGCAGGTCAAAAATACGGACTGCCAAGTTTTTCAGGACTGGCGGATCTGGCGGCACCCTAGATTGGGTTCCGCTAGTGAAATTTCTGGGCAACCCAGAAATGGCCCAACGGACCAGACGGAACCCAAAACAGGGTTCCGCCTGTGTATCGCGAGGGTTCCGCCAGTCACCTGCAGAAATTTTTTGTCATTTTTCTTAAGTTCAAAACTTGTAAAGTGTCAAACCATTTTCTTTAGTGAGAAACATCTTCCCTTACCTCCAATAACCATATTAGGACAACTCTCACTCACTAAAACAATTAGGAAGTCACTTCCCGCAAAAAGTTCAAACATAACTAACCCAAGGAACCCTTTTAAAGGATCCTTCAAACCATTAGAACATTTTCAACCAAATCACATCCCATGATCACAAAGCATTGAGTGCATATGTTGGTCTTTCACTCCACCCTATTCCATTGGATTGACATCAAATGATGTGACAAGTTCATGAAAATCATTTGATACCTCAATCTTTGAATGGTAGAACATCAAATCCAAACACCCCTTCCCACAATTCTTTTTAAGTTTGATCACTTTAGAATACCCCAAAACTCACACCAACACCATTACTTCTCTCAATCTCAAAACTCTTGCAAACCAAAGATTTGAGATGACTTAATCAAACACCTCATCCGAATCATTAAGCTAAAAACACTAGGATTAGTGTTAAACATTGTTGCTTCAACAAAACCATCAAATCAAGCTCATCACTTGACATTTCTTCACCTATCCAAAACTTCCTTAACCTTACTACCTCAACATCATATTCAATACCTTGCAACATCAACATGACCACTATTCAAGATTTCCTCAATCTTGCTACTCCAACATCCTCTCCCAAACATGGCAATACAAACATATACACTTTTCAACCATCAAAAACTTTTTCAACCATCGATCACCAACACTTACACCAATGGAACTTTTCCATACACCACCAACATCACCACATCCACTATTGGAAACTTTTGAAAACCTATCACCTAAACCATCAAGCCCTCCATCATTTGTCACTTTTTGACACCATTGCCGAAACGAAAACCCAACAACAACCAATATTTCAACCAAATGAGTCATTGAATGATGCACCTCATCCACCGTCATTGCTTGAGAGTTTGGCTTACCATTATGCTATACCCTAATTTTTTTTTTGATCAAGGTCATACACACCTACAATCATTTGTGTTTCACCCCATTTACAAAAACCTTCATGGTAATCCTTCCAGAGAACCAAGCTTCCATCACTTTGTTCAACGACAACAACCACAAGAACTTTCCCAACACTTTGAATCTCTATTTTCTTCGTATAAGAAAATAGAAGCATCTCAATGATCTTTCACCAAGACCAATAAAACCACCACCTTTCATAAATGAATAACCAAGGTCATTGCTTGACCAAAATGAGTCTTTTGACCACAACCAAACACCACAACAAGAATATCACCACCCAAAACCATTGTTGTCTCACCTTATCTACAAAGACATCCATGATCCTCTAAACAATGAAACGAGGTTTATCCTAAACCACATTGTGGAACGTCTCAAGTTTATAGTTTCCAAAATGAAACAAAACCGTTTCTTTTGGAAAATGTTGCTCATTAAAACCAACAAACCAAGTTTAGAGCACCAACACCACCTCAAGTTTAGAGTCTCCAAAATGAAACTAAACCGTTTCTTTTGGAAAATGTTTCACCATTTAAAGCAACAAACCAAAACCGTGTCACCTCCACAACATTCAAAACAAAACCCGCTACACCCTCCAACACACATTTTCATCCTTAAACAACCTTAGCCTTGTTTTTGGAAAATGTTTCTCATTAAGGAAAATGATGATTTCCTTGTAGCTTTTTATGTTCTTATTTTATTTTTAGTTTTCCTTTATTTTTAGAAGTAGAATGGTGTCATCCAAATTTCTTGTCTTTGACTATTTAAGAGTCAAAATTTTACATGGAATGAATTTCATTCTACTACAAGGTGTGCATTGTTTGTTGACCATTTAGGTATAATAAGTGAACTATACCTTGCTATGGTAGCATACATATATCTAGTGTTGTAGAAACTAACCTTTCTTTTTGTAGGATCATTATCCATGTTTTCCTTCCTTGATACTCCATTTAGGGGAGTAATATTCAAGGGGGAGCATGAGTGTTGCATTATTCCACTTCACAACTCTTAGTTGTGTTCTAGACATGAAATGCTTTCATGACTTGTCTTGTGCAGCAACTAACCTTTTTCTTGTAGGTTCAAAATCCATGTCTCCTCTCTTGGCACTCCATTTAGGGAGAGTATTATCCAAGGGGGAGCAAGTGCTTACTTCCGCTTCGCTACTCTTCTTTTTGTTTCAACAAAAAGGGGGAGAATTTATATGTAAACTATGTAAACTTGTTTCAAAATTTTTTTTTGCATATCACATCATCTTAGCAAAAACAAGTTTTTATACTAACTTTATAAGACTTAACACTAAAACTAGTGACTTACTTATAAATAAAGTTTATGTTTTGTCATCAACAAAAAGGGGGAGATTGTTAATACAAATATCGCCTAAAAACGTTATTTATATTTTACGATCTTTGCTAAGTTTTGTTAATGACAAAGTATGAACTTTAGCTAAGAGTAAATCATCAATTTAAGTGTTTAAGTCTTGTTTAACTAAGATTTACATTTCCTTTTAAACAAAACATTGTTTTTATTTCTTAAATTAGAAAGTGTCTTGTCACATCACATTTATTTCTTTAAATATAAATATCACATCACATTTATGGTAAGTTTGTCATTATACATTTATGGAAAGAAAGTGTGTTTGACTAACCATAAGTTTTCTTGTGCAAGTTGTGTTTGACTAGTGTTTATGTGATGTGACCTTGTTTGGTTTGGAAGATTTATTGCAAAACCAACTGCAGCCCTGACGGACCCCTGGGGATACACGGGTGGATCCCTTCGGAGGGGTCCGCCGTATCCGCCAGGCCTGCAGAAGGCTTTGCTATAAATACCAAGCCACAAGTTGATTTTTGGCTTATCACTTAGAGTCATATTTTACACATATTCTCTCATGATACTCAGTAGCTACTAACTTGTGTGATTCTCTTATGTAGTAAAGGAGTTCACATATTCATCTAAGAAGTTACAAGTTTCAACTCTAAGTTGCAAGACTTGTTAGCTTTGTTGTGTATAGACTTTGGTAGTTTATACTTCATGTGTATCTTGTATAGAAGTGATTGGTTAGTATTTTAGGCCTCAAAATACGTAGTGTGTCGGGAGTTGTTGTACCCTTGTAAAAGAACTAACGGGAGTGGTTGTACCCTTGGTAAAGAACTCGACATCTAGCTTAGTGTCGGTAAAAGTGTAAGCGACGATGGGAGTGGTTGTACCCGTGTAAAAGAACTCGACATCTAGCTTAGTGTCGGTAAAAGTATAAGCGACGTTGTAAAGGTTTTCTCCGCTGGTGAAAGGAGCTTGTTGATTAGTGCTTATAACTCTCGAGTTGGAAACTCGAGGCGTGGATGTAGGGCAAGGAAAAAGAGTCCTTGTAGCCGAACCACGATAAATAATTGTGTTGTGGTTTGATCGTTTCTTTCTTTATCTTTGCTTATTACATGTTGTCTTTTAGTTAGAATTGCTAGTCACATATAAAGCTTTTCAAAGAATTAAACAAGTAAAGTTGTGTTTATATCTTCAAACAAAAGTAAAGCTTTTCAAAGAACTAAACAAGCAAAGTTAGGATCATCACAAGCAAAGCTTTTCAAAGTATGAAACAAGTAAAGTTAGAATTGTTATTCACATGAAAAGCTTTTCAAAGAATCAAACATATAACGTTGTGTTTATATCTTTAAGCAAACGTAAAGATTTTAAAGGATATTCAAGCTAAAAAGGATTTAAAAAGCGGTAAACTATTCAACCCCCCTTCTAGTTTTCCACAATGTTTTCTTTTTCAAGTTTTACAAGAGCATTTTCATATTTGGAAACAATTTCAGATGTCTCAGCTCGCAGTCTTTCATCGTCTTGAACCGAATATGTTTGTAAAATGGACATTATATCAGTAGTCATGACAACTTCAAAGAGAGAACCATTTAACCTTTCCCAAACATTCATGTTTTCACGAGTATCATTAGCTTCGTTTACCAGGGATTTATGGTCCTTGACAAAGTCGGCCGTTTTTTTTAAGAAAGCTTGTTCAAAATGGATTACCCTCGCACTGATGTTATACAGTGGGATAGTAATTTCGTTTTCAAACACCTTTTTCTGTTCGATATGAAAACTAGAATGCCAGTTGTTAATATTGATAGTAGTTTTAGATTCAACAATATTTTGAAGTTCTTGAATTCTCTTTTTAACGTCATCGAGAATGTCTCTAGCCTCACTTGTATTAAAAGTGTGGTTAGAAGACATTTGTTCTATTTTTGAAAGAGATTTGGAAACAACCGTCTTTTTAGAAAAGAATTTCGCGAATGGTCATTTTATGGAAAACACAGATGGTTCTGTTTGTGGAACAAAAGTAATTCCCGAAAGTTTGTTCAATTTGTTGTAATCAATGGGTTTCAAATCCTTTTGTTTCATTTCAGTAATGCTCTCTTCGACAAGTTCCATCGTTTCCACAGAATCCCGAACGACGGGAGGATCATGTTTGGTGTAAATCACATTACCATTATACAAAACATTCTGTTCTTGCTGAGCTTTCTTGAGATTACAAGGAGTTTTGTTACCAAGAGCCATTTTATGTTTCGTATGGTAAATCGGATTAGTTTGATTTGAAATCATTTTCATTGTTTGACTTGACTGACCCGACTTAACCACTAATTCTTCTAAATGTGCAATCATGTGTTCTGACTCTACGATTTCATCCAAAAGTTTATCTTCTTTCTTTGCAAAGTCCTTTTTCAACTCATCCATTTCTTTTTCAAGATTGGTATAAGCTGATTTTTGTTTAGAAAGTTGGTTTTGCAAATCAGAGATTTCCGCGTTTAAAGATTTTATCTTCTTGAAAGAATTAACATCAAGTGTATCAAACTTGAGTTGCAAATGTTTTTCCCTTGAAACGGAATTTTGATAATCAGTTTCTAATTCTGACAATTTTTCGTTATGAAACTCAAAAGCTTTAACGTTTTTCTTGTAACTCTCAAGCTCAACGGTCAATTTAACATTCGCAGCTTTAACATCGCGATTGACCTTTTGCACATTTTCAATTTCAATACGACAATTGTTCAATAATGATTCAAAGAAAGCACGTGTTTCCTCATCATTAGCACCATTTTGTGCAACTTGAACTCCATTAGGATTCATATATGGAGTATCATAGTTAACATTGCTATTAACTTGTTCCCCCACATATGTATCGTAATTAGGTTCAGGTGGCACATAATCTGGCTTCTCATGAGCAAACGGATTTGCATTGTTACCATAATTTGGTACCTCATTGAATGGATCGGAATCATAAGTAGGAGGAAGATCAGAATCACTGCTTGATGTTGTTGCCTACTGATTTGCGGAATTCTCATTAACTCTTATAGTAGCTATGAAGTTGTTTTCCTCAGCAGTCAACGGTGTTCCCGATTCTTCTTTATTGGCAAGCATCAACAAGTACTGGATCTTTTCAACCTTCGTCATTGCATTGACATTGAAATTATTACCAATATCACTGCTTGATGATTTGCCATAAAGATAAAGTTTCCATTGATAGGTTCCATGTCCATTGATGGAAAGAATTTTTTGAGAGGTTCCATGAACGTGAAGCTTAATTAAAACAATATTCTAATTTTCCGAGTGAGAACTACGTTTCCCTCCAAAATTTGAATTTGAAAAATTTTCTCCCAGAATTTTGAAAATCACTATAAAATGCAATCCTAAGGTTTCAAGAAAAATTTGAGTTTCAAAAATTTTGACGCCAAATTTCACCGAAAAAATTTAAATTTTGACCTAAAAATTTGAATTTTGGGCCAAAATTTTCACCGTTATACCAAAATTTGAATGTCGCGTAAAAATTGAACGTTTAGTCTCCAGTAAAAAATAAAGTTTACTCAAATGTCGCCAATTTTTATTTATTTTTATTTTTTATTTTTTATTTTTTTTAAAGAAGATAGGGTAACTTGTGTAGATGAATGGATCTTTTAGAAGGTATAAATGTAATTCCAATTCTCGAAAACTTGCACAAATGTGTTCTCGAAACTTTGTCAGAAAGCAGTTCTCGAAAACTTTGGGTTTGCGAAACTTTGGTGATTGCGAAAAATGAGATTGCGAAACTTTGGTGATTGCGAAAAAATATGATCTCGAAAAGATATGTAATTTCGAAAACTTAGAGCAGTTTTCGAAAAAAATGAATAATCTTTCGAGATCGTGGAACTTTTCGAAAATAGTGTTCTCGAAAAATTTCAATTTTTCGAAAATCCAATTTCACAAAGAAATTTCGAAATTATACAATTTCGAAATTTAGCCAAAAGTCGAAGTATTTTCTTTCTTATACAAGAGAGAAAGTACTGAGTATCCAACTGTGAGTACGAAAGGAGCCGTGACTTGTAATCTCGAAAGTATGACAAATGGTGATTTCGAAACTTGGTATATGATGATTTCGAAACTTTGGCTGTTTTTGTTGTTGATAAAAAGCAATCCAAAAAAACGTTTTTAATCCAAGATTCTTGTACAACTATCCTTAAAATGATGAAATCTTAAAGAAAGTTGCAAACTTGAACCACTTTTCAAAATTTTTTAGAAATTTCGAAATATAGTACAATATTAAAATCGTAATTTTTTGAAATAAAGTTTGAAAGTTTTTGTTTGTTATGATTTGTAGCACAAGTTTGTAAGAAAAGATGTGATAAAAACCAAGAAACAAACAAGAAAGTACAAATGTTTTCACAAAAAAACGAGTTAACAAAGGAAGTTTTGGATCAGATTTAACATAAAACAAGAACTACACCCTCTTCCGGCGAATGATACCACTTGTTATATATAGAAAAATAGAAGAGATTAGTAGAGAGAAAGAGATGGAGAAAAGAGATGGATACTTCTAGAGAGAGAAAGAAAGATGTATTATATTTAGAGAGAAGAATACACCTAGAAACACATAGAAGCACCACCTCCAAATGAGAGCATTTGAAGGTTTATATAGTTAAGATAAAGAGATGGGCCGGGCTTGGGCTTTTGTAATGAGCTAGACCTAAACTAATACAATATTAGATTAAACCAAGCCCGTTTACCCTTAACTAAACTACAAGACTATTACAACATTATTACAAGACTCGTTGATACAATAATGATCGTCACTTCTATTTCTAACAATCTCCCCCTAAGGGGCGATCATTGAGATCTCTCTTTGATTCCATTGATGATCAACACTTCCAATGCTAACACTTTTATAAGCCACAAGCCTTCACAGGTTCAAGCCAGTTGAAGGCTTGTGAGGGCTTATAGTTAGTCAAATTACTTAAATACCTTTCAAATATAGTGAATTATCACGCAAAAACAGGAAATATATTTAAATTTAATTTGATGTATTTTTATGAGATTTTACATTAATAAGTTTTTACTCCAACTAATTAATCAAACAACTTTATAAAAATATAAACTCCAGATACTGCCCAACTATAACCCATTTCGCCTAACATACCCGATATCATTTGGTTATACGAGACTACATGTACCTTAATTAAGGGAGTGTTGTGTTTCTTTTTTTGTTGTTAACTAAGAGGATAGGTCCACAAACCCAGTTAATATTATTTCTTTTATAAGTGAAACACACTATTTTCCTTAGTTGGTATATATCCACAAGACATGAATTGTAATGCTTTTCCTAATAGGTGGCTTGTATAGATGTGGATCCACACACTCTATTAGCTAACAAAAAAAGAAACACTCACTAAGTCACCTACTTATACAATTACTGAAGGGTGAAATTGGCATTTCACTAAAACCTTAGAGCACCAGATGCGTTAAGATATAGGGGTTAAATACGTAAATCATGCACGTTGAAGAAAAAAGATATTTATTGGCCAGTTGTCACTTGTCAGCCAAGTATAAACCCCCAAATTCCATAATAAATATCTTTCTTACCACAAACACTTACGAAATTGAGTTGCTAAAAACACACAGAGTCGGTTAAGGTAAAAAAATAAATTGAAATAATACTTGAACCAACCTCTAGGCTCTAGTCCTCTACATACCGGTAATCTTAAGACATGTGGCACTCCGTCAACACATGCTTGCTCATATATACAATCAAATCACCGTACACTTACGAAACCCTAACACCGTCGATCAGGTTCTGCTGTTTTCGGTAGAAAGAAACTAAAAGCGCCGGCATGGGGCGAGGTAAGGTGGAACTGAAGCGGATCGAAGATAAGACTTGTCGTCAAGTGTCGTTCTCGAAAAGGCGTAACGGATTGATGAAGAAAGCGTATGAGCTGGCTGCGCTGTGTGATGTTGATGTTGCTCTTTTTGTTTTCTCAGAAAGAGGCAAACTTCAGGAGTTTTCTACTGGTGAAAGGTATTCGCAGTCAATTATCAGTTTCTAAAATAAGCCGTAAAATACGGGTTTCGCTTAAGGTGATGAAGTTATGGTTTCATGTATATATTATTGTACTGTTATTGTTTAACTGGTTTATATACTTTTGAAAATGGAAAACTGAATTGTCACTATTTATCTGCGAGCTTGTTATATCGTCCTAGCTATATTTTGTGTCTATATTTTATGATAAAAGTATATCATGTTTTCAGATATGTCCTTTCCCTCTATTTCCTATATGTCAGACAGACATTGGTTGATATCGTCTAAAACATGTTAAATCGTGGTGCTCTTTATTGTTTTGCTTTTTGTTTATTGCAATTTTCCTAACAACTTAGCACATACTTATTTCTCGTGAATCATCCGTATCTTATCACGTTTGAGCAGTAAAATCTAGTTAGAGGGTATTTTAGCTGTTAAGGCAGTGCACACCAAGTACAGGTCTGTGTTTGTTTTGATAAAAGAAATCAAATCAAAGACAAATTTGATACCGTCAAAATTAAAGATGTAAATTCAACAAGTTAATTTGTACATTGTTATTTTATGTTAGTCAGTTGTACTAAGAGTAAGTATACTTGTATGTGAGTTTGGTTTTAGAAAAATATGGACTTGAAAGAAGGAAAAAGTATAAAACATTTTTCAAAGTCAAGGTCCATCTTATTTGATTCATGTACGAGTGCACACTTGTAAACTCAGCTTATTTCTGATGCTTTTCAACTAAAATTACATACGAAAATACCATCTGACATCCCCCCATATCTAAGCTCCGCCCCTGCCGTTGAACTTTGCATAGACAATTTAATAAGCCAGGAATGAAAATTGCTTTATGATTTAGGAAAGATGTTTTGAACAGATATTTTTTTACCTCTTTAGTCTCATGCATATATACATACACATGGTTGTAGGCCATCATGCAAAGAATGCCTTTGTCCAATTGTCCCACAAATATATATTCTCTTTGACATGCAACTATATCTGTAAGTCTTACCTCTTTACACGTGCATTATTTTGCTTAACTTTTAGTCCATGAAATCATTGGTAGTGGTGTATCTATAGCTTTGTGTATCCTATACTTGGTAACAGCCATGAATACAATAATGTATTGTGCCCATAGTCGACGCCACATTGGCCAACCATTATTTTGTTTCTTGTAAAATTGTTTGTGTGCTTGGAAGTCTGATATAAATTTTGAGGGACATGTTTATGTGGAGATTTCAGGTTATTTTATATTATTGTCCTGTCCTTATTGGAGTATTAAGTTGCACTGTGCAATAACATCTTAATTTATTACCCAATTACAACAGCAGTCGTTTTAAAACATGAGAAATGCAACTTAAGCAAATGCTGGAAATATTGTGTTTTTTTTGCTTTTGAAAATGAAGTTTTTAGAATATGTCAATCTATTTTAAAAGGTGTTACCACGTTGCCAAAGTTCACGGTTTAATTTAATCACAGAGGACATGATTTGGAATCGGCTATTTAGTTCACCAGTAGAAAACCAGCTAGTTAGGATTCAGAATCTTGCCTAAGCAAGCCTTTAATTTGATAATACGCCTCTCCAAAATTGTCCAAGTATTTTATCTCACAATTCAACAACGTTCTTGCTATATTGTTGCGGGTCTTTGCGTCGGGGCTGTGGCAGAATAAATTACTGATCTTTTGTGTCATGGATATGGCTACTTCTGTGGTAAAGATGCAAACGTGAATCATGGACGCGCTCATTTATCTACTATTTTTGTTTTTAGGGAGTCGATATATTCTCTCACGACAAGGTTTCCCTAGTACACTTGCGAGTTACATACATGGGTATTGCAATTTTGAATCAAACAACATGGTCTTCTCATCTAAAATCCACTCCGCTATTGAAACCGATACTTATCATCAAAACACATTTAATCAAATATGAAAGACTTGTATTCAAAGATATTGTTGTTGACTTGAGAAGAGATTTGTGACCCGTGACGTTAAAAACAACCCAAATGGAGACCCTCCTGATAACTAGACATTAGCTTTTTACTATCTCTTGCTAACATTGAATTATCCAACAAGAAAATGTTTGTAACCAAAATGGGCATGTTTGTAACTTTGCCATTAGCTTTTTACTATGCTACATTTGTGCTGTAACAGAAGCATATATTCTGTTGGAGCTTGGTTTCCACTGCAAGATAACGGAGCAGCTTGTTTTTGCATATATTGTCGATAGGCAAAAAGCAATCTTAGTTTGCTCATTCTTGAAAAAAAAGAAAAGAAAAAAAGATTTAACACTTTTTTAAAGCTTTCACGATACTGTACACTTTCTGATATCCAAAAATTATGTAAACAACAACAACAAACCCAATCCCGCTGGAGCAGGGTATGGGGGAGGTAGAATCCAAAAAGTATGTCTAAAAGCAAAAATGACACCATTTAAGATGACCCATAAAAGCTTTCATGATACTGTATGCTTTTTTAATTTTAATTTTATTTCTAAAGTAACTTCTGTTGTTACTGACTTACAAAATGGCTATTTTCCAATTTCAATGGTGATTAGATTCGAAGCTTTAATTTATCAAAGAATGATACCTTCTTTTGGGTCACAAATTAGAAGCTTGTTCTCGATTTTATTTATTGCTTGTTTACATTAAACTAGCAAAAGATTTGGATATAGATGTAGTACTATTGTGATTTGTGTACACAGAAGAGTAGAGTCAATAGGTGCAAATATTGAGAATATGTATTTGTTAATGGAAAAAAAATATTTAGGGCATGCCTAAAAACAAACAAATATTTGGGATTCATATATTTTTGAAAAGATGAAGATCCATTCATGTAGAAATCGATAATATGACTAGACATGGTCTCGCATAAGAAAACTAGAAATCGATAATATGACTAAACATGGTCTCACATAAGAAAACGCGAATGCATAAGATGACTCACTTTCTATTTGAAACTTTAGACCAAATCATTCTTACATGAAACAACATGACCCACATGACTAGTCATGTTGATCTCAACATAAGAGGATCATAATCCATTCTAAAAGGATTTGCATATGTCCACTATGCATAACTAGAGACACCTCTCAATAAGTAAGAAATTTGAGATTGCAACTAGGAGTGAGATAACAAACAAAAGCTTGGATCAAAACATTATACAATTTAGACAAGTAACCTGATTTAGACAACAAACATGTTTGCCGCTTATACCAGGTGAAGTAATATGTACTTTGCCTTGTATGTCTCAAAATGTCGTTAGTCATATTAAATTTAACTTGTAATTCGGAAGACAAATATGCGTAGATCTTTGCTATATATATGTATAATGGAGACCCAAATCGTCTGGTAAAAATGGTTGTTTGACCTATGCGAAGGCTTGGTAACATGTAGAACCACTAGAAGGAGTAATTTAGTATAGGTAAAGACTTGGTGGTAACAAGAACCACGTAGAAGGGTAAATTTATTCAGTTGAAGGTTTAACAATAACTACAAGTTTGGAAGAACAATTAACGATGCAATGGTACAATATAAAGTGTGAAACTGGTTACGTGTTATCATGACAGTGATGACATTTGTAATCGAGACTTAAGAGGCTTTAAATAGAATGGGAAGAACTCGCGCATCTCTTCCATGACAGTTGTACCATAATTCGAAAATACCCTAGGATGTTTGGAGTTGCTTAGTTTTTTAGCTTATTTGGAAAAGAAGTTTTTGGAGTTTCTTTAATCCAAACACCATTTACTTTTAATCACATAAGCAATTTTGTATAAGCAAGTAAAAAGTTGCTTACTTCATACAGCTTATTTAATAGTATTAAAATTAGTTTTTACTTTTACATTTAACCTAAACTTTCTATAAATGATTCCTACTCAACTTTTAATCAAATTATCATCTTTCGTGTATTATTGCATTTTTAATAAATAAAAAAAATTGAGCAAATCTGAACAACATATTAGAAAGTACATAATTTTAAGCAACTTATATATTTTTTAGCGAAATCATAAGTAGGATAAATGACAATCCCAAACACCCTTTAAAGTGAAAGTGATTAACTCTTGAGCTACTTAAACTCGACTCTAAATACTTTAATCAAGCTTGATCTTCTCGAGTATTTAGATACTTGACTCGCTAATCCCGCGGTCCTTATAGAATACTAGACATATTAAATTTTCTACTGTTGTTGTCAATATATTTGTATGGTTATTTGAAAATATAATCATGTCAAGTCAAGCTTCACATTTTGTGTAGCACTATATCGAATCAAATTTGCTCTACTACACTTAAATCGAAATGCAGTTCCCTATTAATGGAAGTTTAAGTAAAACCAATGAGTAAAATATTTAAGACAAAGATATAAGGATAAACTCTTCTAACGTATAATTTTTATTTAAATGAATCAAAGAATTACAAAGTGTCTTGCGGATAAACACTTAACTGAATGACAATAAGGTGTTGCTCTCAAATGAAGTAAACTCAAACAAAGTTAAGAGTTTAAAAGTGAACCATGGGTCTCTAATTGGATCATGGATTATAACGAGTTCAAACATGAGAGTAAATGTTCTTCTTAAATGTTAAAATAAATATGGTAGAGATGACGTTTACTCCGACCAACATTCTCTTTATATAGGAGATAAATGAGGATGTCACGTGAGGGTTGTTGAGATGTGTCAAAACATTTACTGGTGAAGTACATCTTCCATTAAATGCTTCTATTCTTGGAAACACAACAACCTTGCTTTTGAGGGACAATGATGACAATTGTTCTTCCCTTTTCACCAATTCGTACTTGTTTTTTTACTTTCTCGAGGATACACTTTATCCTGCTCATTTGCTATCTTGAAAATCACGCCTATATATCTAAAAGATATGTTTGAGCTAAGCTTTGTTGGTTGAATCAGAGAGCTAAAAGGATCATGAGGACATTGTCGATCCATGGTGAACCTTTGTCCTTCAGCTTCTAGTTCTTATACATACTAGCTAACTTTGCATTAGCTAGAGAGCATATCTTCAAGTTGTTCTTGACTCATTGACGATGTCTCTGACGTGAACCTGAATTATCCCAACACGAAGGCTAAGAATTCTTAATATATGTTTAAATCCATATATAGACCATTGGACACTGAATTATCCCAACACGAAGGCTAAGAATTCTTAATGGAGGAGGCGTTAATTCAAATCTAAGAGCTGGTAGTTGTTGTTATGTTTGCAACGTAGAACCACCGAGTTTGTCTTGAACCCTCGAGTTTGTCTTGAACCCTCCGAGTTTGTCTTGTTAAGTCAACATAGTGAGATTTCTCGAGGCTACTCCAATTTGGTGCTCAACATATGATCGCCAAAAACAAAACCAAATAAAATAAAAATAAAAATAAATAAATAAATAAATAAATGGTGGATATTAAACAACACATTAACATTACTTACATTTTTCCTCATAACTGGACGACCGCACTAGGGAGACTTTAGTTGATTTTGATATATGGTATACACGTACATGGTAGTTTTGGTTATAGGTACAAAATACCGCACGCGATCCTCTCGTTTCATTTTTATCTACCTAGAGTTGAATTAAAAGATCTCAAAAAGCCAGCTCCACCTAACCTCCTTTTTTGGACTCCATCAAAGCACTCAAAGTCTTAGACGCCCTCGGGGGTACCATTTTCAACTATTAAACTCGCATCTACTTCCATTAATTTTGACTCCAATTTCAAGTCATATGCTTATTGTCTACGGAAAGGCCTTATAAAGCATGATCCAGTGTGGATTTTTATGTCAGATATAAATATTTGTCACTAACCCTCATGTCATGCTACATTCGCTCCATTGCCTTTCTGATATTTTGACTAACTTCTCATGTAAAAAGGATTCCATGGAGTCTTCTATGGAAACTTTGTCAATAGCAACTTAGACGGTGAAAGTCAATGTTGTTCTTTGATCAACACCCCTAGTATATACTCACATATCATAATGCGATCAACAAAATAGGCTCTTAAGGATTGAATCCCAAACTCCTATTCTAGACTGAGGAAATTCTTTATTCGGCTCACAAAAAGTTCCTTGAGTTATGTAAAATATATGCCATTATTCCTTATATTCATCTGGATTGATCACCATGACGTGAAAATGCATGCCTCACAAACACTCACTTTCTTGGTAGGGTGCCGCTTAACTTTACTAGTAATAACGTTAAACTAGTATCTACCAGTTCATCCCATGTAAGAAATCGTGATCCATGTTGCCATCTCTCTCAACTTAGTAACCAATATGACATGGTAGGCCATAAAAGAACTAGTAATCAATTTGACATAGTAAGCCATAAAAGAACTACACGGAAGAGATGATAATACTATTTAACATGTTACATCAATGATTGTCAACTCTTGTGGCTTTGGCTAAGTAGCCTCATCATCCCAAATAATCAAATTTAAAATTCTACTACTTATTTCGCTTTTTTATTGTTATCCTTTCATCTTTGTTTTCCTTCAAATTTGTTAAAGATATTTTATCCCCTTCATCTTTGCTTGCCTTTAATTTGATGCCTAAATATATACGATTAGTATAGTTGTTATTTTCCCTTTTGACATTTTGCTTATATAAGTTTTACTTTGCACTTGAAAGTTACATAAATAAGACTTTCCTCATCGTATTAATATAGTCTCTCTATAATGTGGTGGCAACAAAATTCTTGTTATAAATAAATTCGCCCTCAAGCTTAAACTATCATCTAATTAGAATACATGTGTACTTTTTTAGTTTTTCTCTACGGAACAAAATTCTTGTTTCTATCAAATAAATTCACCCTTAAGCTTCGATGGTAATCTAATTTGACTACATTTGTACTTCTTTTACTTTTTCTCTACGATGGACCGTCTATTTTACTCTTTGAGATACCAACCACTATGCTACGTCCTTTTGCGTGGTTGGTTCATTCTTGATCATTTGATAGGAGATTTTGGCCGTTCTTCAATTCGATTTATGGCACCCAAGTTGGACTTTCCATCTTTAAACATAAAATGTTTGGTCATAGCATGATTGCAACCTAGCCTCGGTATGAGAATTGTGAGATTTTTCTTATCAGAGTTTTGCATCAAATTATTCTTTACATATTTAAAGTTTAACTTAGCTAATTGTCTTGCAAGTGGACAATTTGATTTGGAACAAACTAAAACAAGGCAGCCCTTTTTGTTATTTGGAGGGAGGCGGTGTAAATGATGTAAGTAGAACGTTACATACATGCTTCTTATCTTATCTAAAATTCTTGGAGAGGTATTAGTGTATGCCGAGTGTGTTCTCTACATGTCTTATATGGTTCTTGTACATGTGTATCTCGGGTATGTTTTATGTAGTAGCAATACTTACGGGGATTTAAATGTGACTTATACATTAATAAGAGGTTTAATTATATTTAGTTTAGATAAAGTTTAAGATTGTACTTAGATTATGAAACTAGTTGCTTGGTATGTAACCTTGTTATGGAATTCTAATTCCATATGAATTGTACCCCCTCATCTCTATAAAAAGAAGTGAGGGGGGATGCCAGTTTGTACATTCTTTCTTGCTCATTCTTTAATTAATACAAAGTAACGATTAGAGTCACGTGTGTGGTTACTTTAAGTCAATATTCCACACTAACTTTAAAGGTTTGTTGGTTTTTTAATCCTAACAATTGGTATCAGAGCCAAGATGACGTTGGTTTCTTGAAGCTAGGTCAAATCAATGGTGTACATTTCCAACTAGTAATCTATTCTCCTTTTGGTTCGTCAGTTTCTGCGCAATGGTGGGCGATTTGATGTTGCAGGTTTGTTAACCAACTGGGAAATTTGAATCGTATGTCGAAGACACATAGGTCTAGGATCTCACCGGAGGGATCCTAAATCAGAGGTTATCAGAGAGAGTGATACATGTGGTCGAAGATATCCGCAGGTTCTATTCAAAGTAGATTTAGATCAAAGGTTTGAAATCTTAAGATTGTCAAGTTATTGCAGGAGTTTTGGGGTTTATCAAGGTTGGTATTCCAAAGGTTTAGTTCGAAAAGGTTCAAGCTTCAAAAGGGTTTGTACAAGATGAATCTTTAAGCTTTAGGGTGTAGTATTTTTTTTTATTCTAGATGTGATCAAGTTTGAAGAGTATAAATACTTCAAGGTTTAGTTGATTGTGTAGGATCTTGAACCGTTGAAGTTTGAAGGTATACGCGATTTCTTGGAATTCAACTCTTGGTGATTCTTCGAAGATAAGCAAGGTTTAGCTTGGTATTGGGATTCAAGAAAAGTGATTACTTGGAGTACAAGTTATATCAAGGTTGTAGACTTGATGTGGAAAGCGGGTTTAGCACACAACATGTGAGACTTGTTAAAAAAAAGTCGAGATTTTAAGGTTTCTAAAGGGTTAAATCAACTTGACTAGGTTAAAGCAAGGTTTGAAGAAGAATGGCTAGTACAAGTAAGGTTCCTAAAGGGTTAAATCAACTTGACGATGGAACGGTGTACAAAATGGAGGTTCAAAACAAGTTGGGTTTAAACAACTTGGTCTCAGTTTTAAAAAGTCCATGGAGTACATGTTCACAAGCGTGTTTAGTTTAAGGTGAAACTGCATGGAGCTCATGTAAATCATGAAGGCGAGGTTATTCAATATAGTAACGATGATGTTGCAGTGGCTCAAAGATAGTTGGAGGTTAGACAACTTGAGGAAAAGACAAACACCAATGCTAAAACTTAACGCGGTGCAAGTAAAAAAAATACTTGGTTCTTACCAATGCTTGTTTGAGTTGCGCACTTGTTAAAAGAGCATGATCAATTGCAAATTGATCCAAACGTGGTAGACATTTTAGAAACCAGAGTACGTGGTCAATAGGGTGCATAAGGTAATGTTGGTGGAATAAAGAAAAGGAGTTCTAAGTAAGCTAAACTCGGGAATTTACTAACGTACGAGGCTTCATTAACAAAACGGTCCCTTGTTCGAGGTTTCACGCTTGGATGAAGATGCTAAGTATCATTAATGTCTTGTTTTACTCCTAAGGTGGAGATTGTTATATGTGGTAACAATACTTAAGAGGGCTTAAATGTGACTTAGACATTGATAAGGGGTTTAAATAGAGTTTAAGATTGTACGTAGATTAGGAAACTAGTTGCTTGGCTTGCAAGCCAAGCATGTAAGCTTCTTATGGAATTCTAATTACCTAGGGATTGTATCCCCTCATCTCTATAAAAGGGGGGGGGGGGGGGGGGGGGGGGGGGGGGGGGGTTACTAGTTTGTACATTCTTTTTGCTCATTCATTAAGTAATACAATGTAACGTTTGAGGTCACGTGTATAGTTACTTTGAGTCAATATTTTGCACTAACTTTTAAGGTTTGTTGGTTTCTTATCAAACATCATATAATTACATTTTTTTATGTTGACGTGAGTTTACATCTTTACCTTGTGGACATTAATGGTAATTATAGTGTATGGTTTTAGTCTAATACCTAGAAATCCACTATTGCGATAGGGTAACATGTGACTTCAATTGTGGTGCTAAAGGCCATGGAGATCTAAAAAGAGCATAGGTAGGTGCATACATTGTTGTTGCTCAAGACGACTTGAACATTCTCTCAATGTGTCGGTGTCAGGTTGATATTATCGTTGACAAGTGCTTTAAGTGTCTCCTCAATTGTTAGTATGCTAGAAAAGACAACTTCGGTGAAAGCTACCTTGAAAGAAAAATAATCTTCACTTTAAGGAATAATGTGAACAAAAAGCTAGAAAAAATTCTCAGCACTATGGTTTCACAAGACGTAAACAGCACATGGATCACATATTGTCCCTTTTATGTCCTAAATCACGTTCGCTCTTTAAATCGAATTCGATCTTCGGCCAACCAATTCATATCGGTATCCTCATTCTACATCCTAAGATACTTCTATCATGCACAACTATAGAGTTCTTGTACATTTTCCATTACTTTAGTTTTAAGTTAATCTAATGCTTGAACCCAAGGTGTAGATATACAATATATGACCAATAGAGTAGCCGTTCATGCTTTGTGCACTGAATGATGTATGATTTCCCTAACTCCTTCTCAAGCTACTTTACTTAATGCTTTAGTCACATTTCATCCTGTACATTACTTAGCAAAAAGATCTATGGTCAATTGGTTTTTCTGGTTGAAAGAAACATTTGCATGATATATCAGATGGAATGAAATAACAAAAAAAATTCCTTATGATTTTTGCAGTAAATTAGCCTAGTGCTTTGCTAGCCACACTTGTATTTATTTATCCTGTTCTGGTTGATGTCTTTGATATTTACCTTTTACAAGGAACCTCTACAATACCATGTGAATTTTGAGAAATGCTAGGGCCACAAAGAAAGTCCCACAAAAAAAATCCACAAACTGATGTGGCAGAGACTGATTGGTTCAGTAAGAAAGGGGAGAGAGAAACTGTTACACAGTACAACAATAAAACGCTGACACGTCCGCTTGTGGATGTTTTTGTGGGAGTTTCTTTGTGGGTCTAGCATACCTCGTGAATTTTACTTACGCTCATGTTCATGTCAAGTTGCTAACCCTTGTTTTTGTAAATTCTAAAACAGGATGGCTGATATTCTCACCCGCTACCAAAGCTTTAAGAAGTTGGAGTCGTCAACCCGCGCAATGGTACAGGAGGTTTGTAAATCCAGCTCAGCAACCAATTTCTATACATCCCTATTTATGTGAATGCTGCTATAAATTTAAATCTGTAGCTTTCTCTTGTTAGTATCCATTCTAATAAAATATTTGTATCTCTAATCCTAACAGGCTAACATGTACACCAGTGCTCAAACTGATCTTAATTTTTAATTATATTACCGATCACAAGGAAATTGTGTAACTTTGAAGAGGATTAACTAATTACCTTGCACACATTTAATGTAGTTAGTGTTTCACCATATTTAGCGAGACAGAGACACTATCAGATGTCTGGCTAACTATTAATATGAGATGCTCTAGTTTTAGATGATCGATCTAGTTACCCAGTTATTACTTCAATATGACAATGAGAAGCAAATAATCTTATCTTCTTATCTGTTGGACTTCTTGCAGAGGCTTGCTCCAGAATACAGGGACATGTTTACTGCCAATGAGCTGACAGAAATGATCCAAAGGTAATCATACAACACCTACCACAAACCCCACATTACATACTTCCCCATCGAATTGGTATATTTCAATTGATGGTAATCAATTATGCAGGCACCTCGAAGAGAACAATATTAAACAGCTTGACATAACCGGTCTAGATCAGCTGGTGCAGCAGTTGAATAGCTTCCTCCAACAAGTCAAAAACAGGAAGGTTAGTCTTCCTCAGCAGTCTAATAACTTAGTTGCATGCATTACATCAGATCCAATATATAGTAAAATGATCAACATTGACAAATACTGTACATCACTAAGACATCCTTGAAGAGAAAAAGAGGAAATTCAAAATGTTATATTTGTTTGAGATGCCTGAATTTATTATATTCCTTTCGTATACGTTTGATGATAACATATCAGATTGTTGATGATAATATCTGAGACTAGAGTGTTGTAACTTTCAAAGTTAGGAAATGTTAAACATGTGTGCGCGTGTGTGTGTTCAATGACTCGTACATGTTTTTTTTGTTGCAGATGGAGCTAAAGATGGGAGTTGTGAAGGCCCTGCAAGATCAGGTACGTCTACAATCTAGGTGATAGTTTATTAGTGGAAATAATCTCCTATTGTACATTTGTACACTAAGCTGTTTTTTTAAGGCCGCAAATGCTCTTTATAACGGATCAAATACGTACATATTAATCAGTATCTGCAGTAATATGGTCAATTTGTCTATATTGACTGGAACTACTAGGCCTGGTCTTTCAGGGTATTTCTCCCTGTAATGAGTTGCTTAGTGCTTCTGAAAAGTCTGTATATACCCTTTTATTGGGAGAAACTGCCTAGCATCACTCACTTCTCTGTTGGCAGAAAGTTGTAACTGTAAGTTAAAATGTGGCACACCAACAATGTTTTATGTGCCCTCCCCATGTGCCTTTATTACACGATATTCTCTGGGTTGTCACTGGGTAGCCTACGCGTCTTGGATTGTGAATCCAGCGTAGTTACTTTTACCCTGTAGTTACTAGTGACTGACAAGGAATGTAATTGTTAGTAGCCTATACATCAATACAGATACTAAACTAAAACAATTCTAGACAATTCAATTCTATCCAATATTAGTATTAATGGTGTACATTCATTGGATGATAATATAATATTCACCATTTTGCACCAAAAAAAAAAAAAAAAAAAAAAAGGAATGTAACTGTTAGTAGCCTATACTATTCAGTACCTACAACATTTAGCGTTTGTGGTAATAAAACTGCTCTATCTTGCTAAACCTGTTAAGTATTTGGTTTCTAAAACATTTTTGTTACTATGGACATCTTTGATCTATCTTGAGTTTTTTTATTTTATTTATTTTATTTATTTATTTTTTTATTTATTTTTTTTTTTTTTGGCTTTAATCATACATTCATACTCATACAAGACCCTATGTTGAAACACCACATATCATGCCCTTCCTCTTCTAGTTATAAGAGCTATCTTGTAAACGTACTGTTACTGATTTACTAGCATGTTTGAACAGGAAATGGAACTGAAGAAAGAAAGAAAATATATGATGGACGAGGTATAACTAACTTTAAAGATAAAAATTCTTTTTGCGCACTTTGACTTATAATCTTACCAACTTTCTAGACAACATTTTTATATGCATTCTTCTATATTGAGTGGCTACAGATTATGGCAGCAGGGATGGACGGGATCAACAATGACTCTGATGCTGCAGAGCCACAAACTCCTGTGATGGGTGTTCAGATCACCAGATGGTTGCTAATATAAGGAAATACCTATCAACTTATTTATGTGTCAGAAGTGCCAGTGTTCCACCAAGACTTACACAGCTTCATTAATACTAATGAAGGAGAAAGTTGAATCTTTCCAGCCAATAAGAAACAATAATCTTACTAGACGTATTAAACCTCTATCTTGTCGTTGTTAATAATGTAAGTAGTCAATCGCTATATGCCATATATATAATGCATCACTCTCCTTAAAACTGATAAACTAGTAGCCTTGTAAACTATCCATCTGAACCATAACCAGCTTTCCTTTTAATTTGTATATACTGGTATGTAGTACTCCATATATTTTGTTCCCAGCTGTACATCATTAGCGCACCAATGGAACAGGGTGCACAAAACATTATCATAAGTATTGATACTTTTATTATTGACACAAATGGATCTCATCAAAATGTTGCTACAGTTGTCATGTTAAAAGTCCAATATTAATTATAATATCATTTTATTAACATTTGGAACTCTTCCAAGTATTAGCTAGAGACTGACAAGTATTTTTATCAAATAAAGCCATGGCTCAATAGAACTAGATTAGTACTAGTATATTTGTGAATGGCATCTCCATTAGCTAGACAATTAATTACAACTAGATGTATAATGCACAAGCATGGTGTTCTTGAATTGCCACACACACTTGCACTAGGAGATGAGATATCTACACGGTTCACACAAGAAGTGATGGCACAAGAAAGCTTACAAATGAGATTTTTGCATGTCAATTACCAACTTGGCCACTCAGGTCTCAGGGGAGTGGATAAATGTTAACCAAATAAGATGGACATGCACAAAAGGACTAATGGGCCTAGCCCGCACAACTCTGTTTTGGGGCTTTTAGTAGCTGCTATACGTATAGGCGTATAGCATAATTGATCTACAGTTTCTTTGTTGGGTTTATTCTGTAGTGTATAGTCTAGTGTTTGGTTTTTGGTTCCTCTTTAGTTGCTGCTAGTTTTTTGTTGCATAGGAAAAATATAAGAAACCACATACATGCTTTGGGATGGAGTCCACAGATTAATTTGCAATTACAAGGGTATTTAATAATTTATGCTAAGCACATGAGCACAACAAGTTAATTAGCTGGGATTTGGGATTTGGGTTTTTTTTTTTTTTTTTTTTTTTTTTTTGTTGCTGCTGCAAAGGTGAATGGAATTTGGTATTTTAAAGGCCCCAGATGTTACTATCATTTCTAGGCATCGTCTAAACAACTGATATGCTTACATTGAGGATCAATTATTGCCTATAAAAACAAAAACTAGCTACGTGCTAGAAAATTACAAGTTAATAATAGAAGTGGATGATGGTTTGTAAAGCCAAACAAGCCAATCCGTTGATACACTTTTCCATCTATGTTTTAGCCAAAGTAAAGAATGGGTCTTCAAATTAGCGAGGACTAAGTCTTTGCTTGGCCGCTTTTCTTTGAAGACAGTTAACAACTCTAGTTCAATAGCCTAATATAACAATAGTAGCAGGTTCTACTTACAAATAAACTTATTACGCGATGGCCATAAGCTTTAATAATCATAGCATTAGTCTACACTAATACTAAACCCTATATAAGAGAGAAGAGAAAACATACACATCAATCAAGGACCAGTTATGATTTTGCCTTCTTGTCAAACCTAGTTCCAGATTGGTGGGGCGTTTTGTTAGTAGCACATTTATGATATCCGATTTGGTCTTATCACTTTGTGATAATTGATTTGGTCCTATCTCTATGATTAGCTGTAAATTGATATGTATACCTTTAATATCTTCCTTAAATAAGTCTTGTATAGTTGGCATATATAGCCACCCCTTTGTAATGGTTTCTATCAAGCAATAAACACAGAAAACACATTGTATATTCATCCTCATCTTGTTCGATTGCATGGTATCAGGCCAATAATACCGATCCACACACAAACCCTGAACACCGATCGCAAAACCCTAAAAACCAAATCTTGTAAAATCGTTCATCTATTGTTTCGTGTAGGTGATTTATGCTTGGTCATAAATCCATACATAAATCAGTTTGTTAGTCGTGCTAAGGTCACGGATCAAGTTTTCCATCAGTTTGTCATCCATTGTTTCGTGTTGGTGATTTATGCTTGGTCATAAATCCACACGTAAATCAGTTCGTTAACGTGCTAAGGTCACGTCATTGTGTTGTTTGTGCTCGGTCACAAGCACCACTAGGGTCTCACGTACGTTTGCTCCTGTAAACCGTTTGTTCCATCGTCACCATGACCGGTACCAATATTGAAGAATGTTGGCATCGAGTTTAATCAAGAATCATAAATCCCGAAACATGAAGGACCATATATGTTATATAGATAGTTATTAACTGTAAATATAGTTATTCATGTAAAGTAGGAAAAGGTATGTCGCTTAGATACATGCCTTACAGAAGAAGTCACATCGGTTCAATGACACCGATTGACATTGTATATATACATATCGATTGTAAACATTTTAGTGTGGTTAATAAAAGAATAACGTGTGTTTTGTTTAAGAAAACCCACCCTCTCTGTTGGTTATACCGAGTCCCTGCACACATCAAATTGTGCATACTCTTATTGTTTTTCATTATACATGTTCATCCATGATTGATCCAAGATCCGCAAGAACCTGTGCAAAAGTGGTATCAGAGCTACATGGTTACAATGGATCGATCATTTGCAGTCCAAGGAAGATATCGCGTTGATGAAAACAGAACATGAAGATGATCATGGACACGTTACTGTTGGGTAGAAAAGAAAGAAGGTTGTTGCAAGAAGAGAAGTTCCAAAAGAAGGATGTCTTATGCAGATAGCAAGAAGAAGACACGGTGAAAAGATGTACATAGGAATGGTGAAGTTACTATGAGGAAAACAATCCAAGCAAGGAAAGGCAGATGATGTGGCAGCAAAGGAATTGCAGGACCACAGCCTGATGCAGAGATGGATGTTGACATAGAGGAAGAACTTAGAAGCACCGGTAAAGATTTGTACAAGGACGATGATCAAGAAGATCAACCATGGAACAAAGGAAAAGGCAACCGAACATGAAAGAAAGAACAAGTAACAAGGCGATCAATTATAGAAGATGTAAAGAAGGAACGAGACTGCAAATCAAAGATGGACAAGAACAGAGTCAAGATCATGATGAAGATTATGATGTCTTGATTAGGGGAGTGAATGTTGGCATCGAGTTTAATCAAGAATCATAAATCTCGAAACATGAAGGACCATGATAGTTATTAACTGTAAATATAGTTATTCCTGTAAAGTAGGAAAAGGTATGTCGCTTAGATACATGCCTTACAGAAGAAGTCACATCGGTTCAATGACACCGATTGACATTGTATATTTACATATCGATTTTAAACATTTTAGTGTGGTTAATAAAAGAATAACGTGTGTTTTGTTTAAGAAAACCCACCCTCTCTGTTGGTTATACCGAGTCCCTACACACATCAGATTGTGCATACTCTTATTGTTTTTCATTATACATGTTCATCCATGATTGATCCAAGATCCGCAAGAACCTGTGCAAAAAAGAACTTGTGTTACAATTATTAGGAAAGTTAGGGCTAACTAATCATGTTGAAAACCTTACTGGAAATCGTACCAACACAAATGGACCCACTGTTGCGCCATCTGTGTATTACACCTCCCCAAGTAATACTTCCATGTGGCCTACTTGTACCTTGAATGGCACAGAGTGTAGTAATTCTACTACATCTTCCCATTTGTCACAATTGCATGTACCAGCGTTTACCCCACCTGGTTAGGGGTGTTCATCGGTTCGGTTCTCGGTTAATCGGTTTATTCGGTTCGGGTTGTTCAGTTAAAAAATATTTTTGGGTCATAACCGAAAACCGAACCGAACCGAAAATATTTATGACTGAACCGAACCGAACTTCGGTTCGGTTATGGGTCAAAACCGAAAACTGAATTTTATACTTGAATTACACTATTTATATATATTTTTTTTAATTTAATTATATATATTTTTGTCAAAAAAAATATTTCAAGTATAAAAAGTATTTTTTATATTAGTATAAAATTTTAATGGACATTATATATATAAAATAATATAAATAAATATATATATATATATATATATATATATATATATATATATATATATATATATATTTATATAAATTCGGTTTTCGGTTCGGTTTTCGGTTCAGATAGCCAAACCCATATCCAAACTGAAAACCGAATTTTGTATTCGGTTCGGTTCGGTTTTGACAAATTCGGTTCGGTTATAAGTTCGGTTTAGTTTTTTCCGGTTCGGTTCGGTTTTCGGTTTATTAACCGAACCATGAACACCCCTACACCTGGTTTTGGTCTACTACCGACCCAAATCCCACACTATTATCAAGCCCAATTATTACAACACCATACTCAGGCCAGTTCATGTAATATGGGTAATCAGTTTCAACATGGAATGGGGAGTTATTATTATTTGGCGGGTGAGCAGTCGGGTCTACATGGTTATGTGATGACAGGTCCACCGTAGGGTCCACATCAACAGTCCCTTTCTGGTCAACAGTCGGGTCAAACTATCTTGCCAAGTACTTTTAATGCGGTGACACTCCATGATCCCACAACGGGTGCCTGGAACATGGACACAGGTGTGAGCTCACATCTTAATGCTTCAGTTAATAGTATAAGTCATGTTTCTAATACGTGCATGTATCTGTCTGTCTCGGTTGGTGATGGGCATTCTATTCCTGTCACCAATACGGGTCATAGTATTTTGCCAACTCCCTTTCGACCTCTTCACCTAAATAATGTTCTTATTACCCCGTATAATGTCAAAAATTTAATATATGTTCGTCAATTTGTTCATGAAAATAACTGCACCGTTGAATTTGATCCTTTTGGATTTTCTGTTAAAGATTTCATGACACGTCGGGTGCTTCTCCGATGTGATAGCACGGGGGACCTTTATCCAGTCATACCTCCGTCTCTCATTCCTCAAGCTCTCCTAGTCAGCCAACATACGTGGCATCAGCGTCTTGGACATCCAAGAAGCGAAGTGCTATGTCGTCTAGTTTCAAATAATTTCATTTCATGTAATAAAGAGAAGCCTCCCGTGCTTTGTCATGCCTGCCAGCTTGGCAAACTCGTTAGACTTCCATTTGCTAGTTCCAATACTGTTGTTAATGCATGTTTTGATGTTATTCATTCTGATGTATGGACTTCACCAATTTCGAGCCTCTCGGGTTTTAAATATTATGTTTTATTTTTGGATCAATATTCTCATTTTCTTTGGGTCTACCCGTTGATAAACAAATCTGATGTATTATCAAAATTTGTTCTATTTCGCAAGTATGTTCACACTCAATTTAAGTGTGAAATAAAGTGTGACCATGGCGGTGAATTTGACAACCACACCCTACATAAACTTTTTGCCGACAATGGCGGTGAACGGATGATTCGCACCATCAACAACCTCATTCGAACCCTATTTTTCCAGGCCAACCTTCCACCAACCTTTTGGGTTGAAGCTTTAAACACGGCTGTCCATTTAATCAACTTCTTACCTTCCACAGCTATTGCCAACGAAATCCCGTATAACTGCCTATTTGGCCAAAACCCGGATTATAGCCTTATACGCACATTTGGCTGCTTATGTTACCCCCACTTATATCTTAATCACAAACTTGAACCACGCGCCACACCCTCCATCTACTTGGAACAAGCTTCAAATCATCGTGGGTATTGTTGTCTCGACTTAAACACCAATAAAATAATCATTTCTCGCCATGTAACGTTTAATGAAACCAACATAGGCACTCCAAAACTGTTTTTCCATATGGCACTCCGAAACCAACATCGGCACCCCAAGTAAAATTTCTTGGATGACTCATCTGACATAAATCCTCCATTCATTCCATCCGCCCCCGTTGTGCAACCCACTGTGCCTCAACTCATAAACGAGCCAACAACACCAATTCCCACCAGTCCTAATACAACCCAACATCACGCAACCCATGACCAATCACCATCCCCATCACCACCCGACGCCCCAACAACAGACACCAAATACATCACCACCCGCGCACCAACACCAACATATTATCCCAGAGCCTCCTAATAACCCAAACCATGTCTCAATTCATCTCATGGTCACACGATTTCGTTTCGGGACTAATCGCCCTACGGAACGTCTCAATATGCATGTGTCTTTAGTTTCACCATTACCAAAAACCTATCGTGATGCATTTACTAATCCAAATTGGGAAAATGCTATGCGTGATGAATACACTACACGTATTAAGAACGGAACTTGGACTCTTGTGCATAGGCCCACGAACACCAACATTATTCGCTCTATGTGGCTTTTTTGCCATAACTATTTGGCTGATGGCACTCTTAGTCGATACAAGGCTTGTCTTGTGGAAAATGGTAGTAATCAATTAGAGGGGGTGGATGTAGATGAGACATTTAGCTACTTCTCGACATTAGCCGATTCATCAGCTTGATGTCAAGAATGCTTTCTTACATGGTGACTTATCTGAGACAGTTTATATGCACCAGCCTCTGGGGTTTCGTGATTCAGTGCATCTGAATTATGTGTGTTTATTGCAGCGGTCTCTGTATGGACTCAAGCATGCCCCTAGAGCATGGTTTCAGCGATTTGCATCCTACATCACTCGGGTTGGGTTTTCTCATAGTCGTTGTGACTCATCTTTATTTATATACATATAGGGGACAGATACTGCTTACCTATTATTATATGTTGATGATATTGTTCTCACTGCTTCCTCTGAGAATTTGTTGCAGCGGATTATTGGATCCTTACATCAGGAATTTGTTATGACAGATCTGGGTCCACTTAATTATTTTCTGGGTATCTCTGTTACACGAGATTCTTCTGGGTTGTTTTTATCTCAGAAGAAATATGCTATTGAGGTTTTGGAGAAAGCACATATGGTTAATTGTAATCCCAGTCGGACTCCTGTCGATTGCACGTTTGACTTTGTCTAGGCTTATGTATTAGACTTAGGCTTATATTTCATAACCACTTTATGCCTTATGAATAATAAGCTCATAGCCCATTCTTAGTATTTGGGTTAGCTTATTATAGTTAAAGGGGTATAAAAGTCTTTTGTCATGAAACCCCTCAAATTATTAGTCGATATTTATGTATAGAGGCCCGATAGTTGTCATTATCAATAATAATTGTTTAAAGTCTGGTCCTTGGCTTGGAACAATTAGTACAAGTGTTGACTATCTTTTATTCAATTCAAAGCTTCAATATCATTTAAATATTCATTCATCGTCATACCAATAAGCTCACCTTCCATAAATAAGCCAAAAAAAATTGGGCGTATAAAAACACTCTCATATAAGCTCATAAGCTTAAGCTTATAAGCTTACCAAACACTTGTGTGAGTTTATTTTAGTTATAAAAGCTAATAAACTCATAAGCCCCTCATAAAAGCTTAAACAAACACCCCCTTTGGTTTAGAGTAGGTCCAATAGGTGCTGAATGACCAAGACCCATTACTTTGTAAACCTCAAAAGTCAAAACAATGTCGTTGTTGCTTTGTGAGCCAAAAGTTACCTATCTAAAATTAAATTGCCTAAACCTAAAATTTTAGTGTCACATGAATGCCCTAACAAGATCAACTCACATACGCTATTCGGATAAACTCGCCTAAATTGAGGGAAAGCCTCCAAACCCTTGATGATAGTTACATCCGAGTCAGAAAGCATAGCAATTCCAATATGAGGCTGAATGTTGCAAACAAGTCGACGAAAACCACAAGCACCAGATATGTCAACAATCTAATCATCAGCAAATCTTTGTGTAAATACCAAGGAAAAATGCCTAGTGCTCAACAAAATCAAACGCATTCAAGAAAAATGCCCAATAGAAACAATTTTCTAAAGTCTAATCCAAAGTGTATTTAAAAGGGTGTTTCGTACATGGGATATCTTCGAAACCTCTATAATTCAAATCATAGTTACCTAAAGCACAAGTAAATTCAAATCATTGTTACGTAAAGCACAAGTATTGTAAAATAACAATTCATAAAATTTAGAAACATGAATCATGGTTATCTCGGCTTCAAATTACTATAACTAAATTAAACAAAGCCTTGAAAAGATATTGAAATTGACGAACTATTACTTCCACGTTACAACAACACCAAAATAAAATCAAATATTATTGAAAATTTACTTCAACTTATGGTTTCAGGTCACACCACCTAGTAATAGGTCAGGAGATACGGAGTGTACACTCATCAAGTCACTATACCATCCTGACTCTGATAGAGGTAAAGTATAATTCAGGTCACTATGAGTTCAGCTTATGTTGAAGGGATTCATCACGTTGATGAGTTCAGCTTCATACTCTTATGAGTAGTAAGCTGAAGGATTTCATAATGGAGTAGTCTCTTAAGAGGGTTCATCTCTTCCCCGAGTGAACTTCTCAGTGAGCAAACTTAGGAACTGAACAAGCTTCTTCAGTGAGTGAACACGCTGGACTGAATTTAAACGTGTTTGTAACTGCTTTGGCCTATTCAATGGCGGTTTTAACTGCAACTTAATAACCACGTTTAACGGTCATGTAACCACTATTTTCTATAAGGGAGGAACATTATGACGTAATTAATGGGCCGTTAATTATCATAATTCCATAATTGGGCCTTGAGTAATTCCTATGAAAAACCTAAACACTTAGAGGCGAAAGGGTTCTTGCTTTATGCCTAAAACAAGAACAAACACTTGGTCTTATCCAAAAAAGATATCCGTGCAACCCACACATAAGGTCGAATAGTTTTCTTTGAAAAGTGAGTACACGATTTTAAGTTATATCTGGTACTCACTGATTATCTATACCCAACTCAGAACACACCAAACTAAACCAACAAATATGTTAATTTTGGAAACCTTGTTTACATTTGACGTGCATGTAGAATCCTTCGTAAGCATCCCATAATTATTATCTGAGAAGGATGAAACTCAAACAAGAGGAAGTGGTGGTGTTAGTGAGGTCGTTGTCTTTACATGCTACTAGCTAGGTGTCCTTGCATGCCTCTTTATTCTATTTTTCTTTAAAAAAAAGAAATTAAGAAATGATTTCGACGACGCGATTAAAGATATATCCGTCCTTTGTGATAAATGTTACGTATAACATTAATAGGTAAATGTCTAGTATCGAACTCGAGACCTCGGGATTGCACACATTACAAACAAGAATAAAAGTATATTAATTATATATATATGATATATGTATCGTGTATATATATTTAATTAAACACTTGAGGGACTTAATGGTCGTTAGTAATTAACCGTAAGTACTAACTATCGTTAAATGTAATCGAGAAGGACTTAATATGAAATTAGATGTCAAGAAGGATCCGGAAGATCCTTGTGGATCTATGGCCGGTCGAACAAAGGGAAGGGGAAACCCAACCCACATCAAACTTGGACTCTAAGTTTCTTTTAGTATAAATACAAAAACAAGGGTTATTTGTTTCTCACCTTTTGTGCACACACACAACCCTAAAGTTTTCTTCTCTTTTTCCTTGCTCAAAACCGGTCGACCAAACACCTAAGGGTTTGGGTCAAATTTTGTTTTAACAAAAATCAAGTGATTTATTTAGATCTTGCAATCTCTTTTATTCGTTGGTAGTTTGTGTGTACAATAACGAGGTAATAACTCACTATAGTTATTATCAAGAGATCGATAAACAAAACGGTAAGGGGTTTATCATTGATCTAATTCCTTAAAGTTCAAGACTTGCATACTTGATTCTTGTTCGGGCTAGAATCACCACGGTACGTTCCTATTATGTTTTGGTTAATATTTATGTGTTATACTTGATCTAGCTTCCACATATACGTGTACTTTGATTGTCATATTCTAACAGTGGCATCACGAGCCATGCATAACATGTAATTGATTACTAAAACATAATAAAAATCGAATCTTTAATTGTTTTAGATACATGTTTGATCTAGGGTTTTTCTCTTTAATTTTTTTTTGAAAATTTTGTAACCCTAACCCTAACCCTAATTTATGGGGGGGTCAATTTCCATAAAAACCTAATTAGGGTTTGTGGTTTTTTTTATTAATGTGTAATCACTAGAAACCCTAGGTCATTAACCGGTTATTTGAACGTATCTTGTGACCTATGTGGTAATTGTTATGCTTTAATCCGTGACGAATCATGCATGATAGTCATGGATCAATTAATTGTTTATTTATTGTCACATGTTTAGATAGATCTAAAATTGGGGAAGACCCCAATATATATATATATATATATATATATATATATATATATATATATATATATATATATATATATATATATATATATATATATATATATTAAAATCAATTTATGTGCTATGTGGTATGTGATTAACTTTGGCCTACGCAATTGACTTGTCAATGTATGTGGCTCATCTCCTTCAAGAGGTGAAGGCCCTAGTTGATTATATGCATATAAAACCTAGAATTGATTTTGTTAGGATCTTTTCTAATCAAGATTGCATGTGGCTAATTGTTTCACTTTTTATAATTGTTATGGTTATTAGTTGTTTTGATTTGTCTTTGATTACTTGTTTTATTGTTTTTAATTGTTTAACATGATTGTAAGCAATAAAAGGGTGATTTTTTATGAAGAAAATAATATGGACTAATAATGGTGAAACTTTAAGTGATAAAGATTGAATCTTGCGGAGTCTTATGTGCCAACAACGGTTCGCTTCGCACGGTAATTCGCTCCAAGGCGAGACTAGCAAGATTCATACTTTATTACATGTTTTGAGATTGAATCCATAAACTTTTACTTGATTGATGTTTTGTACAACATGGTTTTTAAAAGTAACTCCTTTAAGACAAATTCATAGTCGTGGTAAGAAGGCTTGGAAAGAGCCTTAGTCTGCCTTAGTTATCACACTTATGAATACGTCTTAAACGATTTTCTTTTAAAATCATTCTTGTAGAAAGTTATCTTAAGGTATTTTACCTCAAGTAAAACTTTGTGTATTAATTTCAAGAATTGGTAATAAAAAGGTTTTTAAAACTTATGCTATAAAGATGAGTGCATGCATCTTTATACATATTTTGATTGACACATCAAAATTCAATACCCTAAAAATTTAAGTTACATGCCATCTATCTATAAGAAACACTTGGAATTCTAATTTAGTAAACGTGAGACCTAGGCTAAATTATTATAACAAGGTAAAATTCTGTTAATGCATGAGACCATAGATAGTAATTTTACAGTTTCTAAGGTAGACGACTTAATTAAGTTGTACGTGAGACCTAGAACTTAAGGCATGAGATGGGATGAAACATGCTTACAAGGCAAATTGATGAATCAATTTGATGTAAATCCCATAATGGTCTAGGAATTGGAAATCTTGTTTGCCAATTATTGTTCAACAGATTACCATCTTTTATACTTTCACCATTAGCAGATCAATTGATGTGGTGGAATCTATGTAAAGTTGGATCCTAGATTTTCAAGAAAATTTTATTGGTTATATGAATATAGCCTTTGGGTATTATATTTTCTTGAAGATATTAATTATCGAATATACTAATGTTTGAACTTTTATCTGTAGATATGGCTCAACCCGATAACCCATCTGTGATTTCTGCTTTCAAGAGTCATCTTGAAATGGAAAAATTGACTGGAAAGAATTTCAATGATTGGCACCGTTCGCTCAGAATTGTCTTGAGGGCGTCCGGTAAGATCGATTACTTGACCAATGAATGCCCAGCTGAGCCTGCTACTACTGAACTAGAAGCAGTTAAGGCGGCATGGAGGATGGAGCATGCTAAATTTAATGAGGTTGCTTGTTTAATGCTCACTAGCATGAGTGCTCAGTTACAAACGAAGTTTGAGTACTACTTTCCAAAAGACATACTTGAAGAACTTCAAAAGTCTTATGGAATGTCTCCTGCAGTTGAATTGTATGATGAACTTGACAAGCTACATAACTGCAAGCATGGTGATGGTAAACCAATTGAAGATTATATGAATGAGATGAAAGAATACTTTGATCAACTTCACAGAATTGGATTTGGTTACCCCGACAATGTGCAAGTGCACTTAATCAACAGGTCCCTTAACAAGGACTTTGCTGGTTTTGTGCAGAATTTCAACATGCACTGCTCGGGGAAGACAGTCTCAGAATTACTCGCATTGCTTGTTGATTTTGAGAAAAGTCTACCAGCCAAGGTCAAGGCTCCTACCCCGCAAGTGTTGGCGATTCATGGGGGAGAATCCAGAAGAAATCGCATGTGAACAAAGGGAAAGGTGATAAAGGCAAGCAGGTCATGGCCTATCAACCACAACCCAAGATGAAGTAGCATCAGCCTAAGCAGAACAAGGTGAATTCTCCAAACAAGAAGGATCAGGCTTGTCACCACTGTCATGAAAAGGGCCATTGGAAGCGCAATTGTCCTCTTGATGAGTGTGTAAATACTCATCATTTTTTGTCAATCTGAACTGCAAAAACGTTTAAAAACACCCAAAATACATCAAAATACAGAAAATATCCCAAAGGTAATGTTTTATATGTTTCAGATGCAAAATGATTGAAAACAAATGAAAAACGAACAAAGTTTGCATAATTGGCAGTTTCAGCCCCCCAACTTTCAAAACTTGACAAAATTAGTCCCTGAGCATTTATTTTGAAAGAAAAGTCAACCCAAGTCCTTAAAAATCAAAAGTTATCAAAAATGATCTTTGGGTGAAAAGTTTTCAAAAGTGTACAAGTTTAGTCCCTGGAATTTCACATTTGGCAAAATTGGTCCTTGTACTTTCAAGAAATGACAGAAATGATCCCTGGGGAGATTCTATGAAGAAAAGTCAACAAAAGCCCTCCAACAATCCTCAAATGCCAAGATTAGTCCTTGGAATGCAATTTCAAAGTTTTACAGGAAAGGTCCCTCAAAATTGGCAAATTGGCAAAAATGGTCCCCGGATACTTTGTTGTGGAAATTAATCATCAAATGGACCCCGGGAAATCAAAACTTGACAAAAGTGGCCCTTGGGTGAAGTTTGAAGAGTTGGCAGAATAGACCCTTCAACTTTCAGTGAATTACATGAATGGTCCTTGTGGTAATTTCTACTATAACCAAACGGACCTTTGATATTAATAGACAAAAAAAAAACAAAAAACAAATCCAATCCAATAATACACCCCAAGCCCAATGTAACCGTTAAACCTTACCCTAAGCCCAAAATACCCAAAAGCCCAAAACCGTTTAATATCAAAAGACAGTCAACGGGTCAACACTGGTCAAAAAAAGGGTCAAACTCACCCTTTCTTCCCCACCCTGCTTTTACCCACTGGTTCCATCACCATCTCTCAACACCACCACTGCAACACATTTCCACCATCAAAAGTACCACCAATTCACAATTCCCCATCATACCTACCTCCCCCTCCTCACAATTCCATACCTAACACTCCAGCTCACCAATCCACTCAAAAACACTTTTGGCGCCAAATTGAAACAAGGGGCTAGGATCACTTCTGATATAATTAGATGGTGGGGATTCATTCACGAAGTCACAAGGGTTCATTTACAGCTGTTATCTCACACAAAAGAAGCACAAGAGAGAGTGGAACCCTAATTTTCGTTTTAGTATAAATAATGAAGTTGTAAGCCTTCAAAGGTATCCATTTTCATTGTATTTTTCTCTCAGTATGCTTATTCTCCATTGTAATTCAGAATTTTCAAATTAATTTAAGTTTTCTTTAAGTTTCAAGCAATTCGTATTTTTAATTCAAATTTTAAATTTCTTGTGGTTTCTTTAAATTTCATCTTAAAAGTCTCAGAAGCTTCAACAAGCCTTTTGAAAGCTATTTCAAGTTAAAGAAATCAAAAATCCATAAAAAGAAAGGAAATAGAAAAATACAAAGAAAAGTACAAAAATACAAAAAAATTTGAAGAAAGAAGAAGAAGGAGTAGCAAAAATGGATATGGAATCTGGTTTAGAGTCCCATAGGGGACATTAGGTTGTCATTTGGTCACTGGTTCCTGGTTAATTTCTTGCTTGGATGTCAAGTATGATTTTGGATCAAGTTTTTCTATAATATATGTGTTGAGTATATTTTGTTGTTGTTCATTGTTCAAATCTAATCACTTAGGTTCAATTTAGTTTAGTACAAAGTTATTAGTTAGGTTTGTGAGTTACTTTGGCCAATTGTTTCATAAATTTCCAAAAACAGTCACATTAATGGGTGTTTGGTTCTAGCTCTTCTGCTGAGTTCTTGTTGTTTATTAGTGTAACATTTGGTTCAATTAAGTCATCTAGGTTCTTATAAGCTCAGATTAACCATCATTTTGGTCATTACCTTAGGGAAAGTCAAAATTGCATCCTTCATTATCACAACAGCTTAACTGTTGTGATTTATTATATCAACATTTTCAATATTGATTCAAAACTAGTGTAGTTTGCTCAATTTAGTTTATTTTAAGGTTAGTATAACATAAACAATCAATTAGGATTAGTGGAAGTCCACTGAAGTCAACTTATGAGTAAATTTCTGAAAAAGTCAAAGTTGCATACTCAGATTTTGGGCAAAACTCAAACCAATCTCTAGGGTTCTTTAGTGAATGAAAATACAAGATATTTGTTGTTTTGAAAACCTTGTTAGCTTGTGAGTCCATATCAAAAAGAATTTCCAAAATTGAAGCTTATTTGGTCAATCAAAATTGACTTGGAAATTTACTGTTTTGCCAAAATCTCCCATGCATCTCAGTTCTTGCAAAATTTCAATTGCACCTAGAGGATTCAATTATGGGTATAATCTCTTGATGTTTGCTGATTTAGAAAGCCTTTCAGGTGGTATTTAGGATTTAGGAGTTAGTTTTCCCATAATAGCTTATTACACTGCTTATTTTAGGCCTTCTTTTGGCTTATTTTGAATTGCTGCTGCTGTTTGAGCTTGTTGAAATTTTTGATTGTTTGATCCTCCCTATCTTTAGTGTTTGATTATTGTTCAAATATTGTTGTTATTTGTTGTTGTTGTTGGTAGATTATGTTAATTTAGCTAGGGTTAATTAGTTTTAGATCTTATTGGCTTATAGGTTAGGAGTTAGTGTGATTCAAAATTCAAAAAACTCACTTAAGTGACATATGCATAACTGTGGAGGTTAGAGCTTATTTTCAAGCTTATTAAAACTTTTCAGCAAATCTTGTTTCACAAAAGTTGTTTAATATTGGTGTTAAATTATTTTGCAAAAAGAAAATTGAAAAAATAAATGTTGTGCAAAAAGGTGGGGTTGTGGGAATCGAACCTAGGACCTGACCAGTGACCACTCAAACAGACACACATAAGCACACGTTTTCCAAATGCCCTAGGGACTTTTTCAGAACACTCTTGCAAGATTTAATGGTTAACATGTGTTTGTCTTTTTAAGATTATTTACTAGTTTAGCTTATTTTCACAGCTTTTTACTTAAGCACTTAGGTTTTTCATAATTTTCTTAGATTCCTGTTAGCATTAAGTATTTATCAAAACAATCTCATATTTATTTCAATAGTTTTAGTATTTATTTTGAATTAATTAGTGTTAATTAGTATTTAATTCATATTAAATAGAATTTTTGTTAAAAAATTAATTTTCTTTTTTCTAAAATTTTCTTTTGTCATTTAGTGCGTAAGAAAATTATTTGGAAACCCGTAGGACTTATGTAGCTTAATATTCACGTTTTATTTTGTACGTTGACGTTTATTTTTAATAAACGTCACGTTTTTAACTTAGATTGTGTTTTAGGATTTCCCGTTTTCCCTATTATGTTTTTAGGTAGTTTTAAATATTCCTTAGCATTCCTTTGTTTTATTTCTCATTTGGGTTAGTGATGAGTGTCTAAATACTCATCATTTTATACCAATCTGAACTGCCAAAACATACAAAAACACTCAAATATGCATCATAATACTTAAAATATCTTAGAAGTGTGTTTTATATGTTTCAAATACAAAATATGCAAAAACAAATGAAAAACGTACAAAGTTTGCATAATTGGCAGTTTCAGTCCCTCAAGTTTCAAATATTGTCAAAACTAGTCCCTAAAGGTTTAAAATGAATGAAAAGTCAACTTAAGTCCTTGGGAAACCAAAAATATTCACAAATGATCCCTGGATGAAAGTTTACACAAACTGGCAACTTTTACCCCTCAAGTTACAAAATTGGCAAAAATGGTCCCTGGGTATTCAAAACTTGGAAATTTACAAATAATACCCTTGTACTATGCATGAATGACAAAATGGAAAAGTTTTGATAAACTTTTGAGAAATTACAACCATAGTCCCTGAAAAATCCAAATTTACAATAATGGTCCCTGGAGTTTGAGAAATTACAGAAAAGGTCCCTGGATATTTTTAAATGAAAAAAATAAATAAATTGGTCCTTGGTTTATCATATTTGGCAAAAATAGCACTTGAAAATACTTTGGGAGAATCACAATAACAGCCCTTTAACTTTGCTAAGTTTACAAAATTAGTCCTTGTGTACACTTAACCAACCGGACCCTTTATTTAACAAATCCACAAACCAAACCCAATCCTAAACTACCCAACCCACACCCCTAGCCCAACATAAGCCCAGTCCAATAAACCCTTTGTTATTTAAAATGGGTCAAACCCCGTTTGACCATCCAAATACCGGCAAAACCACAACCACTGTTCACCCTTCACCCTCACCCCTGATTACCTAAAACCAGGGTGGTTTTCCACCTCCACCTCACCTCCCCAGCTCACCACCTACTCCCCTAACCTCACCCTTCCACCTCACAGATAAACCCACACCCCATTTAATGCAATTCATACTCCAAACCACTCCTAAACCTCTGTTTTCATCATAATACTCCAACTTGTCCTTAAAACACTCTCATTTGCCTCCTGACACCTCCACAACACTCTAATGATTCTTAATTGAAGATCTTTGGCCCCAAGTTAACGTGGAGGACTTTGGCGCCATTTTTCATTTAAACGGTCTTGATCAATTCAGAGAAATGGATGGCTCAGATGAAGTGGGAAAAGCTCAGAAGGTGTTCCTAAACCTAATGGAAGCTTATAAAAGGAAAGAGAAGCAGAGGAATATGCTATCTAGTTTAATTTTAAAAAAGTGTATGTCGTATAATTTGTTTTAGAAGTTTAAGTGTAATCTAAGCTTTCAAGTTTCAGTTTAAGTATCCTCAGTGTACTAGTAAGCTTTTCAGTTAATAAGAATCAAGTTTGTTTTGTTATATCAGTTAATGCAATTTTCAATTTCAATTCAAAATTCTCAATAAGCTGTTTACTTATTATTGTTATGTTATAGAGACTCAAGAAGCTCATATAAGCTCCCATAAGCTCAATAAAGCTTTTAGTAACCTACTAATCAGACTAAGGTAAAAAAGTTAATCAAATACAAACTTGGTCAAAGAAAGTCAACTGTGGCAATTTGGATGTGATTTCTTGGATTTAAAGTGAATTGGAAGCAAGAAGCTGTGGAATCTGGGTTAGTATCCATTGGTGGATGTTAGGAAAGGTTCTTGGTCATTGGTTCATGGTTTAAGCAGGATTGCATTTTGTAAGTTCAAACCTTAATTTTTAGCATTTCTGATTTTATTGTTGTTTAGGTACTTAGTCTTGCTTATTTGTGTTTATTCAGTATTATTGAATCATAATCTAGTCTAAAATTAATTGTTTGCTTGTTGAAATTAATAGTTGCTTAGTATTTCATAAATTGGTACTATGAAGCTTGATTTTAATTTCTAAGTTGTAGTTGTTATTGTTGGTGTTTTATGGTTTAAACAGGTTTAACTCATAATAATATATGGTTCTGTGTTAATTGTTTGGATTAAAATCTTTGTTCTTTTTGAAAATCATCTTATCAGTCAATATCTAGGGTGTTTGGAATAAGCTTGTGAGCTCAGCTCTTATTGTCATTTGGTGATTATCTGTGTGTCAATAGTTTGCAGTAGTGTCACTTAGGTAAATTAAGGCATAAAAGTTTAGGTTTAAACCACAAATAGTCAAAATCATAAGTAATACATCACCACAGTTAACTGTGGTGATATTGGAGTCCAAAACTCATTAAGTACACTCATAAGTTAGTAATTTAGTTTATTTTAATCTTAGTATAGCTAAATATAACATAATCAATCAGTAAGATAAGTTAGAAATTCACCAAAGTCAAAGTTTAAGTTTTAAGCAAAATAGTCAAAGTGCACATCTCAGATTTTCTCAAAACTTAAAGGAATTTTGTAGAATTGTGTATTAGGATCTAGGATTTAAAATTTGTTGAAGTGATACTCTACCAGCCCATCTTTAAGTTCCAACAAGTTTTACATTTTTAGGATTTTTACCCTGGGCCCCACAGACCCCCAAACACAACTGCAGGCAAAGCCTTACCCTGCACACCAGATACACAGCCATCACCACCACTTTGGTGGTGATTTGTGGCCAACTCAGTGGGCCCCACACCTTCTAATTAGCATCTTACAACCCCCCTCCTACCCAGGTTCAAAACTTGACCCTTAGTTTGACCTATAGATCAGTGGACCCCACCTAAACTTGTCCCTAAAGTCTGTCCCACTTTTGAGTCAGAAACAAAATAAGCAAGTGCTTATTTGAGTTTTCCAGCTTATCCTAGGAGCTTATCTCACCACATCTAGCTTAATTAGGTATAAGTAACTTAGGTAAACCAGATTTTACCATAGTGGACCCTACATAACCTCAACTTAGCTTATTTCTTAATTTGGTCAACTATAGTCAACTGTATAAGCTAATAAGCACTTACAGTGCTTATTCTTGATTTCCAAGGTAGTTGTCTTTATTAAAGTTTCATTATTTAAGTATTTAAGTAGTTTTATAAAAGAAAAACCAGAAAAAGCAAACATAAAAATAGTGATAGCTTCTATTTAATAGAAATTATCTAATTAATTTTCATTTCAGCTTATTAATAAGCACTTGTCCAATTTTATAATTTTATAAATTACCTAGTACCTTAAAGTAGTTAAAATAATTTTCTTAGAATTTTCCTAAGCAGTTTACTATTTATTAGATTTAAAACTAGTTTAAATAATTAAATAGGTAATATTAGTAATTAAATAGATTTCTTTAATTTTAATCAACTAAAGTAGAATTTTATATTTTTCCTGAGTTTTATAAAGTAGTTAAGGCTTTTAAAAAATAGTTTCATAATTTCCACTGTTCATTGTCTAATTTTCTTATTTAATTTAATTAAATTAGATTTAAAATAATCAATAGGTAATTAATTAGTGGAATAACCTTAAATATAATTTTTAGTAGTTTTTATAATTTTATAAGATTCCTGTTATGGTTAATTAGTTTTATAAATTTTATCATAATTTTCTAAGCTCATTTAGTATTAATAGTAATTTAAAATAGTTTAATTAGATTAAGTAAGTTAAATAGTTTATAATTAATAGAATACTCATAAAAAGACAAAAATATTTATTTTCATTTTTTATACTTTCTTCAAGTTCTTATTTAGGTTTAGAAATTATTGTTATAAGTTTTTAGGTTAATTAGTAATAGTTGTAATTTTTAGTTAATTTAAATTAAGTTTTAAATTAGGTTTTAATTAGTTTTATTAATTAAATAGTAATTAAATATTATAATAATCATTTTCATAGTTTCAATTTCATTTTCCATTTTCTTTAATTTTAAGTTTTCAAAAATTTCACTTTTTACCCCTGTAGTTTGTAACTTGTTAAATACCACTTTTCTCTGTCTGTTATCTGATTATCTGATTTAGTGCTTATATCTGTATTTCTGTTATAATTTCCTATTTTCCAAATATCAAGAAATCAGTAGTGTAATCAACCCTCAAATCATCTTTGTTACTGTCCTCAGTACCACTCAGTCTCATACTCGTTTACAAATACAATTTCAATCTCGTTGGGATTTAACGACCCGGGGATTTCCCTGTACTTCCACGGTCAATATTAACTTGCACTTTCTCCCAGGTGGGCCTAACAGCTGCACACGGCTGACTGGTTGGTTTGGGAGGAGTCAGTTAGGTTTATTTGAATTTTCGTTCATTAATTCTTAATTCTGGTTAATTTAACGTACCATAACACCAAACAATTTTTCACAACCACACATACAAGATTTTAATCTCGATCTTTTCACGAAGCTTTCCATTCACACCTCGTTGGGGCACGACCCGGGAAATCACTTCCCGGTCTCGCAAATAAATATCACTTTCACGAGTTTACGAGGTAATCTTTTTCCTAAAAGGTTTACTCGTATTTTTCCACGTCTTGTTGTCTCACGATAACATTGACATCACGTTTGTTGATATTTTGATAAATTGATTTGCATAAAAACATAACGAATCACCTCTCTATATTCATGACTTGCGACAGAAGAAGCAGAATAATGAGTCTGGTAACCCCAGTACTTTAGGTGCGTTCTTTATGATTGAATTATTCACTCTTACTCCTAAATTGAATTCATGGGTATATGATACGGGATGTGGCATTCATATTTGCAATTCCTTGCAGGGGTTTAGAGTTGAGAGAAAGCTGGCCTATGGAGAACAATTCTTGCACGTGGGTAACGGAGCACATGCAGAAGTTGAAGCTATAGGCGTTTTTAATTTAGTGTTGCCTTCGGGCTTAGTACTATCTTTAAATAATTGTCATTATGCACCATCAATTGTTAGAGGTGTAATTTCATTTTCATGTTTGTTGAACCTTGGTTTTAATCATACTATTTCTAGCAATGGAATTTCAGTTTCTTTAAATGGTGTTTTTTTTTTTTTATTTTAATGTTATTGCTGTGAATGGTATTTTTGAGATTGATATGAATGATAATGATAAAGCTTTTGTTAAAAATAATTCAATGTATAACATCAATAATAAGAGAATCAAGAAACGTTTTGATTCGTCTTATCTTTGGCATTGTCGACTTGCTCACATTGGCAAGGCTCGTATGGAAAAGCTACAACATGATGGGCTTTTAGATAAGATCAATGATGAATCATTTGATAAGTGCGAATCTTGTATTGCTGGGAAGATGACAAAGAAACCCTTTAAGAATAGGATTGAAAGGGCTAATGATCTACTTGGTCTTATTCACACAGATGTGTGTGGACCACTTAGACATGTGTCAAGGAGAGGTGCTAGCTACTTCTTAACATTTACGGATGATTACAGCCGTTATGGTTATGTTTATTTACTTAAACATAAACATGAGGTATTTGAAACATTCAAAGTGTTTAAAGCAGAAGTAGAGTTGCAACTTGGAAAGAAGATTAAAGCTCTTCGATCCGATACTCCATAACAAAATGGTGTATCTGAGAGAAGGAATCATACATTGTAAGATATGATACGATCTATGTTTAATCTAACAACTCTTCCTTTTTTGTTTTGGGATTATGCCTTAGAATCTGCGGTTCTCATTCTTAATATGGTTCCAACAAAGAAGGTGGATAAGACACCATATGAGTTATGGACTGGAAAAGCTCCTAACTTGTCTTATCTAAAGGTCTGGGGTTGTGAGGCATATGTTAAACGTGACTCAGTAGACAAACTCCAACAAAGATCTGTGAAGTGCATCTTCGTAGGATACCCTAAGGAAACTATGGGTTACTACTTTTATTACCCACCTGAAAACAAAGTTTTTGTTGCAAGGTATGGAGACTTCTTGGAAAAGGAGCTCATATCTCAAGAATTCAGTGGGAGAGTATATGATCTGGAAGATGATCATGAAGATGTAGCACCTTCTGAAAACACTAGCCAACTTCCTGTGGAACTTGAAAGTTTAGGTCCTCCACCTGAAGTTGAAGTGGTTCCCATTCGTAGGTCAACTAGACCTGTGAAAGCTCCTACACGTCTATGTCTTAATGTACAGTGTGAGGAAACTATACTAGGGGATCTTGATGAACCTACTAGTTATAGGGCTGCCATGAATGGTCCTGAAAAGGAAAAATGGCAGGTTGCTAGGAATGGGGAAATGCAATCCATGAAAAACAATGAAGTCTGGGAAGAAGTAGAGTTGCCTCCGGGTGCCAAGTTAGTTGGAAGTAAATGGATCTACAAGAAAAAGACTGATATGGATGGCATTGTACACACCTATAAGGCCCGTTTGGTAGCTAAAGGCTATACTCAAACTTTTGGTGTTGACTATGAGGAAACCTTTTCTCCTGTAGCTGACATTAGGGCTATTAGGATTCTTATAGCTATAGCCGCTTACTATGACTATGAGATTTGGAAAATGGATGTCAAAACCGCCTTCTTAAATGGTCGCCTAGATGAAGACATCTATATGGCGCAGCCTGAGGGGTTTGTGAATCCTGAAATCCAAAATCGTGTATGCAAACTTCAAAGATCCATTTATGGATTGAAGCAAGCATCACGACAATGGAATAAGAGATTTAACAGCGAGATTAAAAAGTATGGATTCACTCAAAATCTTGATGAGCCATGTGTATATCACAAAGCTAGTGGGAGTTATGTAATTTTCCTTATTTTATATGTTGATGACATATTGATCATGGGAAAAGACATTCCAAGTTTGCAAAAGGTTAAGGCATATCTTGGAAAGTGTTTTTCTATGAAATATTTAGGGGAAGCTGCATTCATTCTGGGAATCAAGATAGATAGAGATAGATCTCAGCGATTAATTGGATTAAGCCAAAGTGCTTACATTGATATAATATTGAAGAGATTCAATATGCAAAATTCCAAGAAGGGATATTTGCCAATGCAAGAACAACATGGCTTGAGTAATAAAGTTTGTGCTTCAACACCTGCAGAGGTGCAACGCATGAAGAGAGTCCCTTATGCTTCGGCAGTGGGATCTATTATGTATGCGGTGAAAAGCACAAGGCCTGATGTGGCATTTGCTCAGAATTTAACCAGTCGATATCAGCAGAATCCAGGTGAAGCTCACTGGACTGCTGTTAAGAAATATTCTTAAGTACCTTTGGGGTACTAAAAATATGTTCTTAGTTTATGGGGGTACTCCATCTGCAGAACTTGATGTTACAGGTTACTGCGATGCTTCTTGGAAAGGTGATAAGGATGATACGTAGTCTCAGACGGGTTATGTCTTTGTCATTAATGGAGGAGCTGTGGATTGGAGGAGTAGAAAGCAGAGTACACTAGCAATGTCTGCAACAGAGAGTGAGTATATAGCTGCTTCAGAAGCTGCAATGGAAGCTTTTTGGATTAGGAAGTTTGTTTCAGGGCTTGGGGTTATGCCTTCGATTCAAAAACCTATAAAAATGTAATGTGACAACTCAGCTGCAATTACATTTGCCAATGAACCTGGAATCATGAAAGGCACCAGACATTTCCCAATTAAGCATCACTATGTTCGAGAACAAGTCGAAAGAGGTGAAATCGAAATGCTCAAAGTTTACACAGATGAAAACTTAGCAGACCAGTTAACAAAGCCTCTACCTGGCACCAAGCTCTATAGGCATGCTGAAGGCATAGGACTTCGTTTGGCTAAAAGTTTCATGCCCATTTGTGATTAGTATTTGGATAAGGGATGTAATGTACAATTATTATTTTAATGGAATAAAATATTGGTTATGTTTATTTATTCATTGTCTTAATAATATATCCTATATTTGCATGTTTAAATCCATGAATAAATTATTATTCTAAATTGTCCGTTGTCGATTAATGATATGGGAATATCATTAAACTATGACAAATTTGAGTATTGGTTTAGGATATACTTGAAAATATATTGATGCATAGTCATACCAATTTCACATGATATTCAATGAATTGAATATAGGACTTATCCCAACAATATGATTTAATATTTAATGTGAGAATCATATTTAAAGTTATCCTCAGACTTGAGATACCAGATAAGAGTCATGGATGTAGTGCATTTTTGTGAAGCAATCTACCGCTCACCGTAACAGGGAGTTATAAGGGTTGTTTTCAGAAGTGTTGCGAAGTTCATGGGTTATTCTTGTAGTCAAGAAAGAATTTGTTCCTTCTGATTTGTTCAGAAGTATAATACTGCTGGGCCCCTCGTAGGGTTGACAAAATGTTTGCGTGGCCACGCCCAAAGTCTATCTGGAATACGTTCAGATGTTTTGGTAATTTTGTTCAATCATAAAGAGATGAAAAATAGAATATTAATAAAGAATCTCACATCTTTATTAAATGTAGTATTAGAAACGAAAGGATAATTATAATGATGAATCATTAAAGGTTTTTCCAGGAAACCTAGCTCGAGTCGTGCTGGGGCATTGGAGTGTTGCAAGACGCCAACCAATGTCATTTTACTATTAATGGATATACGAGTGGGAGCTGTTAAATGTTACGTATAACATTAATAGGTAAATGTCTAGTATCGAACCCGAGACCTCGGGATTGCACACATTACAAACAAGAATAAAAGTATATTAATTATATATGTGATATATGTATCGTGTATATATATTTAATTAAACACTTGAGGGACTTAATGGTCGTTAGTAATTAACCGTAAGTACTAACTATCGTTAAATGTAATCGAGAAAGACTTAATATGAAATTAGATGTCAAGAAGGATCCGGAAGATCCTTGTGGATCTATGGCCGGTCGAACAAGGGGAAGGGGAAACCCAACCCACATCAAACTTGGACTCTAAGTTTCTTTTAGTATAAATACAAAAACAATGGTTATTTGTTTCTCACCTTTTGTGCACACACATAACCCTAAAGTTTGCTTCACTTTTTTCTTGCTCAAAACCGGTCGACCAAACACCCCTATGGGTTTGGGTCGATTTTTGTTTTAACAAAAATCAAGTGATTTATTTAGATCTTGCAATCTCTTTTATTCGTTGGTAGTTTGTGTGTACAAGAACGAGGTAATAACTCACTATAGTTATTATCAAGAGATCGATAAACAAAACGGTAAGGGGTTTATCATTGATCTAATTCCTTAAAGTTCAAGACTTGCATACTTGATTCTTGTTCGGGCTAGAATCACCACGGTACGTTCCCATTATGTTTTGGTTAATATTTATATGTTATACTTGATCTAGCTTCCGCATACACGTGTACTTTGATTGTCATATTCTAACACTTTGAATTTACAATCAGCTCGATAAGATCGACTGAATTTTCATTTTTTATAAGAGGTGTTTACTGTTCACCTTGTTGATCTGAAAGGGGCGTTGAAATCGAAATCCAATCAAAACTTTCACTTCACTTGATAAAAAAAATAGCATTTTATTTTTAGTTTTTTCATTGCTAACCTGAATTTTCAATATAATCATTTTGTGTACGAAATGTTCTTCTTTAAAAGACAAATGTTCACATACACCTACACGGTTGAATAGTACTACGGCTATGTTTGGCGTGGAGCATTTTAGAGCTTTTTGAGGCAATGAACGGTAAGCAATGAGCTTTTTGATTTTTATTGTTCGTTTGGCAAATGAGTTGTGAGTTTTGCCATTTTTTAGAATGCTCATTTTTCCAATGATTCTTTAAGAATATGTGAGCGGTGATCTGTGAGTTGTGGCTACTACTCACAGCTCACTGCTACTTTTACCAAACACACCTTATGTATTACATTAAAATGGGGTTGTTTATTCGGACCCCCTTTTTTACAAAGGGGACCCCCTCCCCCCTCACTGGTACAAAATGGCCTTTCGTCACACATGGTCGATTTCAAACGGTCACACTGTAACATATTTACGTGACTAAATGTATGAAAATAAAATAAACAGCCACACTCGATCCGACTTGTGTCACCATTTCGGAAGATATATGTCACACATTTGTGTATTTATGTGACTAGAGGGTAGCTGGTAAATATTTTTCGATCATTTAGTCACGTTTAATTTGGGACGTGTGACCGATACAAATCAGTTTTAAGCATTAGTCACACTACAGATATACATATGTGACAAATATATGTCACACAATTGAAGAATGTGACCAAAATAGATATATGGTCACATGAAGTAATTGTGTATGTGACTAAATTATATAGTCAAGTTTGTCACACATTATTTAAACGTGACTGCTATTCTTTGCTGAATATTTAGCCACATAGCGTTTGAAATGTGTGACAACTGAAAAGTAAGTTTGAAGCGTTAGTCACCATATGCATTTAATAGTGACAAATATATATGTCACACACTTGAAGAGTGTGACCAAATGTCATATATGGTCACACGAAACCATAGAAACATGATTAAGTGTAACGAAAATTCGATACATATGGTCACGTAAGTAAATATGAGTGTCTAAAGTTTAGTGTGTGTTTGCTTGCCACAACCTAATGTGTAGTCACATTTAATTGTAGCACGATCATGTGACTATAAGCTTTACAATAGTCACACCATATCACAAATGTGTATCTAAATTATGTTTATTGCCACATTATAAGGGTATTATATGTGCAATACATTCAAAATAGCCACATTGTGATATTTATGTGACTATTATTTATAGCAAAATGTGAACTCGGTTATCATTAACCTTGATATTAGTCACATTGAGTGTTTGTGTGACTAAATTCAAGATGTTATATATGGTCACATGAAGTATTTATTTAGGTGTCTAAATCATAGTCATATTTTGTCACACATTATTTAAGTGTAGTCACAATTCGATACATATAGTCACACATTTCGGATAACTTATGTAATTTTGAGGGGTTAGATATGGATTTTATAGTCTCTCTAGTTTGAGTCTAATTTGATATTAACTGCATTAATTGAGTTCAGACTATTAGTCGATCATGACTCTTCATTTGCCCCATTACAATGCTGCTAGTTATACTTAGAACTGCTAAGTATAATTAGATGTTTTGATCATTGTGCATATGTTATGGCTTGTGTTTTCAATGTTTCGAGACTAACATTTTGCAGGAAAGGCAAAGAAAAAGCTATTTGGATTGGAATTTTGGTGAATGCTAGTAACTCAGAACTTAATGCTGCTAGGCATAAATTAATGGTGCTAGGCATAAGTTAATGCTGCTAGGCATAAATTAATGTTGCTAGGTATAAATCAAGCTTAATGAATAGATGAAAAATCAAGCTTAATCAAGCTTTAATGAAGCAAGAAAGTTAAAATTCATATAATAATAAACCAAAAAAAAAACATTAGTATCCATAACAAAAGTAAAATAAAGCAGTTCATACATATAAAAAGTTTAACAATTAAATTTCGGAGATTTCTCCGGATCAAACGACAAATAATGCACATTATCGTAGTCAATGGAGTTGAATCTCTCTTCCTCACTCAAAAATCCAACATCAGCCGCATCCTTTTTCACTGAACCAACCCGCGACTTTGATCGCTTGTATTCCTTCTCATCTTTTTTAACTTGAAGCAAACTTGCTTTGCGTCTTGCCTTGTTTCTTCGAGAACTCCACGACTCATACCACTCTTCAATGTTAAACACCTTCTCTGGTTTCCTGAAATCAAATAAGCATTAGATGATAAATTTACAGATTATCCTTTTAATTTGGTATTCTTATATGACGTATATATAATGTAACATTCTAATATTAAAGATTATTATTTTGATAAATTTATACAGATTCTTCTTTGATGAAATGCACCTTGTTCTTTTCTTGTTTCCAGCCATAACTTCGATCTTAAAAGATTGTTTAAAAAGTGTGTGTTGAAAAGCTAAGTGATGGCCTTAAAAAGGGATGCGACATACGCCTAGGGAATTTTGAAAGTCTCAACATTAAAGATTATTGCAATTTACCAAGTTTAACGTCACATTAGCATGTGAAATGCAATAATTACTCGTGCCTAATTGTAATCATTTTAATTTTACACATTAAATGCGCGCTCCTAAACATTCTATAATTTTATTTTTAAACTTTAAATGGTAATAAGCATTGTAAGCTAAGTGGTTTCAAATGTTAGAAAATATAGTAAGAATAAACATAATGGTATTAATCTAGTTATTAGTTGTGTAAAATTTGTGTTTGTGATAGTGTTTACTCCCTGAATTGGCAAACTTACTTCAACAATGTTATGACCTGATTAATAAAGAGATCCAATACTTTTGTTTTGATGTTACTTGGTTGATAGATTAAATAATAATTTAGATTTTGTTGAGAAAGAAATCAAGAATAAGATGAGAAGCATGATGATACAACAAGGGAACAAGCAAAAGGATTACATTAAGTCAAATAAAATTGAGGTATAACAAACACATTATAAAATTGACTTCATAAAGTCAAATAAAGTATAGTGTAAAAGTTATAATCTAATTAAATGTTTGTAACAATCTTTTAAAACTATAGTGTAAAAGTTATAATCTAATTACAAATTCTTGTATTTACAAACGAAATAAAGTTAAAACATCAAGTTAAATGAAACCGTGAAGTTATAGTAACTCAGAACTTAATACTGCTTGGCATAACTTAATGCTGCTAGGCATAAATTACTGTAAACCGGTGTAACTGTAAAAAAAAGAATTGTAAACCGTTGTGACACTTAAACGTTGTGACATTGCGACTCTTGTGTGCCTATAAATACAAAGGAATTACAATGAACTTCTTTCATCTTTTCATTACGTATTCAATTTTTGTTTGGAACTGCAATGGCTTCATCATCTTCAACTCCTGCTTCAAAGAAAACAAAACGTTCAAGGGATACTTCTCCTCCTCCTCCTCCTCCAATGCCAGAAAAATATAAAATTCACGGCATAACCCAAGAGTGTTGGGACAAACGCCATTCTGAAGGCCAATATGGTACTGAACGACAGTTGGTTGAACTTTACAACAAACGAATCGCGTTGTTGGAAGAACAAAACAAAAAGGACCAACAGATCATACTGGTGCATCAGAACAAAGTTAATGTTCGGAATCAAGAAATAGAACAAATCCGTGGAAACATTGTTGATATTTACAAAGGCATTCAAAATAGTTTGTATAATTTTCATTGAATTAACCCTGATGTAAGATGATATTAATCATTATTATGTTATTTCTTTGAAGTTTAATGTTTTTGTGTTCAAAGAAAACTTATCTTATGTTTCTTTGTTAATCAAGTTATCGATTACTATATGATAAAGTTATCTTTTTGTTGATTAATTATGTTATATTGCTTTGTTGACTATGTTATGATGCTTTGTTAAAAGTCAAACAAAGATTGTTAAACTTGATTGTCATTTGCAAAAGTGAAAGAGTCCAAGTGAATTTGGGCAATTCCGGGTTTGGATTGGAATTTGGGTGAATGCTAGTAACTCAGAACTTAATGCTGCTTGCCATAACTTAATGCTGCTAGGGATAAAAATAAAATGCCACAAAAATTAACCGATTCATATTCAGTTCATTAATGAGAAAATTGAGCAATGACAACATGTTTATTCATAAAGTCAAATAAAGTAGTACAAACGGATTACACAGGTTTATTCAAATTACTTCCTAACTCAACTAATACATTTTCTTTTTACCCTTCCCTTTTGAACAAACTTTGGGCATTTTTGGTTCCCATGGTTTTATACCCTTGTCTTCACAAGTCTTAGCATTGGGCAGGCCTAGCACCTGAACCCTCTCATCAAAAAGCTCTTTGGCAGTCTTTTTTGGAGTTTTAACCTTCCTAGCATCTTCCTTTTTGTGCCTGATCCAGAATATCCCTTTGGAAAGTACTCTGCCCATGTATTTGGAGGACCTTCAGAACTGCAATGAACTTGAGTCACTGCTGTCAATGTATGATTTCTGCAAAAAAATAAAAAAATATATTAAAATTTAAAAAATTATAGTGTAAATGAAATAAAAGATAATGTTGCAATTCAGGGTGTATTTGAAACAACCTTTGTTCTTGGAACTCCAATGGTCACATTACATGGTGGATGGTTGGTTTTAGATCATAAAAAAGAATGGAATGCAATAAACCAACATGCGTAACCCTTCTAAGTTCCTGATACAGCTCCTTTTGTCGTTTCAACTCCCTTTGAGCAAAGGACTGCACCAGCCGCATTGCTAGATTGTTGAAAAAACAAAAGGAACTGTATGGGAACTCAGAATGGAAAGGTATGTTGAAATGAACTTGAGTCACTGCTGTCAATGTATGATTTCTGCAAAAAAATAAAAAAATATATTAAAATTTAAAAAAATATAGTGTAAATGAAATAAAAGATAATGTTGCAATTCAGGGTGTATTTGAAACAATCTTTGTTCTTGGAACTCCAATGGCCACATTACTTGGTGGATGGTTGGTTTTAGATCATAAAAAAGAATGGAATGCAATAAACCAACATACGTAAACCTTCTAAGTTCCCGCTACAGCTCCTTTTATCGTTTCAACTCCCTTTGAGCAAAGGACTGCACCAGCCGCATTGCTAGATTGTTGAAAAAATAAAAGGAACTGTATGGGAACTGAGAATGGAAAGGTATGTTGAAATTCCATACTCTTTTAGATCATAAAAAAGAATGGAATGCAAACAGAGTGATACAAACAATCTAGAAATGTTAAGTAAAGAATAGAGTCTAAGTAACATCACTCATCTTGAATGCGATGATGAAGGAGTGTGGCCTGTCATGAACAATACACACTATATCATCATCGCATTGAAGACGTCTCAATGATCAGGCCAGATCTATCTAAAGTTGCAGAAAGGTTCCATTGCTTTGTTTTTTGGACACCGTCTAATAACGGTAGTAGAGGTTTTCCAAATTAAGTAATGGAACCGTTCTACAACTTTAGATAGATTTGCCCTAATATTGAGCTTTAAGTTATTAGAAAACAGATTCTTACTATCATTTATATTGCTCCCTTAGATGTGACGAACATACATATTAATTATGTAGATTCTACGACATTAGAGAGCTAATCGTGCATGAATGAAATCATATTAAACTTATAATAACAATGCAATGAACTACCATCCTTTCTACCCTAGCCAACAACAACATATTATGAAGGAGTGTGGCCTGTCATGAACAATACACACTATATCATTATCGCATTGAAGACGTCTCAATGATCAGTCCATATCTATCTAACGATGTAGATGGGTTCCATCGCTTTAATTGGACCCCATTTTCTAACGATGTTTAATCTTGATTATTGAAAGAACCATTAAACATCGTTAGAAAATGGGGTCCAGTTAAAGCGATGGAACCCATCTACATCGTTAGATAGATCTGCCCTGATAATTGAGTTTTAAGTTCTTAGCAACCAAATTCTTACTATCATTTATATTGCTCACTTAAATGTGACGAACATACATATTAGTTATGTAGGTCCTACGACATTAGAGAGCTAATCATGAATCAATGAAATCATATTAAATTTATATCAACAATGCAATGAAAATATTTTCATTGTAACTAAATACATGAAAAAACTCTTTAAGTTCTTGATATGTTTATTGTACTTCAACCTAATCCTAAGATAAAATATTTTCATTATTTCTGTATTTTGGCAAAGAGGAAAGATGTATCAGTAATGGATGAAACACCAGAACAAGTTTATGTTCATACTTGAAAGTGGTGTCTTTTCATCCATCACTGATACTTCTTCCATCTTTGATACAAATACATATTATGTTCATACTTGAAAGTGGTGTCGGTTCACCCATCCTTGACAAAGAACAAAGATGAATCAAGAATAGATGAACAACACCAGAACAAGTTTATGTTCATACTTGAAAGTGGTGTCTTTTCATCCATCCTTGTTACTTCTTCCATCTTTGATACAGATACATATTATGTTCATACTTGAAAGTGGTGTCGGTTCACCCATCCTTGACAAAGAACAAAGATGAATCAATAATGGATGAACAACACCAGAACAAGTTTATGTTCATACTTGAAAGTGGTGTCGGTTTACCCATCCTTGATACTTCTTCCATCTTTGATACTTGGATGTTTTAGCCTAAATATTCGCACTAAAACTAAAAAACAACCATAAACCCTAACAATAAAAAACACAAATATACAGATCATACATAAACCCTAACACTAAATAACACTAATTAAATAAACACAAACAATGAAATAATCAGATAAACCAAAAAAACAACTAAATAATCAGATAAACCAAATTATCTGTCAAACTTAGGGTCAATATAGAAGCAATCTAAGTATGTTACCATATACTTCCGATCTAACTTAGGGTCAAACTTAGGATGTAGTAGTGAGACAGAGAGAAAGAAAGAACAAGGCAGAGCTGTGTGTGAGTGTGAGATAGAGTATTAAGTATATGTTGGATTGTGTGAAGTGTGTTTGATAAGCTTTGTAAATATTATATATTATAAGTGATTTGTTTGTACATTGTGGTTTATAAATGATACTTTTAATTGAATAGGTGTTTTAAATGTTATATATATTAATTATAAGTGTTGACCAGTCAATGTGTGTAGGTGCTAATGCTTAAATTGATTGTACATATAGCTTAATTTGTTGTATTTACTTAAAATGTATAAATGAAAATCTTAAAAAGTTGGAAGAGAGAGAGTCAAAGATGCATTATAAGATGTATAGATAAGTTTAAAATGATTAAAAGTATAAAAACAAAAATTATTAAAAGTTTAAAAACTAAAAGTATTAAAGGTACGTACATTTATATTTTAGTGTATCTTGTATTTAAAAAATGGCCCAAAGAGTACATATGGTAAGATGCAAGGTTTTCAAGATCGGGATCAGATCCTACCCAGGATCGTTTTCGTCTTTGCAAGATCATGATCGTATGATCGGATCGGGATCGTAAGATCCTACTAGATATAATGTCATTTTCTTAATAGTCTCGCTCTTTAACATGCAGTTTCCTTGTAAAATCGGATACATGAACTTGCATGCCTACCTTAACTCATTTTTTTTGAGTCAAATGCGTGTATCGAGTCACAATGAATGTTTTGCAGGATTTTTGGGATGAAAACATATTTTATATTACTTACAAGCTCGAGAACTCAACAATAACTCGAGTCGAACTCATTAAAGGTTGAGCTCACCACCATCACAGTCAAGCCTCCATTTTTTCCCTAAAATTTTAATCAGGTGCTCATTTGATAGGCTTTCAATCTCTAAAATTTTAATCAGGCGCTCAAGATCTCAAGATCCGCCCCTAATTTTTCCCCAAAAATTTCAATCTCCCGCTCAAGATCCCGCCCCTTTTTCCCCAAAATCAAAACACTAACACTTACACTAATCAGATCTATCTTCTATCTATACATCTATTTCTCCTTCTCTATAGAACCGACTCACACCACCGCCTTATCTTGCCGTGGTTCCACCAACCATCGAACCTCCACGCCATCACCGTCATCAAGACAAGGGAACTGTATGGGAGAGTTTGTTTGCTTCGGTTGTTTGGTTCGAGATAACCACCACATCCACCACCATCACAGTCAAGCCTCCATCACCCTCTCGATCATGTTATCCGGGATCGAGAAAGTTTGAACTCGGCTTGAGCTTGACTCGAAAAGCTAGATTTATCTGTAAAGATGTGTTTTCTGACACAAATTAAAATTGAAATATAATATAACCTAAGAATTGAATTCGGTTCGACTTCAGCTCGAAAAGCTTGATACATTCATAAATAAATATTTACACTTAGTACACTTTAAAAATATATATATATATATATATATATATATATATATATATATATATATATATATATATATATATATATATATATATATATATATATATATTATATTACTTACAAGCTCGAGAACTCAACAATAACTCGAGTCGAACTTATATAAGATTGAGCTCAACTCATTAAACATTTCGAGCTCATTTGATAAGCTTTCAATCTCTAAAATTTTAATCAGGCGCTCAAGATCTCAAGATCCGCCACTAATTTTTCCCCAAAAATTTCAATCTCCTACTCAAGATCCCGCCCCTTTTTCCCCAAAATCAAAACACTAACACTTACACTAGTCAGATCTATCTTCTATCTATTCATCTATTCTCCTTCTCTCTAGAACCGACTCACACCACCGCCAAACTTCACCGCCTTATCTTGCCGTGGTTCCACCAACCATCGATCCTCCACGCCATCACCGTCATCAAGATAAGGGAACTGTATGGGAGAGTTTGTTTGCTTCGGTTGTTTGGTTCGAGATAACCACCACATCCACCACCATCACAGTCAAGCCTTCATCACCCTCTCGATCATGTTATCCAAGATCGAGAAAGTTTGAACTCGGCTTGAGCTTGACTCGAAAAGCTAGATTTATCTGTAAAGATGTATTTTCTGACACAAATTAAAATTGAATATAATATAACCTAAGAATTGAATTCGGTTCGACTTCAGCTCGAAAAGCTTGATACATTCATAAATAAATATTTACACTTAGTACACTTAAAAAAAAAAAAAAAAAAAAAAAAATATATATTACTTACAAGCTCGAGAACTCAACAATAACTCGAGTCGAACTTATATAAGATTGAGCTCAACTCATTAAACATTTCAAGCTCATTTTTCCCCAAAATCAAAACACTAACACTTAAACTAGTCAGATCCCGCCCCTAATTTTTCCCCAAAAATTTCAATCTCCCGCTCAAGATCCCTCCCTTTTTCCCCCAAAATCAAAACACTAACACTTACACTAGTCAGATCTATCTTCTCTCTATTCATCTCTTCTCCTTCTCTCTAGAACCGACTCACACCACTGCCACACTTCACCGCCTTATCTCGTCGTGGTTCCACCAACTATCGCTCCTCCATGCCATCACCGTCATCAAGACAAGGGAACTGTATGGGAGACTTTTTTTGCTTCGGTTGTTTGGTTCGAGATAACCACCACCATCACAGTCGAGCCACCATCACCCTCATCTCACTTATCTTATCCAACTCTGTTCATGGGTATGCTCAAACACATATTTAATTTATATTTTCTTAAATGTGTAATCAAATATAAAACGATTTACATTGATTTTCGTGGATTAAACTAGCCTAAAACATGTTTTTGATTATAAATTCGTGTGGTGGTAATCGTTGCAGGTAGACTTATTAAGACGACATAGTTTTCCTGTTTTATTGGAATGGAGACAATCGACATGTTCTAATAGGCCACTGTTTTGCTCGTAAAGGGAGTCTTGAATGGTTTCCACTCCGGGAGGATGTTGCTGAACAGTTGGAGTTTGCTTATCGCAGTTGCGTAAGTTATCTATCAAAAGATTAACATAACATCTGTTATATAGGAAATTAACTCAAATATGGTTGCTTTTTGTCAAACTGTTTCATTTGTACCAAATGTTAGTGATTTGCTTGCTTGGTAATGTGTTTGACATTTATTCGTTCCACGTTTGGCACTGCATAAAATTGCAACCAATTGTATATTATTTGTTGCCCGATTCGATATGCAACCCGTATGTTTGTTTTTTAGGCTAAACTTATATTTGGGACATCTAATGTTGTCGTATTTTATGTTAGCATTAATCACGTTACTTGTTTCTTGCAGGGGCTACATGGTATTTTCACGGGTGAGGATGATACATGGGATGCCTGGCTAAAACTTCCCTCAGCTGGATTTTCTGGCACACTTCATTTTTGAGGCGTGGGTATGCTCCATCTCAGTCACCAAAGCCAACCCATGTATATTTTTACTGTTTCATGGTTGGCAGATCTTATATTATGCAGCGTTATTAGTGCCTTGGTTTCTTACATTTCCCATATTTTTTTTTTGCAGAAAGAAACTGGCATTAGACTCAGATGTAAGCCACTTTTTATGTTGTTAACAATTTCATTTTCTAATGATAACACCATTGTATTTCTTAATTTATATTGCAGATTTGCAGGTGACCACTCCGATCCAATGGCCATTGAAACTTTGGAAAATGTACCAGTAATGGAAACAGTGGTAAGTAATAAAAGATCCACCTTTGATTTTTTTAGCTTTACATACATGACTAATGTACCGTGTTTTATATATACATATAGGAACCTGTTAAAACTATCGGACATACGAAAACGCTTAAGCCACGACAAACCGGTTCTACAGGTTACACCACCAACTATGATACCAAATATTAGTGAACAAAATACATGACTAAAATTAGTACCAACGAAGCGAAAACATTTGGTCTCTAGTGAAACCTTGCAAAAGCAAGCTAAGGCGGCGAAGAGTCAACAGGTTTTAACTTATGATAGTTGAGAATTTGATTATATACGACATTACAATTTTATATATATTTGCTTCATTTATATACATTCGATTTTTATTGAATTTGAAATAAAATTGTATATATATTTGCTTCATTTATATATATTTACTAGCAGTAGTAACTCTGCTCCAGCAGTACTAACGTGGTACTAGTATTAACTCTCCTATCATGTTTGTGCAGATAGTTGAACCAGTGGCTCATCTAGTTCTGTTATGTTGTGAGCTTTGACATGTTCTAGTCCTGCTCTCATCCTGATGTGTTGATATGCAGCAGCCTACATTTTCAAGGCTTTTATATCCAGATGATGAGATTAGATCAATGGGAGAAAAACTTGTAAGTTTAACTGTAAATTTTATTAGTATGTTCATTGTTTTGGATTAAAAGTCTTCATGATGTTGTTTGAATTACTGCTGATCATGTTTGTGTTAATATTGCTTAGATGGATTCAGTGCAGCTCATGAACTTCAAAGAAAATGTGGCCAAGTATTTACTACTGCTAGTACAAAAGTTACTACTGCTAGTTAAAGTTGGTACTGCTCAGAGATTAAGACCGCTCGAAGTTGTTATTTGCTTATGGAAAAGATTATAGATACTTATAAAGAAACTATTGTAAGCCGACTAGGACTCCTTGGTGTATAAAAGGATGTCCAATTTTATATTTTGTTCAGTTATATACATTCCAATTTTATTGTATTTGAATTTGTTTTGAAATATATTTGAATTGTTTTGATATATATATATATATATATATATATATATATATATATATATATATATATATATATATATATATATATATATATATATATTGATTTTTTAAATGTGACTAAAAGATGCATATAGTCACACTTATTAACACTTTTGGTCACTGTTTGCTTTAGTCGTTGTGTGACTAAATATTACCGAAGGCCACACAAACATAAAATTCACGTGGCCATTGGATGATATATAGTCACACAAAATACACATTTCTTCACTTTAAACAGCATATGATCACACTTATTTACACTTTTGGCCACTGTTTGATTAATGGTATGTGACTAAATACCAAAAACAAACATGCTTTGTGTGACTAAATATTACAAAAGGCCACACAAACATAAAATTCACGTGGCCATTGGATGATCAATAGTCACACAAAATACACATTTCTTCACTTTAAACAGCATATGGTCACACTTATTAACACTTTTGGCCACTGTTTGCTTAATGGTATGTGACTAAATACCCAAAACAAACATGCTTTGTGTGACTAAATATTACAAAAGGTCACACAAACATAAAATTCATGTGGCCATTGGATGATAAATAGTCACACAAAATACACATTTCTTCACTTTAAATAGCATATGGTCACACTTATTAACACTTTTGGCCACTGTTTGATTAATGGTATGTGACTAAATACCCAAAACAAACATGCTTTGTGTGACTAAATATTACAAAAGGCCACACAAACATAAAATTCACGTGACCATTTGATGATCAATAGTCACACAAAATACACATTTCTTCACTTTAAACAGCATATGGTCACACTTATTTACACTTTTGCTACTTTGTGATAAATTGTATGCGACTAACTCCAAAAAAACAACACCCATTGTGTGACTAAATCATCACAAACGTCACATTTATTGTATATTCATGTGGCCACAGGACGGAAAATAGTCACACAAAATACACATTTACTTGAATATATCATCTCAAATGTCACATATATTATATATTTATGTGGCCAAAGGATGAACAATAGTCACTTTCAAAAAACATCCGTGTGACTATAAGGTGTTTACGGTCACTGATAATGACTAATCCAACAAAACTTGTGCCTAATTTGTCACACATATTCGGGGTTTTGGTAACTCTTTTTCGATGAAAAAGGCCACGAACTCAACAATGTGACCATATGCCACCTATGGTGGCGGGACCTTTAGTGACACACAACGAAAAAAAACGTGTGTGACTATATGCATATCGTCACACATTTTTGGCGTGAGCAATACAACTTTTTGTACCAGTGCCTTTTCTTTTTTTGATTTTATAATTTTGTTTATATCAAAAAACTATAAACCTGAAAGTACGGAACAGAAAATATAAAATTTAATAAGTAAAACGCTTAAAACTGTCAGAAATACTAAACAGAAACTAATAAAAAAAACTGTGTTATACTTTAAAAAAATAGACAAAAGGAATTTTTGACCAAACCCACTTTATGTCACATCATAAGGGGGTCCCTATAGTATGCCCCCACTAAAATTTCTATATGGACCCCCTATAATGTGACATAAGCAAGGTTTGGTCAAAGATTTTGTTTGTCCCCTTTTGTTTCTAATATAACACAGTTTTTTGTCAGTTTATGTTCTGTATTTTTAATAGTTTTAAGCATTTGACTTATTATATTTTATGTTTCGTACTTTCAGGTTTACAGCTTTTTTGATAGAAACAAAATTATGAAAATTAACAAAATAAATAAATAAAGAAATAAATCATAAAGAAAAAGAAGGAGTCCCTTTCGTAAAAAAAAATAAATAAAAATAAAAAATGAGGTCCTAATAACCTCCTCTAAAATTTAACTTAATGACTTCTTAGTTAGTTAGTCATTCACATAATTAAAATACATATTAGGTGGTAAAAGGTTCATATTCGGCAGTCCAAACCGACTTACAATGGATTGTCTATCCAAAAAGTGTGAGGCACACTTGAGTAATGCAGCGATTATGACTATAAAAGTGCCAAAAATCAAACCGTTAGGCTTGTGTTTGTTAGGCGACAAAAATATTTTATCCATTACAAACTAAAGTACGCTATTGACAAAAAAAATAAAAAATTGTTAGGGCACTTGATAGTTGCTCGCGCTCTCTATTTTCATATCTCTATTGCAATTAGAAAATGATGTTTATACTTAACTTTTGTGCCTAAAGATCTTTTTACTCATGTGATGATCACAAGTGAAGAAATGAAGAACGTCGATGATAGTAATACGTAATGAATTTCAAATGGCATGGTAATACTCATTAGTCATTACTATTTACTATTGTTTTTTTTTTTTTTTTCCTTTATCTTTTTCAAGTGAAACCATTTCCTTTTTCTTATCTTTTGTAAAATGTGTAACCGGTAGAGTTTGGTTTAACAAACATCATAAAAAAAAATATCAATGGTTAAATGAGACAATTCTAATCACTCATTTTTCCATCAAAACTAAAAAAGCTCATTTACATTCTTTTCTTTTTATTAAAAGAATATATTTTATAAATCGTAGATTGTTATGTAAAACTAATTACACCATCATGTCGACCATAAAATCAAATTTTATTAGAGTGGACTTCTGATACTTTCGACAAATTTCTTTTCGAAAATTTCTTTTGTGAGTGTGAATATTTGCGTCCAAAAAAATTATATGTGATTCGTAAATCATATTTGATTTGAATTTAAAAAGTGGTTTGAACTTTAAAATTAATATCACAAATCATATGTAATTTCGTATCGTGTAACATTCAATATCAATAGAAAATGCGAAAAAAATAATTGCCAAAAGTATATCACAGTACGCGTATATTAAAAGATAAACAAATTCTTGTTACGGTAATGTAATTTTGTCAATAAAGTTTGGAAGATATTTTATATTTCCGAGAGGCACTTTATTTTGCTTACCCACAAATCCACGCATACTAAGGGACATAATCCTCACCATCCATCTAATTTGATCAAATAGTGATAATTAACCTAAGATTTAATATGTAAACCTAAGTCCATTTTGTCTTTTTGTCTTTCTTATTTATTCGCTTTTTTTTGTCTTTTTTTTAATTCACGTTTTTTCTTCGTTGTCATACGTTTTCATATGTTTTTGCCTTTTTCATACGTTTACATCCGTTTTCTCACGTTTTTGTCCATTATTCATACGTTTTCGTCTATTTTCGTCCATTTTCATACGTGTTTTTACGCTTTCATACATTTTTGTCTGTTTTCATATATTTTCATCCGTTTTCGGCCGTTTTCATACGTTTCTGAATATCAAAAGTGATATTCTGTGATATTCAGAATATCACAAGTGATATTCTGAATATGACAAGTGATTTTCAACTAATGTTTTGTAACATGAAAATCACAAGTGATATTCAGAATATCACAAGTGATATTCAGAAAATCATAAGTGATATTCTGAATATCACTTGTGATATTCAGAAACGTATGAAAACGGACGAATACGTATGAAAACGGACAAAAACGTATGAAAGCGTAAAAACACGTATGAAAATGGATGAAAACATAGAAAAATGGACGAAAACAAAAAAAACAGACGAAAACGTATGAAAATTGACGAAAACGTAAGAAAACAAACGAAAACGTATGAAAGCGAATGAAAACGGACGAATACGTATGAAAATGGACGAAAACGTATGAAAGCGTAAAAACACGTATGAAAATGGATGAAAACGTATGAAAAATGGACGAAAACGAAAGAAACGGACGAAAAAGGCCGATAATGTAAGAAAACGAACGAAAACGTATGAAAACGAAGAAAAAACGTGAATTGAATTTAAAAAAATAAATAAATAAATAAATAAAAATAAAAAAAGTTGACATATTAAATTTTAAGTTAATCCTTACTATTATATCAAAATAAATGAATGCTTGAATTTTGTCTTTTGATAAGCAAAAAAAAAATAAGAGTAACCAAAAGAAAATTTATCATATTTCAGAAAAATGAAATGTGCGGATTTTAATTTTAATTGAAAAGTAGGCTGAGATTGCACCATTTAATCTTTGATTTTTTTTATTTTTTATTTTTTTATTTTTGTGGAACTCCCCCGTAGGGGTGAGCATCGGGACGAATCCCAACCCGTCCTGACCCGTCCCGACTAATCCGATACAAACAACGGGGAAAAACCCAAACCGACTCCCGACCCGATAATGGTCCCGACTCGTCCCGAATTCCGATAATGATCCCGAATCTTGATTTTGGCTGTATTTTCTCGGGACCATCCCGACTCCCAACCCATCCCGAATCCCGATTATCAGAAAAACGCAAATCGACTCCTGACCCGATTACAGTCGAATCGATATCAAGAATGAAGTCGGATGTCAGGATTAGGACGGGAGTCGGGTGTCGGTCAGGATTGCTCACCCCTACTCCCCCGTATCCAGTAATCATCTGATCTCCAACAAAAGTTAGAGTTAAACACATGTCAGAACTTATCCCTTCTTCTCGATATCCCAACAATTTTTTTTTTAAACTTATCCACCATTCAGGCCACCTTCATTCATTCATGTCACCTTTCATATTCTCAAAACCTTAACAACAAAAAACCATGACAAACCAACATGATCAAACTCGTGTTCTCTACCAACTTTGTTCCATGATCATAAACATCCTAGGTTCACCACCACTTCCTATCCCATTTCCTACAACTTTATCCGGGCCCACCATAGCTTCAGCTTCTTCTTCCTCTGTGGCGGCGCCGCCTTTTATGCGGCCACCACGTGTTTCTACAGCTGGGTTTGCTGGACTGTTTATTGTGGTGTCTTTTGCTATGATGATGTTTGGGACAGCTATATTTGTCATTGGGTTTCTGTTGATGCCTTTGGTTGTTGGTTTGGTATTGTTGTTTTATTTGGCGGGAATTGTTTCTAGTTTGACTAATTTGGTAGCTGCTGTTATTTCTCCGCCCACTAGGATTGTCTCAGGTTTGGAGATTTATATCTTATAGCTTTTGTTATTTTGTATGTAGTAATTGCTGCCATATGTTTTTACATGATTTGATCATAAGTACTAAAATAACAAGGTTAGTGATACGTGAGTTGCCACCAGCCTAGGGGTGTGAGTTCAAGCCTCGCTGGAGGCATTTGTGAGATAGGTTGTATAGGGTGCGAAAAAAATTGCCGTTAAAAAAATAAAAAAAATAAAAATGACGAGGTTACTTGAAGGGCGATGCCTTGACTTAGAACCAGGGTATCCCATGACTATTTCTAACCCTTTGTCTTGTTATCTCCAAGATGTTTGTGGTTGTTTAAAATGACCTATTAATACTCCGTAGTAGTATCTTCTAAGATGTCACTCTATGATATGAAGTCATGTTATATATATGATTAATTGAACTAGAGGCAGGTTTCAATGTAAACCTATGTATATGTATATAGTAGTCTATTTGGTTGTACGTATGTGTGATATGTAAAATATGAACAATGTGCTACATTGTAAGGTCAAAAGTCGTCTACGGTGTAAATGCTGAAAACATATCCTAGATCCTTTTAGTAAAGAAATTTTATTATTACGCAAAGTTCGAAAATTGTTTGTGCAATGGCTTGTCCCGAGTCCCGACCAACATATATATACATGAATATGACATACGCATAAGTTACCCGGTCTTAGCCGGCCTGACCCATCTGTGTTTACATCTCTGGTGTAACTGCCGAGTACACAAGAAATTTGTGTAACTTGTGCGGATGATTGTTGTAATAATTGGTCTTGGATAGCTTCATAGTATTTTCCTTTGGGCTTATATATACTTTACAGTTTAACACATGTTTTGATCGCATTGTACAGCATGGAGACGATCATGAAGAGGAGGAAGTTGAGTAACAAGTGTGGTGATAGAACATTATATAGGTTACTAGTTAGATCAGTGTTTATACAAATAATACATGGCAACCATGTAGTATTTTGGGATCATCTTATCAAATTCAAATGATAAAATTTGTTTTTTGCGATTCTGCCATATGTGACTTGTCGTGTTATCTCTAAAGCGCATTTCTTATTATAAGGGTGTTTGTTTCCGGAAGTATTAATCGGCTTATGCATCAAATGGGGGCACCTCAGCAGGCCCTCAGTCTTGTAAGACAAACAATATAGAAGAGATCTGGTTCAGAATTTGTACACCTACTATTCACATTATACTTTGTACCTTGTAGCCATGAAGGACCTGTAATGTAACTTGAGTGCAACAATCAACCCATTTAGTTTTAGATTAAAAGGCTCTATTTGGATTATGTTTTAAGGTCAAATCTAACTAAATATGACAGGTAACTGTAGGTGTTGAAAGTCGTCTAATGCATACCATCTCCTGAATCGCTTCAGGCAAAAATTTAGGGGTGTATTGTTATCGTAACTAAAAAAGGAAAATGTGACGGAAAAGGTTTGTTAGTTGGTCAACCCAGCTCTACAACCTGACCTGACCCGTTTGACCCAGCCTCAAGCTTCCCATCACCAAACCCGTCTGAATTGCCACTTCTAAAACATACTGTGTGGCTTGATCCAGATTTAGATTATGAAGATATGATTGCACATATATGTTTGTTACGGTGATAGTTTAGAGCAATACATGTTGACTTCACAAATCCATGTTCCTCACTGAAATCTTTTTTTGCAACTCCCCATCTTATAGCTGACAAAAGAGTAGAGTCATCAACTTGTCGTAGATAACTCTTATATTTTCGTTATGACAAATCTATGTATGTATATCTGAAGAACAATAAGATGATAAAAAACCAAAACAACAAATAATTTGTAAAATCAAGTAGATTGAAGAAGATATAGGAATACAATATAGAAGCTCAACTGATGTTAATTAAGGTATATAAATAAAACTAGTACTAAACTAGCCTATGTTGATGCTGATACCAACCGCAATGAGTAAGATGGTGATGAGTCCGAAAAAGATAATTGTGTGAACACAAATGGAAACCCCACTAGTCTGCATGTTGTTAAACTCGACTGCACGCCCCTTACCTGGAAGCTGAAACAACAAACCGGGAGTTAGCAGCACAAATAGCAACACCCCTATTAGAACTGGAGCCCAATCTGCCATATCCTTTTCTTTTTGTGTGTAGATTTAATCCAAACTACGTAAATGGTGCAGAATATATAGGAATCGAAACTTTAGCTATATGCTAACAGATATACACAAAATTTGCCTGTGCAGCATTGTGTACGTCGTTCTTAGTACTAATTTATTGTGTGAAAATGATTTATGCCGGCAAATGGCATGGAATCTATAGATCATTAGTATTGTTTTCTTCCTGCAAGTTGAGACAAACTTGCAAATTTAGCAATTATAATGGTTGCTTTCACTAGTTAGTGCAATTTGTCAGCATCCCATCAGGCTTTAGTATATGTTATACAAATAGCACTAGAACATCATTTATCAGATGGCCTTATTTGTCTATTAAGAACAAGAGATGGTTGGTCATCTTTAGGTACAACTTTACTATATCCATCAAGACCCATAGACATATGTTTTTAAGATGGATAAATGTGTTGTGGAATGGTCAAAGAAAGCAGTCATATATTGCCTGAAGAATCAATATTGTATTAGTGTGTTGTTTCTCTGTTTATTCGTTTAAGACTCCGGGAAAATCTAAATTTACTTTTCACTTTTTACCAAAGTAGTTTTAACCGTTTAATGTGTTTTACCATTTCTTATTGTATCAAACAGGAAAACATGTTTTCTTAAATTGTTACAGATTGCCTAATTTGGTAATTTGCATATCGATTATTATAAAGAAGCAGGGTGTATATATTGGTAAAAAGTGAATAAGGTGTTCCATCTTTATCGCAGTTTACCCTAATGATCTATAATTTGGCTCTTAACACGTCCACACTTGGTTTCTTTCTCATTACAAAGATGATAATACCAAAGTAAAAAGTTCGGTTACATTCTGAATTAATTAAAGCCAGTTGATCGATCATCATCTTTGCATGTGTATCATGACTATAGATCCCTTTTGTAACTTTAAAATGATGTGATATTCAACTCTTAACAGGTCATCTGCTTTCAAGATCCACCAGTAAAGTAAATATGATACATATGACTTGGTAAGCAATCACGCTTTACACCTATATCGAGTCCTTACTTTTCCTAACCTTTTTTATTAGCACAAATCATAATCGTATATCTCTTATCACATTCTATGCTTTTAAAAGCCGATGAAAAGGAACACTCTTGGGATCAATAATTGTTTTCTTAATGAAGGTTGTAACATAAAGCAAAAGCCCTTCCCCCCACTACCCCTAAAAAAACATACCTTACCTCCCTCTTTAAGTTCCCAATCTTTATTTCCTTTTGAAGTTTAGTATCACATTAGTCCCCTCTACTTATTTGCATATTACTCGCACTTTGAAGGAGACACTTCCTAGATAAACTATCATTTTTTGAAGGAAAAAAAAGAGTGTGAAAGATGCATACAGATTGGGGGCCTGCAGCTGTAGCGGTGATTATGTTTATACTATTGTCCCCCGGGCTGCTATTTCAACTACCAGCAAGGAATCGAGTGATAGAGTTTGGGAACATGTATACGAGTGGTATATCAATCCTAGTTCATGCGGTTTTGTACTTTTGTATTTACACCATCTTGGTTGTAGCTATTGGTATTCATATTCGTACTTGATGATTCTGTTTTTATGCTAAGGTTTTGTGTTCTATAAGTTTTATTACTATTGAAAAATGTTATTAATTATCTTTGTTTGCTTTCAATCTGTAAGTTTTTGGTATCATGAATGATTTGCACGTATTCGATAAGCCAATTCAGTGTTTTACCATGTCGTTTCCTTTTATCAAACCGGTTTAGAAGACTGTCATCTAAAGCACATACCGATAAGACGCTGCATGTGTCAAGCTAGTATGCATCATGCATGTATGTTTATATCTTGTGTGTCGTGAACTTACTTGATTTCAGTTTGTTGGGGGCTGGGGATATTCATTGTTCAGTGTCGTTACTTCTTTTAAATTCTGTTGGTGCTGATTAAGTATTTTACGAGCACTTGGCAGTGGGATACTAATTTATAAATTATAACTCTGTTTGTTGAGTTGCATAAACCAGGCCCAAGTCTAGCATATATAGCACAAGTGATCTTGTATTTTTGTTATGGTTGATCACGGTCACAGGTGGCATAATGGGCGGGTAGGGCAGGTTGGGTGACTGACGACTCGTAGACCTGTCCAGGGTAACATAGAGTTGGAAGAAAGTTCGAAAGCTGAAATCAAAGACTACTTTTGTCGTCAGTAGCGGCCGGAGTGTTGTGCTAGAAATCTTGCATAACATGCATCCTTAATAGAGTAAAAACACGCTTAAAACTTGACTTGGTGTATATTCTTTATAGTTATTGTTCACTTACATACGCACACGCCTCTAACCCGACCTATTGTGGTCTTTGATCACCTTACCGGCTTTCCATCATCCTTAGGCCTGCCACTAATGACTTGTATGTACTGCTAGATATTGTTGAGGTGTATTAATTCGTTTTAAAGCAAGTAAAAAATGTATCTTTCTTAGAAAAATGTTCATTCAACTTGATGTTGTGTTCATAACAGATCATGACCAAGAGTTAGAATGAAGTCAACTCAGAGATGATATATACATTTCACCACAACACTAATGTGATACGCGTGGGCTCGAGCCCAAGGCTCATTTAGCTGTTAGGGTTTTACCTTTTCTTATAAACTAGACGAGTACCCGTGCATAGCAACGGGATTTCTAGCGGCAAACAGTTATAAGTGTCACATGATATATGAAAGTGAAATAAATAAATAGTGCATCATATTATTGACAATCAATAACCTTCAAATGCGCATGGTCATCCTTTTCGCCTCTTTCTTTCATGTTACTTCGTCAAATATTCATTCCATCTGAACAAAAAAAGATCAAAAGCGAAAAATGTTAGCTTCGCGAGAAAAAAATAACAATAGTAATGAAGAAGTATACGCATGTATGTATTAAATAGACACCATTTTCATAAATACACGATTGGCATATGGTTGGCATTGGCAGTTTCAATTTTTCTCAAATCATTCATATCTTTACTACATATAATTGAGATAAAGAGATGAATCATTTAGTTTAAAGTTTACAATAGTTTCCTTTATTGTTATAACAACTCAACATTCATTAGCATTTACAGCCATTAATTGCATATCGTGTGCATTTACAGCCGTGTAAGAACAAGTCAACAAATTTTGTTTCATTTTAAGTTTTTTCACTTTTCACGTTAACCGTTTTTCTTTTACAAATAGTTTAGATTTAGATATATTGTCTAGTCTTACGTATTTATAGATATATATTTTCGTGTCTAGTCTAATGGCATAAGTTTTGACTATGTTTAAATGGTATTATCATAAAGCTGGTGAATACAAATACACCATAGACATAGTTGCTAAAGTAAATATGTGAATCATATTTAATAAACCATAAATGAGGATCAACCAACAATACAAGAAGATAACAGTGAAAGACCAATAGAGGCTATTATAATGCTCGACAACCATCGTGCAAGGGTATACAAGCTAGTCTGATCAGATCTCTCTAAATTTTATACCAAACACAAGCTAACACGAAAATTCTAAATACATTGAAAAACATAAAACACAATCAGTATCCACCATTAAAGATATAAGATGTAACAATATGCGATATTGTGGTAAGTGTTTCGTATAACGTTCTAAATTTAAACGTGAAAAGATCAAAACGAAATTGCAAACGGTTGTAACATATGATAATTCAACTATAGAAAAAATTCTTAAGAAGTATCAAACGGCATATAAAAATATTTAATAAGACTAAAAAAGAAAACATTACATCAATTATGATACACTAACTAAAAATACATGTTACTCGTCGTGTAAAACTTCTTGATACATAACATTTGAGGTGTAGACCTGCTTGACGGAACTTTTTGACTGGTTTAACCAATATCTTTGTTGTTCTACGAGATATCCCTCTAGACAGTGCCACTGGTCATGCGAGAAAACAGAGTCGGGCAAATAGACACTATATAGTCATCGCAAAGCTAAGGCGAATAGAGAATTGTGTTCTCTTTAGTTTGAAAGGGAACACTCTAACCCCAGCGTATTGTCCGACAGCAATCTCAGCATTGATAACATTAGGGTCAAAACGTTTACATATCAACCTCGTGCCATTACAAAACTCTAATATGCAATAATGAACCAAAATATTTTAATTTCGATTTGTACGCATGTCGACATTGGTAAAACATGCATGGCTATATATTATATTTCGCCTGTTTCATATATCATTCGACCCCACTTTTACCAACATGTTCTAATATAACTTACATGTGTATGTCAACACAGATTTTATAAGTATTCCCATCCTTATCGCCTGACACCAAAATACAACACATGCCTAATATAAATAAGGTATGCTATATCTTCATATTTACCATGCATGCGATCACCAAAACACATGCAATCTTAACCTTGATCTAACAAAATAAATTTGTTTATAACTCAATATCTGCTTATAATCTCGCCAAAAGTGATTTACGATTTTGGGTTTATAGTATCGTTTTAACCGGACTCGACAATCATTTGCTAACAAAACTTTTATCGTGTTCATGTTGCGTTATTATTTTATATATGTGATCGATTGACAGCATGATTTTCATATGATATGTATGTCGATGATAGAAAGAGGTTTACCTTACGGCTGAGTCAAGAGTGATTGAAAAGAAAGAAAAATGGTACTTGAAATCGACCACACACGATCACCAAAACTGCTATGAAACACGAACGCATGTATGACTTTAGTGGTCTCAAATGAAGCCTCAAACTCACATGCGAATTGATATAAAACCTGCAACCTCTAACGAATCGAGACCGAATATCAACCTTCACACCAGCAGATCGAACCGGACCAACCACGAAATCACAACCAAGACTAAACTTGTATATTTACCTTTTGAATGAAGGATGTAGAAACTCAAAGTTCATGCAATCATGCGTCTAGTTTACTCATATGGATCGCGAAGGAGGTTATGGATTGTTTGACAGGTTTAAGAGGCATGAGTGCGATTTGCATTTTCCTAAATGGGTGTGTTATCCCGTATATGTGATAATGAAAGCTACATATATCAAAATAATATTTTCGGATTTTCTCCAAACAATGGAATTTAAAATGGAATGGAGCGTTTCTTGTTTTAGCAAAAATGCTCATATCTTCTTAAGGAGGAAATACGTGTGGGATTTTAAAGAAAAGGAATGTGTCGTGGGACTTTGTATTTCTGTGACTTTGTTAGTTTTTATTTTTCCTTTTTCCCGCCAAGTGAAATATGGGTTTGAAATCGAAAATATTGTCCAGGCATGCAAAATATCAAAATTATTGTCCAGACATGCAAAATACTTTCCTTTCTTATATGTGTTTAATTGATTTTTTACACTTAATGTTGACCATCATATGTTTTTCATTTATTATTGACACATTCCTTTTATATGTAGTTGACTTTCGAAAGTTTCACAATCCGTGTGTTGTACAATATTCAGGCAACATTCATCCAATTTCCTAAACTTTGAAAAGGGCATTATGGGGATTGACCAAAAATTCAGTTTTTCACTTTTTCACTTTTCACATTTGACCATTTTTCCATTATAAGTAGTTAAGATACTCTTTCTAATATTTTAGTTTATCAATCAATCAAAGTTTAAGATAAACAAATCTCTAGTTCTTCTCTCTATTTTTTTAAGGAGCTCGCACACTCTAAAAGTGGTGCCTTATCCCGATACAACCTCTAACCGGGTCGTATCAATTGGTGCTTTCATTGAGAGCTCTCGTTGAGAGGGTTTTTGATTAGGGTTCCAATTTAAAAATAATAATAATAATAATAATAATAATAATGATAATAATAATAATAATAAATAAAAATAAAAATAAAAATACTGTTCATCGAGTACTATTCATCAAGTACTGTTCGTCGAGTTACTGTTCACTGGGTACTGTTCGTCGATTTTTTTTTTTTTTTTTTTTTTTTTTTTTTTTTTTTTTTTTTTTGAGTTAATGTTCATGGCATCAGGCGGCAGCGATCAGAACGCGGAATACGCACTTTCTAAGCTCTTGCAAATGGGTACGGTGGCCGAATATGAGAGTGAGTTTGTGGTACTTGCAAATCGAGTAACAGGGATCTCTGAATCTTTACTTACATCGTTTTATATCTCCGGACTTAAACTGACGTTACAAATAGAATTGTTGAGGGCAAGGCCTACAACTTTAGAAGAAGCCTTTTTCCTTAGCCCATATAGTCGAGGCTCGTTTTGAGGCAATTGAAGAAAAGGAGAAAAAGCATATAATTGATGAATATATTGGTGTTGATGTGGTTAATAACGCGATAAACGATGTTTTTGATATTGGTGAGAGTAATGTGGAAAGCATGGAAGTTCGTAGTGAGTTTAGCGAATTTTCAGAAAATAAAGAAAGTGTGGAAGATGTTGTTGTGGGTGGTGGTGAAGCGTGTAGGGTTGACGAAGATGAGTCGAATATAGTGATATCGCTACTTAAGGATGGAGGTGGTATATCTGATGATAGTATAGATGAAATAAATTTGGTTTTAATCAAGGAGTTTGTGATTAAGATGTTGGAGGGTATAGATGTTTTCGGCGAAAGTTTGGTTGTTTGTTTGAAGTGGGTATATCGCGAGAAGAGTCGTGGGGCAGCAAAAGATGGAAGAAGGGTGTTGTGTTATGTCCGGTGGAAAAAGAAAACGATGGAGGCTACAATTAAAAGATCATGGAATCCAGGAATTAAGAAAACTTTTGAAGACAACACCTTGAGGGCAAGGTGATTTAGAAGGAGTGAGGAATGATACGCCTTGGCTCGAGCCCAAGGCTCATTTAGCTATTAGGGTTTTACCTTTTCTTATAAATACTCTTTCTAATATTTTAGTTTATCAATCAATCAAAGTTTAAGATAAACAAATCTCTAGTTCTTCTCTCTATTTTCTTAAGGAGCTCGCACACGCTAAAAGTGATGCCTTATCCCGATACAACCTCTAACCGGGTCGTATCATAATGTCTCTTTCTCATTATTTTCTTTACATTGTGTATCTGTTCTCCTCATCCATCGTCATCTTATGCATTGTTTGTTGACGGTCACCACAAGCATCATTGCTTAATTTTTGTTCTAATATGGGGTGATGGTCGTGAACCCAGAACCTCTAGGCTGGTGGGCAACTCACATACCACTAGATCAAAGGCCTTGGATTCTACTTCTATGACTTTAATTTTTGTTCTAATAAGGGGTGATGGTCGTGACGCAATAATGGCGAAGAAAATGTCTAATTTGTAATGATATATAAAATATCAAGATAAAAATCTCTGAAATCATTTTGGTGATTTCTGTGTAAACTATATATAATGGTGGAAGATTTTTTTTTTTTTTTTTTTTTTTTTTTTTTTTTTTTTCAATTTAAATGTTCACTTTTAAACTCGACCCACTTTGATGGTGTAAAGTTGGTTCCAAAGAAGATTAATATTATGGTGTGGAGAGCCAGTTGAGACAGGTTAGCCACTAAAGTTAATCTCGATTCAAGAAACATCGATTTGCTTTCAATCTCATGTCTTGTTTGCGACTCTTAAACTGAATCTATGGAGAATTTGATGGTGTATTGTACCTGGTCTAGTACTATATGGAATAAGGTTTTTTAGTGGTTGACGGGGATTCTGTTTGCCACAACAGACGGATGAGAACGCTCTTTTAAACATAATTTGATTTCATTCGGAATTTAAACCCAAGAATAAAAGCTTCTTTTAAGCCTCTTCAGTTAAGATGCTTTGAAGCCGTCTTGTTCACATCAACATGGGTTACGTGGAGAAGTCGAAATCACAAGGTGTTCACGGATAAATCCCAATCTAGCGTCGAGGTCTTCATGCAAGGAGATTCAACACTTATCTTACAATTGGATTAGTTGTAGATGTAAAAATGTGTCTACAAACTTTAGATTGATAATCCTCTAGATGCTTGTATAGACACTATTAGTTTGGCCTTTTGCATCTAGCTCCTTGCTAGCATCTCTCTTCTAATATATAATATTCGCAGTTAAAAAATAATAATAAAAAATAAAATAAAAGTTCCTTCTATAGATGGAGATATCATCCAGAATTGTCATGCATTAACTCGACTAGTGATCGACTTGAAAGTAAAAGTACATGCATGCATCATATCGTGCTCGTTAAACCACCAAATCAGGACCGATTTCATCTTATCCTAACTTCTTTTTTTTGTCAAAAAGTTGCCCAAGGTTTCCTTTTACAATTAAAGTTGCAACGTGATTTGGTAACATTATGCTAAAGTTGATTTTTTTCTTGCAACTTAGTGGTCTTTGTCTCGGACGTCATCAGCAAACACTAATGGGTGTTCATCTTGAAGGATATATATCACTCGAGCATTATTTTGATTTATACACGTGCAATAACTAGTTTTGACTCTTTTTTTATTACGAATTGAAGTGCCTAAAATGATATATCATTCTAGTTAAATCTCTTAGTTTATCATCCTGATAAGTCCTAACCATAAGAAGCTAATACATGGAATTAACCATTCGTCTTTTTTCATCTCATTCATCAATTTTAACACATGTGATGAACAAACTTTAGGAGGATAAGTAAATACGTTTTTTTCTTCAGATATAATGTACACAAGACAATATATAACAACAAGCTTTCACAAAAACACAAATAAAAGGGTTTACACCGCGCTACATTCAAATAATCAAATTAAACCAGCACAGTTGTTGTTACATCCGAATATAATGGATAGATTACTGCAGTACCGTACAGATCGAAAACAGCAAACTAATAATAGTTATTTAATACAGTACACAAAACTTTCCACTAGTGATTGATCATAACCTGATTCACGAGTGCATGCAGCATCAGGGGGCCGGGCTTGATCAGCCGGTATAGATATGGATATGAACCGCAAGGATAAGGATAGCATAAAGTGCAAAAAAGATGATAGTGTGAACCGCAATGGCTTTACCATTTGTCATCATGCTCCCAAACTCGAGCTGCTTCGAGTTACCGGGCAGCTGAAAAAGGAGTCCAGGCTGCAATAATATGAAGAGTACTACCCCAATAAGTATAGGTCCCCAATCTGCCATGATATTTTCTTTGAAATGTTAAACACAGTAGACAAGAAGTTATGTGAGTTGTGAGCAAGTGTAGGTGTTGATTTGTTTAGTTAAGTAACGTACGTAGTGTGTGAAAAAATGTGATGTGCATGTGGACGTTGTTTCCCACAAATGCAAAACCATTCGCTCCTTTTGATTCCTTTGCATGGATTTGAGGAGTGAAATGATTTCTACGAAAAGTTGAGGCCTGTGTAAGCCATTAAAGTTGTTTTACGGATAATTTTATATTTACCCGATCTAAATATCAAAATTTTATTTAATCAAAACATAAGTTTTTAAGTGCATAATTACAATATTTTTAAAACATGTGTTAAAAAAATATAAAATAATGGTGTTTAACTTGGATATATATATAATTCCCCCTTGTTATTTTATTGTACAACTATCATCCTTTAAGTCATCAGGTTTAGAGCCGCGTACATTTTAGTGAAATACTCAATAGAGTAGTGATTGGCATGCCTAACAATTAGATGATCACATTTGGAATAATCAAAGGATATCATGAAGAGAGAAAAAACACCATGCTCCACTTGTTGTTATACATTGAGTGGATTAAAAATAAAATTAGTCATGCTATTTAGGCATGCGAATCATTTTCCTTTCAAATAAGGTGAATAAGTAAAAACCTTTTTCATTTACCCAATCTATTTGTGTCATTATTTTTTATAACATTGTGGAATATATGTAGTACACCTTGATTTTAATAGTGTTCAAATCATATAAATTGTATTTTTACAAACAAACAATCTAACAACATATTCCTTTAAGATATCTCGAGCGATTTGTTTATAATAAGACTCAACTTACAGTATTTAGGTAAATCATATGCTATACGAGTAAAAAGGGTGAGAGGAGTAATTTTGTTATACAGTTCGTCTTTTATCAATGAATTGTGACTTCACTTACGTACCAAAATAAGCTACATGCAGAATTAAACTTTCTTAACAGAATTATGTTTTCGATCATAAATGTATAAAATCTTGTTGATCTAATTGTGTTTAAAGTCTAAGAGTAAAGAACACGATGTTTATATTGGAAAAAAGTTAATTGTGACTTATGAGAGATTTTACGACAATTAACTTTTTGGAAAGCTAATTACAAAAAGGTATATGATTATATTATTTTCTTCTGGCAAATCACAAAAAGAATGAAAAATAATTAAAGGTAAGATGGTGTAACGAAGAAGGTTTATGAGTTGAATTTTGTGTTTGAAGCTTTTCAAAATTAATTATGTTTCGGTGTTGTTGGGTAAAAAAGGGTTTTGTCTGTACAATAGTTGTATACTTTCAAAAGTGTACCGATATGGTATGTGTACTTTTTTTCGTGCCAATATGGTACGTGTACTTTAGATTTTGTGTTAATAAGACTACTTTTTCGATTTTTTACCTGGTAGTAATGGTGTTGCTGACGTGGCATGCCCAGTCAGCAAAAATAACCGTTGCCACTCTTCCCCCTTTATATAACTCCCTTTTCCCATTTTCCCCAAAACACTAACCATAATTTTTACACATCTCAGATCAAATAATTAACACCATAATCAAAACAATGTCTTCATCATCCTCCTCATCCAATTGGCTTCGACCTATACCCACCCATTGCTTTTGTGAGTTGCCTGTGGTTGAAATGACATCACGCACTGCTACAAACCCAGCTAGACGATTCTTGTGCTGCCCTCATCCGTGTAAGAAAAGCAATGATCTTTATGTTTTTTTGATTGTGTTTGTGTTAATTTTTGTTTTCATTTTGTTACTTTTAGGATTCAGGTAAACAATGCAGGTTCTACTTCTTTCTTGATCCTGAGCTACGCTATGGTTACTACAGAAATGAGATGCACAGCCTTTATACTCAAGTCCAACAACTAAAGAGGGAGATGCAAGTTCAAGACTACACCTACAGGAATAAGATTCATGATTTGGAGTTGGAACTGAATGAGTGAACAACCACTGGTGAATGCTACAAGAAAGCAGTTATTGTGTTTACTATGGTTGTGTTTGTGATGTATTTCCTGGTCAACTGATGGTAAGGGTTTTAGGGATAGATTTTGTGGGGTTTGTGTAGTTTAAGCTAGTATGGATTTTGGGTATGGTGTAGGTTATGTAGGTTATGTATTGTTTAGGTTAGGATTGTTATGTAATGGTGTAGTTTGTGTAGGAACGAGATGCAGGTTTCAAGGGTAGGATTGTGTAGTTTGTATGTTCAAATGTTTTAATGTAATGACAATGTTAATTTGTTATCTAATGTTTGTTCAAACCATTGAAATGTGTTGGATGTTTTAGTCATATTGGTTACAAAACAGAAAAGTCAAATAGGTTAAAATATATTTGTTGTAATTGGTTTAAGTGTAATGGGTCAAAACAGGAAAGTCAAATGTGTCAAAAGAGAAAAGTCAAATGGGTTTAGACATAAATGATAGTCTACCAACCTGTTATTCAATGCATTGACTATAAGGACCTTAATACATTTATAACCTATCTAATGCAGATCATTTTATCCCTGTCAAACCCTAATCAAGCACACCAAATTTGATAACATGAGTTCTCCTAATCAACCAGGTATGTATGTAATAATTTTTTTTTTTGTGGTCCTTACATCCTTACCCTGATCCATTCATGATCATGTTTGCAGATGTTGTAACTATTTCAAGTGATTCAAGTGTTGAACACATTGAGCCACTTTCTTGGAGTGAATACTTTCCTCCTCTTCCTCATGGTCCTGCCGTTGACCAAAATGATGATTCAAGGTCAAACTCTTCATCCATATCAAGCTACGTTTCAAGCTACCATTCAAGCTCTGAAGATGACCATGGAACTGTTAAGGGAAACAAATGTTCAAGCTAAAAAACAATTAAACCAATGACAACAAGTGTTCAAGCAAAAAAGTCAAAACATACCAAAGTTGTTGAAAGTCAAACCAGTGCAGGTAAAAGGATCCAAAAGCCACCAGGACCAGTTGTAGTTTTAGGGCTTGCAAATCAAAAAACTTGGGTTGCAATACAAAAGAAGGCTTTTGGTGTCAAGAAGCCATCAGGACCAGTTGCAGACACTAAGGGCAAAGGAAAGAAACACTAGCTTGTTTAACTTAATGTCTATGTATGGGTTTTTATGAAAATGACAGTAGATCTTTTGATGTAAGCTTGGTAGTTGTTTATGTATGGGTTACAACCCAATGACAATGACAAAATGCAGTGTGGAAAACTAGAAGAGGTTGAATAGTTTGCCGTTTAAAAACTTTAAACTTGTTTAATTATCTTTTGAAACTTTCCGTTTAATTAAAGATATGAACACAAACACAATATATAACATGCAAGTATAAAGAAAGAAACGACCAAACCACAACACGAGTATTTATCGTGGTTCGGCTACAAGGACTCTTTTTCCTTGCCCTACGTCCACGCCCCGAGTATCCAACTCGAGAGTTTCTTTCACTAGTCAACAAGCTCCTTTCACCGGCGAAGAAAACCTTACACGTCGCTTATACACGTTTACCGACACTAAGCTAGATGTCGAGTTCTTTTACAAGGGTACAACCACTCCCGTTAGTTCTTTTACAAGGGTACAACAACTCCCGTCACACTTTGTATTTTGAGGACTAAAATACTAACCGATCACTACTGAAAACACACAATCAAATGAAGGTAAACTACACAAAGTCTACACAATGCTAAGCTAACAAGTCTTGCAACGTTGTGTTGAATACTTGTAACTTTATATGAACTTGTGAACTTCTTTGCTACAAAAGAAACTTCACATCAAAATGAAATGTTAAAGGGTTAGATGAATGATATGAATGTATGTGTGTGAAAATGTAATGTAGAGTGATAAGACCAAAATTTCAAACATATGGCTTGGTATTTATAGCAAGACCTTCTGCAGGTCTGACGGATATGGCGGAACCCTCAGATGGGTTCCGCCCGTGTACCCCCAGGGTTCCGCCAGGCTTGCAGTTGGTTTTGCAATAAATTTATCCAAACCAACCAAAGTCACATCAACTAAATTCTAGTCAAACACATTGAATCAAAGATGGAAAGCTTCCAAAAATGTGTAAGAGGTTATGGTAATTCAAACACACAAGCTTACCATAAATGTATGATGTGATGTTAACATTTTTCTATTTTAAAAAATATAAAAAGTGTTGTGTTTAATGTGAAATGTAAAATGTAGCAAATGTCTAATTATGCAAGTCTTTAAACTAAAATTATGTTTTACTTAGAAACTAAAGTTTACATTTTGTCGTTAACAAAACTTAGCAAAGATCGTAAAATATAAATAACGTTTTTAGGCTATATTTGTATTAACAATCTCCCCCTTTTTGTTGATGACAAAACATAAACTTTGTTTTTAAGTAACACACAAAATTTTAGTGTTTAAGACTTAAAAAAAATGTTATATTAAACTTGTTTTACTTAAGTGATGAAAATCATTTTAAGTTTAAAAGTTAATATATCTTTCTCCCCCTTTTTGTCGAAACAAAAAGTAGAGTAGCGATGCGGAACGATGCACGTGCTCCCCCTTGGTCGATACTCCCCCTAAAAGGAGTGCCAAGATGGGAAACATGGATTTTGAACCTACAAAAAAATGGTTAGTTGGTGATAATGACATATAATCAAGCTTGTAGTCACCACACAATATGCAACCACAATGACAACTCATATATGATCAACCAACAATGCAAGTAAGAAAGTAGTAAAAGATGTCATTTCAAGTAAAATTCTACTTTGCAAAAGTCAAAGACAAGAAATGAAAACTATCCTCCTACTTCTAAAAATAAAAATAAAAGATAAAAAATAACCAAGAAATAAAAGAAAAATCAAATCCTACTTCTATAAGTAGAAGACATTCGACACATTTTCTAAATGGGGCAAAGGGCCTCCAAATGTGGTCTAGGATTTGTTTGGGTGGGAAAGAGCATCCAAACGCTCTATGATGTGTTGGATTGCAAAACGGGTTTCATCTTGAAATTGGTGAAGCAACAACTTGATGCTTTCACCCATTTTTAACATTTTCTCACATTGTGAGCAAACATGATGATGAGTGGGTGGAAATGGGTCGTTTGATGATGTTGGTGGTGGTGGGTTGGTGTTGGGTTCTTGGTTGGAGGATGGGTTTGGTATGGAGTCAAGCAAGGTGGTTTGAAATTCCATTGCTTGATGAAGGTGATTTTCAACCATGCTTTGGATTTCCTCATAAGAAGAAAATGAAGACTCAAAGGTTTGGGATTGAAAATGTGGTGGAGTTGGGTGATCATGGTTTTCAAAGTTAGGTTCTCCATAAAGAGGACCATGGATGTCATGGTAGATAGGGTGAAACAACATTGGTTTTGGGTGGTGATACTCTTGTTGTGGTGATTGGTTGTGGACAAAAGACTCATTTTGGTCAAGCAATGACCTTGGTGTTTCATTTGTGAAAGGTGGTGGTTTTGTTGGTCTTGGTGGAAGATCATTGAGATCTTGTACAAACGGATGTGGTGATGTTGGAGGAGACCCAAATAACTCCATTGGTTCAAGTTTAGGTAATGGTGATGGAGATGGAGTTTTGGATGGTTGGGTTGGAGCACTTGGTGGAGTTGGGTCAATGGGTGATGTTGTTGGTGGTGGAGTGGTGAGCTCATTAGGTTCATTGGGTGATGGAGTTGGAGATGCAAGGTTTAGAAAATGTTCATTTTTTATGGGTGAGGAGAATTCATCCGAGGATGAAGAGGTTAAGTTGATTGTGTGGTTTGACCAAAGTGGTTTGACACTTATGCGTGCGGTTCTCCGAACGGGTCGTAATGGTTGAGAGGTTATTGTTGACTTTGTCATTGTAAAAATAGTTTATTAGAGGTTTAGAATCAGAGATTGTGATGGTGATGGTGTGATTTGAGAGTGTTCTAAGACGGTTTAATTTATAGTGGTGAAGAAGTATGGGAAGGAGTGTTTGGATTTGATGTTTAGCCATACAAAAATGGAGGTTCCTAATGATTTAGAAGACTAATGAGGGTTGTTAAATCATGGAAGTCAATCCAATGAAAATGGTGAAGGAAGAAGACAAAGATTTGCACTAAATGCTTAGTGGTTTTGGCAAATTGATTGAAGGTATATGTTCCACGGATTGCAAGGAACCTTTGAAAGGGTTCCTTCCTTTATGGGTGAAGGTTCCTTGAGGTGGTTATGGCTAAGTTTGAAATTTGGCGGGAAATGGTTTTCTATGAGTTTTAGAGGATGAGAAAGATCCTAATGTGCTTAACAAATAGTAGGAAATGGGTTTCTATCTAAAAATGATGATTTGTTGTGGATTGGATATTAGAATGTCGAAAACCAAAAAAAAAATTTTGCATGCAAACTGGCGGAACCCTGGAGAAACACAGGCGGAACCCTTAATTGGGTTCCGTCTGGTCCGTTGGGCAATTTCTGGGTTGCCCAGAAAATACACTGGCGGAACCCATTTTTGGGTGTCGCCAGATCCGCCAAGCCTGAAAAAGTAGGCAGTCCGAAATTTTGACCCGCGAGACGATTTTCAAAATTTTTGAAAACTCCTAAAACCAAAAATATAATTCGTATCTGGTTAGGAAATGCAAAAATTGGACATGTAAACGCGCATACCATTGGACTTTGCCCGGGGGCTAGCGAATTTCACTATACTTAGTGAAATTTTCATAAACTTGAAAATTTGACAACATGTCAAATGTTGTCGTCCTGCATCATAGTTAGTAAATACACGTACCAAATTGTACCAAATATCCTACCAACACACAAATTCATGACAAACATTGTTTAAACGACCAAATTGTTTCAAATAGCACCTTGTGCCAAACACTCCTACACACCCGCTCTCATTGACGGTCAATCTTCTTCTTGAGCTTTCCAAGGAATCTCCCGATGTTTTTGAACATCCCCTTTGTTTGCTTGAACTCCTCCGACTCATTTGGAATATCTGGAAGTTGAGAAAGGTATTCTAGAGGTGGGAGCCTAGAGTTGGGAAAAGTCTGATCATCTTCACTCATTGAGGAAGATGAAGAGGAGGTAGGAGGATGAGGACGTTTTCCTTGGGCTTTGTAAACTCTCCTATCACTTAGTGGGACAAAAGTGTGTGGAATGAGAGAGTAGTTGATGCGTGGGAATTGCACCAGGCTTTACCTCTCGAGGGATCTCGAGAAGCTTACAACCCCCACCAGGCAGTATACCTGATCGTTGTAGTATAGTATAGTGACAAGTACCGGGGGATTGATCGTTCAACTCAGGAATAGTGTCGCTAGGATTAGAAAGCCTAAAAACTAGGTCTAGAGGTGAGGGATGATTCTTTTTGTATTTTTATATTTTATAAAAGCAAATAAAAATCTCGGGTTTTAGAAGAGTTGGCGGAATTAGTTGCTAGTCAACTAACACCAATAACTAAGATGCAATCAAAATAAAATAACAAAAATGAAAATAAAGCTAATAACTAATATGGTGTGAACAATAAATGGGAGAATTGTGTTTACTTAGATTTCACTACTCCCTAGATATCTTTTACAGGTTAATTACTTGTTATAGTTGTGTGGATGACGGGTTATATTCCTTAATACCAATCATGGGGTGGCGTACTTACTTCCCCAATTCTATAAGCTCCTACTTCACTCCTATGTCGAGCCTGCAAGAAGCTCCTAACATGGGATCACTAGAATTCGCTCATGCATTAAATACAACCATAAAAACCTAGTACACATCGGTTCATGTTTCTTAAGACGTTCAAGCAAGTTACACAATGGAGATCTGCCAGTTTTCTTAAGCCTAACATTGAAATCATTCATCCATTACAACTATAAACAAGCAATCAACCTGTTGGACCTTAGATATCACAACTTTATCACAACACTATAGAAGCAAAGATGAAGTAGAGATTAAAAGATGGTGACTTGATGTTGTATATGTATTTCGTATGTTAATAGAAAGAGAGATGAAAATGAGAACTTTTATTCAAGAGAAACACACACACATACACACACAAGCACACACCTCAAATGAGCCTTTGAGGTGTTTATATAGTAACTTACATATTGCCCTAAAAGGCTTTCCATGGGCTTTATCTAATGGGCTTGGTTTACATTTTCTAATAAAGGCTTACATGATATACTTAATAAGTACCAAGTCCATAGCCCAATATTCTTAACTATTACAATACTTGTTGACTCAATAATGATCGTCACTTTTAATGCTAACAATCTCCCCCTAAGGGACGATCATTGAGATCTCTCTTTGATTACATAAATGATCAACACTTCTAATGCTAACAATCTCCCCCTAAGGGTGATCATTGAGATCTCTCTTTTGTGACCTTGATCTTTGATCTTTGAAGCTTGTTCTCTTTGAATTTTGAGTCTATGTGTAATAGCTTTGCTAGATTCTTTGTTCCAATCATGCTTTGTGATCTTTGATAAATGTCATTTGGTTGTTCTTGCCTTTGATCAACATCTTTACTATGTTGTCTTTACGTCTTTTCCAACATGCTCATACTTTGTTTGGCATTGAATTCTTTGTGAAGTTCTCTTTTCTTTGACTTTAATCTTTGTTTCTTTAGTTTGAAGATTCTTTGACTTTGACTTAGAAACGTTCTGAACTTTGTTTTGCTTTGATCTTTGAAGAGAGCTTTGCAGGGTATGATCATGTGGATCTTTGAGTGATGGTAACGGTCTTTCTCCAAGGAACATTCATCAGTACCTGCATAAAACAGTTAGCAATAAAGCATCCGGTACTTACAGGTTCGGAATTAGAGATCGTTAACAGCATAGTGTGAAAGCTCTCTCTAACCCTTGCCAAGGCCGTTCCTGAACCAGATACCCCCGAGAGGGCTTACTAGATCCACCGAAGTACATCAATGATTCAGGTGAGTTGCTGGAGATCACCCCACAACTGTAGACCGTTTTTGGGACACAGTAACCATCATGATAGATAAGGCAAGATCCGTAGATCTCATAAAGACTCTTACAACTTGTGTCCTTTTTGGCGAACACAAGTGTATTCATAGGAAAGTGTATCCTAAGAGATCTTTTAATGAATCTCATGGCTCTAGACTCGATAAGTGCACATTTAGTTTCCTATGCGGAGACTAGGGATGGGTCTCCTGCTTCAATATCAACCATCTCTAAGAGATAAGTCGATAGATTACACCGGTTCCCCGTGAGAATGAAACAAGCTCTTTTAAGAGAACTTGAGTGGCTAGAAGGTTTAGTGCAGTGCGTCACTGGGTCCAAGACGTCTTGTCTTCAATACCGGTGTCACCTTAGTAACAACCGATAGCATATGAATTGAACCCGGTTTCTGCCCTAAGGTTGAATCATTTGGAGGGCTATTTCTTTTCACCCTTTTTCATATCTTTTTCTTTTTAATTCTTCAACCCCTTCTTTCTTCTTTCTCATTTTCTCCTTTTTTCAATCATACCTAAGGACTTCTAATTCTAATCTATTGGAATTGTCCTTGGGTAGATCCCTCCGGCTCTGGCGGATCATAGGACGGTTTTTCCTAACCTTAGTCACCTTATAACTCCATGACTATCCTATTGTTGATCACATGCCAAAAAACCTTTTTGTGAAAAATCTCTCAAAGTGTTTATGATAATAAAACACATTGTTGTTACCACATTGAGAGTTTTGCAATTTTGAAGGACTCCCCCTTCACATGTGCTCATGGATTTATTAAGAAATTGGCACATGCGTGAGGAGTTTGCACTTTTTGAATTGATCCACATTCAGTGAACATGACCGATTCAAGACATGCTTACATCACTAGTTAGACTAGCTTGAAGTTATTACCCATCCTGGTCAAATTCAAAGAAAGTCTCTCGAGACGGTACATTCTACTTAGACAAGTCCTATTCGAGACACGCTTACATCACTAGTTAGACTAGCTTGAAATTATTACCCGTCCAGGACAAGTCTTTTCGATTAATGACATTTAAGCTTCGTCAATTCGTTAGTAATATCTGAGTCGAGCTCTTTTGAGATTCAGCCACAATCTTAAACACTTTGATCACATTTTAATCACGTCTTCTCCCCCTCAAAAATAGCATATCCATGGTATTTTTGATACCAATTGATTAAAACCTTTGTTTTTGGATAGCTTATGGGAGAAACGGATTTTTGTTAATTCCGTATAAGTTTCCTTTAAGCATGATCATTTTGGAACATCATTTTATTACTCCCCCTCAAAAATAGAACATTTTGAGTAAATTTAAGCTTTTAAGGATTTGAGGGAGTAATATCTTGAGCAACATCGTGAAAAGTTTTGAAAACCTTTTGAAACATTTTTTAAAATTTTGCTCAAAAATTAAGAAGACTTTGATAAGCTTTTTGGTGAGAAATCTTCTTATCTTTTAGGATTGTCGCACATAAATGTACAACAGGGTCCTTTCTTTAAAAATCACGGGTTATACACTATTATGTGTGCATAAGCCATAATGTTTTTAGGATAAGTGCTCAAAAAATATTTAAAACCTTTGTTTGATTTAAGCACTTTCCTTTCTTTGAAGAACGAGTCCTTAGCTGAAATACTAAGAAGTCATCATGTTGAAGTTCGAGTCCTTAGCAGAATTACTAAGAAGTCATTATGTTTTTGGATTAGACAACAACTTTTGGAACCTATTTAAGCACGGCGCCAACGGGTTTACCATATTTTGAAATCTATTTGAAAGTTGTGTCAATCCGAGACAAAGAAGTTGAATTCCAACGAGGACTGAAAACCTGTGTATCATTTTGAAATAAAGCTCGTGGAATCAACGGTGATTTAAAACTCTTTTGCTTTTGAAACTTGTTTGAGAAACTCGGTGTCTCTCTTGGAGTTTTAAAACTTGAAGAAGAAGTTTTCCATCCATTGTTGAAACTCGGTGTTTCATTTCGAAAATTCATTTTTGAGATGAATGGAAACCTTCCAGAATTAGAATTTTTCAAAACATAGCCATTCCTTTGTTGTAGCGGAAGCATTTCAGAGTATGAACAATTCAAATGTTTTGAACGGCTTTGTTTTGGTTTCCACACTGGCTTTACCGGAGTAAAACGAGAGTATGGAGTTTGAAAATCTTGATTCTTTTCTATTTGAGCACTTGCATTTGAAACCTTTTGAGGAGTAAATGTTTCAGAAAAATTAGGTCTCTTTGAAAATTTCCTTCCTTTTTGCAAAGAATAGCTTGTAAACTGAGAAACCTTTTTCGAAAACGCTTTGGAAGATTCACCCGTGTAAACCTTCTCCGAAACACTTACTTGTGGTTTAGACTCGTTTAAAACTTGAGATTTTCCTTTTGACCGGTTAAGAACATCAAACTTTGCTTTTAAGGCATTGTATGACGTTCTCAAATCATTGTATTCTTTTTGAAGAGAAAGATGATCTGATGATGCCAGTTTTTCTTGCAAAGAAGCATTTTGATTTTCAAGATGTGCAAAATATTTTTCATATTTGTCGGTTTCGATTGAAAAATCATTTTTGGCATCACCAAAATCCTTGGTTTGTTGTGCAATTGTTTTTTCCAGTTCAGCAATTTTCTTTTGAAGCACAGACTTTTCTTTTTTAGAAGGATGATTTGGTGTGATCTGAGAGTCAGATTTGTTTGAAGTTTGATTCTGAACTCTGGACCGCTTGATTGAATCAAACAAGTTTTTGTAAGTCAGTTTCAAATGCTCATTTTCTTTTTGTAATGATGCCACAGCATGTTTCAATTCAAGATTTTTTGTATCAAGTTCGTCAAAATCAAACTTGATATTGGTATCATCACAATTTTCTTCAAAAATCTTTTCTTTTTCTTTAAGCACTGATGTCAAAGAGTTTTTAGAAGACATTTTATCATTCTTCTCTTGCAGTTTAAGTTGGAAAGAGATACTTTGTGCTTCGAGTTTTGCAAGATGTTTCTCAAACTGAGCTGTTCTTTTTGACAATTCTTCTTTGACATCAGCTGCTTCTTTTGAAAGCTCGGTGATTTTCTTTTTGAGACAAAGATTTTCATATTTCAAAGAAGATGTTTGTTCAAAATGCACATTCTCATACTTATGGCTGACAGATGCTGACTTGAACGACTCTATTTGATTTGTGAAAAATTCTTTTTGAATGTCTAGAATTAAGCATTTTTCATCAAATTCATCTTCAAGAGAGTGAACGTACTTTAGATCTTCTCTCATTTCAGTTACAAGATGTTTTTCAAAGTACTCAAAACATAAGTTGATATCTTTCACTCGAGGTTCAATTTCCTCTTTCAAAATCTTTTTGACTTCTAACTTAAGGCGTACATCTGATGAAAGAGGATTAGAGAAAACGTTGTTTGTGATGTTTTCTTGCTTAAACCAAATGACCTTTAACGTTTGCTCAATGTGATGTTTAAGATTACAAAATTATTTCCTTGCTCTATTTTGCCAAAACTTAGCATCATAGGTAGCAAGTTGAGCTTCTTTGAAAAATCTTTTCACATTTGTATCTTTTCTTTTGAAAGGTGGTTTTGGTATATATGTCAATTGTGTACAACCATACACAAAGCCGTGGTACGAGAGTGGGTTTTTTGTTTGTTTTACTTTCAAACGTTTTTCCTCTTCAGATTTTAAAATATCTTGAGACTCAAACAAAAGATCATCTGACAATTCTTTTCCCATATCATTAGCATTATACAAAATAGGTGTCAACTTTTGCACTTTGTTTAAAAAACAAGGTTTTTCATTTTTCACATTAGCATTATTCACAAAACCAATCCCAGGTGTTTGTTTCTCAACCTCCTCATCTTTAGTAGGCAGCATGTTGATAGTCTGAGAAGTCTGTCCCAATTTTCGAAGTTTGTTTTCAAGATCGTTTGTTCGTTTCAAAAACTCTTGGTTTTCATTCTCAAGTTTTGTGTTTACAATCTCAAAATTTGATGTGGTTTTCTGAAGCTTTGAATTTTCACTTTTTAAATCATTGTTCTCTTTTAAAAGCGCTTGAACCTTTCTGTTGTTAACAACCATTTGAGCATCCAGATTTTGAATGGAATGTTTTTCACGAAGAACAGCTTCTCTATAACCAACTTCAAGTTCTTCATTTCTTTTTAAAAGTGGTTTGACAGACTCTCCATACATTTCAAACTTTTGAGCGTGAGATTTAAGGTTTGAGATTTCAATTTCAAGTTTAGCATTTCTTGTTGTTGCATTTTCAAAACGTTTTTCCATTTCCTTAAATCTCTCAATCTCTTTGTTCAAAAAAACGTTCGTTTGCTTAGCTTCACGATTGTCGTTTTTGCACTTGTCAAGTTCATGTTTGAAATTATTGATTAATGAAGCAAAGAAGGCACGATCATGTTCATAAGTAGATCCATCCTGGGCAGGCTCACCTCTATTAGGATCCATATCTGGAGTAGCAAAGGTGATATTCCTATCATTTTGTTCCACCACATATGTGTCACTAATAGACTCAGGATGCGCAGGATGTGTCTGATCATGAGCAAACACATTATCAAAGATATTAACATTATCATGTGCATGTGAATGTTGTACCGTAGCCAATATCTCTGTGTCTGATGAAGGTGTGATATGATCATCTTCGGTATCCCAAACAGCTTCATTCCTTTGTGTACCATCAGCATCCGAATCATAGCTAGGACAGCAGCGTTCAACCTGCTATTCTGAAGATGAATCACTGCCCGTGAAAACCAAACTAACATCTGATGCATCACCCTCATTGACTGTTTCCTCTTCATTTTGAACATCTTTCTCTATCTCTTTCTCAATCACCTCTGTTTCCTTTAACTGCATCTCTCTTTCATTCTGCTCTTTTTCCCGTTTCAGCTTCTCAATCTCATTTAACTTAGCTTCCTCAGTTTCAAGTATCTTTTCGAGTTCTTCCATTTGATTTATGCATTGAGTTCTGAAGGTAGAATAGCTTACCCAAAATCTTTTATAAAACGCATCGATAAACTCTGTCTGGTTCATTATCCAAGGGTTAAATATTCTCTGAAACTGAGTTTGGATGACTTTAAGAGATTCTTTGCAGTTATGCGTATGAAGTTCTTCTTCATTAAGTAGCTTTTCAAGTTGATTCAGGTTTTGGATGAGTTCTTCTTGGAAATGATGAAATTGGACTCTAACGTAGTATTCAAATGCCTCATCGAACCTTATTTCTAAACCATAAATATTGATGACCTTCTCTACATATGACTTGAACACTGTAAACACTTTCTTTGAATCTCTCTCTTGGATTTGCATTTTCATTTCCATTGTATAAACGATGTGTGATAAAGTTGATCTTGGATCGGCTCAACGAAATAGGAGTTGGGTTTGGTGAAGGTTACTCTCCTTGGTCAACGAACTTTTAATACACCAACAATTTTTGAAACATTGACCACCAAAAGATTTTCTAAAAGAGTTCTAGAAAAAAATTTCTAAAAGTGTTCTAGAAAAAAAAAATTTCTAAAAGGTGTTCTAGAAAAAATTTCAGTGATTTAGAAACTTTTCAGTGTTCTAGAAACTTTTCAGTGTTTTAGAAACTTTTCAGTGTTCTCGAAAATTTTCAGTGTTTTAGAAACTTTTCAGTGTTCTAGAAATTTTCAGTGTTTTAGAAAATTTTCAGTGTTTTAGAAACTTTTCAGTGTTCTAGAAACTTTTCAGTGTTTTAGAAACTTTTCAGTGTTCTAAAAACTTTTCAGTGTTTTAGAAACTTTTCAGTGTTCTAGAAACTTTGCACCAAAACTTTATAAATTATACAATTTAGAGAATATACCACGAGTCGAAGTGTTTTCTCACTTATACAAGCAAGGGAAACACCGAGTAAGCAACGGGAGAAAGTGTGTTCTCGAAACTTTTGTGATTTAGAAAGATGGTACAAGTGTGTTCTAGAAAGTTTGCTAGAATTTTGATTTTGCAAAAAGCTCACCCAAATGAAGTTTGTATTCCAAGATTCTTGTACTTCTAGTTATAAAAACACCAAAACTTAAAGAAAGTTGTAAACTTGATGATTTTTATGAAAAAAATTTGTGTTCTAGAAATTTGCTAGAATTTTGATTTTGCTAAAAGCTCACCCAAATGAAGTTTGTATTCCAAGATTCTTGTACTTCTAGTTATAAAAACACCAAAACTTGAAGAAAGTTGCAAACTTGATGTTTTTTATGAAAATTCTTTGTGTTCTAGAAAACAAGTACAATAACCAAAATCGAATTTTTTAAGCTTTGAAACTTCAAAAAGATTGAAACTTTCTTGTTGTAAAAAGTTTATAACACTAGTTTGTAATCAAAAAAGTGTTAAAAGCCAAGAAAAACAAGAAAAGTAATGATCTTTTTATACAAAAACGTATAGAAAACCTTAAAAAACAATACAACCAAACTCAAATCACTCCTAGATCATTGTTAGGCTCTTGATACCAATTGTTGGACCTTAGATATCACAACTTAATCACAACACTATAGAAGCAAAGATGAAGTAGAGATTAAAAGATGGTGACTTGATGTTGTATATGTATTTCGTATGTTAATAGAGAGAGAGATGAAAATGAGAACTTTTATTCAAGAGAAACACACACACATACACACACAAGCACACACCTCAAATGAGCCTTTGAGGTGTTTATATAGTAACTTACATATTGCCCTAAAAGGCTTTCCATGGGCTTTATCTAATGGGCTTGGTTTACATTTTCTAATAAAGGCTTACATGATATACTTAATAAGTACCAAGTCCATAGCCCAATATTCTTAACTATTACAATACTTGTTGACTCAATAATGATCGTCACTTTTAATGCTAACAATCTCCCCCTAAGGGACGATCATTGAGATCTCTCTTTGATTACATAAATGATCAACACTTCTAATGCTAACACAACCCATAATCAACATCTAGATTTCATTACATCTAAGCAAACACACAAAAGATCTAGCCTAGCATGTTAAAATTAAGACAAGCATAAGATATATTCAAACAACACATAGACATATTGAATGAATTGAAAGAAAACTTATCTCAATTGAACATGAAGGGTTTTAAGGGGTGAAAACCCTTGAAAATACTGTTACAAACGAGCTAGGGTTTATAAAGTTCGGCCCTAGAATTCTCCTCACAATGAATGAGTAAAGTTCGGCCCTAGGGTTTCTAATGAATGAAAATTAGAAAAGTATATATAGATTTCATGAGGTGACGGCGTCAAGAGGAAAGTTCTGACGCCGTCATCTCGCCGCCAAAAATCTTCTCGGATTGCCTAGATCCAGATCTGACGCCGTCATGTGTAATCTTGTTCTAGGCCGTCACCACATTTACTCTTGACGCCCTTGTTCTAATGCCGTCACGTTTTCTCTGGGCCGTCATCCATTTTTCTCTTGACGTCGTCATCAAATCCTTCTTGACGCCGTCAGGTACTGTTCCCAGCAAGGAAAATTAAGACTTTGCCGTTTTCTTCACTTTTATGCTCCAAAAACGTCCAAAATGCTTCCTTTTCCAGAATTCACTCCCAAAGTACCTAAAATCACAAAAGGAACGATTTAGGGCAATATTTGATCAAATAAATTCCAATTCCGGCTTAAATGACCCCTAAAAACGGGTCATATTTCGCCTCATCATATACCCTTACACTTGAGATTTGCTTGTCCTCAAGCAAATGCGCTTTTATTCTAATCAAAATACAAGTTGGGGGTCATTTAACACTAATATAAAAGTAATTACAACAAATAATCGTTCTACTAAAGACCAAAGACAAGCACGGAGGTCATATACTAGCACCTCACAAATAGTGTTTAGATACTCACATCTCTCGGGTGTAATAAAGTATATATCACAATATGGAAATAGAAAACATCTCTCACTACCTGTCATAGCAAAATATATTACCATAGGCTTGGGAAAGGATCAAACCTCCACCACATGGCGTAAGCACCTAGGATAAACTATCAAAGAGGTCTTTTAAAGGGTTGTAATGTTAGGTGTAGGGATATGGAATACACGGTTTTGTTGGATATAGGCAATCTTTACTGGTGGCGAGTTAATAATCTTGGTTAATTACATGTACAATATGGCATTGCTAAGCCAAGACTAGACTCGACTTAAGCTAATAAATGAAAAATAAAAAAAATATAAAATAAACATAGAATGAAACGGGATGGTAGTCCGTTTTTTTTTTTTTTTTTTTTTTTTTTTTTTTTTTTTTTTTTTTTTTTTTTGCATACACTCTTACCCTACCATCCAACACAATACATCATAGGGAATGAACATTCCCCTTACACTTGAATTTTTACATACTTTACAATAAACTAATCTAATGACTCGAATTAAGATAATTAAAACATTTGGAGTACTTTTAAGATTAACGTACATATGGGGGTAATAAATGATGTTCTTCCCCATTACTCCATAACATAAGTACTTTACCCATGAGTCCCAATCGTCCCAAAACAATATGTACAAGGATATGACTCGACTTAGCAACCATGTAATCAATTAGATAATTAACTAAGGGTTTAAACAAATAACAATAATGCACTAAAGATGAGTGCATACACGGAAGGCTAAGGCGATTTGGTTGTACATTTAAGTGGGGTGTAACAAATTCTTCCTTTAAGTAAGATGCTTAAAGTTAGAAACGAAAAGATAGGCTCGGAGGGGTGTACTAGGGGTTTTGTGTACTAAAAATGAGTACAACGCTAAGGTGTGGGAAAAATTAATTGACTTAACTAGCCAAGTAATATGACTTAAATGGTCAAGTAATTATGATACGGGTTTAACACAAGGGTGATCCTAATGCCTCTTATCATGTAGTAAATCCTACTACACGAATGTAGTCTCACTAGCGGTCTCGAGATGCATCACTAACGCAAGTTCTAGAATCTAAATGCTACCGGTACACTCATAAGCACTAATAATAAATGTTTTTCCTATCAAATCTAAAGGCGAACCTCACATATTTGGGTGGAAAATTTTTCTGAATGGTACGGTTTTATGCTAGTCATACGACTCCTATCCATGAGACATTTTCTATGGCTAAAGTTTCACTCCTAAATGTTGTAAAAAAAATTTAAGTTTGGCGCTAAAATTACACTAACAAGTATTTCTCATAGTTTTATTACACACCTACCATCAAACAAACAAACTCAAGTGAAAGTGTATCCTATGAGGTATCATCATTTTACCCTCCCCTAACACTTAGGATGAACATTGTCCCCAATGTTCAAGTAAAGAATGTAAAACTAAAAACAGGTAAAAGAATGAAATCAAATACTCCCCTGATTCGCTCGGTATGGATAGTGTGGTAACAAGGTTAGATCTTCCTCCAAGAATATGAACAATCAAAGCTTCCCTTCCAGAATATAAATCATCTTCTTGTCAAACATAACCTGTTAATCCTGAGAAAACAAACAAGGCAACCTCGCGTAAAATCAGCAGCAATCTATATATGATAATAAATCCTAGAAGACAAAGTAAGATATAATGCTTGTGGAATGAATGTTTGCAGATTTCCTGGAGTTTATAAAACTAAAGATTCAACAAAAACTTTAAGACTCCATTAGAAAAACAAAACTAGCAAAATTTCCAGAATTTTACACGTGACGCCGTCAGGAATTTCTTCCTGACACCGTCAGAAGTGACCTGCAGAAATCTTTATGTTGAGTCTCCGGAAAATTTCTGGAAAAACTTTGTCCTACTTCCTGGAAAATCCTGCAAAACATCATTATGACTCGATACAAGCATTTGACTCTAACAAATACGAATATACATGTTCATTTAATATTGTGGAGAATCATGATCAGTTTTGTTTCTTAAAAACATATTTGGGGTTTCCCCTTACACTTATCTTTTGCGAAATACCTTTGGATGAAGTTAAGACTAAGCCAAACAACAAAATAAAGTATTTTCACCATTTTATTTTTAAAACATGATCTACCAACAATAAAAATAAAGCATGCATACGGAAACAAATAACAATCAAACAAAACAAAATCACACAAAACATGGGTTGCCTCCCAAGAAGCGCTTTTCTTTATTTACGAGTCTTGTAGCTAGACTCAAGGTCATAGGTTATTACGTGACCTCATCGTTGGTTTCACCTTCTGATTGTAAATGTTCTTTATAGAGACCAACCACCTTTTTCTCAATTGCTCCTATAATCCTATTGGCAAATTCCTTATCGACTTTATACTTCGGTCCTAGAGTCAAGCAATCTTTGTAGAAAAGACTCTTTTTTTCCCATACATAATCCATGCCCTTTTTATTATCCTCTTCATTGATGTCCTTGAAAGCACCAATGTTATCCATGTCAAATCGGGGCACAAAACAAAATTCTTTCATTCTATTACGCATCCTATAAGTGATCCTATCGGTGTTACTAGCAAATCGGATTGTCCCTTCTATCTCATCATATTCTAACTTGGACTCTTCAACAAACGGTTTACCAAACACAACATTGGATAAGCGACAATCAATAACATTAGCAAGATCTTCAACAACCATAAAGTCAGTGATATAAGTAAAATTCCCAACAAAGACATGTAGACCTTTAATTCTCCCGACAAAGTTACAAACTCCATCGGGATATTTGGTATCTCTTCTAGGTCCAAGTCTTGTTTTCACTATATCATTATAGACACTTGAGGACATAATGTTGATTGGGGATTTAAAATCAATGTAAGCATTGTCAATATGTTTATACCCAATCATACATGGTATCTTAGCATTCTTAGGATCGCCTCTCTTTATCTTAGGTTCGATTCTAGTAAAAGGAGGTCGAGGGTTATCAATAAGATTATTATAGTACGCAATCTTCTCCTTAATGGGGTATAGATTAAAATAATCATCTAGCTTTGGATCAATCTCCCCTTCTTCAAGTTCCTCAACAACATCCTCAAAATCTTTAGTCCCTAGGTCCTTATTTGAATACAAGGCGGTCGCTAGGTCACTAAATGCATGGTCGAGCTCAACCTTAATCAACCTATTAAGCTCCCTAAGTTCCCTAATCTCACTCTCAATTTGTTCACGTAACAAAGCCACTTCTCTAGGGGAAAGGGGTGGATTCGCGTTTTCCATAATGGTCCACGGAATAGTCAATGAATTTATTTTACTAACAGAGGCACGAAGAAAAAGATAGACTAAAGAAAACCTAAAAATAAAAATAAAGTCTTACTAGAAAGAAATCTAGCAAGTAGACCTAATAAAAAGAAATCCTAACCTAGACAATAACTATTCCCCGGGCTGCGGCGCCAAAAACTTGATGCGTGGGAATTGCACCAGGCTTTACCTCTCAAGGGATCTCGAGAAGCTTACAACCCCCACCAGACAGTGTACCTGATCGTTGTAGTATAGTATAGTGACAAGTACCGGGGGATTGATCGTTCAACTCAGGAATAGTGTCGCTAGGATTAGAAAGCCTAAAAACTAGGTCTAGAGGTGAGGGATGATTCTTTTTGTATTTTTATATTTTATAAAAGCAAATAAAAATCTCGGGTTTTAGAAGAGTTGGAGGAATTAGTTGCTAGTCAACTAACCCAATAACTAAGATGCAATCAAAATAAAATAACAAAAATGAAAATAAAGCTAATAACTAATATGGTGTGAACAATAAATGGGAGAATTGTGTTTACTTAGATTTCACTACTCCCTAGATATCTTTTACAGGTTAATTACTTGTTATAGTTGCGTGGATGACGGGTTATATTCCTTAATACCAATCATGGGGTGGCGTACTTACTTCCCCAATTCTATAAGCTCCTACTTCACTCCTATGTCGAGCCTGCAAGAAGCTCCTAACATGGGATCACTAGAATTCGCTCATGCATTAAATACAACCATAAAAACCTAGTACACATCGGTTCATGTTTCTTAAGACGTTCAAGCAAGTTACACAATGGAGATATGCCAGTTTTCTTAAGCCTAACATTGAAATCATTCATCCATTACAACTATAAACAAGCAATCAACCCATAATCAACATCTAGGTTTCATTACATCTAAGTAAACACACAAAAGATCTAGCCTAGCATGTTAAAATTAAGACAAGCGTAAGATATATTCAAACAACACATAGACATATTGAATGAATTGAAAGAAAACTTATCTCAATTGAACCTGAAGGGTTTCAAGGGGTGAAAACCCTTGAAAATACTGTTACAAACGAGCTAGGGTTTATAAAGTTCGGCCCTAGAATTCTCCTCACAAGTTCCACACTTAATGAATGAAAATTAGAAAAGTGTATATAGATTTCATGAGGTGACGGCGTCAAGAGGAAAGTTCTGACGCCGTCATCTCGCCGCCAAAAATCTTCTCGGATTGCCTAGATCCAGATCTGACGCCGACATGTGTAATCTTGTTCTAGGCCGTCACCACATTTACTCTTGACGCCCTTGTTCTGACGCCGTCACGTTTTCTCTGGGTCGTCATCCATTTTGCTCTTGACGCCGTCATCAAATCCTTCTTGACGCCGTCAGGTACTGTTCCCAGCAAGGAAAATTAAGACTTTGCCGTTTTCTTCACTTTTATGCTCCAAAAACGTACAAAATGCTTCCTTTTCCAGAATTCACTCCCAAAGTACCTAAAATCACAAAAGGAACGATTTATGGCAATATTTGATCAAATAAATTCCAATTCCGGCTTAAATGACCCCCTAAAAACGGGTCATTTTTCGCCTCATCAATAGTCTAGGCGAAGACCTCTAGGAGTTGGTGGAATTAGAGAGATGAACCTAAAGAGACGGGTCAAGAGCATTCCATACGGCATAGCCGTTGTGCCTTGCACGGGAATGTCGGCCATTCTCTTGGCCATGTAGTAGGCAAGGTTGAAGGGTTGCCTAACGGACAAGGAGTAGAGCATGTAGCAAAGGCAAACGTTGATGTGATCCCGGTTTCCTATGGTGCTAATGACATTGGCTCTAAGGAGTTCCTCCCATTTCTTGAATTGGGGCTTGAGTTCATTGAGTTCCATTCCATATGGGTCTTTGTTGACCTCATTTCCGGTTCTAGTTCTCCTAGTGTTGGTGGTTCTAATGAAGAGGTGGTCACGAACTTCATCCTTGGACACAAGAGGGGTATCATAGGGATGGATTCGGTCAATGAGTGTGTCAAGAATTGAGAGGGAATGCTTGTCGGAGTAGATGCAAGTACCACGGTTTGGGACACCTAGGATTTGAGCAAATTCCTCTAGAGAGAAAGAGTATTGATGACTACTAGCCGTGAAGTTAATAGACATGCGACCATACTCATCTGTGGAGAGAGTGACGGATGCATAGAATTCTAAAATAAACCTAGGACAAATAGGCTCGTCGATTTCTAAGAGACACTCAAAGTTGATGGTGGCAAGTTCCGTGTAGAGGTTTGTACCTTCTAAGAAGGATGGGTCAATGGTTCTACCTTCATGGACATATCGTTTTTCTAAGGCTTTGAAAACATCGATTTGAGTTTGAGTAAGACCTTTGGTTTTGTGGTGTTTGGGTAGGTACTTAATGGTGTCCTTGTGGTCGTAGTGGGTTAGAGGAGGCATGATGATTCCTAGAAAAAAAAAATTCACATTTTAGTCTAAGTAAATGACTATTGTAATGTGGATATTCTAGTGTGTGCCTATATGAAAACAATGTGGAGGTGCGGTTATCTTGACTCATTTTGATGCTCAAAAATGTTTTATAATGCAAGTTTTGTTATAAAACAATAGATAACCCAAGCGCTCCTAGTTCAATGTAGCTTCGTTTGAATGTACCCGAAAATACATATTGGTTATGTATTCCCTTTAGCATTCAAGAGACATTATGCAAGTGATGTTTTAAACATAACGTTTTGATTTTGTATTCACAGTGTGAGACGAAAAAATATTTGTCCTATTTGTGAGAAATTTTTGCAAAAATTTGACATGGGGGGTTTAGCAAATATGTTTACAATTAGTAAGAATGAAATTCCTAACTATGGGGAACATGATTAGTTTTGTTAAACACCTAATTTCATGCATGAGTTTCTCAAGTTAATGCATACCCCAAGTTTTTGTGTTTTTTTTTTTTGTGCAAAAATAGAATTCCTAGACTCATATCAGGATTGTAATCATGTTTAGAATACTTACAATGATGATTGATGAGCAATTTAAATGAAAGGAGGACCAAATTTTCGTAGGTGTCGATGAATGGTAAAGCGAATAGTAGCAGTTTAGAAATGGTGGTATGAGATAATGGGTGTTTAGTTTAATAAAAACTAATAAAAATGTTCTGCAGGTCGGCGGATACGGCGGAACCTAAAAGTAGGTTCCGTCCGTTGTGGCTGAGGGTTCCGCTGACCCTGCTGAGAAAAAGAGTTATTGATTTGTTTTGATTTTTGTGATTTTTGTCTAATGTCTAGAACTACAATGTAGGTTCCATGAGTCCTATGCCTAGCCTAAGAAGGTTAAAAGGTTCTCATTTAAGAGGTTTTGTGAGAATGTCAGCTATGTTGTCTTTGAAAGAAACTTTCTCAATTGAGATATTTCCTTTTTGAACGTTATCACAAAGGAAATGATGACGGATTTCAATATGTTTGGTACGAGCATGTTGAACTGGATTTTTGCTAAGATCAATGGCTCCTTTGTTGTCACAAAGAATGGTGATGTCGTTAAGTTGAATTCCGTAGTCGACAAGAGCTTGCTTCATCCAAAGAGCTTGTTGACACGCCTTTCCGGCCGAAACGTACTCGGCTTCCGTTGTTGAGATAGCAAGAGCCGTTTGCTTCTTAGAGAACCATGAGGTGAGACAATGTCCAACAAAAGTACAAATACCACTTGTGCTTTTTCTATCAACATAGTCACCGGCATGATCCGATTCGGCATACACTATGGTGTCTATTCTCGTTCCTTTGGGATACCATAAACCTAAATGTGTACTGCCCTTAATATATCTAAAAATCCTTTTAACGGCTTCGAGATGAGTTGTCTTAGGATCTTCTTGAAAATGAGCACATAGACAAACACTAAACATAATGTCGGGTCTACTAGCCGTTAGGTAAAGTAGACTTCCAATCATACTTCTATATTTAGTGCTATCTACGGATTCACTTTCCTCATCCTTGATGAGTTTTGTTTCCGTGGACATGGGCGTTTTGATTGGTTTCGAATCTTCTAATCTAAATTTTTTAAGCATGTCCTTAATATATTTAGATTGGTTAAAGAAGATACCATCTTCTAGTTGTTTAATTTAGAGTCCTAGGAAAAAGTTGAGTTCTCTCATCATACTCATTTCAAACTCGTCATGCATGATTTTTGAGAAATCCACGCATAATTCTTGACAAGTTGATCCGAATATAATGTCATCAACATAGATTTGGACTATGATAATACGTGAATCTTTCTTCTTAGTGAAGAGAGTATTATCAACTAAGCCCATGGTATACTTATGGTCAACTAGGAAGGTTTTAAGTCGATCATACCATGCTTTTGGAGCTTGCTTAAGTCCGTAAAGAGCCTTTTTAAGTTTGTAAACATGATTGGGTTTTTCAAAATCGATAAAGCCCGGTGGTTGAGCAACATACACTTCTTCATTAATAACCCCGTTTAGAAATGCACTTTTGATGTCCATTTGAAAGAGTTTAAAATTGTGTGCACATGCATATGCAAGTAAGATTCTAATTGACTCAAGCCTAGCAACCGAAGCAAAAGTTTCATCGTAGTCAATGCCTTCTTGTTGATTATATCCTTGTGCTACTAGCCTAGCTTTGTTTCTAGACATAATTCCATTTTCATCCATTTTATTACGAAAGACCCATTTTGTTCCAATTATTGTTTGACTCTTTGGTTGAGGAACTAATGTCCATACATCATTCCTAACAAATTGGTTTAACTCTTCTTGCATTGCTATTACCCAAGACTCATCTTTAATGGCTTCATTAATGTTTTTCGGTTCAATAGTTGACACGAAACAAAAGAAGTTGCTTTCATTTTGAACTTTTGATCTTAGTGTTCTTTCGTTAATGTTTCCTATGACACCATCTAATGGATGACTTTTAGATTCTTTGACATTGACAAATTCTTTGTTTAGTAGTTCATCTTCCTTGTCATTACCTAAGATCTCTTGACTTTCTATTGCTTGGCTTTCAACTAAGTCATCATCTACCAAAGGTGATGTCTTAGAGGGAGGTGGACTCTCGTCAAATGTTACGTTCAACGATTCCTCGACTCTTAAGGTTTCTCTGTTCAAAACAATGTAAGCTTTACTATTTTGTGAATATCCAAGAAATACACCTTCATAAGACTTTGGGTCAAATTTGGTGAGATAATCCTTGGTGTTAAGAATAAAGCATTTACTCCCAAACACTCTAAAGTATCCTAATGTAGGCTTTTTACCTTTAAATAGTTCATAAGGAGTTTTATTCAAAAATGGTCTAATTAAGACTCGATTTAAAATTTACGTTGATGTGTCAACGGCGTTACACCAAAACTTTTGTGGAATGTTTTGTTCATTAAGCATTGTTCTACTCATCTCTTGCAAAGTCCGGTTTTTATGTTCTACTACACCATTAGATTGAGGAGTGCGTGGAGCCGAAAAGTTATGAGTAATTCCATTTTTATCACAAAAGTTTCCAAATTGAATTTCATTATCAAATTCACGACCGTGATCCGTTCTAATAGACACAATACTAGACCCTACTTGATTTTGAATTTTCTTACTTAGAATCTCAAATTTATCAAAAGCTTCATTTTTACTTTTCAAAAATTTTGTCCAAGTATATCTTGAGTAATCATCTACTATGACCAAAGTATAGAAGTTACCTCCATAACTTTGTATAGCGGATGGACCAAATAAATCCATATGCAAAAGTTCTAGACACCTAGATGTAGAAACCAAGTTTTTAGCCTTATGGCTACTATGGACTTGTTTACCGACTTTGCAAGCGTCACAAAAGTGTTGGTCATATTTCAACTTAGGTAGGTTTCGAACTAGGTCTTTGGAGGAGAGGTTTTGTATAAGTCTCATGTTAGCGTGTCCTAAACGTATATGCCATAAAGTTGAAGATTCATCTAATGAGGTAAGACAAAGTTTGTCTCTAGATGTTTGATCCATCTTCATCAGATACACGTTGTTCTTAAGAACACCTTTGGCTATGGTTATACCATCTTTAAGTATTTTACTTCCATTTTCACTAAAAAGGACATTATACTTATTACGGCAAAGTTGACTAATACTAAGGAGATTAAAACCTAAGTTATCAACATGAGCTACATCATCTATAAAAAGAGAGTCATGGGAGATTGTACCTTTTCCGATGATTTTGCTCTTAGCTTTACTACCAAACGTAACATTACCTCCATCACATTTGTGATAAGTAGAGAAGAGGCTTTTGTTACCCGTCATGTGCCTTGAACAACCGCTATCTTTAATCCATTCATCCGGTTCCAAACATACTTTGAGGCACACCTATTTTACGAAAAACACTCAAACATTTGGTCCCCAATTTCTCATGGGTCCGTTTTGGTTAAGCATACCATTAACTTGATCCAAGTATGAAAATAGAACATAAGGGTTCCATGACATGTAATTTGGAGTTTGGTAATGTCCAGGAGTGTTTTGGTTCCAAGCATGTTGGTAGTTTGGTCGTGTGTTGTAGTTACTCTTTGGAAAGGGGTGTTTGGGAATTGGAGTCTTAGGTCTTGGTTGAGTAGTTCTACCTCTAAATTCGTTTTTACTAAGTCCTACTCCAATTTTAAAGGCAGGTTTTATTCCATTTTTATATGTGACTTTAACAAATTTTGAACGATCCGACGTGGAAGTTGTTACTGCTGCTGCAGACCCGGCGGAACCTTTGGGTTCAACGGGCGGAACCCTATTTTGGGTTCCGTCCGTTCCGCGGGCTGCTGTAGCAGTTTTGCTAGTTTCTTGTGCTTTCTTTTCTTGTTTCGTTTGACTCTTCAAAGTTTCTAATTTCATGAAACCTAGTCCTGTTTTATCAAATGGTGACTTTTGAAGTTTCATAATTTCATCCGCACAAGAAATGCTTTTATCGAACTTCTTAAACTTTGTGGTTCGTTTTATTAGATCATCTTGAGTAATTTTAAGTTTCTCAACTTCGAGTTTAAGCTCTTCACATGATTTTCACGATGTGTCAATACCTTTACTCTTTTCTAATCTCTTAGCTTTTTCTTTTAACTCATAAACCTCATTTTCTAAAAACTCCTTTTTAGTTTTCAAAAATTTATTTTTGTTTATGATTTTTAAGCTTAATTCACAAAGTTTGTTATATTCTTTTTGTAAGGTGTCATCATCAATGGAAGAATAAGATGAGTCGGAGAGTACCTCATTTGAGTCGTGAGCCATAAGAGCAATCTCATCATTCTTTGGCTCATCGTCATCTCCTTCATAGTCACTCCAAGCACCACCCACAAAAGCTTGTTGAGACTTGCTTTTGGGTGGTTTTGGACATTCTCCTACGAGATGACTTGTGTCTCCACACCTATAGCATTTCCTTTCAACCTTTCCTTTCCTATCATCACGATCTTTACGGAAGGTTTTCTTGTCATCTTTAGGTTGCCTTACAAACTTCCCTCGTCTACGAAAGAACTTCTTGAAGTCTCTAACGTCCATGGCATAATCTTCATCATCACTATCCGAAGTAGATTCTTCATCATCACTTGATTGGACTATAGCTTTCAAGGCAATGGACTTAACCTTTTCTTTCTTGCCTTTAACTATTTTCGAATCTTTTTCCATTACCATTTCATGAACTTTGAGGTTTCCAATTAGCTCGTCAAGTGACATGCTTGAAAGATCCTTGGATTCTTCAATTGTCGTCACTTTTGCTCTCCACTTCGGATGGAGTGCTCTAAGGAATTTCCTGACAAAATTCTTGCTACAAAAAGATTCATCGAGTGCTTTAAGTGAAGTAATAATAGTGTTAAACCTAGCAAATGCACTATCAATAATCTCATCTTCGGGAATAACAAATTGTTCATATTGTTGAACAAGAAGATCAATTTTGTTATCTGTTGGGTCACTGAATTCCCCAAATCTTCTAACATGGATTTGAACGTAAAATCCCCTAAGTGTAAACAAGTCACTGAGTGAACAGTAACTCAGTGAGTCACCTTCAGGGAGCTAAGACCGAGCCTAAGAAGAAAGGTTCTCCATTCAGTGAGGCGGAACTCAGTGAAGTGTGATCTAAGCCAAGAAGAAGGTGATGGGTTCAGTGAGGATGACAATAACTCACTGAACCCCATGAATCCTCAACAACTTAATCGTACTGAAGACTGATGACAAGAAGACTGAAGTTTTGACGGGACTGGGCGGGAAAGTCTGAGCTGCTTTATTAAAGTGATTTATTACTTTAATGTCAAACTTTCCCCAAATGGCTAAAACCAGGCTGTCATCAGAAAGTGTCTTTTGGACCTAACTCAATGAAGGTTCCTTGCCAGAAGAATAATATCTTTGAAGATATTGTTAAGGAAGCTTTAGGTCCAATGTATATTTAGTTGTTCCATACTTGTGTATAAATAGGAAGCAAATGTGAGGAGTAAAAGTTGACAAGTTTGTGCAATTAATGCAAAGCATTCACAAACCACTTTACTCCTCCAAAGAACAACACAAGCCCCTGAGATAGCTCAGTGGGTAATTTAAGTTGTCACTCAACATAGTTTGAGTTTAGTGAGGAGTCCATACAATACTTGTCGTTTCAACCCCAAGTGTTATTCCGCAAACACTTGGGTACGATTCTTTTGATTAACTTCTAATAAAGAATTAAACGTTGGAAAATATTGTCTCTTATCTTTACGTTGCTTTATTGTTAATCATTTTATACATCTTTGTTTAAAGTCATACAACTTGGTTACTTTAGCTTCCTAGTTACTGATAACCAAGTAAAAGGGACCAACAAGTGGTATCAGAGCCTCTGATTTGTAAAACTTAAACCTGTTTTCAAAAATTAAAGAGTGCTCAAGTTTTTAAAATCAAGATCCCACTATGACTGACATAGATGTTCCCCAGCTTGTCGACAAAAAGGGTGGAAGTTATTTAGCAACTGCCCCTCGACTTGAAGCTGGCAAATTCAATAAGTGGAAAAAGCGAATGCTTTGCTACTTAACTGGGATGGAACCATATTACATTAAGTTGATTAATGATGGTCCATTTGTCCCAACAACTGCCCAAGGTTTAATTAAACCTGAAGCTCAGTGGACCCCAGATGAAAGGAGGGTGGTCAATCAAGACCAGCGCCTGAAAAGCATCATTATATCATGCCTTCCTGATGATATAATGGAATCAGTGATCAACTGTCCCACTGCCCAGCAGACTTGGACTGACCTGGTTCATAGCTATGAAGGGCCTTCTGATACCAAAGAGAATAGAATCATGGACCTGAAGCTTGAATTCAATACCTTCAGGGCCAAGGATTCTGAAAGTCTCTCTGAGACTTATACTCGGTATAAGACCCTCCTGAATGAGCTGACCAATGATGGTGTTATACTGTCAAAACATGAAATCAATGTTGGTTTTGTCAACAGTCTCCCTGAGAAGTGGTTAAACTTCTCTCAGGGATTGAGAAATGCAAACCACATTCAGAACCTTGAGCTCCCTGCCATCTATGGGAAGTTTGTCTATGAAGACAATCTTATCACCAGGAGATACCTTGGTAAAGCTCAGGAGACCAAAAAGGCCTTGACAATTACACCCATATCAACTGCTTTCTATTCAAAAGGTGTTGTGCAGGATTTTCAGGATGGATCTGATGATGAGGTTGACCAAAGAACCAGTGAGGAGTATCTTAATGATCTTCAAATTTAATTTCATGAAAGAGCACACCTTGCTAATTCAAAAAGGTTTTTCAAGAAAAACAAATTTCCTTCTAAAGCAAATGACAACACTGAATGCTTTAAATGTGGCAAAATGGGGCATTTTGCTAAAGATTGTTTTTCAAAAACAACCTCAGAACCATCTTTCAAATTTTCAGGAAATAACTCTTTTTCAGGCCCCAGCAAATTTCAACCTAAAATGCTTCAGTCTAGTCAAAGATTTGAAAAAGTCCCTCAAATCGACTTTGAAGCAAAGTACAGAAAGGCAAAAGCTAAACTTGCCCTTCTTGAATCATCCTCAACAGTCTCTCAGCCTCCTTAGGCTCCAAAGCCTACTCAAGCCAAGAACAAAGGGCGTGTTGCTGAAACATATGACTGGGATGAGGTTGAAGTGTCCTCTGATAACGATGAAGTTCACATCAGTGCCCTGATGGCTCTGTCAGAAGACAACAAACTTGTTGTGGGGAAGAGTCATGCAAGGAATGGTGAATGGGTCAACATCACAATGAGGAAGGTAAATCTTTTACTTTATATGGATGATAATGATGATTGGAAATCTTACTTAGACTATATTAATGTTGATCTTAAGTATGTCGAAGAGCAAAGACTTAATTTGTTTTCAAAATTTAACAAACTGAGTTTTGAATTAAATCATTCTAGAGATGAATTACTTGCCTTAAAACAAGCCAAGCTTGAAAGTGTTACACTTCAAATTCAAAACTCTGAACTTGTAAAACAAAATCAAGCTCTTCAGGAAGAACTTAAGAAAGAAAAGGAAATTATTTGGAAATGGACTCAGAAAAACCCCAAACTTTATGAAACACTGAGTCTCTCACCCAGCCCCAATAAGGCTGGTCTGGGTGATGATCAACTCACTGAAGTTTCTGGGGAGAGTAGCCATTCTACAACTTTTCTATTTACCAGCATACTCTCTAGCAAGGAACTAGCTCCCAAACCCAGTGATTGGATTGAAAGAAACAATCCTGATAGTAAATTGCCAAATTTTAACACTGGAAGAATCCTGGAGCCTGAAAGTCAGGCTATAAAGGAGCTGCTAGGAGTCACTGATGAACTTAGTCCTACTGAGTCCATCACTGAGTCTAAGTCTGATTCACCACTCCCTCCACTGAAACAACTTCAGGGAGCAGAACCCAATTCTGACCTTGCACCATTAGTCTTTCAACCACATTCTCCTAAAGAGAAATCAGGGTTAGGAAGGACTATACTGAAAAGACCTACTCCTGCACCCACTGAACACCAAAAACCTTCAGTAACTACTGAAGTGAAACCTGAAAGCACTGATTTAAAGGTTGATCAGCTTGCTGAACTTGTCAGGATGCTGAGTGAGAAAATTGAGTCTACTGAGAAAAACTCTGACTCTAAATCTACAAAGCCCTCAGTATCCTCAGGTTCTTCCAAACCAAAAACCACACCCAGACCCTCAGGGAGATGCGAACTGTGCAATTATCCAAATCACAGCACTGATAAATGCTACAGAGTCCTGTTTTGTATGATATGCAAACAAGAGGACCACAGAACTTGTGATCACATCCCCCACACTGCCTCTTTAAAGGCAAGGGGTCAATACAAAACCCAAGGCTATCAGTATGCCACACCTTCCAAACAAAGACTGAAGGCTAAGCCTTTCTCACCATGTCCTCACTGTGGTTTCAATGATCATCTTCCTGATGATTGTATGATGAAAGAATGTTGTGACATCTGTGGAGATCCCTCCCATGAAACCAGGGGGCATGACAAAGTGATTCAGTCCAAAAGGAAAAACCAAACCAACACTTCTCAGTCACCTGAGGCATCAACCTCCACAAAATGTAAAACATGTGGAAGCTCAGGTCACACAACTTCAGACCATGATTCACTAACTGAGTTCAAAAAGTCCCTGAGGACTAAGCCCACTAGAAGGTGGGTCAACAAGCAAAACTAACCCAGTTTACTGTTTGTGCAGAAACACATCAAGGATCCTACCTGGCATCTAGACAGTGGATGCTCCAGAAGTATGACTGGTGTGAAAAGTTTTCTGCACAAATATGTGGAAGAACCAGGACCCAAAGTAGTATTTGGTGATAACTCATCAGCTCCCACTGAAGGTTATGGTTCAGTAAACTGCAATGGTATAGTTTTCACAAGAATAGCTTATGTTAATGGTCTCAAGTACAACCTGATAAGTGTTTCCCAACTATGTGATGCCAAATACATAGTTCAGTTTGATGACAAGAGAGGGACCATCTTTAATGCCAATAAGGAAGTTGTGTTGATTGCCCCCAGGAGGGATTATGTATATGTCCTTGACATGTCATCCCTGACTCAAAATGGGACTTGCCTATTCTCAAAGGCAAGTGAGACAATCAACTGGCTATGGCATAGGAGACTCTCTCATCTCAATTTCAAGAGCATCAACAACCTGGCCAAACAGAACAAAGTTCTGGGCCTTCCATCCCTGGTGTATACCAAAGACAAGCCTTGTTCTGCTTGTGAAAAAGGAAAACACCACAGGGCATCATTCAAAACCAAGCAAACCTTTTCCATCAAAAGCTGCCTACATCTTCTTCATATGGACCTTTTTGGACCTGTCAGTCCAATGTCCATTCACCATGAGAAGTATACTCTGGCCATAGTGGATGAATACTCAAGATATACTTGGGTTTACTTCCTGACCAAAAAGAGTCAGGCAGCTGAAACAATCATGTCATTTGTCAGGAACATTGAAAATCAAAATGATGTCAAAGTTAAACAGATCAGGACTGACAATGGCACTGAATTCAAAAACCAAGACCTTGAGTGTTTTTGTGATGAGAAAGGAATTTCTCAAAATTTCACTTCTCCCTATACTCCTGAACAAAATGGAGTAGCTGAAAGGAGAAATAGAACACTCATTGAGGCAGCAAGAACTATGCTGAATGGCTCAGTCCTCTCAAAACATTTTTTGACTGAGGCAGTTAAAACAGCCTGCTACACTCAAAACAGGTCAATCATTGTGAAAAGGCATAATAAGACACCTTATGAGATATTCAAAGGAAGGATCCCTGACATCAGCTATTTTCATGTATTTGGGTGTCCTGTGTTTATACATAATCACAAGGATCACTTAGGTAAATTTGATGCCAAAGCTGATGATGGATACTTCCTGGGATATTCCCTGGTTTCTAAAGCCTTCAGGGTGTTCAACACAAGGAGACAACAAACTGAAGAAACTTATCACATTACTGTTGATGAGAGCACTGAATCCATCAGGTTCTCAAATTCCTCAGTTGAAGAAATTGGTATTGATGACTCATCAAGATATCCTCCTGATGAGTATCATCCTGAGAACAATCCCTCAACCCAATACCAAGCTGATGCTGATGTCTCCTATTACATCACCCCTTATAACCTACCCCAACCACCTATCAGTGAGTTCATAGAAACTCAGCCTGTCTCAAATGAGACTGACACCACTGAACAAATTGTTCAGGAACCCTCTGAACAAATTGTTCCTACTGTTGTCACTGAAGCACATATTGATGAGTTACCTCATGTTCCTGAGTCTGAACCTAATCAGGCTCCTACAAGCTCAAATTCCTATCCCAAACCCCAGGATAGCTGGACTAGATCCAAAATCATTGAGCTTGTGAACATCATTGGTGAACCCACTGAAGGCATGCTCACAAGAAGCAAGGCTGCTAAACTCAAGGCTGCCACTGCCAATATATGTCTTTATGCTGACTATCTCTCAGAAATTGAGCCTAAAAATGTCAAAGAAGCCCTGACTTATGAAAGCTAGGTTCAGGCCATGAGAGATGAATTGGAACAATTTGACAGAAATGATGTCATGACCCTTGTTGAATGCCCCCAGGGTGTTTTAATCATTGGTATGAAATGGGTCTTTAAAAACAAGACCGATGAAAATGGCACAATCATCAAAAACAAAGCAAGACTGGTTGCCAAAGGATATAATCAACAGGAAGGTATAGACTATGAGGAAACCTTTGCACCTGTTGCAAGAATGGAAGCCATCAGGATCTTCCTTGCCTATGCAACCTACATGAACTTTAAAGTTTACCAAATGGATGTTAAAAGTGCATTCCTGAATGGTAACATCAAAGAAGATGTTTATGTGCAACAGCCTCCTGGTTTCGAAAGTAGTGAATACCCCAACCATGTCTACAAGCTTAACAAAGCCCTTTACGGACTGAAACAAGCACCCAGGGCATGGTATGAAACTCTTTCAGCCTTCCTGATCCAAAACAAGTTTGTCAGAGGAAGAATTGACAACACACTGTTCATCTACAGAACAAAGGATGATGTCATTCTTGTCCAAGTATATGTTGATGACATCATCTTTGGCTCAACAAGTTACAAACTTTGCAAACAGTTTGAGAAACTGATGACCACAAAGTTTGAAATGAGCATGATGGGTGAACTCACATACTTTCTTGGACTCCAAATCAAACAAACTGATAAAGGAATATCCATTTGCCAAGAGAAATACCTCAGGAACCTACTGAAGAAGTATGAGCTCACTGACTGCTCTTCAGTAAAAACCCCTATGGTTCCTCCAAACAACCTTGGCCCAGATCTCACTGGAAAATCAGTGAATCAAACCCAATACAGAGGAATGATTGGCTCACTGATGTACTTACTTGCCTCAAGGCCTGATATCCAATTCTCAGTCTGCCTGTGTGCCAGATACCAGGCTGACCCTAAAGAATCACATCTCACTGCTGTCAAGAGAATCATCAGGTACCTGAAGGGTACTCCAAACCTTGGTTTGTATTACCCAAAATGTTCTGGATTTGACCTCAAAGGGTACACTGACTCTGACTATGCAGGATGTAACATGGATAGGAAAAGTACCTCAGGATCCTGCCAATTTCTTGGTGGTAAACTTGTGTGTTGGAGTACAAAGAAACAACAATCAGTGGCCATGTCCTCAGCTGAAGCTGAATATATGGCTGCTGCAGGATGTTGTGCAAATGTACTCTGGATGAAGAGCCAACTGAGTGACTATAGCATTCAGTATAAGATGGTACCTATCTTTTGTGATAATACGAGTGCCATAGCCATCTCAAATAATCCAGTACTTCATCAAAGAACCAAACACATTGACATCAGATACCACTTCATCAGGGACCATATCTCTAATGGAGAAATTGAACTACATTTCATCCCCACTGAGAATCAGCTAGCTGATATCTTCACAAAACCCTTGGATGAACCCACTTTCACAAGATTGAAAGCTGAACTGGGCATGTTGGACATAGAATCAGGGAACTGATCAAAAATTGTTCCAACATGATGTAAATTCTCTAAGTCCATGATCTTAACCTTCCTGAAAAACCCATTTTTGTTGAATGATAATTCATTCAGGGGGCTGTGGATGAAAAATGGCATTAAATACCCTAACTAAATGATCCGAATACTTAGTTAGTAAATGTCCCAGGTAGGTAACTGATTCCTATTAAATATAGGAATATATGTCACTTACACAACTGGCATCCACATCTTGGGCCCCCACATCCCTCTCACCAAACACCACTGAGCATTAAATGCTCTCTCACACACAAAATGTGTGATGATTTCTTTTTCTCTGCAAAAGTGCATTATTTGCAGAGGCACCCCAAAGGGTGAGAGAAAAAGGGGTAGTGGGAATCGTGATATTTAATGCGGATCTCAAACCTATATTATTATGCCGTTTCGGTTGAATATTATAAGTTTTTGATATCCGCAACATCACTACCCTAATTCCCACTATAAATACCCCCACAAAAAGGGAAAAACACACACGCTTTTAAAATCATAACTAAACTCTTGCAAATTGTTTTCAAAACTGCGTGTGTTTCCCTCACCAATACCATTTTCAAAACCAGGCCTTTTAATCTAAACCAAATGGCTTCTTCAAAGGTCGTAAAATATGCACCCAATGTGGATTTCCAGATGGAAAGCGTAGACCTTACCAAGAACAATGTGGTGGGGAACTTTGCCTACCCTGCTGGGTACCCTGAATATAGGGATGTGGTGAAGTTCCTTCAGAACTGCTTCCTGACCACCTCATTCATAAAAACCCCCTCAGTCATCTATCATGACTATTTGAGGGAATTTTGGTGCACAGCTGTGGTTGAAAACCCTGATGCGCCAAAAGAGGCCAAAATAAAGTTTACAGTCAAGAATGGAACCAAGTCCCTAATTCTTGACTATAAAACTTTTGTCAAAGCCACTGGCCTTGACTACACCACGACCTTCACAGCCCAACCCTCTGAGAAAGAGGTAAAAGAGGTCTTACTGAAACTGGGACCCTATGACAAAAATCACCCTGAGGTGACACCAGGGTCCCTATTATCCAAAGCCCCAATAATAAAGACCTGGTTCCCAGCTCCCTGGAGAATTCTAATGACTTTTGTCATTCAGGTTCTCTAGGGAAATAAATCCTCTACTGAGCAATTAAACACTACTCGGGCAATGATAGTGTTTTGTCTCATTGAGGGTAAAATGATTGACCTTGGAGAAATCATCTTCAGGGACCTCATAGCAAAGTTAGGGGGGAAGTCTAGGCAAAAACACATGTCATATCCTAGATTTGTTTCCTGTGCCCTACAAGACTTGCTTGGGTCTGAGTATGTTAAGCCTGACATAATAGGTTTTGAGCCTGATGTCCTACACAAGGCAAATTACTCTCGTGACCCTCTTAAGATTACACCTGTCACCCTGACAATGTATATGTGTTCTGCTATCCAGGGTGACAATAAAGTTTCACCAGTTCCCTCTCCTACCAAAAAGGTGAAGAGGAAGAAGGGACAGGGGTCCAAGAAGGTGGCTCAACCCAAGTCACTCGACACTGAGACCTCTGACCTTAATGCTGCCAAAAAGGGGCATGAATTACCTCCCTTGACTGCGGACACCCTGAAAATAATTACCCAGTCACTAGGCCTGCAACAAAAGCCATCGGAGGGCACTGAGACATCACACTCAGTGTCCTCGGGCATACCCGTTTCCAAAGACTCTACTTTCATAAACAAGACGGTTGAGCCGAAACAAACTAAACCTTCACATCCTGCTAAAGGCTCTGGCAAATCACAACCAGAGTCTTAGGGAGTAAGGGATCCTAAATCCTCGGTGGGGCAGCACTACTCCACTGAGAAGGGGGTCCACAAACAATCACATCCTGCTAAAGGCTCGGGTAGATCAAAACCCAAGCATCAGGGAGTTCATGTCCCTAAACCTTCGACATGCCAGAACAAGCCTGTTGGAAAGGGGGACTCAACCACTCATTTGCCTGATGAGGACATTCGCAAATCAAAGCTTTTGTCTGAGGGCACCCCTACTCATCCTAAAGACTCAGAGGGAAACATGCAACCCGCTGATAGGGACACAACACTCATGGCTCCTAGTGATGGCACTGAGAAACACCCATCAGTGTCTGAAGGGGTCACGGGGGACAAAGATTCAGAGGGACATACACCACCCGCTGATATGGAACCCACAACCACTCCCGGAGGTGCGCAAAACTTGGGAACTGGCCTTAAAGACCAGGTAGGTAAAACCCAACCTACCGGATTTGAGGGGTCAGGACCTGGCCAAAACGAAGGCAAATCTTCTTATGAAGAGGAGCCGGATAACCTCCATTTGTTGCAGATTACCTCCCTGGCGGATGCTCAGGCATTCTTATTTTCTGATGATGAATTCAACAGTGACGAGGAAGTCTTCACGGCCGGAGATGATATGGAGGATGAGGAGACAGTCCCTGAACCTGTTACTCAGTCTCCTCAAACCTCTAACCATGACGAAGATGAACAACATTCCGAGCCGGAAACCTCAGAAGACGATTCAACTCCTCTCACTGAAAGAGCCTTCCAAAAGTTCATCAAGAAAATGACCAATGTTTTATACATGGGGGGTCACTGAAGAGGTGTTTGACATGCATGCTGAGCAAGCAGTCCACTATCACCTCCTCAAAGATGCTGTTGAAGATTACAATGAAGATGTCAGGGAGCAAAATTCCACTGTCTCTCACTCCCTGACACAAATGGCTTCACACATCAATCAATTTTTGGAATCCCTTAAGGAGCTGGCTACAGGGGTTAAGTCAGTTCAAGAATCAGTCAAGGATGATCCTGAGCTCAACAAGAAAATTCTGCAGGCATCTGAGACGTACCAGGTAAACGCGGTGGCTCTTACTGAGTTACTTGGTCTGATAAAGGGTTCCAATGTTCAGAATCTCAGCTCCACGGTGGAGTCCCTCCAGTCTTCCTTCACTAAGTTGGAAGCATCAGTGACAGCTCAATCCCTGAAGTCCACATCTCTGGCATGGACAATGGGATCCAGGATGGCTGCTCTTGAAAATTCTCAGGCTTCACTTGACTCCAAGGTATCTCTCATTCATCAGGATACTACGGAGATCAAGTCCATGATGACAGAAATATTTCAAGCTTTCAAGGGTACTTCTACTTCATCTTCAGTAACTCCAACACTTGCCATCACTGCAGCTCCGGCAATTGTTGAGGGGGAGAATGTTCCTGAAACCCCTATTACTGATGAACAAGAAGCTGGACAGCCCTCTCACACTGAGGGGGAGCATGTCACTGAAGCCACACCAATCACACAAGTTCCACCTCAAGAGGAACCAGTCTCCTCCACTCTCTTTCAGGATAGAGGAAAAAGCATAGCCACCACCTCAGAACCTGAAGTAAGACTCCAGCCTGCCTCCACAATGGTGAGAACTGACCCTGATGAACCTATCAGGGTCCCATTTGCAATCAATGGAAAAATCTATCAACTCACCAATGAACAAATACAAGACTACATGGAGAGAACTGAGAAAGTGGCAAAGGCAGCTGAAGAAGAGAGATTGAGCAAGCCTGAACTGATACAGGTTGTTCATGAGGAGGCTGAAAAGATTGGTCTGGATACTGAGGCATTAGCTACTGAGCAAGCTGGTGCAGCCTTTAAAAAGGCTCAGGAAGAACAGATGATTGCTCTGAAAAAGGAAAGGGAAGAGAAGCTGAAAAGGCAAGCTCAAATCAGAAAGACCAGGGTTGAAAGATATCATTGGGTGATGAAGGAAAGATTGAAGCCTGAAACCATCACTGACATCAAAATTCACAGGAATACCAAACCCGCAATGGTCACTGTCTTCAGGGGGGCTGATAAAAGAATCATGGACATTCATAACCCATTCAAATTCGCTGACTTTGGGATCACTGAACTTGATGAACTCTGTCCCATCATTGCCAAGAAAAATGGTGTCGTTGTTGATCAACTTCTCAAGTCACTGAGTGAAAGGTATGACAGACTGCGAGCAATGCCTGAAGCCCTCAACATTCCCTCCCTTCTTCCTGCTCCAACAACAGGAACTGCTTCATCTACTACCACCAGGAGGAAAAGGAAGCACATTGAATCCGAGCCTGAGATCAAGGTCCCAGGATTGGATTGTGATAGGACCGTTCCTGAAGGAATCACCTTCGTGAACAACACCGTGCTTGAACACCCTGAAAGAGGTCTATGCTTTACGGATGAATATGTAGACCTTGCTTTCCAAAGATGGTCTGATATAGACAAGGCAGGGGTCACGGAAATGGTAACCTACCTGATGTTAGCCTCTCCTATACAAAGTGGTACGAACCAAAGGTTTTGTAAGGACCTTCGGGCAAAGATTGAGAAGCATCCTGAGAAACACCTGCTGAGATCAAAGAAAGCTAAGATTGAGGGTCTTGGCTATCATCTGAACATCTGATCTGCAACAACTATCTTTATCTTGTTTGTAATTTGTAGGAAAATGTAATAGCTATAAATAAAATGATGTTTTGTTTAAATAGTTATGTCCTACTTACAATTACAACAAACATTCAGCAATAGAAGAAGTACCCTGACAACTCATGCTGAATCAAGAGACACTTAGGCTATTTGTATGTTCAAATAGGGGGAGATTGTTGGGTCACTGAATTCCCCAAATCTTCTAACATGGATTTGAACGTAAAATCCCCTAAGTGTAAACAAGTCACTGAGTGAACAGTAACTCAGTGAGTCACCTTCAGGGAGCTAAGACCGAGCCTAAGAAGAAAGGTTCTCCATTCAGTGAGGCGGAACTCAGTGAAGTGTGATCTAAGCCAAGAAGAAGGTGATGGGTTCAGTGAGGATGACAATAACTCACTGAACCCCATGACTCCTCAACAACTTAATCGTACTGAAGACTGATGACAAGAAGACTGAAGTTTTGGCGGGACTGGGCGGGAAAGTCTGAGCTGCTTTATTAAAGTGATTTATTACTTTAATGTCAAACTTTCCCCAAATGGCTAAAACCAGGCTGTCATCAGAAAGTGCCTTTTGGACCTAACTCAATGAAGGTTCCTTGCCAGAAGAATAATATCTTTGAAGATATTGTTAAGGAAGCTTTAGGTCTAATGTATATTTAGTTGTTCCATACTTGTGTATAAATAGGAAGCAAATGTGAGGAGTAAAAGTTGACAAGTTTGTGCAATTAATGCAAAACATTCACAAACCACTTTACTCCTCCAAAGAACAACACAAGCCCCTGAGATAGCTCAGTGGGTAATTTAAGTTGTCACTCAACATAGTTTGAGTTTAGTGAGGAGTCCATACAATACTTGTCGTTTCAACCCCAAGTGTTATTCCGCAAACACTTGGGTACGATTCTTTTGATTAACTTCTAATAAAGAATTAAACGTTGGAAAATATTGTCTCTTATCTTTACGTTGCTTTATTGTTAATCATTTTATACATCTTTGTTTAAAGTCATACAACTTGGTTACTTTAGCTTCCTAGTTACTGATAACCAAGTAAAAGGGACCAACATTATCCTTAACTTGTGAGTTTCCTTGATGAGTGACTATTAAAGATTGCCAAATATCTTTGGCGGTTTTACACATAAAGACTCTTTCATATTCTTTCTTAGGCAAAGCATTGTAAAGCATCATTTTAGCTTCATTATTTTTAGCAATCAATTTATTTTGATCATCATCTTTACTATTTGTAGCTATATTATCACCATCAATGATTATATACCATAAATCTATATCTTTAGATTTCACGTAAGTTTCAAAACGGTTTTTCCAATATATAAAACCATTTGCTTCAAAAAGTGGTGGTCTTTGCATAGATTGCCCTTCTTTGTAATTTTCAAAATCCATGGATCGTTTCAAGTTTTAAAACACAATATATTTTAAAAGCTTGAGTAACGTAGCTCTTGATGCCAATTGTGAAAAACTAGAAGGGGGTTGAATAGTTTACCGTTTAAAAACTTTAAACTTGTTTAATTATCTTTTGAAACTTTCCGTTTAATCAAAGATATGAACACAAACACAATATACAGCATGCAAGTATAAAGAAAGAAACGATCAAACCACAACACGAGTATTTATCGTGGTTCGGCTACAAGGACTCTTTTTCCTTGCCCTACGTCCACGCCCCGAGTATCCAACTCGAGAGTTTCTTTCACTAGTCAACAAGCTCCTTTCATTGGCGGAGAAAACCTTACACGTCGCTTATACACATTTACCGACACTAAGCTAGATGTCGAGTTCTTTTACAAGGGTACAACCACTCCCGTTAGTTCTTTTACAAGGGTACAACAACTCCCGTCACACTTTGTATTTTGAGGACTAAAATACTAACCGATCACTACTGAAAACACACAATTAAATGAAGTGTAAACTACACAAAGTCTACGCAATGCTAAGCTAACAAGTCTTGCAACGTTGTGTTGAATACTTGTAACTTTATATGAACTTGTGAACTTCTTTGCTACAAAAGAAACTTCACATCAAAATGAAATGTTAAAGGGTTAGATGATTGATATGAATGTATGTGTGTGAAAATGTAATGTAGAGTGATAAGACCAAAATTTCAAACATATGGCTTGGTATTTATAGCAAGACCTTCTGCAGGTCTAACAGATACGGCGGAACCCTCAGATGGGTTTCGCCCGTGTACCCCCAGGGTTCCGCCAGGCTTGCAGTTGGTTTTGCAATAAATTTATCCAAACCAACCAAAGTCACATCAACTAAATTCTAGTCAAACACATTGAATCAAAGATGGAAAGCTTCCAAAAATGTGTAAGAGGTTATGGTAAGTCAAACACACAAGCTTACCATAAATGTATGATGTGATGTTAACATTTTTCTATTTTAAGAAATATAAAAAGTGTTGTGTTTAATGTGAAATGTAAAATGTAGCAAATGTCTAATTATGCAAGTCTTTAAACTAAAATTATGTTTTACTTAGAAACTAAAGTTTACATTTTGTCGTTAACAAAACTTAGCAAAGATCGTAAAATATAAATAACGTTTTTAGGCGATATTTGTATTAACATGCAGGTAATATCCTTTGCTATCTATGAAGAATATATATTAATATATATGTAATGTGTTGATGCATGTGTCTGCATATTCAAACAAGTTGGAGACATAAACAGACCCACTGCATAGATAATAATAAAGTCAATACATAGACATAAACTGGCCCACATGGTTGTCATATTGTTTAAAGTGGTACCATCCACATGATACATACATCAAGTGGTCCATACTAACTTGAAAACATAAAGTCATTGTTTAAATACAGACCCACTACATAGTGTCTAACAAAATATATTTGTCTTTTGGTGTCTGCATCTTCTTCCTCCTTTCTCCATTCTTCACTCTGAATCTGAAACATCAAGTGCTGTATTTGGGTGGTGTCCAGGAGCATTTGGGTCTTGTTTCCTTTTTTTATTATTGATCCTCTCAGATGGTCCCCCTAAATCCATCAGCTCCTCTCTTTCTAAAAAGACCTGCTTTTTTTTGCAACCTCAATAACCCTTTGATTGTACTTCACGTTTGCAGCTCTTCTAGCTCTATCTTCTGCTTCATTCAGCTCAGCAAGTTGTGTAATTTCAGCATCAGTAATTTCAGAATCATTTCTCTATCAAGAAGAATAAACAAGTTAGATCTGTGAGAATTTGTATCTTTCAAGTGTAAAAACAGTAAATCATACCTGTTGTTCAACAATTTGCAGTAATCCATTGAAGCTTTAAGTTGCATTTGGATCTGAAAGTGATGGTTGTGAAGCACTTGGATTTGAGCTTGAAATTGGAATTTCATCATAGCCATCTTCATAAGTTGGATCTGCTTCATTTGGAGATGCATGAACTGGATCTGCTTCATTTGGAACTGCTTGAGCTAGATTTGCATCACTTGTATGTGAACTTGGACCAGAACCATCCTTAGGTGGGTTAAAGGGCTGATTGGGAGCATTTTTGGGTTTCCTACCAGGTTTCCTTTTTTCTATCGTTGGTTTTGGCCTTGTTAAATTATGGCATCTTGTCTTGTTGTGCCCTTGCTCCCAGCAGTTGGAGCAAGTCATCTTTCTACCAGTCCTAAAAACTTCATTGACTGTCTCAGTTGGATGTTTGATCCTTTTATTCCTAGGCCTACCTAGCCTCTTCCTCTTTTTGGGTAGTAATGGTGGTTCTCTGCCAATATTTGGCCACATTGAGGAACCACCAACTGTCCTAATGAAATGACTATATGTATCAATCCACATCTGTTTTTTATAATAACTGCTCACCCCATTAGAAGGATCTAGATTAATGAAACAAAATGCACCCACTGCATGAACACATGGTAGGCCAGATAAACTCCACCACTTACAAGTACATGTCTTATCAGCCAAATTCACCCCAAATGCTTCATCTGATTTACTAACCTCAAATACTTGATATGCACTTACAAGTACTTCCCAATACCTTTGCTTATTTTTAAGTCTTTCTAAATACTTTCTTATGTCAGGACAGACTGTATCATTTAAGTTGTTAGCCTTTTGGTTCATAGCATACAGTCTTTGCATTAAGTAAACCCTAATTTCTTCTAGCATAGTAATAAGTGGTTTGCACCTAAGGCCTCCTATGGCATTGTCGTATGATTCTTAGATACCATTTTCAAAAGCAGCACAACTCCTATCAATTTGAATGTAAGCTCTATACCAAGTCTTAGGGTCCTTTTCTAACTTTTCTGCTTCAGGATCAATGTTTTTTAAAAGTTCCATTTTTCTTTTGAATTGTACCTCTAATGTAGATGAAGCAGCACCCCAGAACAGTGTCTTGTAGTGCAATCCATTCCATTTCTTTTTGAAGTTAGCATAAATGTGCCTTTGATGCGCTCCATCGAAGCTTTAAATTTATAAACATGAATTACCGGTTAACTAGGAACACATTCGGGCAAGTATACCCTAGTCAATTGTAGTATAGGAGTGGTAAGACAAGGTCGTCCCAAGAGACTTGGTTGCACTCAAGTGTCGTTTGTTTGTTTAAGCAAGTAACAAGTTGCTGGTTATGATTGTCACGGATCAAACCACAAGAAAAGTAATATGAGAACAATCACACAAAGAACATACATGTTTGGACAAATGATTACATGGATATTAGGATGTTTAGTTTGGAAAATATATTATCAAAGGTAATCCTTACGGCCTATAAAACCAATAATAATTTAGTGTTTTATAAATCAAATGTGCATAAGGCTCAATCAAATGGTCATGTCATGAGCCTTATGCCAACAACAACAAAGAATCCTTTTGAACTATAGACTTTGATGTTATTAATTCATGAAGTTCCATTTACTTGAAAAATGATTAGAACACATATTCAAAAGATGCCTTTCGACCGATAATCCAAATTAAACCTTTACTTGTTATGTTTATTAAGTTTCTTATACAATCTTCACAAAGTACAAGACCAAAACCATTCGTCGACTAATGAATTGAAATCAACCACTATTGGGAATCCTTTCGTCCTAGACTCAATAATGATTAATCAAAATAATAAACAAGACAAGTTCCAATTTAACCAAATATGATGTCTTTCATCATAAATCAAACAAACACTAATTGTATCCAAACATCCTTTAATCACAAGTTTTCATAATATCCAAACAAGTAATCAAAACAAACCCATATTGTATTCAACCAAACATAAGTCTTCAACAATCATGGTAATCATAAACATCATGAAATATAAAAGTAACAAGGTTTACCCAAAGTATGAATTACAATAGACAAAGGTGAAAGATTTATAGTAACCTTCAAGCCTCCAATCAACTACAACTTCTAACCAAGCCGAAAAATAATACCCGAACACTTTCAACAGCCCTCGAGCACACCACACGAATTTGGCAGAGGTTTGTGGTCTTTTGGGTGAGATAAAGGTGGTGGAAATTCGTCCTTTAGGGTGGAAGCTCGAATTGCACCATGGTAAGGTGGTGACAAATCTTCCTTTAGGGTGGAGGCTAGAAATGCACACTTAGAACCAAGCCAAAATGGTCCTATTTATAGGAGAAATCAACCCTAGGATCATAAATGCTGCAACTTGGCCTCCAAGGTGAATAGAAGGACCTAGAATACCAGAAAGAATGGCCTAGAATCGGGTAGAATAAATTCTTGAAAAAGTTAACGAGGCATCCAACCGTTCGGTCATCAATCCAACCGATCGGTTGGATCCTCAGGTCCAATCCAACCGTTCGGTCATCAATCCAACCGATCGGTTGGATGAAAAAGTCAGCTCCATCCGTTTCGGTTGCGGGCTCCTACCGATCGGATGGATGCGTTTGGCAGAAAATGATAAACAAGAAAATTGTAGATCTTTCTCTCCCGGTTCCGTAGCCGCTTGAATCAACTAAATCGGAGTTCGTATGCTCAACTTATGGCCAAAATGGTGAAGGTATGTCAGGAACAACGAGTCTTCCAATAATTCTTCGTTTTAGCTTCTTTTCTTCATTTCTTTTCTCGTTATCCTTCTTGTACTTTATTCTTGAGTTTTTGGGGTGACAACTTCATGACTTTTATCTTCTCGAATATACTCCAAGAGACTTTCATTTGTCGGGAATTCTTCGTACATGCATAAATCTTCGTTTATTGATCATTTCTTCGTCTTTTTCTTCATTTTCCTGTACTTGGCTACAAATGAACTAGCATACATACTTTTGTACAATTAAGCAACAAAAGCATATAATTATAACCAAATATCATGCACAAAATCCACAATAACGCTCCTAAAAACATGTACAAATTGAGCGTTATCAGCCTTGCACATAATCTATGCTCAGCATGTGGTAGCAATTCTCTAACTGCTTGGAGTAGACCCTGTAACATGTTGTGTAAAGGGATATTAATATGTATGTTATGCAAAAGTTATAATTAAGAAGTGTCATAAAATTACCTTATGCCCATCTGAAATGATTATCAAGTATGCTCCAATTGCAAGGTTAAAGTCTTGTGATAAGTGATGAATAAACCAGCTTCAATTGTCACCATTTTCAATGTTTATCACTGCCCAAGCCATGGGAAACATCTTGTTGTTAGCATCTCTTCCCATGGCTGTTAACAACTCACCTCTTACAGTGGATCTCAAAAAACAACCATCCAGTCCAATGACTCTTCTGCATGATACCCATCCTTCTTTCATAGCTATGGAATAAAATAAGAGTTAAACTACAAACAATGCATAAAAGTGATCAACTACTAATAAAAGTGTACAACATTATACCTTTGAAGCAGACATATATCCTGTTGAACACTGTTTTGCCATCATCCCTAGTATCCACATCTAAGTAAACAGAAGAACCAGGATTGGTTATCAAGATCTGTTCTTTGTATTCCCATAACTTTGCATAGTGATCTATCAGTCCTTCTTCATGATCAAAAACTGCCCTCTGCTTTGCCCTTTTACACATTCCAACACTTACATTTATCCTAAACTTCTCTTTAGCATCTACTTTCATCTGCCTATAACTTATCTTAGGATTTCTTACAACCTCATGTGCAAACTGTTTTGCTAGCCACTTGTAAGTAACCAATGACCCCAGATCATAATTCCTTGAGCATGAATGAGTAGGAATCAATGTTTTTATTTGGAAATTTGCCTCATTTTGCATCCATCCTGCCCATAATCTAAATGAACAACCTGCTTGTGACTTGGATTGGTTGCCCTTAGGTGTCTTAGGTGACTTACACTTAGTTGAACCAGCTTTCTTAGTTGTCTTAGGTGACTTAGACTTAGACTTAGGTGACTTAGTCTTAGACTTAGACTTGGTGACTTGGATTGCTTGCCCTTAGGTGTACCTGTGTCCTCATCAATCTTTTGTTTACCCTTAGGTGTACCTATGTCCTCATCAATCTTTTGTTTACCACTTTTCTGGCTAGAACACCTACCTTCTTCCACATTTCTTCCACACAACACTGCTACATTTCTATAATCATTCCTCTTAAACCATAACTGATATTCATGTTTTACCCCATAGTTAATCAAACATTCTTTAAGCTGGTATGGGTGCTCAAATTTCATACCCAATAATGGGGTCATCTTATCCCATGGTACATTAGGATAAAAAACAGGATAGGAGTAACCTTCTTTCACCTTAAATCTATCATCAACTTCTCTTTGCTCATCTTCATTTTCCCTAGAAGCACTAGCAGAACCTTCACCTAAGTTAGCAGAACTACTAACATCATCATCCCTAATGTACTTACCACCAACTAACTTGTTTAGAAAAGGGTCCTTAAGTTCTGTCTTTGGAATCACCACATCTTCTTCTCCTACATGTTCTAGTCCAACATATTCTTCTATGTTTTCTAATTCAATTTCAAAATCAGATTCATCATCTTCTACTTCAACACTAGTATCTATATGGGCATCTTCTAAAATATCATAACCATGATGTTCAACATATAGTTCTACTTTGCAAGCATTGTCAAAAGCTAATTTCACAAAACTTGCTAACTCGGTATCATTCCTTAAAGGTTTCAAATGTGTACCCAAATCTTGTTTAGGAGCACATAAATACATACCATGAACAGGAAAATAAAAACATTATTTCACTATCTGCATCAGCCTTGAGTGGTTGCACTTACCCAAATCGGCATCCTCAACAATGTCAACAGATCCATTTGTGTACTCCAACGGATCGGTTATAAATGTGTCTTCATGATAAACAATTATGGATATCTTCTTCATTGGTTATGTTAATTTGGGTTAATTTTGAAGTTACATGAATTAGGGTTTATGTTGATTTGGAGATAAACGGTTTGGGGAAATTGATTTTGGGGGGAAAAGTTACGTAACTTGTGTATATATGTGTTTTATTTTCCACGTATTCATTTATAATAAAATAAAAACAAAAAAACACACCAACAACACAAGATGGGAAAAAACTAGCCGGTGCACCCGGTATCCGGTCAAAAAGTGGCCTTATTAACACAAAACCTAAAGTGCACGTACCATATTAGCACGAAAAAAAAGTACACGTATCATATCGGTACACTTTTGAAAGTATAGAGCTATTGTACGGACAAAACCCGGGTAAAAAAAGCAGTGGATGCGGGTTCACTTTGAGGTTAAAATAGGAGTTTAAAAGTGATGGTTCAAAAAACAGTTTAAAAGCGAAGGTTCATAAAGATAATTCAAAAGTGCTCTAAAAGAAGGTTAAAAAGGAGGAGTTCGCAATTGAAAAAAGAGGTTCATGCGACGGTTCACAGTTGGAAAGAGGGAAAGGCATGAAAGACGGGGTTAATACTTATGGTGCGTTTGGTATGTAACCATGAATCACAATGGTTATAGGTTTGGATATAATGTAGGGCCTTCAAGTATGAAAGTTTCATAACTTGCTCTTGTGACTACTATAGAGTATGGATAATATATATTTTTCATTCCCATATTTGAAAAATGTATATTTTAACCAACACTTGCAATCATATCCAATATCATTCCCTCATTCCGATTCCCCCTACCAAACGCACCCATAATACTACGGTTCACAATTTTGGAAAGCTTTCGCACTGGTAGTCCAAGAGTAGTTTAAAACAGTTCAAAAGGGAGTTCTCATTTTTACGAAGAGAAATAAAAATACGTATCGGGTGTGTGGACATGGATCTACTCGTTCCATTACATTTATCAAGTCACTAATTCTAACTTATTTCTTTAAAGTTGAACAAAAAAATAAATAAAATATTACCAACTTAAAAAAGATAAATAAATCAAACATCTTATCCATTATCTCGACAATAATTCAACATATGTTATAATTTAACTGATTTATCACAAGATTATTATTATAATTAAACACTTTCAAGAAATGTTAAAGAATCACTAAAGAAAGATAAAATGTAAGTTACTTATTATGAGTAGATACACTTTGGTGCAATCTTATTCCATGTGTAATATATATCTTAACTACATTATAATGCATTTATGCCATTTCTAAAAAGGAAGTTTTAAAAAAATAAGACCAAAAACATTTCTTTCATTGGAAGGATTACAAACTAATCTTAACTACATATGAATAGGAGTTAAGTTACATTATAAATTTTAATCTCTTTAATTGTATAAGCCACTAATATTTATAAATCTCATTAACTTGCAATAGCCCATTTAATCATTGTGATATAATAGTTCAATTAAAAAATTAAAAAATAATAAATAATAAAATTAAAAAAAAAAAAAAAAAAAAAAAAAAAAAAAAAAAAAAACTGCAATGAAAAACATTTGCTCGCCACAAACATAAGTCACCGGGTATCCGCAGCCGCATTACGCGAGTACCCTTCTAGTATATATATATATATATATATATATATATATATATATATATATATATATATATATATATATATATATATATATATATATATATATGCGCGCTAAGAAGCACTTTTGGGGTTATGTTTAAATATTTCATAATTAAAAAACTAATAATAAATGAACACCAAACATTTATGTTTAACATTGCATAAATATTTAAAATAAATAAATAGATATAATTATAAAATATACTAATTTATTTAATACTAATATTTTAATATATATAGTCCTACATTTAACTATTCACTTCACTGCCCTAAGGCTAGACACAATGCATCGTAAAAAATCAGTTGGTCAAGTGAGTCGACCGATTTCCAAGTCGGTTGTCGCCACTGTGGTCGAGTGTATAAATATCGGTCGAAAGTTAGGAAAACATCGATCGGTTGTATTTCCAACCAATTTTAAACAACACAACAATCCAAAAAAGTTATCCTTTGACATAATAATAATAATAATAATAATAATAATAATAATAATAATAATAATAATAATAATAATAATAATAATAATAATAATAATAATAATAATAATTTTTCTATGCGCACATGCCCCTCTCAGGTCTTCGAGAGGGCTCAGATTGCCTTTGATGCGGCGCTTCGTTCCTCTCTAGAGCGTATTGTCACTGCTTCTGGGCCTGGTTTTGGAGATTGGCAATGGAGACTAGCCACGCTACCTTTTGAGTTTGGGGGACTTGGTGTATACGCTGCAGGTGATGTATTGAACTATGCTTTCCTTACATCTAGACTCCAATCCACTAGCTTACAGACTAAGCTCCTCCGACATTCTGGCATCGTTACTTCTGGTTCTTCCTTCGATGAGGTTTTGTACGCTTTTAATGCAAAGATGGAAACTGACCTCTTAGGCAGCTCGTGTGAGATCGCTGCCCCCAAACTTATGAAGAAATTGGCAGACGTATATTTCACACGTGTTGCCAAAATGGCCGAATCCACCTTTTGCTTATCTACTAGACAAATGGCTTTATGGAGATCGCAAAACGAGGACCACACTTCAGACTGGCTAAGGGTTATCCCGATTTCTGGGTTGGGACAGACCATGAATGCCAGGACTTACCGTTGTGTGTTGTGCTATCGGATGGGTATTCCCCTATTTTCTACTCAAATGCCATGCTCTGCCTGTTCCAGGGTATTTGTGGGGGACACTTATGGAGATCACGCGGTCTCATGTGCTGGTATCATCGGGATTAAACATCGACATAATATAGTACGTGATACCCTTATTAATATATGTTCTCGGTCGGGGATCTCGGCCCGTAAAGAGATTGACATTGGGCTGTGTGGGGACAGGGACAGTGCCCTACGCCCAGCTGATGTGTTACTCTATTCTTGGGATGATGGGAGGGACACATGTGTCGATTTGACAGGGGCTTCTCCCTTGACGCAGACCAGCATGGCTGATTTCGTTCCTGGGCGTGTGGTTGTTGAAGCTGCGCAACGCAAACGGGCCAAGTACGAGACCAAATGTGCGGACAGTGGATATGGGTTCCTCCCCTTCTCATTCTCTTCCTTAGGAGAGCTTGAGAAGGATGCGGTGACATTACTAAAACGCATCCGTAGATTCTCGTTGACCCAGGGCATTGGAGCACGCGCCGCTGATCATATTTTTAATAGAATTAGCTTTGCCATAGCTAGAGGAGTGGGAGCCCAGCTTGTTTCTCGGCTCCCCACTAATTTCTTGTAAATCTTATGACTTTCTAATGAAGTGATGTTTTTATAATAATAATAATAATAATAATAATAATAATAATAATAATAATAATAATAATAATAATAATAATAATAATAATAATAATAATAATAATAATAATAATAATAAATTTTACCACTTTACATCCTATAAATACTAACCTCAAACACACAATTTCAACCAATAATTCAAACACAAAATTATGTATTGTCGTCTCCCCCATACCATCAAACAAATGCAAAAGTATATTAAAAGACAATGTGACAAAGACGACATGGCTCGACAACATGCTATTGTCGAAGTTATTAAACAGTTTGAGCTCGCCAAGGCACTAAAACAAAGATTGAGACAATGATACGCAGACTGCAAAGATATCTCTTAAAAAAAGAAAAGTTGTGTTCGACCAGTTTTTAAACGATGAAGCCCGCAAAGACGGTGCCGTTAGTGAGACGTTGTGAGGTTGTGTTAATCAGATACATGCCCAAATCTCCAATAAGATCCGTTGGAGTTTTGAGGAAAATGTGACAGCTAGTTCTGTATCACAATAGAGCCAACAATTTGGCCAAGGTGCATCAACTTCATTTGCTGCACCAAGATTTGTTGAGCAACAAGGATATCAACCTCAGCTGACTCAATTTGGGCTAGGTTATGAAGAAGATGCGGGTTGGAATGAGAGTAAGGAGAGGGAACTTAACAGATTGGAAGCAGAATACGAAGAGAGAAAGTTTGCGAACTACTCTCCATACGACGATTGTTACCGGTCAGACAACTCTCAAACTTGAGATCACCCGGATTACTGAAATTTAAGTTTATGTTTATGTAATATTTTTTTATCTATATATTGTTTTAATTATTAATGAAATTTAAGGTTTTTGTTAAAAATAATAATAATAATAATAATAAATGGTGACCACTGTGACACTTGATTCATATCTGGTCGTCAAAGAAAAAAGCTAACGTGACAGTAGATGACTTGAGTCACCATGTGTCTAGCCTAAGAATAAAGGGGACAAGTAATAGACACATGATTGATCTATTATATAATATACTAAAGGGTAAGAGGTTACTGTAGCAACCACTGTAGTTGCTACAGTGGACGCTACAGTAACTTTTTTTTTTTTTTTTTGGTATTAATGGTCGTTAGTTATTTAACGGCTGTTAACTAACGACTGTTAATTTTAACATTTTTTATTTTTATTTATTTATTTATTTAATTTTTAGTATTAACAGTCGTTAGCTAAATGATAAGAGGTTACTGTAGCAACCACTGTAGTTGCTACAGTGGACGCTACAGTAATTTTTTTTTTTTTTTTAGTATTAACAGTCGTTAGTTATTTAACGACTGTTATTTTTAACATTTTTTCAAAAAATTTGTACGCACTTTGACCTTCATCTAACCGGTTCATTGCAAATTTAGTCCTCACATAATTTACATAAATGGTCCTTTATGTTATAGATCAATTGCAGAGTCAGTCCTAGATAACTAACTTCGCGTTAAGTAGCTAACGGCAAAAAAAAAATGCTTTTAGCGCAATTACCATAACCCAAAGCCGTTAAATATTTGCAACCACAAACAAAACTTAACTGACACCCAATAACTGCTTACAAAAATATATAAATTATTTCTCTCTTTTTTTACAACCAACGCACGACACCAAACTACTATCTAAAAACACCCGCCGCAATGCGCGGATTACTAAACTCGTTGTTGACTAAATGACATACATTATTGCATTCTTCAATTGATCAGGGTGGTGGCAATGGGAGCGGGGTGGCCAACGGTTTGCCCCAAACCGCCGGGGAACACCGCCGCCACCCCAGCGGTTTGGTTGGGAGGTTTGCTCCAGCGGGGAAGTTCACCTCAGAGGTATGAAGTGAACGTTGCAATTTTTTGACCGTTGGGGGATATTTTTTGAGAGGTATGAAAAAAGTATGGTTGCCACTAAAAAAGATTTAGAGGTATGAAAAAAGTGTGAGTGAGGTGGAATGATATTATTGGTTGATTGGGAGGTATGGAGGAAGTTGTGAGTGACCACTGCCACCGCCACCGCCCTCAGTTTTAAGTTTTAACAACATCCCATTAATTTTTCCACATCTAAACATTTTATATTCTTTGCATGGCAATATTACAAGAGTAAACAAATCAAAAAGTCATTGAAAAATTATGCAACCAACTTAAGTAACAATCGTCAAACACCACTTTATTGAATCAGTTAAGCAGGGTTTACATAACATCCTTAACTCAACATGTATATTAAATGTAAATTAAAAACCAAAAAAATAATAATAATAATTTAAATAAAAAAAAATATATATTATTAGCTGGAAGACACTTGTTTATTTCTATATCGACGCAAGAAAACAAAACCAGCAACAAGAAGCAACCCAACACCAGCAACACCACAAACTAAACTAGACACAATCAACACTTTCCTCACATGATCTCCACCGTCCACGTGTCTACTACTACTACTACTGCTACTCAACGTTGGATCATCAGTGTAGTTTCTAGCTTCTGGCAGTGGCTGTACTGCGGTTCCGTTGCCGAAGAACGTTGACATCTCTGGTGACTGTGCTGTGGTGTTAGGTAGGCCGTGAGTTGATGGTCGGAGCTCTTTGGAGTGTGATGGTGTGATGAGTGTTGAGGAAAGTGTCATTAGTAATAGTAGTAGTATGCTTATGCGCCTGTGCCACTGGTTCTTCATTATTGGATGTTTTGTTTTTCTTAGTTTTGTGATAGACACTTTTTATTTATTGGGAGGGTTTTCTAAAACACGCCTAATAGTGAGATAGAAAGTAATTTGTTAAAGGGGAAGTAATAACTATTTTTAACGAAAAGTAGTAGCAAAAAATAGAAAATATAGAATATGTTACCATAAAGATACTACTCTTCCGTCTCAAAAAAAAAAAAAAAATCTTTCTTTTTTTCTTTTTTTTTCTTACATGTTCCTAATTATCAACTATTAAAAATAGATAGAAATACTTGACGTAGATTACCATATTACCTTTACTTGATATTATTATTACAAATTTTAAATAAAATAATAATTATTAGTTAAGTGTAAAACTGTTATTCATTAAACAGTAAGAAAAAAAAAAAAGCTATAGTGATTATACTTTTTTTAAACTGTATATTTTTTGTCTATAAAAAATTATTTTAAGAATATGAGGGGTACTTTTTTCGTTGTATTACAAATTTTCATTTTTAAAAAAGAAACAAAATTTTAAGAATAGGACGGAAGGGTGTGGTTTAAGGGACTAAATTTGAGAAAAGATTCCGATATAAGTAGAACATTAACAATAGGTAGGATGTCATTTTTAAGTTGGAATGTATTATTTATAAGGCTTCATTTTTCTTTTTTATCTTTTCTAAGTTGTTGTTAGCTTTAAATAATAGAACAATCTCAAACCATACAAATTAAATCCTTATCGATACATAACTCTTCTTTATTCTTTCCATGGACGACGTCATACAACAACAACAACAACATACCCAATCCCGCCTATGCGGGGTATGGGGGAGGTGGGATGTACACAGATCCTACCCCTACCCCAGGGAACCCTGCAGGTAGAGAGACTGCTTCCAGAAAGACCTCCGGCAAGTGTGTGCAAAGTGTGCTCGAAGTAAAGAAACGAGAAATATAATGCAAAACAAAGTAAAACATAAGAGCATAAAAGCAAACAGAACAAAACAAACATATAAGCAAAACGGCACAACAAGCAAAAAAGCAAACAAAAAAGCAAACCGAGACAACAAGTAAAAGAGCAAACAATGTAAAACGACAAGACAACTAAGACAAAACAACCAAAACAAAAACCACCTAGACAAGCGCCAGCAAATAAGGGTGCGAGGGGGACACAAAACCAAGGCCAAACCAAGCAGCAAAGACCAAAGAGGGCACGTAAAGGGCCTATAGCTAGGGCAAAGCAAAAAGAGCAAGCAAAAGGCACAAGCAAAGGGCCTAAAGCCTAAAGGCACAACAAAGGAAAAACCGAAGCACTAGCCGAGGCAAAGCAAAAGCACCTATCTCCTAAAGGGGTAAGCCCAGGGACCTAAAAAGCCTAAACCACAACAAACCCCAAACCCTCTACCATCCTAGCCCCAAAACTAACCACGAATACTAATCCTATCTCTCCATGCGTTCCTATCTGAGGTCATGTCCTCGGACAAGTGAAGCTCCTCCATGTCGAGCTTAAGCCTATCCACCCATCTAAGTTTTGGTCTACCCCTCCTTCTCCGACCATCGACTATAAGCGATTCAACTCTCCTTACTGGCGCTGTTTGTGATCTTTTCCTGACATGACCAAACCACCTCAACCTTCCTTCTCTCATATTCGAGATAATAGATTCTACTTCAAGTGCCGATCTGAACACCCCGTTAGGAATCATGTCCGACATAGTTTTACCATGGACGACGTCATAATATATTAAAAACTAGATTTCAGGCCTATTTGATGGACGAATAGTTTCATAAATTTGTGTACTTAAAAAAAAGCATGTATAGAATCATGACAGAAACAATTATTTAATGAACGACATGTTATATCAATATAAAGCATCAAACACAAAACAAATAACACTATCTCTTCCAATAGCTTGATAGGTAAAAATTTGTAAAAACATGTCGTTATTGTTAAAAGCTAACCAAATTATCATGTAATAAGTATGAAGTTAAATAATTAAAAAATTATAGAATAAAGATGATAAATTAAAAACTTATATTATACTAATTTCAACCAAATTGTTTGTCACAAATTGGATACATGGAACATTATACAATAATCGAAAAAGTTTTGATCACGCGTTCTAAAGATATAAGAGTAGTAGTTAGGAAAATAAATTATACTAAATTTAAGTTTAAACTATTTTTATACAATATAAAGTTTATAATATGCAGCATTTATCATCGTACTAACATATAAAAATATAGGATGATAAAGTATCGTACCAAAATAAATTTTCAATAGTATAAAATACCGTATCTAACAATTAGGTACGATAATTGTATGCAATATATATATATAATATAAGTAGAAAGTGACATAAAAATAATATTTGATTGTATTTTAAAACAAAAACAAGATATTTCAATATTATCATAATGTTGATTTAGTTATTATAAAAAATAAGTACATGATTGTCATGGTGATTAATTCATACATTATATAATTATAATCACATTATACATATTCATATTAGATAAATTAAAAATTGAAATATTTTTAAAAAACTATTATGCCTCCAACATGGTTTACATAAATAAAAGACGTTTTAAATACGTAAAAAGTTATATATTTACATTCGTATTAATCGTAACCAAAAGACGAACATAATGAATATAATTTTGCATATTGAAAATACGAACTAATATATGTTTTGCACATGTTTATGTCGATTGTTATTATATTTTAAATATAAACACCATTAAAAGTTAAATTGTTAACTGATGTGAAATAAAAAGTTTGTGAAATCTTTTGAGAAGGTAAACAAAAATTATTTTTCAAATTATGTTCACACCTAGGGTATCGATTATTTCCACATTTTCCATATTGACATGTCACATAATCCTTTTTGTCACATCATATATGATGTCTCAACCTAGTTATAGACGGAACTTGAGTAAATTTAATGAGAAGCCTGAATGTTATATCCTCCGTATGTTAATTTTGAAAGGTCAAAGTTGTATTTTCTTTAAGCAAATATAAATAAAACTTCAAAGTTTTGAGAAGACCGTTACCCTCCTTAGTCTCCACTAAAATCCGTACGTGAATCCAGTCACATATACCTAAATCTTCTATTATATAGGTTTAGACACGATGTTCCTTCATTTGTAGCTAAAACTCTTACAAGTTACGACAATTTGTGGGTGTAGACGTTATTTTCGTACTTTTGTTATAAGAGAGCCACACTTAAGTTTCTATGTTTCGGGCATGAATGTATCATTGTGTCTTTTGATTTGCTTTTTCGTGCTTTGCTTATCTTCTCAAACATTCATAAAACATGAAAAGGTTGATGCACAAGTTATCTTTTGATCTTCACAACATACTTTTACCTTTACGAGCATATGTCATTTAAATTTGATGACATCCATCTGTTTCGATATTAATAGCTAGTAACGTAATTAGTCCATCTTCATTTTCATTTCTGAGAGCTTTGTGAAATTTTAATGGACGAATGGGTGCTATACGTACCGATAGAGTGATAGTTACAACACCAATTAGTTTTAGAGGATGATGATTCATTGATTCATATTTTGAAGTCGAGGAAAGAGACATATGATATGTGGGTCTAATTATGAACATGAAGACTAGCTTGATCATATCGATCTCCATGTTATGTACCACGCACACCGAGTATCTATTGTTTGCTATTACTTTTATTTTCTATCGTAAGTTTCTTATGTTATCATAGTAGATGTACAAATATTGATTATGCTAAACTTGTTGCACAACATATTCACGTTTCATCCCAAAAAAAAAAAAAAAAAAGATGTATACTTATCATGTGCGAATCAATTAATATCGCGTTCCATTGTACCTCACCTTCCTTCCAAAATAAAAGCAAAGAAGTTATACACTGGAAAGAAAAGAAAAAAAGATATGACACGTACCCAAAATGTGCGATACGAAAAAGGTTCGTGATCGCAGTTTACATACTCAAAACCAAATGGTATGATAATTAATAAATATTAAGTAAGTTAATCAAAACATTATCAAATCCAATCCCAATTATCCAAATGATTCAAGAGTACATAATTGACTATCAAATATCACAGAAATCCATAAAAATTTGTGAACCATATGTTAGCCAAGGTACATATGAATACCAATAGCTAACAGCAAAATACAAATAAGAGCAAAGTATATAACAGAATGAACCAGTATGGAAACACCACTTGTTTGGAAGTTACCAAACTCCACTATCCTGTTTCGGCCCGGTATTTGAATCAGCAGCCCTGGAGTCAGCAATATAAAGAGCACGACTGCTACGAAAACAGGTCCCCAATCCGACATTTTCTGGCTTCTGGTTGATGTATTTGGTTGTATGTATAAATGTGTGTGTGTGTGTGTGTGTGTGTGTGGAATGTGGTGTGAGTGTGTGTGATTATGGATTAGTGTATATACAGTTGGATTTTAAGGATCAATGGTGGAAGAAGAGACAAGATAGGTATGACTATGAAAGGGGAAAAGTGACCATGGATTGCTTACTCAAGTTATTCTGATTCAACATGAATCCCACTTGTAAAAAGCCCTCGTAAATGGTTTGTTTTTTAAGATTACTTGCAGTTCGGTCCTTGAATATTATAAGTTGGGGCTTGATTAATTTTTTTCAAACATTTTTTATGTTTATGATTGAGTGCTACAAAACTTAATCGCATAGACAAAGTTTCAATGTTTTGACATGCATCTAATAACTTTAATAAACATCAACAATACCAAATCCTTCCGGAGCTGGATATGAGGTAAAATGTAGACGCATTATACCTCTAGTGTCTCTACACTAGGGAAAACCCGAGGGTTATAAACATAAAGATTGAAAATTTAACGCTCAACTTCCAAAATCTGCCAAAAGACATACCCTTTGTAGAAGTTAATTTCATGGTCCGACTTGAAAGAATTCACTTTTTGCCACACATCTTGAAGAAAAAAATGAAGAAAAGTTGATTGAATTTACTTTACACATCGTGAAATTGATACGAAAATGGATGTTGCGATACATACACTGGCATAAAACTAATCGCATATGTAAATGACTTAAAGCAGAGCCATGTGTGACAGCACATGGACCTCTCCATTGTGCACACTCAGCTCAGTCCTGGTTTTTCCCTGGGTATATTAAGTTAAGGGAAAATTCCCTATTCACCCCACAAGTACAAGTGACTCACCCTTAGTACCCCACCAAAAAAAAAAAAATTCTTCAAGTACCCCAGAGGCGGAGGTCGCTTGAAAAACTTAGGCGGATATCTTAATAATGTGACACTTGTCCCTAGTGGTGTCCCCACCATGTACCTTTATGGTACATCTTATCATGTGTATTTCTTGGGCGACTGGACCCACATTTCTTAGGCGACTTGTATTTTTTGTCTTTTTGTAAAAAAGTTAATAATAAAATTAGTTACATTTTTGGTCCTTGTAGTTTGATTGGTATTTCATTTTTGATCTCACACAACACATCCAAAACCCAAATACATAAACACAAATACATAAATAAAGACAAAAGATGAAAATCATTCTAAGTCAACACATCTCCATCTTCATCTTCATCAAAAAAAGAAAACCATCTTCATCTTCATCAAAAATAACCACAAACAAAAATACATAAACACAAACACTAACACACTAATCTCATCAATCTATAAAATCTTCTCTCCACCATCGACACCACCAAAACTCCGCTGCAGCTTGGTTGCTACCTACCACATCATCCAACCGCCATCATCACTCTCTTTTTTTCACCACTGTCACCCAACCGCCATCATCACTATCTCCTTTTTTCAACACCACCATCGTCCTGCCGTCTAACCTTTGACACTAGCGTGAGTTAACTTTTGCAGATCAGTGCACATGAATACTATAGTTTTTAGCTTTTCAAAACATGAATATGTAGATCTGAAGAATAAAGACTCTTGAAGCTATTGAAATTACAAGAGTTTGGTTCAAGCATCATATTTTTGGAAAGAAACAAAAAGGTTCAAGATCTAAGGAAATATAGTGCAATTGAAAAAAGATTTTAGATCTAATCGTTTTTTTTTTTTAGATTGGGAGTACAAAGAAATAGTTATTCTTGTTTGCACAGTTTAGTTTTTTTGGATGAGGTTGTTTGTTGAAATTGTTGTTTGATGATTTTGTAAGTCCATGTTTACTATATTATTGCGTACCTTTTGGAAGAATGGGAGGCATGTGATTTTTGTGATTTGATTTGTAGTGGGTCAAAGTCAAGGAAAGGAATGAATGGGAGGCATGTGGTGATGGTTGGGTTGATTTGTACTTTCAACAAAAATCTCTTTGTAAAATGGGAGGCATGTGATGTGTTGGAACCATTTGTTTGATCTCGTAATGCTCCAACACTAGTAGGTTGGGTTGATTTGATATGGTAATGCTCCAACACCAGTGATGATGATTGATGAATCTTTGCAAAAAGAAAAAAAAAAATTATTGGCAATGGTGGGTGGCGGTGGTGGCGCCGGGTGTGGTGGTGGTGGTTGTGTTTTTATTTATAAAAGAGAAGAGGAAGGAAAGTGTGACAAAAAATAAGCAATAATCAAACTACAAGGATCAAAAATGTACTTAAATATATCATTAATTTTTTAACAAAAAGTACAAGTCGCCTAAGAAATGTGGCTCAGTCGCCCAAGAAAATACCTGTATAAACTAATATTGTGTTAGTATTTGGTGGGGCCATATATAAGGACACATGTCACTATTTTATAAAATCCGCCCAAGATTTTTGAGCGACATCTGCCTCTGGGGCATTTGAAGAAAAAAAAAATTTTGGTAACAGGGGTAAGTACATTGTACTTTAGGGGGATTTCAAGAATTTCCATTAAGTTAATGTCAAATTGCCAATCCCCAGGACTTAAAAGAGTGATACACAATACTTTATGTAAAAAATTCTTAATGTAGGAGCAAGGGATAACCAATAACCAATTCTAAATAAATGTGCGTCATAGCTCGATAACGATACCATGGCATTAGAACTAAAACATAAATTGACTTTCAGCAAAATTTTGCTGTCAGAATAACAAGTGCTCCACAAATTGTTCTACTTGCAATTCTCAGTTAAGATACCAGAACAGAAGACCATTTAACAAACAGCACCATCAATTTTCAAAAAGACATAAAGAAACAAGGGGAGGGGGTAATAGCCAAGTAACGAGTTGACAGTATTAAACACAGAATCCAAGAGAAACTATTCTGAATGCTCTGAATTTTAAAATCAGCCTCTGTTCAAGCATAGTTCAAGCGGAATATGTCGTTGAACACGTAAAAGCTTCCTTGTTGTGTAGGCATCAAATGGAACATCTGGCACATAAACAACCAGAGAACATAAGAACGGGCACCACTTTACACATTTAAAAACTTGTAAACTCCCTAATTCTCACCGAATATAAAATTGTAAAAGATATTATTTTGTATAAGATCAAAGCTGCTTGAAACTAAATAATACAGAGTAACACAATATTTAAGAAAAGGTTCTAGTATGCTTATTACACGTACATTGTTCTCCATTTATTCTCAGTTAACACAAAACCACCGATACCATTATGTAAGACAAACAAACCAACATATATTTTTAAAATTTTCATAAAGCCCAAACACACCAAAGAATATAACAAAGTCAGCATATAAGGTTAATATGTATCCATCCATAAGAAAGTCAGCATACAAGGGAATATGACAATTAATAAGAACAAATGAAAGAAGATATTGCATAGAAACATAATTCAAGAAAAAAGTTGACAACCACATAACAAATCAGAATAAATTCATTATTTAACTAATGCCCATCTAACTTATCTCCCCAGAAGAACCTTAACAATATCCATATCCATATCCTATATACCATCATTTAACTATCTCCCCAGAAGAACCTTAACAATATCCATATCCTATATACCATCATCCACTATCATCTGTATCGGTATATATGCCCATCTAATCCCTATTACTCGACGCATAACTATAGCAAGCAATGTAAAGGAACATAACATATGCGCCCCTCTAGTCCTCTACCCATATAATTTTCCCATGGCTGCGCCTATTGATGGTTTCAAAAACAAAAAACACAAAAACAAAGTAACATACATATACGCATACATGCTAAACAGACCAGATATCAAATTTGAGTTGTAGGAGCAGCTGAAATTAACTACAAGATCATTCATCATTCCCTCAAACCACAATTTTATGGAACTGCTATAGTAGCTGTATTTTATAAATTACCTTATTAATAAAAGAAATAGGCTTATCCATGATCACTTATGAATAAGTCTGATAATTTATCGACAAGGAAAATTATGCACTCATTAAGTTGTGTGTAAGAAAGGTTTGTGGGAAAGTGTTCCGTTTCAAAAAATTCTGTAACTACTTTTCTTTATAACATAAAAGCCAACTACAGAAGTTAGAATTCAAATATGTAAATCATTCTATCCATAACAGTGAGTGAGCACGTCAAGTAAATACAAAGCAACTCCAAGTTGAAACTAAGGGTACAATGTATGCTGAAGTCCAAAATGTAAACTATGGCAACAAAATTCCTCATCAAATTATGCTTTAATAAAACAAGGGCATACAAATCATGATAAAATCATAAAATAAAACCCTCAAAGGTCCATTTGGCAAATCACCACACGCAAGTGTACAGTCCTACATAAACATTACGAACCCACCCCATCTAGTAACCAAATGTTAAAACTGTGATCCACAAACAGTCTAGGCTACACTGACCAAACATATAAGAGATATTTCAACTCCAAAGTGTTATTATCTATGTGAAAGGTGCTTTGAATTAGCTTGATTTCTGGCTTTATGTGCTTATTTGAAATGGGAAAAGCCAATAAGCTCACTTATTAGGGCTTATAGGCTTATCGACTTAAATAACCCATAAGCTCAACTTGATAAGCCCTAAAAAGTGAGCTTATCAACTTTCAGATTTGAATAAGCCCATAAGCCAAAGAAATAAACTAATCTAAATAACAAAACATAAGCATCTCAAAACAGATACACAACTCAACTTCACACAAACCATTACACTTATATAATACCTTACTTTCGTAATAACATCACAACCTATATCTCAGACCAAACTAACAACCCAAACATCACACACGCCAGTTCCATCTCATTCCTACTCGCACATTGGATACCCAAACTCCCGATAACTCTGTATCACAGCCATAACTCAAAACCTCACACAGTGACACAGCAAGCCACATCATCCTTATAAATCCGTAAAATCAGATGCAAACCATTATCAAAAACAACTTCCTTAAAACCTACAAACACGTTCCTGCTAGTTCACCTAATTACTTAACTAGACTTTATAATCCACAACTCATTCGAACACCAGAGCATTAAACTAATCAAACGCGCCTAATAACAACCCAAACTCAGTATAATAGTATTAAGCTAACAGAACACGTATTTCATACCCAACAATAACCAAACAATCCCCTAACTCTATTTCTCGACCTTAACTCAGCACCACAAAACAAAGCCACATCGTCCTCCTAAAACCGATTAATCATCAATGCAAAGTATCATCACATCCTTTAGATCCATAAGCACATTCCTGTAAAACTACACAAATCTACACGCTAAACAACATATCCAGATTTACTAGTTGCGTAGTTAGTGTTTACAATTCAAGCCATGAATTAACTAATATAGGGGTGAGCAAAACCGCCCGAGTCCCGACAACCGACCCGATCCCGACATAAACCGATAGTCCCGAAACCGAATAATAGCTTCTCGGGTCGGGAGTCGGGATGGATTTTTAGCATTTTCGGGATTCGGGTCGGGACGGGCCAAAAACCGACAAAATACAAGCAAAAACAGACTACTTTCGGGAAGGGACAGGACGGTCTAAAAAACCGACTACTTTCGGGTCAGTATTCGGTTTACGATTTAGGTGACTTTCGGGATCGGGATTAGTTGGGTCGGGTCGGGATCCGGACCGATGCTTAGCCCTAAACTAATAAACTGATAATCAACTAAACTAGGATTTCAAACAACTAAACTAGGATTTCAAACCTCAAACATCAAAACTAAAAAATTCAAGCGCATGCAATACAATCGCACGCGAGTGAGGCTAACCCAAATAAACTAATCAAACACATATAATAACATCGATAAAGTATAAACAAATAAATCTAGGCTTCCTAGAGACCTAGACACTAAACTAGGGTTTTAAACCTCAAAAATCATAACCAAACAAACAAGACGCACCACACGCATCTAAAAATCCGCAAGTTACCGAATAAATAGATCTAGGTTTCCTATTGCTAAATTTACTAATAGAACCGCATACTTCATACCAACACCAACCAAAAAAACCCTAACTCCATTTCTTGACCTTAATGTCGTCCTCATAAAACCGAATAATCACCACAACCTTTAAGTCCACAAGACCACAAGCACATTCCTATAGCATTACACAAACCTACACAAGACGCGCTAAACAACAAATCTAACTAATAAACTCATTATTCAACTAAACTAGCGTTTCAAACCCCAAACATCATCACAACAACAAATCAAGCGCGTGTAATACACTCGCGAGTAAATAAAACCTCAAACATCATATAGTAAACGATTAACAAACAAATAAAGCGCGTGAGATACACGCGCGCGTGAGAGAGAGTAAAAAAAAAGTAAAACAACCTGACTGAACTTAAGCAAGTGCTCTTCACCGGCAAGCTGCATAGTACCACTAACGAAAACAAGCATACCACCAGCAGGACCAGACGGCTGGCAATCAACGGTAGTGATGTTATGCTTACACTGCTGGAAAGGTAGAGAGGTTAACTTGGTGACGATATTAACGGCGCCTTTGATCTTCTCGCCTTCGAAAGTGAGCATTGAGGATTCTTGGTAGAGAGATGATAAGGATGCACGGTTGGTGTCGAATGTGGAGTAGTAGTGGTCTACGAATGCTTTTGCGAGTGAGTCTGGATCCATTGCCATTGATTTGTTTGGTGGCTGTGTGTTTGGTGAATTTGGGGTTTGTGAGTATTTGTAGGTGTGATTTGGCTTATGGAAAACGCTACACGGATTTGGGTGTGGGACCTTGTTGTTCATGTATTTCTTGTGATGCGGCTGTGGGCCGGGCTGGAATGGACCCATGAATTTTAGGGTTCAAACTTCACTTGTTAATTTGCAGAGGGTGGAAACGAGCTGAGCCTGCTAGAGCTCGAGCTCGAGCTCGAGCTCGGCTCGTTTATATATATAAAGCTTGAGCTCGTTTCGATCTTTATATTTTAAGCTCGAGCTCGCCTCGTGAAAGTTTTTAAAAACTTGAGCTTGCCTCGGGATCGACTAACTTCTATAACAAGTTGAAAGAAATAAAGCTCGAAAGCTCGTTAATCACACTATTCTCGAGCTCGATTATTAAACGAGCTCAAACTTAGGGCCTGTTTGTTTAATTTTTTCATTAAGTCATGTTAATTAAAAGATGACTTAATGCAGACAAGCTCAGTTTTATTACTTAATATTTCCAGTCATCTTTTTCTATTAAGTCACAAACAAACAGTTTTCATATGACTTAATTAATTAGTTTTTTTTACATATTAAGTCAATTAAGTCGAAATCAAACACCCCCTTAGGCTCAAACTCGGGCTCAAGCTCATTTAGACTCGGCTCGTTCGAGCATTTTACCAATCCGATCCTAAGCTTTTCACGAGCGGCTCGGCTTGTTTCCACACCTATTAGTTTGTGAAAGGTGGATATGAAAAAGTTTGGGACGGTTATCTTAATATTTTGGTTAAGCCGTGAACATCTGAGTAAAACACTCACTCTAAAGAATATAAGCTCATTTGGTTATTCATTTTCCAAATGTATAATATGGTATCCAAGTTATATGAGTTTCAGTATGTTATAAAAACTTGTGTGCGTCGGTGATTTCATTGAAGAAAAAAATCTATCATGAAATAAACTCATATATGTTAGACTTTAAAATCCATTTGTAGTTTATTAGCCCTTAGGTTTAGTAAAAATGACAATAAAGCTAAAGTAAAGCCACGAAAAAAATTTACGACCTACAAAACTTATCTCACAAATTTTATCTCACATGTCTCCAACGAGACTTGAAACTATAACCTTATACCGTTGGGCCGAGAGACCAATTGTTCGAGTTCAAGGTACTAAAACGTTAGTGGTCAAGTTACAAATTTGATGAAATTTAAGTTAATTTTCATCAAAGATAAGTATCATAAGGTGGCCGAGTGAATCCCGAATATCCAACCTCTAAAGTGACACTCTGTCTCACATGTAATGTACCGATTATGTAAGCTTTACTTTAATGCAGCTTGTTGGCGTATGTGTCCGGATGACCCATACTGAACAGCAGTCGAGACATGTGTCCAAAAGGCACCAACCGAAATCCTTTTATCCAGACACCACTTTTTATCCAGTGGTTCATTGCAATGACCGGGACTGCGTCGTCTATCCCGGATTTTACGAGATTGTGTCTCCGTGTGGTCAGACACCTAGCACCTACGCTAGGTGTAGCCCGACAAACTCTTTCCCAAAACTCCACAGGTATTGAGGTGGTGGTAGTATAAATACCTCCACCTCATTTATGTTAGACCCAACCAATTCACTAGCATTTACTTTATCATTTATTTCCCGACCTTTCGGCATTTACTCCACAGGTATTTAGGTGCTCGAAGGACGTTGCTTCATTTAGTCCGAAAGAACCTACATGTAATTTATTCTAAGTAAAAACTTTTACTTGGCGACATCCTTGGGATAAACCAACTTATGTGTAAATTATCCGAACATTGCAATAGGCTTATGTTAAAAAAGCTAGAAAAGAATTTGAAAACAAACTCATTTTTTTTTATTATTATTTGTTTTATTTTTTTGAGCAAACTCATGTATTTTGAAAATTTGATTTTAGCACAATCTAAACACACCCGCACTAGGCTGTGTTTGTTTTTTATTTTTTGCCTTTTAACAGCCTCTGAATGGGCATTGTGTCTGAATCGGTCAGACATTTTGACGTTCAGATCGTTTGTTTTTTTTTTCCCCGTTCAGACGCGTTCAGATGCAGTAAGATCTTAATGGTTTAGACTTGAGAGGGGTGTCTGAATACGTCTTGTTGCCTCTTGCTGACACAAATAAAAAACAAAAAAAAAATTAGTACGAGCAAGCAAATGTGCGGTTCAAACATGAGTTTTTTTTTTTTTTTTTTCCATTCAGATGCGGTCAAATTCAAACATTTACGCATCAGATTCAAATGTGCGATTCAGATTCACATTCAGATCTCTTAACAAACAAACACCACCTAACCCAAAGTCCCAAACAAGCACACTATTTTCCCCAAAACAAAAGAGCCGTTAGAGAGAACCCTGGGTATATATAAACCCGACCCGCAACACCCGTCCCCAATATTTTAGGCGGTTTGAATCATCACTTGATATTTTTGTCAATCTGCAAAATCCTTAATTACTCGCAAACTCACTAATCACCTCCAAAATTGACAGCACATAGACGATGATGATGGTTGATAATAATTTGCAAACACAAACACAATTCCAGTCAGAATTTAAGCACTTGTTTCCAGTTATTCGTCGATTTAGTCCCGATGATCCATTTTTCGCTTCTGGAAATATCGAACGCGAACTTCTTGCCAAACAGGTACCGGTGTTATAATTTTTAGTTTAAATTGTTGATTTAAGTATAAGCCCTAAACATGATAAACACTTTATGCACAAAGTACAAGTTGATATTGCATGTTTTGACTCCTTATTGAGCAAATTTGTTTTTTCAGACATTTTATGTGTGATAAGCAATACTATGTGGGTGTTTGTTTAACCCATATAAGCCGAAACTGAATAAGCTCATGAGCCCACAAATAAGCTTAAACAAACACCCGTATATGTGAGAGAAGAGGTGAATCTCAAGTGCTTAAGAAACAAAAAGTGGTAATAAGACTTTAAAAGAAAAATCTAACGTCATCGAGCCTGTGGACATATGAGGAAAAAACAAACACCCTTTTTTGAAAACGTCTGTGCGCCTCTAGACATTAGAGGAAAAAAGTACTTCCGTGAAACAGCAAACAAAGGTTAAACCGTTAAACTCATTTTACATATAAAGAGAACAACCAGCTAATCTCATATACTTTAGACTGAAGGTGTAATATTGTTGCCGTGATTGCTATTACTATGGTTTCGGTTGTATATGTAAGTTCTAATAAGATGTATGCTTACAATTTGGAACGGCTCTTATTGTTGCTTAAATGTTTGGTCTCAATGCTAAACATATACTGTGAAAGATGGAAAAATGTTGCAGCTGCATATACATTTGATAAACCATTGCCTAGATATATTATATCCGATGAGCTCAATTCTTCATTTCTATTATGCAAAAGAATGGACTTGGTTCTTTATCTTAAACTCAATTAACGAGCTTAGTCTCTTATAGTTCACAGGTCAGGAAAATAGATAAATAAGGCACAAAGTCTCTCGTTGTTTTACGAATTTAGTAAATGACAGGCCTTAAATTAACAAGGCCTTAAGGATCCACCAGTAAATGTGACTGACTATCTTTATATACAAGGCTTTTAAAAATCAGGGACCTAAAGTCCTTTCTTTAGTAGCCTTACCACCCCGTACACATGGACCACTAGTCCAAATCATCAGGACCTTCAGCTTGTACATCACAGTTGTTTTTGTTGAGCTGCTTACTGATAAAGTAAGTTTGGCTAAGTACTCTTATTATGATGTCCAGGTTGCACTGGATATAACCGAAGATGAGAAACAACAGCTTGTATATATGGAAGATGAATCCAGGTACTGTTGGACATTTTTACTTTATTCCTTCTATCTTCGTGTTCTTTATTTGTACTTTATTGTGGCATACACAAAGTTCTGCAGTAAGTTACTAGTTCACGTGCTTGGCTTTAAGGAATGGCTAACACTAGCCCAATGGAATTTTGAATCACTTGATTAATATTATTTTATACTCAATTCCATTAGTCCTTAGGACAGTATTGGATGATTGTAGCAAATTGTGCCTAAGATAGTGTATATAGGTAATAGTTTTGATATTTGTGCGATCACATATTCATAAAGACAAAAACTAAAGTGTTTGATATATTGTTTCTTATATAGCTCAGCAAATCCAGTGAAAGCTGAGTTTATTAGATAATGGCTCTTTTCAATGTGTATGTACTATCTTTTCGTGGTGTAATTTATAGTACGCTAGTATGTTGCTATAAGGCTTTTGCCCTAAACATTTACCGGGTTAAAACCCTTTACCTAAATATAAAGGCTTTTGGCCTAAAATGAAATACATCTGCTTCGTCATCTCCATTATCCTATTGTTAAGTTGGTACGAAGGGCATGTCATTAGATTATTTTTCATACATCACAAACTGCTTTGAACTTGCAACACTGCTAAACAATACAACCACCCAGTCGACATGTTTGAAAGTTATAGATCTATCATTATTTACTATCGAGTTGATGGTTTAATATTGCTAATCTAATAAATTTGACCAGCACGAAACATGTCTTCATTTACAAGTGGTCTCTTTTTTGGTTGACATTTAACATTTTTACTTGAAATTCATACAGAAGTTTTATGATCTAAGACATTGTTTCAACTTTCTACGCATATGAAGTCTGCCAATAACATAACGCATTACATCTTACCAATACGACTGTTTTCTTTCGCCAGTGAAGTCTTCTGTCCAATTGTGGGTTGTGGATCACACTTGAAATCTTTGGCAGAGTTTGAGGGTCACTACAATGCACGTCACACAGCCTGTTGCTCTGTCTGCTCTAGAGTATACCCCACGTCTCGCCTGCTTAGCATACATGTATCTGAAGTACATGATTCCTTCTTCCAAGCAAAAGTTGCTCGAGGTTACCCTATGGTAAATTCTTCAACTTACTGTGTATTAGTATATAACTTTTGACTTTGTAGAGAACCGTTTGAGGTGGAAAGTTTGACCTTACTTTTGGTTATGCTAATGGGGCACAGGTAAAATTGGAAAATAACCAAAAAGTAAACGATCAGTTTGGAAGTTACCAAAGTATATTTTCAATAAATATAACTTCCCAAGTCACTACAATTGTGTTAATATACTTTTTGTAAGCATACTTGAGAAACGGTATACGTATCTAGTTCAAATTGGAAAGTAAGCTGCCCAATTGTCTAATTTATCATAACATATTTTGTGGAACAGTATGAATGCCTTGTTGAGGGGTGTGGTGAAAAGCTCAAAAGCTACAAGAGTCGGCATCAGCATCTTATAGATAAACATAGCTTCCCTTCTTCATTTGAGTTTTATAAAAAGACACGCCCATCAAAAAAAGATAGGGTGAAGAAAAACCAACGTAAACAACACCAAACAACACTTACTAGGGATGATGAAGATGGATCAAGTGCAATGCAAATAGAAGAAGAGACTCTTAATGGCCTTGTTTCAGCTGTTTCCAAATTGAAAACTTCAGAAGATTCAACTCCTTCAGCTATCAGTTTTGGTCGCCGCCACACTCGTGGTGTTACATTTGTCCCTCGAGCTGTTCAGCGTGAAACAAAGAAATGAAATCTAGTTATCTCTAAGAGGGTGTTTGGTTTGCATAATCTTTTTTGGAAGAATGGACTTGTCAGAAGGAAGTGGAATGGAATTCAATATATTGTGCTGAAAAGCTTGGTTTTTGTGCAAAACCTCAAATGTACATTTCATTTTTGGTCTAAAGACTTGGAGATCTATCTCCAGTGAGTGAAGATTCTGTGGTGATCATCAATGTTTTTAGAATGAATATGAACTTGTAACTCATAGATTATTTGAAGAAGTACAGTATCAATACTTGTATTAGTTGCTAGAAATTTTAAGATGGAATTTTGACTAAAACAGGTTTATTGGCTATTCATTTAGTGCTCATTTATTTTCCTCTTTGTGTGATGCAATGTACAAACACATTTCAAAGCAATGTACTAGACTACTAGAGATGCATCAAAAGGAAGTGAAATTGATACAATAGTACTCATAGATATTTTGTCAACATGCTAGGTGATCTGTAGTTGTCGGTTGTGGAATGGTCCGTGGTAGTTGTCGTGTGCAGAGTAGTCCGTGATTTTAACTATGGAGAGATTTTCATTGTCGTGTGCAGAGTAGTCCGTGATTGCGACGATGGAGAGATTTTCACTCTTTCTTTTTTTTTTTTAAACGGAGATATATTTTGGTGAACAAAATAGTCAATGATCACGGCAAAAACATACCATGAAACAAGTGATAGAATAGAATAAAAGTGATGTTGCGCTAATGTGGCGTTAGTCAGGGCAACTATCATTTAACATTTAAACGAGATTACCAGAAAGATTTGAACCAAAACACAATGAGCAAGGACAAGATTATAATTTGTGGGTCATTTCAAAAAAATTATTAATTGCTGAATGCATTATTTCTTATGAGAAAAAAATGACTTAAATTTAAGGTGTGTTAAGTTGTAGAAAAAATTTTCGTGTTTTTTATCTCTAGTTTTGTAAAAAGTTTGTATTTTTTATTTGAAGAAAGTGAGGGATAGTTGTGGGTTATAAAAGAAAACAACTAAAATTTGTTTTGTAATTTTCCTTGTTTAGTTAGGAAATATGCTATAGTATTTTGTGTTTTAGAAAACATTTTGTTGGAAAACGTTGATTTGGACGCGATGTATGTTTTACTTGTTTTTCACAAAACATTTTGCGGAAAACCATTTTTTTTTAACGAATGCGGAAAACCATTTTGTGGCCAACTAAACGTACACTTAACTTCTATTTTTTGATCGGAAAAAATTATGGTGCGTTTGGTATCCTCTTATGGGAATGAGAGAATCATAGTGGAAATGATTATAAGTGTTTAGTTAACATGAGGGGCCCACATTACATAGGAATGAAACATGGATATTATCCATACTCCATAAGAGTCCAAGAGGAGAGGAATGACTCTATCATAGGCGAGGGGTCCACCACTACTATCAAACTCATACCCATTGTAATTCACGGGAGCATACCAAACGCACCCTTAACTATTAAAAAAATAAATAAATAAATAATGCAACAAGTCAGCAGTCAAAATGGTCAGTTTACAATATCGTCCAATGAGACATTGCCAGCTAGGAAAGGATGACCGAGCTCCACATACACGTTCAGCCTACCAAAATATCAATTACATAAAGGTCTCTTACTATTAGACATTATCACTTTTGGTCCTTCTTAATAAATTTTGTTGTCATATTATGAAAAGCAAGTAAATCATTACATTGTCTAACTCTAACATGTTAAACGGGATTCTAATGCTTGTTTTTGTGAGGATTATCGTGATATTTCTAAAGAAACAATTATAAGAACTATCAAGGATAACTATTTTAGTAGTATAAAATAAAAGTATAAAGATAGATGTAACAAAATGCAAGGGATAGTAATTTATTCTAGTTATGTTTAAGAAAACACAACAACAAAAATACAAAATAAACAAATCTTTTAGATGTTTGCTTATGTTTAATGTTTTTATTTTGCAACTATTGTTTTCAATCTTTAGAGCTTGTTTAAAGGTGAGGAATAGTTATTTGAGAATTTAACAGAATTGAGCAGAAATAATTGTCATTACTTATAAACTAACTGAATTTGCATGTTGTGTGTATGTTTCATAGCGAATACCTAGTAAAGAAAGACTAGGCGGGAGTCCTGGTAGCAAACTTTGACATTAGGTGGCACCCCTAGCACTACAACCAGTCATGGTTTGTAAAAAAAAAAAAAAAAAAAAAAAAAAAAAAAAAAAAACATTCATCTCCGAACCCGCTGCTTTGCATGGGCACCATGCTAGTAAACTATCTAGGGACCTCAAACCACACACACTCAAAAACAAAGGACCATTTCTGCAACAAACACAAATACAATCCAAATCAAACCACTCCTAAAAATTCAACGCGTATAAACATCTTCAATATCACCTCATTCTCCATCCAGATCCCAATTTCAAAACCCTAACCTTCACACACACATCCAGATCCAATCAAAGCAATCAAAAAATGGACGCTTTGGATTCAGTATTCGAACCACTAAGAGAGTTCTCAAAAGACAGCTACCGTCTAGTCAAAAGATGCCACAAACCTGATCGCAAAGGTACATTTATTTTCACTTATTTTTATAAAACTCATACTTACATCTTGATCTGATCTGATTATTTTTTTTTATAAAATAGAGTTTTCGAAAGTTGCGGTCCGTACAGCTATTGGATTCGTTGTGATGGGATTTGTAGGGTTCTTTGTCAAGCTGATCTTTATTCCCATCAATAACATCATTGTTGGATCTGTTTAGAGGTATTATTTTTTTATAAATTTATTTATTTATTTGTTGTGTTTGTTAATTGCAGAATTATGATTTGTTAGATCCTTGTTAAAAATTGTTTAATTGTTTGTAAGAGATTGAAGTGTATAGTTTAGATGAAAAGTACTACATTAATGGCGCCAGGAATATCGAAATGTATGTTAAGTTTTTGGCTTGTGGTGAATTATATGTCCGATCTCGTGTCGGATAACTAAGATAGCGTTGTTGCATGGCCATAGTATTGTTTAAGGAGAGCGTTGATCGTGTTTGTATGTTTATCTGATACATTGTGTTATAATAATTCAGATATGTCTATCTGCGTTTTGTTGCATGTAGTGTGTTGAAATATGGAATTAAGATTAATACCGAGAGGATTGGCTAACGTTTGATGTTGATGATTGAGTGTTGAGCATCTCGTGTGTGAAATTCTTCACTTCTGTTGTAAAAGTTAGATGATAGCTTAGAGAGGGCTGCGTGTTTGAAGAGGGGGAAATGTTTATGCATTTTATTTCGTTTTTGGTTGGGTGTTTTGAGTCTCTTAAGAGACATGTTTGGGCATGATAGTTATTTGACTGCTTTCTAACTTTCACTTATTGTAGTCCAAAATTTCCAGTTGATAAAATTGCAGTCTGAATATTGAAGCATTTTGAAAGATGTTTTTGGCGTCACTTATTCTGGCTTTGTTCAATTGCGTGTGATCACATGTTTAAGATTGACATACAAGTCTTACTTTTTGAATCCATGTTGAGTAGTTATGTTTCAAAACACACATTTGTTCACAGCTAAGAAGTTTACCCGATAAGCTTGTAATACTGTTCTGTCTAACAAATGTTCGTTTTTACTTGTCAGGTGATACAGCTGTCAAGGGATGCATGAAAGACGATAGTTGTGCAAAATGGTTTAAAGAGAGAACTATGATGTATTGCAGGAAATGTTTTTTTGTTATGTTCATGTAGAATGAGATAATGATTTTAATACTTTTATGTTGAACTTATTTTAGTTTTTACATTCTTTGATTTTGTTTTTTACTTTTTTCCTCATCCTCTTCACATGTGCTCTAATTTAGTATCACAAACAGTTGTTTCTGGTCCATAATAGGTGTCATATGTTGTGATCCTATAACTGACTGCCTTTATTGCACAATATAGGCCATACGTCACATTTTGGGTTGTAGCTTTAGGCTTTTTATATTCCAATCTCAAAATCCTTAAGCATCCATATTGTTTACGGGTTTGGTTTGCTGTATCTTATTTTTTGGGTTGGTTCTTCTGAGTTCTCATTTTTCAAGCTTGCTATCATGGGTGAACCAACTGGTACTGATGTTGTTTAACGTTTTGGGTCTGCTTCCTGTTGGATTACGCAGCGGTTTGCCATTACATCTGCATTTGTACAAAGGTAGTTTTCTAGGTGCTCTTCAAAGTTCCCATCTGGAGTCTTTGGTTAGTTTGTCAGTGTGGATAGCTTAGTAGTCTTTGGTTAGTTTGTCAGTGTGGATAGCTTAGTTGCTTTCACATCGACATTAGAAATCTCTGTCACACATTCAACTATTTTTTTTCTTACTTTCAGCAGTGAAGCCTCAAAATCAATGGTTGTTTCTTTGTACAATCTTAGTGCTCGAATATTCTTGGCTGGGTTAATGAGCTCTTTCAGAAAGCAGAACAATCATCTGTGATTGTGATTTTCAAAGATCTTGTAATAAGTAGAATTTCAGTGCTGGTTTTAGTAAGTAGTAAGCAAAAGGTTACTCTACCATGATAGTAAAAGAAGCCCCCTGAAACTATCATTTGAGGAGCTGCAAAGTAACAGATTAAGATCTAAGAAACACTCAAAGTTTGGCATGTGACCTAGATTTAGTCAACTTGACAATACACTCCATGAAATAAAACTAAACTAAAACATATTTTAAATTGCTAGATTATAAGACCTAAAGGTATCACTTGCACTACCAATCCATACAGTCATCAAAGAATAATACGAGTAACTAACATAACTAAATGTCTTCCAGCAAGAACCATCCAAACCAGATAAGTAGGGTTAATCTACTTCAATCTTTGGACCAGCACCACTACCACCAGCAGCGGGACCATCAGCATCCATAGACAATTGGTACATTTTAGCGATTACTGGGTTAAAAACTCCCTCTAATTCTTTCTGCTTATCTTCAAATTCCTCAGCCTCTGCAAGCTGATTCACATCCAACCACTTCACAGTCTCGTCAACCGCATCCTCCACCTTCTTCGTATCATCAGCAGGTAGCTGAGATGCCACTTTGTCATCATTAATGGTGTTCCTCATTTTGTAAGCATAGTTGTCAAGCGCATTCTTTGCATCCACTTTCTTCTTATGTTCCTCGACTTCTCAATCTCGTCCTTCAAAAACCATCCCTTATCATTAGTGATGGTAATCTTGTTCTTCTGACCACCAACCTTGTCCTCTGCAGAAACATTCAAGATAACGTTTGCATTGATATCAAAGCAGACACTAATTTGTAGGACACCACGAGGCGCAGATGGAATTCCAGACAACTCAAACTTGCCTAACAAGTTGTTATCTTTTGTTCTTGTTCTCTCGCCTTCGAAAACTTGAATCAAAACACATGGTTGATTAGCAGAACAAGTTGTGAAAATTTGTTCCTCTTTGCAGGGAATTGTGGTGTTCATTTGAATCAATGTAGTCATGACTCCACCAACAGTCTCCAAACCGAGAGACATGTTGGTTGTATAGCTGCAAAACAGTTCCCATATTAGGGTTAAGATAATCAATGAAGGTACCGGATATTCACTTGAAATCGTGGTATCACTTTCCAATAGAAACTATTCGACCCTATGCCTGGGTTACACGAATATCTCTATGGGATAAGACCAAGTGAAGTTCTTGTTTTAGGCACAAATTAAGAACCAGATGCGTATAGAAGTGTTTAGGGTTTTGTGTTAATCGTATTGTGAAAAAACGTCTCTCCATGCAGAATGATGTGACCTCTATTTATAATAGAGAATACTCAAAACCCTAGCCCATGGTATTATGTATAATTAACGGCCCATTAATTATAACATAATAATTTCCATAATAATAGGATCTGTGGTTATCAGTGGAAACATTATCACTAGCAGTGGTAATGTTAACACTAGCAGTGGTAACAACAACCCTTGCAGTGGAAACAATAACCCTTGCAGTGGTAACGTTAACACATCAGTGGAAACACACTAGCAGCTGAATCTACTATCAGTAGAATCACACTTCAGTGGAATCACACTATCAGCAGCAGAATCAACTAGCAGCAGATTCACAACACTAGCAGCAGAGTCTACTAGCAGTACCTTGATCAAGCAGTACCTTGATCAATACATAACCACTATTGAGTCAGGGGATTCAGTGACCAAATGGGCGTATACTCCATACCTCCAAACCCATTACCAGGTGTGAATAGATCCCTCAAGTGCACTAAATTTACTAACAAGACACGCCCAATAGCAGAAGGTCTTGAACCTTCTGGTTACCTTCACCAGTCAATATGGTGACTTGAGCAGCGGCACCATAAGCAACCGCTTCATCAGGGTTGATGCTTTTGCAAAGCTCCTTCTCATTAAAGAAATTTGCAACACTTGCTGTACTTTTGGAATTCAGGTTGATCCACCTACAAGAACAACATCATGGACAGAGTTTTTGTCCATCTTAGCATCTCGCATACAGTTCTCCACAGGCTCCATACATTTTCTGAAAAGATCCATCTTAGCTCCTCAAATTGTGCACGGGTGATACGTGGATAGAAATCAATCCCCTCAAACAATGAATCAATCTCGATTGTTGTTTGGGCAGTAGAAGAAAGAGTCCTATTTGCTCTCTCACAAGCGGTTCTTAATCGTCTAAGGGCTCTCGGGTTTCCACTGATGTCTTTCTTGTTCTTCCTTTTGAATTCCTGAACAAACTGGTTCACCAGCTGCCGCCTTAACTTCATCTTCAATGGTGAGAAGAGAAACATCAAAGTACCACTACCAAGGTCAAAGATAAGAACATTCTTCTTCCCGGTAGAAGATGCCTTCTTGTCAAGACCCTATGCAATTGCTGCAGCAGTAGGCTCATTGATAATACGCAGAACATTAAGACCAGCAATTGCACCAGCATCTTTTGTAGTTTGGCGTTGTGAGTCATTGAAGTATGCAGGCACAGTCACAACAGCGTTCTTGATGGATTTTCCAAGATACGCTTCTGCAATCTCCCTCATCTTTATAGAAGCCATGGAAGAAATTTCCTCAGCAGAGAATTCTTTCTCATCACATTTGTAATTAACCACAATCATTGGTTTGTCAGCTGAACTAGAGATGACCTTAAATGGCCAATGTTTCATATCACTTTGGCAACCATTCTCTTACGCCATTATCAGTAGTTATGTTTCAAAATGAAGGGTTGTTTTCAGTACAATCTTCATGTTCAAAATTCCTTGGCTGGCATTGATGGTCTAGTGAATGAATGAAGGGATAGCCTAGATTACTCTTTTGGAAAGCACTATAATCATCCATGAGGAGATTGTTAGGTTTCTTCATGTCTTTAGTCGATGGGGCTCTTCAAGTTCGATTGTAGGTCTGTTGGCAGAAGTTACAAGTGTAACATTGTTAGTCTTTATCACAGTGCCCTAAATAAGATCAAAATTTCTCTAACCACACAGTTTTGGTTCAGGTTATGATCCTTTAACAAATTATGTCACGACTCATCTTGAAGCTTCAAAATTCCATCTTTTGGACAAAGTGCAAACTTAAACTCCATAACAAGGCATAAGAATGACGATTATATAAAACAAACAAAAAAGCCTGTAACAAGCTTTAAAGTTTCTCACTTATATGCCAGCTTTGCTTTAAGGTAGAAGAACTTCAGTAGTTACAGGCAACATCTTAACAAAAATAATATAACATACAAAACGAAGTAATTCTTGTGAGCTGTGACACTAAATCATGCACACATGTCTATCGACCTCTTCATTAATACATTTGTGAAAGAAGCTAATATTCAACAGTACACGTGTATTAGAAATCAGCAATCGGGGTTCTCAACAGCTGTTTCAGTGGTGGTAGCTGAAGCTAGCACCAACAGAGGTTCAACAACACCACCTTCCCTAAGCTCCTTTCTTGCCTTTCGGCGTTCACGCTGTAACCTGAAAGATTCTCTCTTTCTATTTCTGTAACTGTTTGGGTTTTCTGGCACCACTTCACGTGGGTAAACACTCACCTGTCAATTGTTTTGCATATAAAGATTATGTCAAGTGCGTGGTTGAAACAATAAACGGTCAAACAGCCCGGGTTGGTTGGGGAGGCTCACAAACACTTTTTTGTCCAGCTTTTGAACTTTATTTGTAGATAACCAGTGCACTAATCTTTGAACAAAAAAGTTTTAGGAGGCCGTACGCACCTAAAAAATAGACTTTGAACCCATTTGACCCGTTCCCAATTTACCTATTTTTTAAATTAATCCAAATAGCCAATAATAAGTACATTGGTAAAAATAATTGGCGTCACTATAGAGTTTCAGAAATAAGATTTTACCTTCTTCCTATCCGGTCCAAACTTCTCAAACTTGACCAATCCATCAATTAGAGAGAAGATGGTGTGATCTTTGCCAATTCCAACATTCTTTCCTGGATGGACCTGATTACATAGAAAAAGAAAGCGAAAGCTGTTAAGGAAAGTAGCATTTCCTGAACGCATGAACTAAGTAGGCAATCAGGCCTTTTCAACTATCAGTTTCAATGCAACTTAACAAATGATGCTAATTGCTAAGCAACTACGAACAGAACACAATAACAGATATGATATTTCATACATAAGACTTCATGGTACCTAAAAAGCTGATAAAATCATAAACGTGCAAATTTTTAATGTATCCATTACAGCAATTTGATTGGTTCGAGCCTTAAGCAATACTCATCACACGAGGTGTTTGATACCGAGTAAAATAGTCATGTTTTATCAGTGGGAGACACTACTCTAGCTTGTTAAACAAAGCTCAAACTTGCTTATTAGACTATATGCATGCTATTAAGAGATGAAGACCACTCATACACAGGTTTACATCACATCATGAAACTGGCTACTGATCATATGCTAGTTTAATTCGACTTCATAGACGAGAAAGGATGTATAGTTAACCAACTTTACCAATTCTAAGCATCTAATACAGCAGAACATCTAATAGCCAGAAGGCTCAGAACTAAGCATTTCATCTCAAACGCTTAGAATCCAGTGAAATGTGATTGAAACATACATCTAATTCAAGGCTGCAAAATGTGCAATGTTAACTAGTTCAGCCGCTAAACTTAACCTACTATTATATATATCAGCGTCCTTGACCAAACAAACCAGTTTTCAGTTCAGATTAGTCAACCAGCTGACATAACGGTCACATTGAACAAATTTCGCCTAAAAAACATAGGACAGGCCAATTCAACTACATGTCACAGCTCACACATTTGAATTGAATTTAGCCTAATTGAATTCATACTTATAAATTTGGGCTTAATTCCACAAGAACAAACTAAAAAGCAATATACTACCTTAGTACCACGTTGTCGAATAATAATGGCACCAGGCTTAGCAACCTGATCACCATAAATCTTAACACCCAACCTCTGTCCAGGAGAATCACGTCCATTTTTAGTACTCCCAGCTCCCTTTTTATGCGCATTTTGTATCGTTAACGGCATTTTCACGGGTGCCGAAAACGATACTTTACGCGCATTTAGAGCAGATGATTCACCTTTTAAAAAAGATGAAGTTGAACCAAATGATAAACCTTTGAATGCTCCTACTAGATTGAAACTTACAGCTGCTGCCATCACTCTGCAAATAAAAAACAGAATATTAGGATTTGATTAAAACATAGTTAAGGTTAAGGTTAGGGTTTTGTGTTCTTACTATGAACTGGGTTGTCCTCAGTGAAGGATAAGAGGGTTGTGTGTGTCTTATCTTTTTTGTAAGTGTTTTTTTGGGGATTAAATTAAGTGATTTTGACACGTCGGCTGGTGTATGGTATGAGAGAAACACTGGCATGCACTGGATTCGTATTTGGTTAAACACTGGATACGTATTCGGTTTAAACACTGGGACAATACTAGGCTAACATTTTGGGCTGGTGATACTTAACGGATTCCAAAGACTAAGGGCCCGTTTGGTTTATAGATGGGTTTGGAATTGAATTTAGATTTGGATTTGTTTAGGATTTGGATTTGAATAGGGTATGAAAATTAAAATAAGAGAGAGAAATTATATATAATTTATAATTTAATTAAATATAAAAATATTTTTAAAAAAAATAATATATATATATATATATATATATATATATATATATATATATATATAGAGTTAGGATCAAATAAGAAGAAAAATTAAAATAAGAATGATAAGAAGAAACCACAACCACAAATTTCAGGTGCACCTATTAAAATAGATGCATCTCCCCTTAAAAATCTCTCCCTTATTTGAAATGTGTGGCTAGAAATTCTTCTTATTCTTCTTATTTTAGTTTTTCTTCTTACTGGATCCCTTCCCTATATATATATATATATATATATATATATATATATATATATATATATATAATTATCTATACTACCTATAAAGCAAAAATGGTCAAAGGTGAAAGAGGAAAAGTCAAGAAAAGTGAAATGTTGAAAAATGTATATAAGAAAATTATGAAATGTAATTAATACTCTTATTAAAATACCCCATTAATTAAAAATAGTAAAATACAATGATTTATACACATTGTACAACCAATTAAAACAATTAATACAAATCACAAACCGGGTTGACCCGGGACGCTTCAAACCCAACGGGTTGAACCGGTTTAATTTGACCCGTTTTTGACCCAACCTAGCAAGTTGACCCGGTTTAAATCGACCAAATTTTTTACCGGAACGGTTTAACCGGTTGAACCACCCGGGTCGAACCGGGTTTCAAAACATATCTAGCAAATTAAATACAACCAATTAAAACAATTAATACAAATCACAAACAGGGTTGGCCCGGGACGCTTCAAACCCGACGGGTTGGATTGGTTTAATTTGACCCATTTTTGACCCAACCTAGCAAATTGACCCGGTTTAAATCAACCAATTTTTCTACCGGAACGGTTCAACCGGTTGAACCACCCGGGTCGAACTGAGTTTCAAAACATATCTACCAAATTAAATATAACAAATTAAAACAATTAATACAGATCACTAACCGGTTTACCCGGGACGCTTCAAACCCGAAGGGTTGAACCGGTTTAATTTGACCCGTTTTCGACCCAACCTAGCAAGTTGACCCGGTTTAAATCGACCAATTTTTCGACCGGAACGGTTCAACCGGTTGAACCACCCAGGTCGAACCGGATTTCAAAACATTATGTTTAATTCCCAAATCTTCAAACTTTTATTATTTTTCATTTATAACCTATAAACTTTTTTGTATCAATAAACTATTTGTCGCTATAATATCCCGTTGCTATGCACGGGTACTCGTCTAGTATAAAATAATAAAGGTACACTAAATTAGTGGTTGAGAATTCGGATCAAAGTGAATTGTCAAAAGATTCTACCGATACTCACTAAATTGTTGTGGAATGAAAATTAGGATACCAATCAACTCATTTTCTCTTTCATTCTATTCACACAGTGTCACACCCCCAAAATCGGGTCCAGCGGAAGCATACATGCAGCTGGGGTGTAACTCAATTGATATCACAACACAAGTACAAAAATAGTTTTCACTTCAATCATTTAGAATAAAATTGTTTAACCAAAAGTATTGAATTTACATCGTTAAAAATAGTGCGGAAGTAGGCCCTTAAAATAGTTTAAAACGGTCCCCAAATGAATAATCAGAGTCTTCTATGACCATGTCATGCCCTGCCAAAACCTCCAGTAGCGTGCCATTGCTTAAAACCTGAAAATACATGCTAAAGTGTCAACACAATGGTTGGTGAGTTCATAGAGTTTTGTGAAAAAGAATGTAATTCATAAAAATGAAGATTTCCCAGCAAAGGCATCGTAAATCCACTCAATTCCAAGTCCCGCCATAAGAGACTTGTAACCTGTGTGTTTACAACCCACTGCCAAATAGTTGCATGTTTAGTAGTCAAGTACACGTGGTCAATATAGTTCACAATATGGGCACATAGTATATAATAAAGAATGTGGCAAGGCTCCTAAAATAAATAATATGCATTCTGTAGACAGGGGAATGAGAGGTTGGCCGACCTCTAATAGCGCTATCCATACTACCTACTACCCCACACAAGGAGGCCGCACGAACGGTACGTATAAACTGGAGTGCGAACGGCAAACCAGCAGGAGACTAACAATTGCGGATGCACGAACAGTACATCATTCACAAACTGTTACATAGTATAAAGTCAAAGTTACTCCGTAGACAGGGGAGATTTTATGTTGCTCCGAACATGGGAGACTTGATAATGCTGCTCCGTAGACAGGGGAGACTTTGCACTGCTCCGAACATGGGAGACTTTAGGTTATAGTACGTACGGTACTTTAGGGTCAAAATTTTAAGTCAAATTCAAAAGTCAAGTCAAGTTCAATAGTTCAAAACAAGTTATTAGGTCAAATAAGTTCATAATAGTTCAAGGTTCAAAACAATGTTCAAAGAGTCAAGTAGTAATTCATGTAAAAACGAGCATGTATTCTCCCCCAAAAATTTAACAAAACAATTTAAAAGAGTAGGGGCTATGACTCACCTGATGCGATAGCTACGATGACAAAAGAGGATACTGTAACACCCCGAAATTTGATTAAGCAGCGGAAGTCTAATCGGGGTCATTACAGACAGTTTAGTACACAGTCATACTCCTAGAAAACAATTCAAAAGATTGTCAATATCATTCCATAAAAACTCAAATATTCAGAGTTACAAACATTTTTCCAAAATGTTAATTGTTTAGCAAAAGAAGTGATGAGTTTGTAAAGAATGATATAATTATTGAAAATCAAAAGAGAGGTCTTGTGCCCTTTGCCAGCTCCGTGCCACCATGCTTGCTAATTTCCTGAGATAAACATGCTTAAAAAGTCAACACAAAGGTTGAGTGAATCCATAGTAGTTTAAATAGTAATAGTGTGAACACAAGTCAAGCATTTGAAATAAACAAGCCAAGATAGACAGGTCTTGACTAAATCGGGTGTAATATTGCTCCTAAGCCTCACGAAACGCAAGCCTTAACATTGATTTGACATATCATAAAGATAATAACAATCACCTACACCACTGCGGATGTAAATGACAAGGGGCCCTCGGTGACAAGAAATGTGCCAAATTTCCATAATACCTCGAATATAGCACACCTCCTGCCAAGTGATCACCTTGACAGAGGCGGGCTGCCATCCAATAGATCTATCAACTATATTCGCGCTCACTTGCAAGTGATTAAGGTTCGTGATAAGAGGGACTTGTAGCGCAGGTGTCAACTTAGGCAATATCAGATGATAACAGCATACAGAAAAATACTTGTGTTCGATTTATAGCATGTATCTCCCCACGGGGTTTAAAAACAATTAAAAATGTGGGACCATGAACTCACCTGAAAGGTGCGTAATCACAAGGTGCTCAAAAGTGATGGTGTATTGCTATGACTAGCAATGAAATTCCTCCGACTTGCGACCTATAAATATATTGTAATCGGTGTTTTAGATTCGTGTTGTAAATGACATGTGATATGTCTCGTGTACGATGATATCCGTTTCGGGTGTCTTAATTATACTTCAAATAACTTTACATAGTTATTGTTAGTGTTGCTACGAATCGACGTTTGACATATATTAACTTGTTATGAAAAATTAATATCATTAAAAATATTTGTGGTTAAATATTTTTAATAAAGTTATATATATATTAATGTTAAAGATATATATATATATATATATATATATATATATATATATATATATATATATAAGTATATGAAATAATTAATTATAAGAATATATTTTTGTCACAATTTAGTCCTTGACTTACAAAATTACACTTTGTACCCTTAGTTAAAAAGTAATTACAATTTTAGTCCCTTATTGCATTCTTTTCACTTTATTCCCTTGACTTTTGAAATATTACATTTCCTACCCTCGAGTTCTATTTAAAATCGACTGCGTTAAGTTTAGCCCAAAAGTTTAGTGGATTTGACGGTTTTAGTCCTTTAACGAAAGGTTTTGCAAAAGTGGTCCTTGATTTAGTTTTCGAAAACTAAACTTTTTGTATAACGAAAATATCATTTAAATCTTGTAACACTTTTCTAAATCAGCTTTGAAAAGTCTTAAAAACGTCTCAAAATCTTATCATTTTCAAATCGATATTTCCTTTAAAACACTTGGGCTCGTTAGCCCAAACCTTGGCCCAAAGATGTGGTTGTTTATTCTAAAATCATGTTCGACTAGTACTCGGTTTTGGCTTGGCTTTCGTAGTATTCGACCGGGTAAGATTTGCATGTTAAGTGCGTTCGACTTAGGGTGAGCCAAGGAATTAGTGTGTCGCAAAATATGTATAGCTTGCACGTAAAAATGGAAAATGGTGAGCCCTTTTCTTAAGGGTGTCGAGGCTTGTGTGGACGTATATATATTTATAGGAGAGAAAGATTAGTGGTGAGTGTCGTGTGTGATATGCATGATACGAATCAAAGTAGAAAAGAAAGAAGATAGTTAACTTACAACACCAAGTATGGTGGTGATGATGCCGTGTGTACGTGCAACGAGAACAAACCAAGGTGATACCCTCCTCGTGAAGTGATCTTGTACCAAAACCTAGTTACCCAACTCGTTCTTTACCCAACCCTTGCTCATGTCCTCCTTGCTCCTTCTCGACAGTAATCAACCGAAAGAAATAGAGAGTGTTTATGATTTGAATTTTGTGAAATCTTGCAAGTGTGAGGCAAAAGTGCATTTAATATGGGTTTATATAGGAGAAGCAAAGTTAGTTGTGTGTTTGACATTGTGAAGCATGTTACTTAGTTGTCATTCGAGTGGAGACAAGCTTGTCTCTTGGTTTGTGCTCTTGTCATGTCGAGTTGGGGGTAGAGGGAGCAACATTGGAATTCTTTGATTTGTTTGAGCTTTGTAGGCAATAAACAAAAGCAATTAGGCTCATGTGGTATTAGAATGTTGGGGGTAAAGGGGCACACGATCCATAGGACAAACTCGACTAGGTGGTTAATAAGTTTATCCGGTGGTTTGACGGCTTCATAGGGTGGCTTGAGGTCTTCCAAGGTGCAAAGTCAACGGGGTTTGTAAGTGTGTGTCGAGGTGATAGGGAACCAAGGAAGATCACGCATGGTTTATAATTCTCATTCGTTGAAGTAATATGAAACGCAAAAGAAAGAAGATAACATGCATACGGGCTTGAGGGGAACGAAGCCCAAACAAATAATAAGTGGAAGTTTGTAGTGGGTGGGCTTGTGAGGGTGCTCGGCCCAATCAGTGGGCAAAAGAAAGAATGAAACATAGTTGGGCTTAGGTGACATGCGGCCCAAGTGAAAACGAATAGTGTGTCGGTGCTCGTAACATTTATTTCGGTGTCGGTGTCGGAGTCGATTCGTGTGATCCTCATAAATATAAACGGTGTTATTCCTAGGTATATATACACATATATATACGTAGTAAATATAGTTTGTAAAAAGTTAATATATATACTTTGTTACACATATATATATATAATAATATATATCGGTGTTTATTTTCGGTGTCGGGTCGCAAGTGGGAGTTACCGGTGTTAACCTCATTGGGTGACATCCAAGAGTGACATTCGGGTGATATTGGGTGACAAAACATAATCGGGTGTTAAACAAACGGTGATCAAAACATTCGGGTGCTCAAACAAACAGTGTCTAAAACAATCGGGTGTTAAATCAACGGTGTTCAAAACAAACAGTGTCTCATGTAAAAATTTTAAATTAGCCCGCAAAATGGTTAGTTAAGAATAATGTTGGTAATTAGCATTAATAAATGACCTGGAATTTTACGGTGTATTACAGTACCCACCCGTTAGATTGGATTCGTCCTGGAATCCAAAGTTGAATCGGTGCTCGGGGTTGTCTCATCAAATAGTTGTGGGTATTTGGCACGCATTTGATCCTCGCGCTCCCATGTGTACTCGGGTCCTCTCTTAGAGTTCCATCTGACCTTAACAATGGGAATGCGACTATGCTTAAGTCGTTTGACCTCCCTATCCATAATCTCAACGGGTTCCTCAATAAAGTGCAACTTATCATCGATTCTGATCTCCTTTAGTGGAATCACAAGTGTTTCATCCGATAAACACTTTTTCAAATTTGACACGTGGAAGGTGTTGTGTACTCTACTGAGTTCCTCAGGTAATTCCAGTTTGTATGCCACGGGACCGATCCTTTCAATGATCTCGAAGGGTCCAACGTATCTTGGGTTTAACTTTCCACGTTTTCCAAACCTAATCATTCCTTTCCAAGGTGATACCTTAAGCATGACCTTGTCTCCAACTTGAAACTCTATCGGTTTCCTTCGCACATCGGCATAACTCTTTTGCCGATCCCTGGCGGCTTGTAATCGTTGTCTAATCTTTACTATTTTCTCAGTGGTTTCAAGAATCAACTCGGGACCTGAGAGTTGTACATCTCTTATCTCAGCCCAACAAACTGGTGATCTACACTTTTTTCCATAAAGTGCTTCAAACGGTGCAGCCTTAATGCTAGCGTGATAACTGTTGTTATATGAAAACTCTGTTAACGGTAGGTGTCTATCCCAGCCTTTTCCAAAATCGATCACACATGCCCTAAGCATGTCTTCTAGGGTTTGTATAGTCCTTTCACTTTGACCATCAGTCTGTGGATGGTAAGCTGTACTCATATCTAACTTAGTTCCCAAGGCTTTCTGTAAAGATCGCCAAAAGTTAGACATGAAAAGGCTGTCTCGGTCGGAGATAATAGAAATCGGCACTCCATGCCGGGAAACTATCTCCTTAAGGTACAAACGTGCAAGAACATCCATATCATCAGTCTCTTTGATCGGTAAGAAGTGCGCTGACTTCGTGAGACGATCAACAATAACCCATATTGTGTCCAACCCACTCGATGTCTTGGGTAATTTCGTAATGAAATCCATTGTAATCCTTTCCCATTTCCACATTGGTAGCTCGGGTTGAACCAAAAGACCGGATGGTTTTTGATGTTCAGCCCTTACTCTTGAGCAGGTCAAACACTTACCGACATACTCTGCAATGTCAGCTTTCATGTTTGGCCACCAATACAACTTCCTTAGATCTTGATACATCTTGTCCGAACCAGGATGAATGGAATATTTAGACTTATGAGACTCGTGCATGATGAGATCTCGTATTCCTCCATACAATGGAATCCAACTTCTGTCCTTGAAACACAGCCTTCCATCTGGTTTCTTGACAAATCCATTCGTGCTTTCTGGCATACCGTAGATCTTCTCGTGCGGTCTATTCTCTTCCTTAAGGGCCTCAGCTTGAACTTCAAGAATTTGAGACGGAAGTGGTGATCTAATAGTCATACCCAATGACCTAACTCTGAGGGGTCTAAGTCGTTCCTTTCGACTCAAGGCATCTTCTACAACGTTTGCCTTCCCCGGGTGATAACGGATTTCACAATCATAGTCACTTAGCAACTCTAGCCATCGACGTTGCCTCATGTTCAACTCCTTTTGATCTAAAATGTGTTGAAGACTCTTGTGATCGGTGAAAACCGTACACTTGGTTCCATATAGGTAGTGTCTCCAGATCTTGAGAGCGAATACCACCGCTCCTAATTCTAGATCATGAGTAGTTTAGTTCTCCTCGTGGGGTTTAAGTTGTCTAGAAGCGTAAGCGATCACTTTAAGTCTCTGCATCAATACGGCACCCAAACCTTGGATTGATGCGTCACAATATACCACGAAGTCCTCACTTCCTTCGGGTAGTGCTAATATCGGTGCTTCACAAAGCTTCTGCTTCAAAAACTGAAATGCCGATTCTTGCTCATTTCCCCATTCAAACTTCTTCTTCTTCTGTGTTAACTCAGTCAAAGGTTTAGCAATCCTTGAAAACCCTTAAATAAATCTCCGATAGTATCCGGCAAGACCTAAAAATTGGCGTATCTCGGTAGGACTCGTAGGGGACGCCCAATTTTTAACAGCTTCGATCTTGGCAGGATCAACATGAATACCCTTACTGTCAATAACATGCCCGAGAAATTGTACCTTCTCAATCCAAAAATCACACTTTGAAAATTTGGCGTACAATTTCTCTTCTCTGAGCAGTGTTAGTATCGCCTTCAAGTGTTCTGTGTGCTCTTCCTTACTACGTGAATAAATAAGGATATCATCGATGAATACAATCACGAACTTATCCAAATAGGGTTTGCACACTCGGTTCATTAAGTCCATAAATACAGCGGGTGCATTTGTTAGACCGAATGGCATTACTTGGAATTCGTAGTGACCGTATCTTGTCCTGAAAGCCGTCTTAGGGATGTCTTCTTCCCTAACTCTCAGTTGGTGATAACCCGATCTCAAATCAATCTTCGAGTAGACACTCGATCCTTGCAGTTGATCAAACAAATCGTCAATCCTTGGCAACGGATATCGATTCTTAGCCGTCAGCTTGTTTAACTCACGATAATCGATACACATCCTGAAGGTTCCATCCTTCTTCTTTACAAACAACACCGGGGCTCCCCACGGTGATGAACTAGGGCGAATAAATCCTTTATCCGACAATTCCTGCAATTGCCCAGATAACTCCTTCATTTCCGACGGTGCTAGCCTATAGGGTGCTCGTGCTACGGGTGCTGCTCCTGGTATCAAGTCAATTTGAAATTCCACTTGACGAGTCGGCGGAAGGCCAGGCAAGTCCTCAGGGAAAACTTCTGGAAAGTTCCTGACTACTGGCACATCCTCGAGTCGCTTCTCTTCCGACTTTTTCTCGGTGACTTGAGCTAAAAACACTTGACATCCTCGTTCGATGTACTTCACAACCTTGATGCAAGAAATGACGCTCAAACGTGTCTTACTTCGCTCTCCGCGAACAACCAGGGTTTCGTTTTTTAGTGGAATGTGAACGACCTTTTCGTCACAAATGATCTTAGCGTGGTTCTCGGATAACCAATCCATTCCTACAACGACGTCGAAACTATCGAGTCTAATAGGCATAAGGTCAATGGCAAATGGGGTGTCTAATAGTCGTAGGGTGAAACCTCGGAGTATAGTGTTAGTGCTTACTAGCTTCCCATCGGCTAGTTCAATCTCATATGTTGTGTCTAGTTGGGTGGGTGTAATGTTAAGTAGGGGTGCAAGTGAAATAGATACGAAACTTTGATCGGCTCCGGAATCAAATAAAACTTTAACGAGGCGGTTGTTTAGAAAGAACGTACCCGTGACTACGTTCGGATCTTGCTGGACATTTCCATCTCCCAGCACGTATGCTCTCCCACGTGCGTTGTTATCCTTATTAGGGCACTGACGCCTGTAGTGTCCTTTCTCTCCACAAGCATGGCATACTACAGCCACGGGTTGCAAGTTAGCTCCTGTCGCCTTGCAATCTTGTGTCTTATGTCCAACCCTTGAACACTTCCCGCACTTAGCATAGCAGGGTCCATTGTGATGCATCTTACACTTGTCACAAAATGGAAGAGGTCCAGCATACCTAGCATCCTTAATTGGTGCAGCGACATAAGCTCTGACAGCTTCCTGTCGTCGGTTCTGTTGGTTGTGGTGGGTGTTTCTGTCATGGTGATAGTTACAGTTGAGGTTTCGGTTGTTGTTGTTACTGTTGTTGTTGTTGTTGTGATTATTGTTGTTGTTGTTTGTCCTTCGATCATCAAACTTCCTTTTGTGATCGTTGTTTCCCTGAGCAGAGTTATGCTTAATCTCCCGGTCTAGCAGTCTTTGGGCAATGGACATTGCTTCATCCAAAGATTGAGGCTTAGACGAGGTGACGTTTCCCTCAATGCTCCTGGGTAATCCTTCAATATACCTTTCCAACAACTTTTCCAAATCGGGAACCTTTGAAGGGCAAAGTGTAGCAAGTTCCTGAAATCTCCTGTCATAAGCCCTGAGATCATTTCCTTTCACAACCAACGTGTGAAATTCATCTTCTAACTTCTTGATCTCGCCTCTAGGGCAGAACTTCTTCAACATCTTCTCCTTAAAATCAGCCCAGGTAATCTGATAGGCCTCCTCCACACCTATCTTCTGAGCAGTTGCATTCCACCAAGACAACGCGTCTTTCAACAATGTTCCAGTAGCAAACGAGACTCGGCTTTCCGCGGCACAACCGCTCCTCACAAACACAGTCTCAGTTCGCTCAAACCATCGAGCAAGCTCTGTCACTCCTTCAGTTCCTTTGAAGTGAGATGGTTTACAAGCAATGAAGTCCTTATAGGTGCACTTCCGAGTCGCAGCGGACTCGCTCTCAGCAGTGGCTCGGTTATTGCTACTAGTTCGTGCCATTGCAGCAGCCTGCTCTTCTAAAGCTACAGCAACACTGTCGACAACCAACTTTCTGATAGCATCCTGGGTCATAGCGGGTGACGAGGTAGCAGTAGCGGTTTTCCTTGGGGCCATAACTCTATAAAATCGTAAGTGCATAAGTACAAATCCCAAACATCAATAACAAGAGAAATAGTGTAGCCAACTCATAATAGTCGAGATCATCACAAAGTACATATCACAACCACACCATAAATACATACATCAACATAACCATATCATTCATAAATAAACATCACGACATGTAACAACACACATGGAAATTATAATGAATCTCAATATGGGAGCATAATAAAAGAAAGATCAGACAACTAGAACATCATAAATCAATATCAATACGTTACAATCGTAACCAACATAAAGTTTTAATAATTTTTGAATTCATTGTTACAAAACAATAAGATACAACAATTATTAATGCCACAGGCGGCAAGTTAAGATGTCTCTGTAAGTAATGACATGTCATAGATCTATGAAGGTCCAGGTGCGCCTCCTGATCTCCTCTCCAGCGCTCTGATAATCCGGATCATCCCTAACATCTCCATATCTCTGGATCTCTCACGGGCCTGAATCTCCTCAATAGTGGCTGAAAGTGCATGGATGGTAGAACTAGATGCAGCTAACTCCTGTGCCTGATGCTCCATCATCTCCTGTGTAATGGCTGCAATCGCTCTCAAATCATCAATCTCGTGCCTCTGAACATCCAGTCGATGACCAAACTCAGTGATGGTAGCCTGTGCCTCCTCGATCTCTGTCCCCATCATCTCAAATACCATCTCTAAAGCTGTCCTATGTACCACGAGGTTCGTGACCTCCTCCTGCATACACTCTATCCTCTCCAAGGATATATCCTCAATAACACTCAAGAGCTCATCAAGACGACCCTCATGTCTAACCAATCTAGCAGCCAAAAGAGGGATAGTATGGTGTATCGGCTCTCCAGTGACCGGTAACACCGCTGAAGAGCCATCTCCAAGCTCAGCAGCCCTAGGCGATCCTTCAACCAATCTCCATCTACGTATGTAGTCTAACAAAAACGACCATCGACGAGCATCAACCAATCTATGAATGCCAGGTGAGGTGGGTGTCTCGGTGGGAGCAGGTGATGGTACAGGTGATGTAGCAGGTGATGGGATCGGTACAGTGGTAGTCTGAGAGTAGAAAACTGTAGGTGGTGGCATGGGTGGTAAAGCCTCAGAGGTAAGGGGTGCGGTGTAAGTAGGTAGCATATAAGGATGTGGCTCAGGTGGGGGTGATACAGGTGATGGTGGGGGTGCTGGTGATGCCACAGGTGTCAGATCTGGCATAGAAACAGGTGGTAATACAGATACGAGTGATGGTACAGGTGTAGGTACAGGTGTAAGTACAGGTGTAGGTACAGGTGGTGTAACAGTAGAAGCAGGCAAAAAGCATACTCGTTTCCAAGCCGTGCATTTGCGGGTATAGTCTCCCTCATGATATCGAAACAACTCGCCGAAAGGCTCAGGCTCATAGGGCTCAAGAATCCTCACTCACTTGCGCCGACGAATCGGTGCAGGCGGGGATGATGGTGGAACAGAAGCAGCAGTGTCAGAAGTATCGGAGTCAGAAGACTCGTCATCAGCATCTGAACTGGAGTGGTGACTAGCAGGTGGTGTAGGACGATCATCAGCCGCAAGAAACTGCTGAGATGTCAGGTACTGATCATAAAGGTACTGTCCCTGTGTCATGGGTCCACAAACAGGACGAAAGAGGGGCTGAATAGCAAAGGAATCAATGGGTGTAGAAGCAACCTCACCCTCCTCAAAGGGCTCAGTATCAGCAGAGGGGTCTCCAGATGGAACAGGAGATGGTATAGCAGGTGATACAGGTTGGGTGTCATGGTTAGAATCATGGGTGTCTCGGGTGTCATGGGTGTCATAGTCAGATAAGTCAATAGTAGGGTGAGTGGATGATGCTGGTACGACGTCGTCACTGTCGGACAAAATAATAACCGGGGGCGACATGGTACTGTAATATCCCAAAAATAGCAGTGATATAAGTCATTTAGTCTACATAATGCTACATGCATAGTGATCATGGTGTCATAGTGTTGGATCGTGAACACCTTGAACTTGTGTTAATATTGATACTTTGAGTGATACCACTAAGTATGCGGAATCTACTTAATGATACTTAGAAGATTGATTGTAAATGAAACAATTGTATGAATAAACAATGTATGTAACAAAACAAATAGCTCCAATATTATTAATGATAATAATACGAGTGATCTATGATATCACTAGGGTTACACCTTGAAGCTCTAGGAAAACGTATTAGAAAGATATATTCTAACTATGATCTAGGATCTCCTTTTATACAACAAGGAGTCCTCTTGTACAAGATAAGTATAATACTAATAGAATAAGATATACACAAAATCTTTTCTATGTTTATCTATGCGCGTTTCTCTAACAGTTAACAAGTGAGCAGTGGTAATATTTGTTCTTGCAGTGGTAATGAGTTTCCACTGCAAGTACAATCATCTGCAGTTGTAATATCTTCACTAGCCGTGGTAACTGATAGAATAATTCCCAACAATCCTCCCCTAAACTTATGATTTATTTGTAAATCAACAAGTTTCTTCAAGTATACAATAAACCTGAGGATATGGGAATTCTTCCAAACACTTATCTTGTTTTTCTCAACACTTTATCAGCTCTTGCATATTGATCTTGAATCTTCTGAATCAAAGCTCTAACCTTTTCATTATCTGCAACTTTGATTTTAACATTGCAAAAAGAGTTTTAGCTCTAAGTGGATATTCCTTCTCAGCAAACATAAACACATCCACTTTATCTGTTGTAGAAACATGATGAACCTCACATTGATCATAATATGTCCATGTAAGATTCAATTCTGATGAATCAAACTTCCAATACTTATCATTAAGATCTGGGTCATATAATCTTCTTAAATCAACCCAGAGCTGCATTTCTTTCATATCTTTGAGAGTATCAGCCTTGAATCTTTCATTAACAAGCTTCCAAAGAGTATCAAGATCATCTCTGTCACATGCTTTAAGAAGATCTTCAAACTGAATGAATGATGAAGATTCTCCTCCCAGTCTTATAATTTTCCAAGTAGAAGCAAAATTCTTTGCTGTGTACACTTCCCAATCAATAATCTGATGTTTTGTTTGTAAAGGATCTGGGTAGAAATCTTCTTCTTCAACAATGATAATTGCACTTTGTAGATCTTCTACACATTTCTCATATTGAGATTCTTTCTCTTGAGGAATTTTCACCCTTTTTGTGACATGATCTTCAACTGTTGAAGCTTTCCTTTTACTTTGTTTAAATTTTTCAACTTCTTCAAAATCAATAGGTCTGAAGCTACTATCTTGCCTTTTAGTTCTGTAGTAGATGCCTTCAATTCTTTCATGAGACATACCTTTGAAATCAGCCATCTTCCTATTTCCAACATGACAGCAAAATACTTTCATCTCATGAATGATCTGTGCCTTTGTAGGTTGTCTCTGTTTCTTTTGACCTTTTCTGACTTTACCAATAATTTCATCCAGTGCTTGTTGATTCTTCATTTGAATGAAATCAGCCAATTGAGCTGTTCTTTGTTCTTCTGTCAAAGACTTGTTAGCAACAAGCTCAATAGCTTTCTTCTTTACAACTGGATCATGTTGAATCATATGTTCAATCTCTTCATTTGTTGGCACATATGAGAACATAGGAGGTTTCTCATGTAAGATAGTTGGTGGAACCACTGAGAGTGGTTGTGCCATTACTGCTTCAAGTTTACCTAACCTCTGTGCTTCCATAAAACTAGCAACATCATCCTCCTTTTGCTTTTTCATATTTTCTTTCTCTGCAGCTTCAAGTTGTTCTGCCAATCTTGCATCAAAATCATTTTGAGCTTGATCTTTCTTGGAAATCATTCTAGTATGCTCTTGTTCTGCACCAAACACAATTGCTTTACCTTTGACAGATCTTTTTCTGGCAGCTTCTTCCTCTGCAGTGGTAACTACTGGAACATCAGTGGTAACAGTCTCCCTTGCAGTGGAAATTATTTGATCAGTGGTAACATGTTCTGCTTCAGTGGAAATTTGTTGAGTAGTTCCAAGAACATCTTCAGAGGTAAAATCAGTATCAACAACCATATCTTCAAGATCCAATTTCCTCCCCTCAATCTCAGCTACATTATCTTTTGCTTGAGCATTTTCAGAATCATTGAGCTCAGCAAACATATCATCAAAATTAGTACTCCTCCCCTTAATCTCTGCATCTGTTTTCCTCCCCTGTTTGGAAGAAGTTCCCAAACCATAACCAGAACCTGCAGAAAGGTCATCATGTGATGATGATGGAGAAGAAACTACAACTTGAATATGTCTTCTCTTCTTGAGATTCACACCTTCATCCTGCAACTTTTGAATCTCAGCCTTCAATAGATTCAATTATGTGGCATGTTGTTCTTTGGTCTGTACCAGATCTTTCTCCAGAGTTTGAACCTGTTTGACTAATTTGGTACATAATTCCATCAATTCAGTTAGTGTCACACTGCCTTCAACACTTCCAACTGTGTTACCTGTTGGGAGAGGTGAATCATAAGGCATTGATCCAGGCTCTTCTCTAGTTGGACTATATTGAAGCCTTGAACCACCACTGCTTGTTCCTAAACCATAAAGGTCAGCAACATGCAATGTTGTCATGGAAGGAGTTGGCTGTTTTTGCCTCCTTTCATATGTGTGAGTTACAACAGGGATATGTTGAATTTGTGGACAGAAATAGTGGGTGTGTGATGGGATACAACTGGGATTGTTGCATCTTCACCCTGTACCTGTGAAATCTTTGCAAGCATGTTTGGTAAAAGAGTATGAATCACTCCATCCCAAAATTCTGAAGCCTTACACATATTTTGAAATACTTTTGGCTTAATACATGGAGTGTCATAAATCCTATTATGGTTTTGCAGTTGAAATTCATTTAACACTGCTTGCACAAACCTTGGATACATCAAAAATTTGTATGAACTTGTTACATTGCCTTTCATGTTATTAAATATAAACCTTGAAAAATTGAAAGTCCTATCAGAAACCAAGCAAACTAAAGGGTAAGCCATGGTTGATCCAAATTGTTCATAAGAAGTTTTCTTAGGACTTAGGCAATGCAACAGAGTGTGTATCAAAAATCTCCAATGGGGACAAAAACATCCTTTCTTAAAAGTTACTTTTTGGTCAGATGTATCATACCCCATCAAAGCAATGTAGTTGAATATGTCTGAATTAGGTAATGTGATGATACCATTGAGATCATCTAATTGGAGAATTCTCCTTAAGGACGACTCAGTAACATCAATAGTTACCCCATCCACTGTGGCTCTAAGAGCTTCCACAGATTCATGTATGTCCCCCTTTTCAAGTGTTATGGACTCCACATAGTTCCAAAACTGTTTGATTTGAGAAACAAAGATTGTGGGATTCATAGTTAAGGCATACCTTATATGAGTTGTGTTTAGGAAATCCACAATCTGATGAAAAACAGGTCCACTCTTGTTGTTGGACTTTTGTAGGCAAGCCACTTGATTGTGTTCATCAGCAAACTTGAGAGACACCATGATTTTGTGATTTGAGAGATAAAAGTGTTAGTAATCGAGAATAAAGAGCAAGCCGTATAATGATCAATTTATAGTAATAGGGTTTGGAGAAAAACGCGTATGGTGAATTATCTATAGAAAGATTTATCTTTAGAAAAGAATAAATAAAGTTTGGTAAGTAGATAATTCCCAAAAATTTTACCCTATTAATAAGGAAAGACGGTTATATTTGCAACGGCTAGTAAAAATAAGATTACTGACACACAGTTGTAACGGCTAGTTCACCAGTGGTAAAATTTACACTATCAGTGGAAACGGTGAACTTGCAGTGGTAAAAATCAACAAAATTTCAAAGAGCAGTGGTAAGTAAAATATGTAAAATTTGCTGCCCTTATCATAGTTTTTAGCAAACTATCAGCTATCAACGGATTTGATAAGTCTTTACCAGAAGCCGTTTGCTCTTGGACTAGCTGATTCTTATGTGGGTTAGACATGGTGAATCAATAACCATTTGTTGTGTGTCTTTGATACACACCTTATTACTCCAATGATATGGGTTGTAAATTACAACACAAAATAAATCTCATCTTAACCCATAGAGATTAACTCAAGTAACTTTTTAACCAAGTTACTATACACAAAAATATCTTCTCAAAAGTCAAACCACAGTTACTTCTCAAACCAACCAAAACAGATGAAAATAAATAACCTTCATTAATTAGCATAACATCTAACCTTGGCTTATTTAATCACCTCCAAACACCACATCTCAGTCACCAATAATCTTTCAAACCCTAATATCCCAATCAACCCAATTCTCTTCCAAAACCATGTCATCAAACCCTGAAACCTCTGATCAACACACTTCTTATCCAACATCAGAAGAAGATTTACCTCCATATCCATGGGGACTTGAAGATTCTGACTATAAGAGAGAGATGGAGAAACGATGGGATGTGCAAGAAAAACAATGGAATGCACACATAAAGGGTGAATCAAGCCATGATCCTAATCCTGCTGAGAGAGAGCTTGTTTCTCCTTTCATCTGGACCTCTGATGAAGAATCTTCAGAAGAAGAGAATGAAGATCCAACCTTTCTTCCTCCTTCCACACCAGAGAGATCCCAACCAAGATCAAGTAAAAGAGATCCATCTCTCCCAACATCATCAAATTTGGTGTTGGATCTTCCTTCTCCAGAACCTGGTCTTCTGCATCAAGAACATATTGGACAGAGCAAGAAGGCTCAGATCACACATAAGGGAAAGGAGAAGCAGAAATAGATGACTGAAGAATGTTGCCAAGGAACAAAGTTCTTGAGTAATTTCTTGACTTTGTTACTTGAGCATCTTCACAGTCTTCCTTCTATTCTTTTTCCATTTTCATCTTCAGCTTCTTCATTGTACTTGTCATAGCCTCAAGTATTATGTAATAATTGATAGAAGCTAGTAGTTCTCAATTAGCCAAATGTTTTAGGAATGGTCTTTGTAAATCAGTTGAAACATTGAATGTAAGCTGTAACTTGTGTCTTTGAATGAATGAAAAGATCTTCTTTAATTAATCAATAATGTAAGACCTTCAGCTTATTTGACCACATTCCTTTGGCTACAACTCTTGGTGACTTAAACACACTACTTGCAATCTCTTAACATTTGCAGAACAGACATATACTAAACAACTTGCAAACATATTAGTGAGTCACTGTAAAACTCAAAAAGTATTATCAAGTCATTCATAACCATTAGTAGTCTTTGACTGTCCCTGCACTCAACATAAAGGAATTAGTACCTTTTGGGGACCCAAGCCACAAATGACTTGGATCTACCTCGTGTATCAATATAATTATATCTATCAAAGGTCATTGATACACCATTGGGATTGTTTGAGGTTGTTGTTCCTTTTGGTTTCCATTCCCAACGAGCTGAGGCCTTAACAGCATTACCCATGTTTACCCTTTTCTTATTCACATAGACACCAGTGGAAACAATTGGTCTTGCAGTGGTAACTGCAGGCCTAGCGGTGGAAACTGCTGGATTAGTAAATTTGGGTCTCCACATGTGATTCTTGTGATCATTCTTTTCAAAATAAGTCTTTTTCCCTGTTTGATAAGATTTAACAAAAGAAGTGACAGGGGACTTAGGATAAACTCTGTTTTTACTACTGGCAGTGGTAACTGCTGGTCTAGCAGTGGAAACTGGTTTGATGCCAGTGGTAAGTAAAACAGACCTGGGAACCATCTTGCTTAGGGGGTTTGGGTGAGTTACTTTATTAGAATTATGTCCATTCACCCTTGTATTCACAAATACTTCCCTTCTTCCCATGTGGTAGTTACAAGTATAAGAAAGGTGATCAAAGCTACCACAAATATGACAAGCCTTATTGTTGAACACAAAATCACTACCAAACTGCCTAGTTTTAACATGATTCCAACTTCTCATGTTCCCTCTAGGAGACTTAGACCTATTTCTGTACATCTCTGCATATCTAGTAGTAGGCCCAGTGTGATTTGTTTGTGTCCTAGGCTTCTCTTTGAAAACTTCAGGAATACTTTTTCTTTCCTCCACTTTAACATTTTCAGGAACACTAGATTTAGACTCAACATTTAAACATTCATCTTTAAGAGATGAGTCACTAGCACTATCAAAAGTCTCAACCTCAACCTGTACCTTTTCAGTTTCAACTGGTTTAACAAATTTTGGTCCATAGGTCATGGGTGGATCCTGAAACTCTTCTAAGCCTGTGTGAGCTAGGTCAATGCCAGGAGGTGCTGGAACACCTCTTAGAGGTGGTGGAACAGATTTGTATCCAAGACCTGATTTAGCTTTGCTCACAACTTGGGCTTCCCAAATTTTGTCAATGCTCTTGGATTGATGGTCTAGTGTTTGCTTAGTTATCTGAATATTCTCACTAGCCTTTTTAACTTTTTCAATCTCTTCCCTAAGAGCTTTATTTACTTCAACATAAAAATCTAAGTCTCTTTTTAAAACAGCAATGTCATCACTGAACTTAGATTCATTGGCCCTATAATGCTCTATCTGTTTTTCTAAAACACCTAGACCTCTTTTATGATTTGCTAAATTATAATTAATATGATGTAAATCTAGCATCAGTTCATCATATTTTGTTTTAGAGATCTCTAATTCTTTTACAGCCTTACAGTTTTTAGAACAAGCATTATCAGAATGTACCTCAGAGTCTGAGAAAGCCATGAGTGCATGCTCAGTGGCAATCATTGCAGATTCTGAATCATCTTCTCCATTCTGAGACATAAAGCTCCAATCAAAGCTCACTCCATCAATAGCCAATAGCACCTTTGGCTCTTCTGTTGTAGGTTCTTTGTTCTTTTCCTTCTTGTACCAAGTTGACTTATTGTTAGATTTCCTTGGTTTTCTGCATTCTCTTGCAAAGTGCCCCTTCTTGTGACAATTATAGCACTCCACCTTCTTTTTGTCAAAACCTACAGTCTCATCACCACTTATATGTATCTTTCTCCCTGTCTTCTTCCAGAACTTCTTTGATCTTAAGCTTAGTAATGCCACCTGCCATTTAATGTCCATCTCCTCCATATCATCTTCATCAATTTGATCCAAATCCTCATGATTGAGAATTGAACCACCCACATGGCTTGATATAAAGGCATAGAAAGTAGCATCACTTAGTCCTGCAATCTGTTTCTTTGAGCTCCTAGTGGAAACACTTCCATTACCAGTGGAAACAATCATGTTACCACTGTCATCATTACTATCACTTTCTTCATCTGAACTATCATTACCTGATGATGATATGAGTGCTACACTTGCAGAACTTGTTCTTAATTTTCCAGCTTTCTTTAACCTTTGTTCAATAACTTTGAAATTATTGTACACATCATTAAGCTTCATGGTCTCTAGATCTGACTTATCTTCCCAAACAGCAACATTGGTGTCAAACTCAGAAGGTAGGCTTCTTAGGAATTTAAGATTGAGATCTTCCTTTTCCACCTCAATCCCAAAAGCAGTGAGTTGAGTAACAATCTTTTGTAGCCTTGTGAATATGCTATCAAGAGATTCATTACTTGTTGAACCAAAGTTTTCATAAGTCTGTTTCAGTAAAGTCTTTTGAGTCTTCTTGGTAGAATCATTTCCACCAAACACTTTACAGATCTCATCAAAAAGAGTCTTTGCAGACTTGTATTTGCTAAAAGCCAGAACTTGTTCTCTGGGTAGAGCCATCAATAACAAACCTCTAGCCTTCAAATCATTCTTTAGTTGGCTTCTTTCTTCATTAGTAACAGGACCAGTGTTAACTTTTGTTACTGTCTTGTCACCAACCTGCTCTACAGTTGTACCAGGTTTGAATGAATTTCCACACATTATGATCTCCCATAATGTATAGTCTTGAACCATAAAGAATTGTTCTATCATAAGCCTCCACATCTCAAAGTCATTAATCTTAAGCTTAGGAAGCTTTGCAGCAATGTTTGATTGGCTTGTTTCTGTCTCCATTGTATCTTTTGAGTCTGCCATAGGGTCTTCTAAATCAAAATATCAAAGCCTTGCTCTGATACCACTTGTTGGATCGTGAACACCTTGAACTTGTGTTAATATTGATACTTTGAGTGATACCACTAAGTATGCGGAATCTACTTAATGATACTTAGAAGATTGATTGTAAATGAAACAATTGTATGAATAAACAATGTATGTAACAAAACAAATAGCTCCAATATTATTAATGATAATAATACGAGTGATCTATGATATCACTAGGGTTACACCTTGAAGCTCTAGGAAAACGTATTAGAAAGATATATTCTAACTATGATCTAGGATCTCCTTTTATACAACAAGGAGTCCTCTTGTACAAGATAAGTATAATACTAATAGAATAAGATATACACAAAATCTTTTCTATGTTTATCTATGCGCGTTTCTCTAACAGTTAACAAGTGAGCAGTGGTAATATTTGTTCTTGCAGTGGTAATGAGTTTCCACTGCAAGTACAATCTTCTGCAGTTGTAATATCTTCACTAGCCGTGGTAACTGATAGAATAATTCCCAACACATAGTGAGCTAAATGCGATGGGTGCTAAAAATCAAACCTTAAAACATAGCGTTGGCAAGCGCTGGCACGGAGGGCACTTTGGTGATAAATAGTTTGTTTAAAATTGGGTGAGGTTATAGTCCAATGTTTTGAAAAATCATTTGGTTCTCTATAACCATGGCTCTGATGCCAATCTGTAACACCCCGAAATTTGATTAAGCAGCGGAAGTCTAATCGGGGTCATTACAGTTTAGTACACAGTCATACTCATAGAAAACAATTCAAAAGATTGTCAATATCATTCCATGAAAACTCAAATATTCAGAGTTACAAACATTTTTCCAAAATGTTAATTGTTTAGCAAAAGAAGTGATGAGTTTGTAAAGAATGATATAATTATTGAAAATCAAAAGGGAGGTCTTGTGCCCTTTGCCAGCTCCGTGCCACCATGCTTGCTAATTTCCTGAGATAAACATGCTTAAAAAGTCAACACAAAGGTTGAGTGAATCCATAGTAGTTTAAATAGTAATAGTGTGAACACAAGTCAAGCATTTGAAATAAACAAGCCAAGATAGACAGGTCTTGACTAAATCAGGTGTAATATTGCTCCTAAGCCTCACGAAATGCAAGCCTTAACATTGATTTGACATATCATAAAGATAATAACAATCACCTACACCACTGCGGATGTAAATGACAAGGGGCCCTCGGTGACAGGAAATGTGCCAAATTTCCATAATACCTCGAATATAGCACACCTCCTGCCAAGTGATCACCTTGACAGAGGCGGGCTGCCATCCAATAGATCTATCAACTATATTCGAGCTCACTTGCAAGTGATTAAGGTTCGTGATAAGAGGGACTTTAGCACAGGTTTCAACTTAGGCAATATCAGATGATAACAACATACAGAAAAATACTTGTGTTCGATTTATAGCATGTATCTCCCCACGGGGTTTAAAAACAATTAAAAATGTGGGACCATGAACTCACCTGAAAGGTGCGTAATCACAAGGTGCTCAAAAGTGATGGTGTATTGCTATGACTAGCAATGAAATTCCTCCGACTTGCGACCTATAAATATATTGTAATCGGTGTTTTAGATTCGTGTTGTAAGTGACATGTGATATGTCTCGTGTACGATGATATCCGTTTCGGGTGTCTTAATTATACTTCAAATAACTTTACGTAGTTATTGTTAGTGTTGCTACGAATCGGTGTTTGACATATATTAACTTGTTATGAAAAATTAATATCGTTAAAAATATTTGTGGTTAAATATTTTTAATAAAGTTATATATATATTAAAGTTAAAGAAATATATATATATATATATATATAAAGTATATGAAATAATTAATTATAAGAATATATTTTTGTCACAATTTAGTCCTTGACTTACAAAATTACACTTTGTACCTTTAGTTAAAAAGTAATTACAATTTTAGTCCCTTATTGCATTCTTTTCACTTTATTCCCTTGACTTTTGAAATATTACATTTCCTACCCTCGAGTTCTATTTAAAATCGACTGCATTAAGTTTAGCCCAAAAGTTTAGTGGATTTGACGATTTTAGTCCTTGAACGAAAGGTTTTGCAAAAGTGGGCCTTGATTTAGTTTTCGAAAACTAAACTTTTTGTATAACGAAAATATCATTTAAATCTTGTAACACTTTTCTAAATCAGCTTTGAAAAGTCTTAAAAACGTCTCAAAATCTTATCATTTTCAAATCGATATTTCCTTTAAAACACTTGGGCTCGTTAGCCCAAACCTTGGCCCAAAGATGTGGTTGTTTATTCTAAAATCATGTTCGACTAGTACTCGGTTTTGGCTTGGCTTTCGTAGTATTCGACCGGGTAAGATTTGCATGTTAAGTGCGTTCGACTTAGGGTGAGCCAAGGAATTAGTGTGTCGCAAAATATGTATAGCTTGCACGTAAAAATGGAAAATGGTGAGCCCTTTTCTTAAGGGTGTCGAGGCTTGTGTGGACGTATATATATTTATAGGAGAGAAAGATTAGTGGTGAGTGTCGTGTGTGATATGCATGATACGAATCAAAGTAGAAAAGAAAGAAGATAGTTAACTTACAACACCAAGTATGGTGGTGATGATGCCGTGTGTACGTGCAACGAGAACAAACCAAGGTGATACCCTCCTCGTGAAGTGATCTTGTACCAAAACCTAGTTACCCAACTCGTTCTTTACCCAACCCTTGCTCGTGACCTCCTTGCTCCTTCTCGACAGTAATCAACCGAAAGAAATAGAGAGTGTTTATGATTTGAATTTTGTGAAATCTTGCAAGTGTGAGGCAAAAGTGCATTTAATATGGGTTTATATAGGAGAAGCAAAGTTAGTTGTGTGTTTGACATTGTGAAGCATGTTACTTAGTTGTCATTCGAGTGGAGACAAGCTTGTCTCTTGGTTTGTGCTCTTGTCATGTCGAGTTGGGGGTAGAGGGAGCAACATTGGAATTCTTTGATTTGTTTGAGCTTTGTAGGCAATAAACAAAAGCAATTAGGCTCATGTGGTATTAGAATGTTGGGGGTAAAGGGGCACACGATCCATAGGACAAACTCGACTAGGTGGTTAATAAGTTTATCCGGTGGTTTGACGGCTTCATAGGGTGGTTTGAGGTCTTCCAAGGTGCAAAGTCAATGGGGTTTGTAAGTGTGTGTCTAGGTGATAGGGAACCAAGGAAGATCACGCATGGTTCATAATTCTCGTTCGTTGAAGTAGTATGAAACGCAAAAAAAAAAAAAAAAAAAAAAAAAAAAAAAAAAAAAAAAAAAAAAGATGACATGCATACGGGCTTGAGGGGAAACGAAGCCCAAACAAATAATAAGTGGAAGTTTGTAGTGGGTGGGCTTGTGAGGGTGCTCGGCCCAATCAGTGGGCAAAAGAAAGAATGAAACATAGTTGGGCTTAGGTGACATGCGGCCCAAGTGAAAACGAATAGTGTGTCGGTGCTCGTAACATTTATTTCGGTGTCGGTATCGGAGTCGATTTGTGTGATCCTCATAAATATAAACGGTGTTATTCCTAGGTATATATACACATATATATACGTAGTAAATATAGTTTGTAAAAAGTTAATATATATACTTTGTTATACATATATATATAATAATATATATCGGTGTTTATTTTCGGTGTCGGGTCGCAAGTGGGAGTTACCGGTGTTAACCTCGTTGGGTGACATCCAAGAGTGACATTCGGGTGATATTGGGTGACAAAACATAATCGGGTGTTAAACAAACGGTGATCAAAACATTCAGGTGCTCAAACAAACGGTGTCTAAAACAATCGGGTGTTAAATCAACGGTGTTCAAAACAAACAGTGTCTCATGTAAAAAATTTAAATTAGCCCGCAAAATGGCTTAGTTAAGAATAATGTTGGTAATTAGCATTAATAAATGACCTGAGATTTTACGGTGTATTACAGATACACTGAAATGAGACACGATCTCTAACCGCAACCTAATATGAATGATGTGATCTACTTTAGATCATGAAATGATAAAATGAATGTACATGCACATGATACCTATACCACTCATAACTTGAAAATACTTGTTGTTATCAAAATAATACATTTTTCCAAAACTTGGGAAAATAAGGCAACTAGAAAAATAAAGCTAGTCGAAATGTATATATATCGTATATATAAGTGTTAGTGTTGAACTCCTTGATTTGAAATCCTTGAAATAACGTCTTGTAGCCATAAAAATATACTTGAAATCACTAATACTTCATTAGTTATGAAATTGGGCACTTGGTTATTATTTTTAGAAATCTAGAGTTAGTACGTAGTAGTAATATTATTATTATTTTTCTAGTTAAAAGCTGTCAATTTGTATAAGGTTTTGCCGATATTGAAACATGAATATCTTTGTCGTTATATGTCCGTTTTACTCGTTCTTTATATCCATGGTTACGTCTTAGTATGTACTAATATATTTTGGAAAACTTTGCTCCTCTAGGTTACGTCTAACGCCTCGGTTTGTCCACTAAAAATCGTCCAACAGCACACAATTTTCAGAAAAATAGTTTTCGTCAATAAACTTGCAAAAATCATATCTCCTTCGTTATAAACTCGTTTTAACCCGTTCTTTCGCCTACGGCTTCGTGATTTTTACAGAAATGATCCGACAAGCGTCAAACTCTCGGATTATCATTAAAATAGTTTAACTTACGAGAATATGAAATAAAAATTTTGGACATGAATAGTGTTTTGTGAATAGTAACTTTCCGAGATAAAAATTGGAATTTCGACGTTTGAAACAGGATATGAAATTACGAGTTGTGACACACAGTGCGACACCCGGAAAACAAACACGTACTAAATTGCAAAAGTTGTCTCTAGAGCATTGCTCACAAGGCATCTATCTCGACTCTCGCGTTATAGCATAAAATGTTGCTACCTCGACATTTTTTATCTATAACTCATAACCTATATCTTAAACAAAAACGCCCTCCCTCAAAAAGTTGGTGTTATAAGACACTCCTGACCCACGCATAACCAATAAAAAAAAATACAACACATAAAAAAAAAAAAAAAAAAAAAAAAAAAAAAAAAAAAAAAAAAAAAACGTATCACATGATTGTTCATGATGGCGCCAATCATATGGCACGAAGAGGGGTGTGGATTTTGGCTGTTAAGTTGACATTATAGGGTGACGCGGCCCTTTCTAGCCATCGACACTGAGACCTCTTATAATTATACTCAAATTGTTGTTTGTAATAAATACAAAGATAAATGTCCGTGAGATGTGTAAAAAGACATGAGAAAGATAAAAACTTATTGAAAAAAATCTGAAATTTTACCTGAAAGTAGAGGATGTTGATACATAAAAAAGTTGCGAATGAAGTTTTATAATTTTAATGTTTTATAAGGTTTTTTCAGGGAAAATTTCAAAACTACACCCAAAATCGAATTTGTGTCCACTACTAAGTCATGAATACTACAAATTCCAATTTTGGTCATGTGCGACCTGTGCTACTGCACGACTCCACTAAAAATATGACACGTGACATGACAAAAAGTACCATTCTAATTATTTGGTGACACACTTGTCACATTTTGAATGGGTCGCACAGCCGCCGGTCGAGCAAGGTAAATGTGCGACCCCATTCAAAATGTGTCATGTGTGTTATGGTGTTACCAAATGATTAGAATGGTACATTTTGTCATGCCACATGTCCAATTATGAATCGAGTTGCACAGTAGCACGATCGCACATAACCAAAATTGGAATTTACAAAAAACCTGACTTAGTAGTGGACATAAATTCGATTTTGTGTGTATTTTTGGAATTTTCCCTTTTGTTTAATGCACAAATTTTTTTAATATTTTGTATACTATAGAGAATGAAATGATCCAGATACTAAAAGAAGTTGAATGTAAAAACGAATTTTTGATGCATGAAATATCAATTTACAAAATTTTAAAGCACAAACGTAATTTTCACAATTTTTTGAATAACAAATATATATACTTTTAGAAAAACTTCATTTATAACTTTTTAATCCACCGATATTCTCAATCTTGTGACTTTTTTTAAAGTTTTTTAAACATATTTTAATTTTTAGTATCAATTCCTTAAATTAAAGTGATACTAGTAATTGTATAGTTTTGATTTGTTTGTGAACTAGCAAGAAGCTAGAAACAATTACAAAGGAAAATTAATCTAGTCATTCCAACTACTATGGATACCGTCTCTAAATTTACACCATGAAAAAGAATACAAACGAATGTTATCTAAAGCGTCACTTTGCCTCATAACTTGAGAACGAAAAGTTACGCAATTACGATAGCGCCAAATTATCCACAAGGTAACCGAAATAATGCCATACATGCAATCCTTACGAGACTTTGAAGTATGCCAATTATCAAGCCAAGCGATCCACTCAGAATTCGAACTAAATCTCGGCATTGCAACATCACACCAAACACGAATTTTGGTCCAAATATTTACGGCCACGTTACACGAAAAAAAGAGATGATCATTGGATTCCATAAAGCCATCACATACCGGGCATGATATGGAGTTAATTTCCAAACCACGGGCGGACAAATTCACCCTATGAGGTAATCTATCCAAAAGAAGATGCCACATAAAAACGTTTACCTTTCTCGGCAAAGTAGTAGACCATCTTGTAGATGTAGGCAACGTTGGAAGCAATTGAGCATCAATATACCTCCTTGTGACACCCACTGAAAACAACCCACTTGTATCTAAACTCCAAATGCAAGTATCCGGACCTGAACCGAGATCTACCAAGCCGATTTCTTCCAATAGCAATGCTAACGATTCTGTATGACGGGTTCCAAGCGATTGTCTACACCAGTCCCATGACCATACTCCATTTGAAAGTCTATCTCGAATTACACATTCTTTATTACGATCTATTCTAAATAATCTGTTGAAACGAACCTCAAGAGGGCCATTACCTAGCCAATTATCTTTCCAAAAACGTATCGTTGATCCACAACCCACTTTAAAACTAAGTGTTTCCTTTGGAATAATTCCGCTAAAGTGCAAATAATTAACAGTCCCAACAATCTTGGCCCAAATTCCCTGCGTTTTACACCTCACCTCATCCAAACCGGCATTATTACCATGGATCGCTTTGATTAATCTAACCCACAAATGACCTTGGTTGTTGATCAACCTCCAACGCCACTTTGTAAGAAGAGCAAGATTAAAAGCTTTTAAACTACCCACTCCTAACCCGCCTTTATCCAACGAGGCCATGACAGTATCCCATTTCACCCAAGCAAACTTTCTTCTATCAGCATCACCACCCCAAAAAAACTTGGCTCTAAGGCTTTCTAACCGATTAATAATACATACTGGTATCTTGAAATTAGACATGTAGTAAATACCGATACTTCCCAAAATTGATTTAATTAAGGTCAGACGACCGCCAATAGACAAAAGCGATGCTTTCCATGACGATAATTTATTCTGAAACCGATCAACAAATCCTTGCCAATGAGAAATGCGATTCATTGGCACAACCTGTAACTCGAGCCATAACATTTACGTCTTCCATTGGCACGCCAACTCCAAAAATGTTTGATTTTTGGACATTAATTTTTAGACCCGAAGCAAGATAAAAAACTTGAAGCACGTGAATAATGTTCTCCAAATCCCGAGCACTCCAATCTGAAACAATGACTACATCATCAGCATAAAAAAAATGAGACAAAGTAAAAGAAGGTGAACCTGCCTTGACACCATGAATTAACTTTGATTGAACCGCCTCTTGTAACGCGATATGCAAGCCTTCCATAACAATGATAAAAAGGAACGGCGATAATGGATCTCCTTGTCGTAACCCACGTTTCAATGAAAACTCTGAAGTAGGACTTCCATTTACTAGAATAAACGTTCTAGCCGAATGTAAACAAACATGTATCCACTTTCTCCATTTAAGGCCGAACCCAAGAGCTTGTAACACGAAGTCTAAATATTTTCAACTTACTGAATCATAAGCTTTCTCAAAATCAACTTTGAATATCATAAGTTGCTTTTTCTGCTTTTTGTACCAATCAATAACTTCACTCAACATAAGTGGACCATCGAGAATTTGGCGCCCCTTTATAAAAGCTGATTGTTCATTGCTAACAATTTTATCAATAATTTTTGACAGCCTGTTTGCAAGAATCTTGGCTATAATTTTATACTGAACACCGATCAAAGAAATAGGCTGATAGTCTTTAATGTACAGTGGATTAGAAACTTTTGGTATCAAAGTGATGAATGCAGAATTCACTCCCTTTGGCATCGTGAACTTATCAAAAAACTCAGTCACAGAAACCGCGACATCATTCTTGATGAGATCCCAATACGTTTTTATAAAAAGAAAAGAAAAACTGTCTGGGCCCGGTGCCTTGTTGCTACCACAATCCCATACCGCTTCTTAATTTCATCCATCGATACAGGACGCTCTAAACTACAACAGTCTTTATCAGTAAGTATCGAAGTAAAGTTCAAATTAGGCATACTTACATTATTGTCTTGACATTATTGTGAGTTTCAATATATTGAACCGACTTTGTATGCCACTTGTATTAAAAGGAGCGAGTTTAATAAACAAGTGAATTTTTACCTATTAAAGTCACCAAGGAGTGTTTGGGATTGCATATGCTAGTAAATAAATGCTTACTTTAGCACAAAATAAGCGTCTTCACATGTACTTGTATATTACATTCAGATAGTCATTCGGTTTGCTTATACGCACTTGATAAAATGCAATATCAAACACCCTTCACCCTCTCCTAATACTCCGTAGTTGATACTTGATATAGATAGTTGGACATAAAACGATATGAAATGCAAAGTGGACAAACACTCTCATAAATTGGACAATAAGTCTGTATTCTACAAATTAACTTTGGGGAGTTACGCATAAATCGGTCAGTATTACTGGAAATCTGGAATGTACGAGCAGATTATGAAAATAAGTACTACTATAGTTCTATATACAGAGTGATGAAGAATCGAGATAAAAGAAAGAAAATCAACTTTTATAAACTGTAGAACACATAGTCAATTAGATTAACGATACTAAAATGCATTTTGGGCTACTTTCTTATGATGATTCTTTCTAGTAAACCATATATGATGATAACCATATGTAATTCGGGGCTATTGGTAGTCTGGTAGATAACTGAAATTCCATGTTTCACATAATTAATTACTTAAAAATATAACTATATTGTCACTTTTTAAAGTATTTTTCTTTTCTTTTATATACCCAAATTTTTGAATATCGAATTTTATGTGTATTTTGTTCATGTACAGTGATCATTTTACCGTTTAATGTTAACATGCTGATTTAAAAACGTAAGGGTAAAATGGTTTTATTGTCACAAAATACACATAAAAATCAAAATTAAAAAGTTTAGATATATAATAGCAAAAGAAAAAAAGAAGTTTAATACACACATCTTAGTATTTGATATATACTTTTTTTTTTTTTTTTAATTTAAACTTTACTATTTTAGTACTAGTACGATAATCACTCTTTTAGTTATCCTACTTCAACAAACACTTCCCTCACCCTCTCATCACACCCTACTTTCACTACTCCCACTTTGACTTCCTCAAAACCATGAGATATCGTATCACCAATGCAGAAAAACCATTATTCATCACCATTGTCATCATCGTCATAATCACCGGGGGCCTAACCATAACCAGCATCCATCGTACAGGCGTAACAAACCCGACATCCATCCTATGCACATTTATAAACTCCCACCCTCAACCCGAACACGAACCAAAACAACCCACAACCACACATGTCTCCGCGATCCTATATTATGCCACTACGCGCTCCACGGCCCATCAAACGTTACAAGAAATCAAAGTCATTGCTGACGTCATCCAAACACTAGCCCCATGCAATCTCCTAATATTTGGGATCAACCATGAATCTTTAATGTGGGCCTCACTTAATCCACGTGGCACAACATTATTCCTTGAGGATGATATTAACTTGGTACAAAAGATCCTTAGCGACGCACCTTCATTGCGCGTGCATCGCACGACGTACGAGACACAATTAGTAGATGCTGATTATTTATTAAGTTCGTACAAAACTAACCCGAAATGTTTACCACCTTATGTTAACCTTAAAGGTAACACAAGGTGCAAGTTAGCATTGAGCAAGCTGCCCGAAGAAGTGTATAGGCGCGAATGGGATGCGATTATTATAGATGGGCCGAAAGGGTACTATGGCGAGGCCCCAGGTAGGATGGCGGCGATATTTTCTGTTGCGGTTATGGCTAGAGGGAGGGAAAGAGTTGGTGATACACATGTGTTTGTGCATGATGTGAATAGGAAGGTTGAGAAAATGTATGCGGAAGAGTTTTTGTGTAGGAATTATTTGGTTACGGAGGAAAATAGGCTTTGGTATTTTAAGATACCTCCGGCTTCGAAAGATAGTCCTACATTTTGTTAGTACATTTATGATGTCATTTTTGTATGGTTTTGGTTGTTAGTTTGGTTATGAAATAATTATTGTACTTGTTAGATGAAAAGAAATGTTAAGTTGTGAAATGGTTTTTACGGTGAGTATCAAAATTTGTTGTGACTAGCGAGTTAATAAGATATCTGTGTAATGGTGTCTTTATTCTATGATTTATAGATAAAAGAATGAGTACTTGAGCGGTGAGTTCATACGAGCAAGGCGATGAACATGCAACACAAATGTCATTCCATGTTTGTATGTACTGAATAATAATACTCTTTGACTCTTTCAAACTACTCCGTTGGCTTTGGCACGCAAAGAGTATGGCATGAAGAGACATTTATGATGTTGATCATTGCTCGTATTTAGCTATTTGCTATTGAGAGTCGTGTTATCATCATGAAAATTATATTAGAAACTTAAATCGTCCGCCAAAAGGGTTTCTAATAGCATTTAGATGAGCCAATAATTTTAACTAGTTTGGTTGCAAGTCAGGGACCGACATAACATATGTTTACCTTTCAAATTGCATTCTAACGAAGTTTGGTTTAAGACTTTAACTTATGAATATAGTCTAAACTCGAAAACCTTCTATAAGAGTAGTACAGAAACTGTAGAAATTAACATGGAAAACAAAAATAATATGCTTGCTTGATTTGTATGGTATGGTAGGTCACTTATATGAATGAAGTTAGCCAAAAACAAAAACTACAAAGGTATGTTGGCAGTTTAAATGATACGGAAAAAAAAAAAAAAAAAAAAAAAAAAAAAAAAAAAAAAAGTGAATGTCGAGAGTGGGATTTGAACCCACGCCCTTTCGGACCAGAACCTTAATCTGGCGCCTTAGACCAACTCGGCCATCTCGACTTGATGTTAACATTGTCCATATTAAACTATTTATTTTTCATAACGTTTTTGTTTTTTTCTTAATTCAACTTTTATTAAGAAGAATTTTAAGGTTTACTCTAAGGGTCTGTTTGGTAGAGGGAATTCAAATCAAAGAAATGCAAATGCCATGATTTCTTTTGTTTGGTAAGCTAGAGAAATAGAAAAGCGGAGAAAATAGAATTCTCTAGGATTTGATGCCTTTGTATTATGGTTTCTTTTATTTCCATCCATTATGGTGTGGAAATCACATTTCTCAGCCCAATATTATCACGTGCATGTCACATGTTGCACAAAATAAATAGTTTTTTTTTTTTTTTTTTTTTTTAATTTTTCTTTTAAAAATAATTTTTTTATAAAAAATAATTTAAAAAAAATATATATTTTTTTAGAATTGTTATTAAAAAAATAATTTTTTAATATTTTTCTTTTAAAAATAATTTTTTTATAAAAAATAATTTAAAAAATATATATATTTTTTTAGAATTGTTATTAAAAAAATAAGTTTTTTAATAATTTTTATAAAAAATAAATTTTAAAAAAAATAAATTTTTTTTTAAAAATATGTATTTTTTAAAAATAAATTAAAAAAATATTTTTTTAAATATATATTTTTTTAGAATTGTTATTTAGAAAAAATAAAATTTTTTAAATAATTTTTATAAAATATAAATTAAAAAATAATAAATTTTTTATAATTTTTTTAAAAAATAAGTTTTTTTTTTAAATATAATTTTAAAAAAAATTAATATTTTTTTTGAATTGTTATTTAGAAAAAATATATTTTTTTTTATATAAAATCAACATTTTTTTTTCATTTCTCTGGTCAAGTCTCTGTGTTACCAAACATTAGAATTTAACAAAATTCTCTACTAATTTCTATTCTCTGAATTTATATTCTCTGCTTGATTTCTATTCTCTGAAATTCTCTCTACAAAACGTGCCCTAATATTTGTCTAGAGATAGGATACTAGAATATGTTTTTTCTACAAACAAACTTAAGGGCTCGTTTATTTTTCTTTTTGCTAAGAGTAAATTTAAAAGCAAGTGGGTCCCTTCTCTTTTGTGATACATCTGAATAGGGACTAGTAGGTTTTTTTTTGCTTGTGGATGACCATTTAGCAGATTTTAGTGAACCCCAACACAAAAGAAAACATTAATATATTATTTGAGCTCACTCCACAATTTAACAGAAACGCCCCATTAGTCTTCGGTTGGTTGATACCAGATTCCTAAGGAACAAATTCATCTTCCTGTCCTTAATTTTTACTTCACTATTTGTTGGATGACATCTAAAACAATGAATACTAAATATAAGCTCCCGCGTATCACAAACTTTAATGATGCACTCCAAGTGTTCGACGAAATGCTTCTTAGAAAACCATTGCCATCAGTGACCCAATTCAACCATGTCATTGGAGTAGTTGCCAAAACTAAAAATTACGCAACTGCTCTTTCCCTTTTCAAACAAATAAATTTACGCGGTATCGCGAGTAGTTTATACACATTCAACATTTCCATTAACTGTTATTGTCACCTTAATCAAATAAGTAATGCTTTCGCAATTTTAGGGACTCTTTTTAAGCAAGGCCATCCACCCGATGTCGCTACTTATAATACTCTAATTAATGGACTTGTGGTTAATGATCGTGTTATTGAGGCGGTTGAGTTGTTTAAAAAGTTGGTTAAGGAGAAGATTTGTAGGCCTAGTGAAGTTACGTATGGGGCAGTTATTAATGGGTTGTGTAAAGTTGGTTATAATGATAGGGCGGTTGCATTGCTTGGGTTTATGGAGAGGCAAGGTCCTTTGAAACCGAATTTGATAGTTTATAATACGGTTATTGATAGTCTTTGTAAAGATGGAATGGTAGATGATTCATTGGAGATGTTTTACAGTTTGATGAGTAAAGGTGTTGAACCGAATGTAGTGACTTATAGTTGTTTGATTCATGGTTTGTGTAATTTTGGTAGACATGAAGAAGCTAATAAGATTTTAAAAGAAATGAATGGTCGAGGGGTTATGCTAAATGTGCATACGTATAGCATCTTGGTGAATGCGTTATGTAAAGAAGGATTGGTTCAGGATGCCGAGGGTGTTGTTGGAACAATGATTCAGAAAGGAATAGATCCAAATTTAGCTACTTTTAATGCTCTTATGGATGGTTATTGTTTGCGAGGTAAAGTGAATGCTGCAAAGAAAGTTTTTGATCGAATGTTAGATAGAGGCCTTATTCCTAGCATTATTAGTTATAACACTTTGATCAATGGGTACTGCAAGAAAAAGAAAATAGATGAAGCAACTAAGTTATTTGAAGAAATCAAACACAAAGGTGTGAAACCTAACGTTGTTACATATAACACTTTGTTACACGGGCTTTTTCAAGCTGGTAGATGTTCATCGGTGAAAGAACTTTATGACGAGATGCAAAATGAGGGTGTGATTCCAAACATTTATGTCTATAGAACACTGTTAGATGGAATGTGCAAAAACCATCAAGTTTCTGAAGCGATAACTCTTTTTCACTCACTAAAAAGCGAATTTGCTAATGATGTGTCTCTTTACAGTATCCTCATTAAAGGTTGTTTCAAGGACGAGAAGCAGAATCTAGCACAAAGTTTTTTTGAAGAACTTTCTTCCAAAGGGCTGCAACCCGATCTGAGGACCTATAATGTGATGATTCACGGGTTTTGTACCGATGGATTACTGGATAAAGCAAAAGAGATGCTTGTGAAAATGAAAGATAGTGGCTGTGTTCCAAATAGTATTACCTATAATGTTATTCTTCAAGGATTTTTAAAGAGAAAAGAAGGTCAAGAGTCAAAGATATTGTTAGAGGAGATGGTGGGTAGAGGTTTCCCTCTGGATTCTAGAACTTTTTCGTTGTTGTTAGATTTGGTACCGGATGATGGGCAGAACTCTGATCTGATTAACGTCATTCTTAAACTCAAACCTAAAGGCATTAAAAAACCATGTTTAACAGGAGTATTAGGTAGTGTAGATTCCTAATATAGTTCTGCCAACAAATATTAGGCATTGTTGTGCCAGAGTGCATTCATTCTTGCCTAGAGGTATTCTGTATCATGTGTACTTTTACTCAACAATTGCTTCACGCCAAGCCAAAAATAGACTATTTTGCATATATACACATCATTTAAATCTGAGAAAGTATTACTGTACAAAGTAGCATCAGTAGTTCTTACACAATAACTACCAACCTTTAATCACAAATTAACAAGTCTGTAAGATTCAAAGTTTCAAACCATAGATATCACTTTTCGTTAAGTAAATCAGATTACAAATTTTGGTTACATATTTCTTAATCTGTTTCGCCTTAAATAAAAGAATCCATTATTCACTGCTTATTATTTGACAGTACAACTTATCAGTAACACATAAAAAAAGTCCAACAACCAAGTTCAATGCCACACCAAAGAAATTTATTCATAAACTTCATATATTTCTAAACCATTTCAGTAAAAAAGAAAAATACAACAATCATACCACTTTAAACAAAAAACAAACAACCAAGTAAAGTAAAATATTGACCCAAACAAGCATTTATTCACAAACATCAGTATTTCATAACCAATTCAATACAGAAAAGAAATACAATAACCATACTTTTTTAAACCTAAAAATAACAGACAACCAGTAACAAATTAAACTATTAATCAGAAACTTATTAAAAACAGCAAGAAATCTAGAAATCATCATCCATCTTGAACACATGATCGTCACCATTCCCATTCAAACCAGACATCACAGAAGCCTTCTGATACTCCCCAACTCGTTTCTCGAAGAAATTCGTCTTCCCTTGCAACGAAATCAACTCCATCCAATCAAACGGATTCGTAACATTATAAACCTTACTGTAACCCAAAGACACCAACAACCTATCCGCCACAAACTCGATATAAGTACTCATTAAATCCCCATTCATCCCAACTAAACCACACGGCAACGCATCACAAACAAATTCGCGCTCTATCTCAACCGCGTCCTTGACTATCCCTTTTACGCGCTCCTCGCTTATTTTCATTTTCAATAAGCTGTATAACAAGCAAGCGAAATCACAATGGAGGCCTTCATCGCGCGAAATAAGCTCGTTTGAGAAAGTTAACCCGGGCATTAAGCCGCGCTTTTTAAGCCAGAAAATCGCGCAAAAACTGCCCGAGAAGAAAATCCCTTCCACACACGCGAAAGCGATAATTCGCTCTGCGAAAGTTTCAGACCCATCAATCCACCTCATCGCCCACTTCGCCTTTTTTTCGATACAAGGAATCGTCTCAATCGCGCGAAACAAACGGGTCTTTTCGCTCGAATCCTTGATATAAGTCTCGAGCAATAAACTATACATCTCAGAATGTATATTCTCAATCGCGATTTGGAACCCGTAAAACGCACGCGCTTCAGAAACCTGCACTTCCTTCATAAACCTCCCAGCCAGATTCTCGAGAACGATCCCGTCGGACGCTGCGAAAAAAGCGAGGACGTGTTTGATGAAATGCCTCTCGTCATCAGTTAACGCCTCCCACTGACGCTGATCCTGAGATAAATCGACTTCTTCAGCGGTCCAGAATGAAGCTTCGGCTTTCTTGTACATTTCCCAGATTTGGGGGTATTGGATTGGGAACATACAGAAGCGGTCGGGGTTTGGGGCGAGAAGAGGCTCTTCTGGGTATGAAGGCATGGTGAATTGGGGGTGTTTGGATATGATGATAGTGTGAATATTGGAGTTGGGGTTTGATGATTGTGATGGAGAATAGTGTGTGTGGAGATGGGGGTTTTATAAGGGGGGTGTTTGGGTGTTTGAATTAAGGGCAGAGCGGGTGAAGTTGAAATTTGGGGGAAATGTGAAAGGCGGGAAATGAAAAGGGAAAGGTAGGTGTAGGTCGGCAGTTTTTTGAGTTTTGGAATTTTGGGGGGAGTTTGAATTTTGGAGCCTAAAATTTCGTTTTGAGTGTTAACAAATTGAAATCGCTGGCATTTAATTGTTTTTAAAGACCTTTTCGGCGGAATTTGAGTTTGTGGTCCTAAATACAAGGAAATGATGTTTGATACTACTTTACCTTAACATGGGTGTCATGTTTGATACTACTTGTTATAAAGAAACAATTATATTAAAAAATAAATAAAAAAATAATAATAATAATAAATTGTGGTAGAAAAAATGTATATATAGATGAGTTCTGTTAAAAATAAAAGAGAATTAATTAATGTTTTAATTAAAAATACAATTACACCTATATTTCTATAATTAAATATTGCATAAACTGTTAATCGTGAAATAAAACAAATTACTCCGTCACAACAACATACGACTATATTTTAACATTTTTGACGAACTACTTTTACTTTTTTTTTTTTAACTTTCTCTTTTCAATATTGAAAATCGTATAAAATATCACATTTGATTTAATATTAATATGAAATTTTGAACACTAAAGATCTAGACTAAAATTGGAATAAATTGCATAAATCAAAGCCTTTCCACATTTTTTGCAATGAAGACAGTCATTCATGCTTTGTAACCATATATTACACATTGATTAATTAACTGCACTAATTTAGAATTCGAAAAATATTTTATATATGTCTGAAAATTATAAATACCTGCTTTCAAGAAATAGATGGTGAAACTTTTAAAATTTTGTAAAATAAGTTATATTCCTTTTACAATATATTTTAAATATTCGAATATTCAAATTAATATTGAATTAAATGTTATTCTCATGAAAGTTTCAACAACCGAAAAAAGACAAAAAATGTGATGAAAGATAAGAAAAAAAAGTTTGTCAAAATATATCAAAATATTCGTCTATTAAAAGATAATTAAATATTCGTTGCGGTAATATACATTTATCTATTAAAAATTAACGATTTACGAGATATTAATTTTTTTTAAAAAAGATGATAAAAATGTGTTTATTATTTAATATAAAAAATAAGTGGTTGTAATTGATCGCCTCGTATGAAAAAAAAATTAATATGTATGGATACTTCATTCGTTTTTAAATATGTGTTTGTTTTGAAAATGTATAAAATTTTATGAATTTTTTTTACATAATAAAATAAAATCTCAAGTGGGGATTTTCATATTTAAAAAAAATGTTTTCTTCTTAAGTAATATTTTAATTATTAAAGAACGCGTGCATGAAATATGGCGTGTAAACATATTTTAAAACAATAAAAATACACCAAGGAGATATATTTAACTTTAAAGTATAATGGGCACATGAGAGAAAATTCACATACAAACAAAGTTGACAGCCGTGTTGGTTTTCTGGTAAAAGTCTTTGAGATTCCTTAAAGCATTGGGTATGCTTGTCGGTGTCGTGGGGAAAAGTGCTGTCACGTCAACAAAAATCTTTACGGTACTAGAAATCCTATGACGTCATATACTTGTTATAACCTTTTTTGGCACCAGAAAATGTGGCGTCGTCGTCTTTTTTTTTTTTTTTTTTTTTTTTTTTTTTTTTTTTTTTTTTGTTCATAAAATAAAACATACAAAATATTAACTAAAATAAACTTCATTAATAAAAAAAACACATTACATTAATACAAACTACGATTTAAACATTAAATTACGATACGGTAATTAAGATAAACTACGAATTAATAAAAGGAATCATCTGAGACTCAGCCCTCCTCCTCACTTGGAGTCTCTGATAGTTGAGGGCCAAGCCTCATTTCCCAGAGGTATTCTGCTTCTCTTCTTTCATGCTCCCTACGAGCAGCTTCCTCACGTGTTTGGTATTGTTCAAACTCTATGAATACTTGCATATCTTGCTCCAGTTGTCGGAGATATTCCTCTGAAAACCCAAACGGATTGTTTTGGAGGTCAACTGGTGGATTGTTTGCCGGTGGAAAGAGAACTTCCGGTTGAGTGTTTAGTAGTTGATTCTCATATGTGAATACAAGAAACACATATGCATCGGAAATGGATATTCCGGTAGGGTGTTATAAACAGATTCATTATCCGGTGAAGTGTTGTTTGACATTGTTGTGTGAATGAGTTGTGTGTGAATTGTGTTTGAGTTGTTTGTTGCATTTGTGAGTGGTATTTATAGGAACTTTTTTGCAATTTGAATTTGAATTTATCCCGCTTTAAATTTGAATTTTGAAATTTGAAAAAATCCCACTTCGTTTTGAATTTGAATTTATCCCGCTTGTTTATAAATCTTGAATTTCATATTTCAAATTTCTATAAACCCCTATAAATAGCATACCATAACATACTATTCTTCACACACTTCAATATTTAAACCATTTTACAATGACTAATCATTGGTAATTAGAAGAAGAAAACTTACTAGCTGAAGTTTTTGTTTCAGTTTCCCAAGATGTAACCAACTATAATAAACGCTCTTTTTGGAACCAGGTTGTAGAAAGGTTCAACAATCAGTCTGAAAGTGACCATCATACCAAAAATATGGTCACGAGTAAATGGGCAAGACTTAGCAGTGAATGTCAAAGATTCAATGATATTTACAAGCATTTGCTGCGTACAAAGCCAGGAAAATGGCAATGATCGTCTCCAGAATGCAAATAACATTTTTGAAGAACGCTTTTGTGTGAGAAGCTTCTAATATGTTCACGTGTGGTTCATTCTGAGAAACCACCCAAAATGGGACGAATGAAATGTTTTACGGTGTTGTATGATTTGTTTTTCGTATCGTGTTTATCTTTTCCGTATCGTGTTAATTTGTTTTCCATGTCGTTTTTAATATGATGTACTGTTACTTTAAGTTTGAAATTTGAATAAATCTCGCTCTTCCATCCACCATATTAACTAAGATAAATTTAATTGAAATTAAAAGTTACAATACGAAATTTAAACCTCATACGGGTTTATTTTTTAGGATAAACATAAAATTAACTAGTTTTGGTTTGGATTATTTGCCCTATCACGTGCTTTTAGGGCAAGGGAAGAAGTCCACTTTCCCGTCAACATGTTCTTGGTATGAATACGGTAGTTGTGCTTCTTGGCTTCCTTGTTGTATGCGTCGAGAAATTTATCCCAAAACGTATTCATTTGTTGATCCGCACTCGTATTTGGATCCTCGGATATTTGAGTAAAACACTCCTCTTCTTGGCTCCAAAAGATACTCATTTTGTTTGGAAAAATATATTAAAAATGTCTGTGAAGTATGAAATAATAAGAGGTATTTATAGGGTTTTTAGAGGGTTGAAATTAAAAAATTTAATGTATAAATTTGAAAAAAAAACAATTTTGTTTTGGCCTACTAGTTGTTGGGTAACGTCCTCATTTAAAAAAATTGGAAAAAAAAATGCCACCGCGGCGCAAGCGGCCATGGCGTCACCCACAATACAATGCGCCGTCATCATTTTTGGGCTGGTGGCCATGGCGCCACCCATGGCACCAGCGTACCTCCTGCTTTTAAAGTCATATGTATTCCCCTTGAAGTAAAAATGTCATCTTGGCTTTTCCTTTTCTCACTTATCTTTCATTTATAACCCAAAAACTTGTTAGAGCACGAGGTATAATCACCTTGAGTTAAAAGTTAACACACTGTCACGTCAGCGCTACATCAGCTTTAACCTTTTCACCTTAACTCACCAAAAAACACCAGTTACAATAACTCACCTTAACTCAACGTTACCTAAATTATTTCCAAATTCAACCCCTAAACTTAAACAAATACTTCATTTAGTAAAAAACATAACATTGATTCTAAAAACATAATACATATTGATCAGGCTCCTAAGTCACCACCTGAATATGAGGAAGTGGTGACCAAAAAGTCGAAGAAAAAAAGGAAAGGGGCTAAACCCAAGTCACAATCTCCAAATCTTCTTTACAAAAACCTGAACCTGAAAAGGTTAGGATTACAAAGAAAGACCTTAACAGTATGACTCTCCCACCAAGACCAAAAAAAATAATAAAAAATAAATAAAAAAAAGTCAACAAATGATGCTGGCAAATCACAACCAATGTCCTCGGACAAACCGTTAATTGCATCCTTAGGTGGTCAGCACAATCCCTCTGGGACGACAACACTCAATATCTCACATCCCGCTAACGTTCCAAGTAAGTCACAACTTGGTCCTCAGGGTGGTAAGGGTCCTATACTCTCAGAGGAGCGACACTACTCCTCATAATAGGGGACTCACACCCACTCACATCCTGATGATGGCATTTGCTTGACACAACCTTTGCATGAGGGAGTAAATTAGGGTCATTAATCCTCATAGGGTTTGAACAAACTGATGGGATGGGGACCCATAACCAATCACAACTAACCGGCTCCCAAGATGGTACCACTGTTTAGCAGCCAGAGCCTAAGGAGCATACTATTTCATTTATTGAGTTTTTAGGTGGTTATGGATGAATATGATGATGATGAAGGCATTCCCATCCTTAAGTTCACTAACGAGGAAGAACCTTTTACCTTGAGAGAGGGTGATGATGATGATGATGATATTTGATGACATATAGTACGGATAGCAGGCGTACTGGGCCTGGACTATCTCGAATAAACTGGGCTTCAGCCCTAAAAGCAAAATGGGCTCCGGCCCAACGAGCAAACTGGGCTCCGACCCAACAAGCCAATAAAACTGGATATGGCTAAAGCCCATGCCACAAGCATGGCACAATCCGGACAAACAAAGGACGTATGCGTGCGGCACTTCCGAAGTACGCTCGCAGACCGGCCCCTGGTCCGGAAAACCATCCACGTCCGCATACATCGATTAAGCTGCGGACCCTTGCCCGACAAGGGTCCTACCTCGGCCACTACAGCAATATGCGAAATTTTAGGAAGTATAAAAGGAAACCTTAATTCACACTTTCGAGGTATGACTTTCTCACTTATCCCCAGACACACATATTTCTCTGACTACATGAGTACTTGATGCGTGTGAATCGCAACAGGCTTTACCTCTCGAGGGATCTCGAGAAGCTTACAACCCCCACCAGGCAGTGTACCTGATCGTTGTAGTATAGTATAGTGACAAGTACCGGGGGATTGATCGTTCAGCTTAGAAATAGTGTCGCTAGGATTAGAAAGCCTAATTTACTAGTTCTAAAGGTGAGGGATGATTATTTTTGTGTTTTTATATTTTTTAGAAAGCAAGTAAAATCTCGGGTTTTGAAAGAGTGGGCGGAATTAGTTGCTATTCAACTAACCCAAAACTAAGATGCAATCAAAATAAAATAATAAAAATGAAAATAAACTAATTATACTAAGGTTGTGAGCAGTGATTGGAGAAAATGTGTTTACTTAGATTTCACTACTCTCTAGATATCTTTTACACGTTAATTACTTGTTATAATTGCATGGATGACGGATCGTATTCCTTAATACCATTCATGGGGTGGCATACATAACTCCCCAATTCTATGAGCTCTTATCTCCTCCTACACCATGACCCAGCACAACTATAGGGATTGTAAACAGTGGCTCATGCATTAAATACAACCAATAAAGACCTAGTACGCCTCGGTTCATGTTTCTTAAGACGTTCAAGCATGTTACCATTTGGAGATCTGCCAGTTTTCTTAAGCCTAACATATAAATCATTCATCCAAAACAAGAATAAACAAGTAATCAACACATAATCAATATCTAGGTTTCATTAGATCTAAGCAAACACAAAAGAGATCTAGCCTAGCATAATGGAATTGAGACAAGAACAAGATATAGACAACCAACACATAGACATATTGATTGAATTAGAAGAACACTTGTCTCAATTACAATGCAAGGTATCAAGGGTTTGGAACCCTTGAAAAACCTGTAAAAGTTGCACCAAATTCGTCTTTAGGGTTTCTCCAAATCTTCTCCTTTTTTAATGTAAAAACTAGAAAACTATATATAGGAAAACTGGGCTGACGGCGTCAAGACAACCATGTGACGCCGTCACCTCGCCGCCAAATACTTCCTCGGACGGCCTTGATCTACTTATGACAGCCTGTGTGACGCCGTCACCAACCACGGTATTTTATTCTTGGCACTTTGACGCCGTCAGGATGACTTTTGACGCCGTCATCAACTACGGTATTTTATTCATGATGTCTGACGCCGTCAGGTATAACTCTTGACGCCGTCACCTAGTGTTTCCAGCATGGAAAATTGATACTTTACCATTTTCTTCACTTTTATGCTCAAAAAACGTCCAAAATGGCTTCTTTTCCAGAATTCACTCTCCAAGTACCTAAAATCATAAAAAGGAACGATTTAGGGCAATATTTGATCAAATAAAGTCGGATTCGGGCTTAAATGACCCCCTAAAAACGGATCATTTTTTGCCTCATCATATACCTTTACACTTGAGATTTGCTTGTCCTCAAGCAAATGCGCTTTTATTCTACTCAAAAGACAAGTTAGGGGTCATTTAACACTAATATAAAAGTAATTACAACAAATAATCGTTCCACTAAAGACCAATAGACAAGCACGGAGGTCATACACAAGCACCTCACAAATAGTGTTTAGATACTCACATCTCTCGGGTGTAATAAAGTGTAAATTACAATATGGAAACGGAAGATATCTCTCACTACCTGTCATAGCAAAATAGATTACCATAGGCTTGGGAAAGGATCAAACCTCCACCACATGGCGTAAGCACCTAGGATAAACTATCAAAGAGGTCTTTTAAAGGGTTGTAACGTTAGGTATAGGGATATGAATTACACGGTTTTGTTGGATAAAGGAAGTTTTACTGGTGGCGAGTTAACAATCTTGGTCAATTACATGTACAATATGGCGTTGCTAAGCCAAGACTAGACTCGACTTAAGCTAATAAATGAAAAATAACAAAAATATAAAATGAACATAAAATGAAAAACGGGATGGTAGTCCGTATGTTTTTTTTCTCTTTCTATATATATATATATATATATATATATATATATATATATATATATATATATATATATATATATATATATATATATATATATATATATATATATATATATTTGCATACACTCTTACCCTACCATCCAAAATAATACATCATAGGGGATGAGAATTCCCCTTACACTTGAATTTTTACATACTTTACAATCAACTAATCTAATGACTCGAATTAAGAAAATCAAAACACTTGGAGAACTTTTAAGATTATCGTACATATGGGGGTAATAAGTGATGTTCTTCCCCATTACTCCATAAAATAAGTACTTACCCATGAGTCCCAATCGTCCCAAAACAATATGTACAAGGATATGACTCGACTTAGCAACCATGTAATCAATTAGAAAGTTAACTTAGGGTTAAACAAATAACAATAATGCACTAAAGATGAGTGCATACACGGAAGGCTAAGGCGATTTGGTTGTACATTTAAGTGGGGTGTAACAAATTCTTCCTTTAAGTAAGATGCTTAAAGTTAGAAACGAAAAGATAGGCTCGGAGGGGTGTACTAGGGGTTTCGTGTACTAAAAATGAGTACAACGCTAAGGGTGTGGGAAAAATTAGTTGACTTAACTAGCCAAGTAATATGACTTAAATGGTCAAGTAATTATGATACGGGTTTAACACAAGGGTGATCCTAATGCCTCTTATCATGTAGTAAATCCTACCACACGAATGTAGTCTCACTAGCGGTCTCGGGATGAATCACTAACGCAAGTTCTAGAATCTAAATGCTACCGGTACACTCATAAGCACTAATAATAAATGCTTTTCCTATCAAATCTAAAGGCGAACCTCACATATTTGGGTGGAAAATTTTTCTGAATATACGGTTTTGTGCTAGTCATACAATCTCCTATCCATGAGACGCTTGCTATGGCTAAAGTTTCACTCCTAAATGTTGTAAAAAAAATTAAATTTGGCGCTAAAATTACACTAACAAGTATTTCTCGTAGTTTTATTACACATCTACCATTAAACAAAACAAACTCAAGCGAAAGTGCATATGTAAGGTATCATCTTTTTACTCTCCCCTTACACTTAAGATAAACATTGTCCCCAATGTTCAAGTAAAGAATGTAAAAGTGAAAAAGTAAAGAGAATGAAATCAAATACTCCTCTGATTCGCTCGGTATGGATTTTAGGTTGGCCAGGTTAAATCTTCTTCGAAGAAAACGAACAATCAAAGCTTCCCTTCCAGAATATAAATCATCTCCTTGTCAAACATAACCTGTAAATACTGACAAAATAGACAAGACAACCTCGCGTAAAATCGGCGGCATCCTATATAAGTTACTAAATCCTAGAAAACAAAGTAAGATATAATGCTTGTGGAATGAAGTTTGCAGATTTCCTGGAGATTATAAAACTTAATAATTCACAAAAACCATAAGACTCCGTTAGAAAAACAAACTGGTAAAATTTCCAGATTTTTAACTCCTGACGCCGTCAAGAGTAAAACTCTGACGCCGTCAGAATGGACCTGCAGAAATTCTTATGTTAAGTTTCCGGAAAATTTCTGGAAAGACTTGGTCCTACTTCCTGGAAAATCTTGCAAAACTTCATTATGACTCAATACAAGCATTTGACTCTAACAAATACGAATATACATGTTCATTTAATATTGTGGAGAATCATGATCGGTTTGTTTCTTAAAAACATATTTGGGGTTTCCCCTTACACTTATCTTTTGCAAAAATACTTCTAGGTGGAGTTAAGACTAGGCCAAACAACAAAGTAAAGTATTTCCACATTTTAATTGAGAAACATGATCAACCAACAATAAAAACTAAACATGCATACGGAAGCAAATAACAATCAAATAAATAAAATCACACAAAGCATGGGTTGCCTCCCAAGAAGCGCTTGTTTTTGTTCGAGTCACGAGCCTGACTCTACCCTTATTTAACGGAA